>CP125975.1:73959772-74559772 GCA_030063025.1 Avena longiglumis | reverse complement strand
AAAACCACATTATGGAAGCTGAGTATGATGATTATTCAGCCACGAATGCCAGCACTGCTGCTTTTTGCCGTTCTGCTGCTCTTGTTGTGAGTTCCTACACTACACATGTAGTTACATTAATTGAACATGTAACAGAAATGCTTGTTGCTTACTTATTCACGTGTTCCTGTGTGTGCAGTTAATGGCTCTTCTGTTACTGAGGCATGCACTGACTCTCACTGATGAAGACGATGATGATACTTCAGCAATGTTTTCAGTAAGCGAAAGAATGTTCTTTAAGATATACCGTAGCCACCAGCTCGCTGAACATTATCATTAGTATTTGACATTTGTTGTTCATTATTTGGCAGCTTTTCTTACTGCGTGCTGCTGGATTTCTTCTGCCATTCTATATAATGGCTTGGGCAATTAGTATTTTGCAGCGCCGCAGACATCGACAGGTCAGTTCATCACTCATATGCGACTTTCTTTTCTTCTATATTTATTGGGAACACCTTAAAATAAAAAGCTTTGAATTGAGGTATGGCCTACTTTGGTAGTCAGTGAGTTGTTTGAAGTTAAATTTCTAAACATTTTTTTAATTATTTGCATTCAGCGTGTAACATTTTGTTCGCATTCAACCATTTTAGAAGCTGTTTAGATAAAAATTCGTCTTGGAGGGGAATATGGAAATGCTCTCCTTAAAGCACTATGTTGGATCAGTTTTAAGAAACATTGACAGGGACTGGATCAAGATTTGCCTCTGAGCCTTTTTTTTCGGTCACTAACTTGCTTGGTGTTGTCTTCAGGAGGCAGCTGCGTTAGCAGCAACAGAGGTCGCATTTATTCTCCAGTCTGGGCAAGGAAGAGGAGTGCACTTCACCATAGCACCAGATTCTCCTGCCACGCCCCAGCACGAACCACAACCTTGAAGATGTCCTGCCGAAGAGCGGCTAGCTGGCAGCCGTGGTGACATCGGATTGCTGGTTTGCGTGAATCACCAAAGGAGTTATGGTTGCTGCCAGTGCAGAGCCCTATTATTTACTTATTTTACATCAGTGCCCTGAGTGTAACGTTCTGAGACTTGGTCCAATTTGTGCTCCGAATTTCGCTAGGGCGTTTCGCTTATTGGCCGTGGCCAGGGAGTCTCAGGTGATGTGGTGTGTATAAAGTAACAAAGCCATTTGGATCGTGTACGCCGGTCCTAACTGTTAACTTAAAGAGAGCAAACAGACTGCTTCTGAAGGCGACTGTTTCGCCTAGTCTCTACACGCTTGTTGCTTTGCAAGAAAAATAGAGTAATACGCACCGAAGGTCCTAAAATTTTGGACGAAACCATATGCATATCCTAAAACTTTCAATTTGT
Source organism: Avena longiglumis (assembly GCA_030063025.1). NCBI lineage: Eukaryota > Viridiplantae > Streptophyta > Magnoliopsida > Poales > Poaceae > Avena > Avena longiglumis. The sequence continues at coordinate 74,558,427 of CP125975.1, read as the reverse complement.
GTACCAGAGGTCTTAATTCTTAGTTAGCTATGCATTGCAAGTCCTAATTATCGGTCAGTTGTGCACTACAGATCCTAATTCTCAGCTATAGCCCCGACTATAGTGCACATGGATCTGAGAATTAGGACCTTTAGTGCATAAGTTGAAACTTTTAGGACCTGCATACAGTTTTGTCTAAACTTTTAGGACCTATGGTGCATTTTACTCAGAAAAATATGTACTCTTTGGAGAATTGTATCATTAGTTTGAGACTAACATGAATTTGTAGCGGTTCTGTGCATGAACTTCAAAATGTGTTTGCGGTGTGGTCACAGAACGGTGCCTCAACCTCAAACGGGACAATAGAAGAGACATCACAAAGTTAATATTAGCAAGTGGGATTGAAATTCAAAATTGTATGTGAAACACTTCCACACATCAGGAACTTCACAAGAACAAGGAAAGATCAAAGAACTGGAAATGACATATTTTTACATTTGCACAAACTTAGATCCATTTTAACGCTGAAAGCTTGGCAAAACCATAATCCAATCCGTAGGAAATGGATAATTCAGTTCGATGTGAATGCACTCCGGCAACCATCACAGTTCCCAACTAAGGCTCAATCAAAATCAAGGGAGCACTCATAGTCATCGCCTTCACGCACTTGACCAAAGGAACTGTACGCCAAATGATCACCCTTCTTCATCTTGCCACCAAGAAAGCTCTGGGGATCCTTGTCATCGTGCTGCAACCTTCCAGTTACCTCCAAGCACAAGCCGTTCTTAGCAAGATTCTTGCTCTGCTTTACTCTGTCAGTTTTCGGCTTCACCGGTCCTGTTTCAATGAAAAATGGCTGCTCTCTGGTCGTGGGGCTGGGCTGTATGCGAGGCTTCTGCTGCTTCTGTTCTAATGGTCTCATGATCCCTTGATCAGATTCTGCCTCTGCGGCTTCATCCTTGTTCAAAATTACCTGCAGGATATACTCGTAAAATTATATCTGCATTCAAATGTTCTTTTTCTTACAGAAAGCTTCTAAACCGGGAAAGGAGGCTACAGGAACTACCGAGTTAATACCTTACGGCCCACCAAATCAAATGTGACAGTCACTTTCCCTTTTTGTTTCTCAGCTGCATCCTGAGCTTCATCATGCACCTTCTTTAGGTCTGACTTTTCCTGAAGTGAGAAAATATAGAACTACAGTAAATATACATGCATATATCGTTCGGCTTTTCAAATTTTCAATACAGTCAGCAAGCTTTCTTATCATTGTCTAATCCATCAAATTATATATTTTATCATATATGTACAAAAATTAAATGATAGACATATATATTTCAGGAGTAAAACCCTGAGTTGGTTGCAGAAACCGGCTGACTCTGACTCTCTGAGCACTAAAAGAATAATACATTGCATAATTCCTATAATATACATAAATTTCATATTAGAATTATTAGGTGTTGTATGCACATTTTGGTCAACAGATGAGTGATTGAAAGCTCTCAGTATTAATGAACATCAACGAATACTTACTGAACATCAATGAATGGGGAAGTGTCGGAATGAGAATATATGAGTACAGGCTAAAAGGAGAGATGGAACAAAGAAATAGTCCTTGCGGTAGAGCTTTGTCATAGTCAACAGTGAAATGTAGATTACCTTCGTTGAGAGCCAACTATTTCCTTCCATTTCAAAATAGTCACTTTGGTCATCATAAACTTTAGTCCTTGCTGCAGAGTTTCTGTCATAGTCAACAAGCCTCTTTGCATAAGCTTCAGCTGCAGCTTCTGTTTCTGAACTAGGAACTCCAACATCAGTTAAACCAGCATATGTACTGCCTTCCATTAAGACAAGTGCACCACAGAAACTACAGGGTCCCTCGCCCTCTTGTTCACACACAATTTTGCCACATGATAAGCAGTTGCTAATAAGATTGTGCTGGCGTGCTTGGCATGAACAAGGCTTCCCCTGCTTGAAGACAATAGAACCCTTTGCTGCCTCGGCAAGCGAGATGACCTTTCCTCCTTTCTTTTTTGGACCTCTCCGGGAGACACCCTGGGGCTCAGCAATATCTGACTGACTCTTAGAGCTCTGGCTTGAAGAAGATGCTTGATCTTTCTGTGTGCGTGTTTGTTTCTTTGTTTGGGCAGTTGTTGCATCAGCAGATGGCTTCACATAAGGCTGAAGGCTTGACACCTGTGAGCTTCCAGTTCCTTTTGAGGGATCAATGTAGCCCCTCCTCTGCAAGTATTCCTGAATGAGGTCCTGCGCAGCTTCTACCCCAACAATATTCTGCACCATTGAACAGTGCATGGTATTGTCAATGTTTTAACTAAGTAACAGTAGTATCCATATTCATTGGTGTGCAGCATAATATAAAAACATGATAACCTGAAAAAAATAGACTCAAAAGAAGCCGTGTTGAGCATGTATAACTCCAAACAAATTAAAAACCCATGGAACTAGTGTTCTGTTATAACACAAAATGGCAACACACAAAATTTGAGAAAGCCATGCATTGGGCTCACTGTGTCACTGTCATGGTTACACTTACAACTTTATTCAAGATGCGCCGCAATAGATAGACACACAGCCAAACCAATAGTTACAACCTACCACTAGTCAAGGTGACATGTTCACATGAAGGCAAACCATTTCCATCATACACCACAACATCTGCAGAAACTTGGACATCCAGAGGATGATATACATGTTCAACCAGATCGGCATGGATCTGGCTAATCATGCATCAACCAGGCAACTGGCAAGGCCGTGCTAATTATGCAATGGTCTAAGTTTCTCTTAAGATCTAATTACAACTCAAGTCAGCAGCACAAGCTCTACATTGCCAACGAACATGCACATATCCATATTGAGCCATATAGTTGATAAGATGCCGAAACATGCTTACAACGACGCATCAGGTTATAAAATCAAACTCATGATGATATGATTCATCAAGCACCAAGTTCTCCACTCGTGAAATAGTACAAGTCTAACATGAAATGCTTCGAACATCCATCAATTTATCCTCTCCATGCAACAAAACCCACAGAAAGTTATCAACCAAAAACAGCAAACTGGTACAGCAGAATGTAGCAAAACATACACCGAAAGTTACAACGCACTTATGATCAGACTATCTGAACTAGCATTTATCATCAGGATCGGAAGACTGATCTACCTAGCGTTATCCAAATCAAATCGCACAAACCCTAATCTGAGAAAACCCCAAGACGTGCGCAGATCAGGCCGCGTTAAGCAAACACACAGGCATCAAGCTCCAATCAGAAGCCTAAGCGCGACGCGGCACGGATCATGTGATGTAAGATATCGCTCCGGTGAAAGGGTGTGTGGTGGGGGCACGCACCGCGAGGTAGTCGGCGGCGTCGGGTGGAGGCGCGAGCTCACAGAAGGAGACGAGGCCCGAGATGAGGTCTCCGTCGAGCTCCAGACCGCTCCCCATCTGACCCCTCAGTTCCTGTAGGGCGCCCTTCAGCCACTCGCCGGACGTGCTCGTCGACGTCGCCATCGCCGCCGCCGCCGTTGCCACGAGCGCGGAGGCGTTGCAAGAGAAGAAAGGGTGTGTGTGTCACTTTGCAATTTTAACCCTGACTACCGTAGTGATTTTACGGGCAAATCTTCCGTTACCATTTTCTGGCTTTGTCCTTGTGTTGTATCTAACTCACGAAAAGGTCCTCACCTTATCCCCGCTCCGCTCTGGCGCTCTCCCTCTCCGTGAGGCTTCTTCTGAATCTTCTCCAGCGAAGCGAGCAGGAAAGGAAAGCAGCGTCTCTGATGGCCTCCACGTCGTCGTCCCCGCTCTCTCTTCTCCTCCTCCGGCCGCTCCCATGCAGATCCCTCCTCCTATCCAAGCACAGGAAGCCACTTCGCTCCCCAAGAACTGGCCGCCTAGCAGCTTCAACAGCAGCAGGAGCTCAGCAGTGGTCGGTGCGGCCGCCGGAGACCGGCCGGTGGAGGAGGAGCGGTGGAGGATTCGTCTGCGCCTCCTACAACAATCCACCCCCGCCTTCCAGTAAGGTGATTCGCCGCCGCTCCAGTTCTTGATACCCTACTGATGAGTCATCAGAATAGCAGCAGCGATGCTTCTGTATATTGTTTGCTTGGTGCAGAATTTAGCTTCTTGAAAGAAGAGAAAAACTTAGGTTAAAAACGTCGAATGCATCAAGAGGAAAAGTAACGGATGCATCGGTGAAATGTCAATCTATGTCCAGTGACATTACCTTGCCATGGAAACATCAAACATTACTCAATTTTAGTTGCACTGTTAAGCATCAGTTCCTGTCTTTCTGATGCTGTCCTGCTGAGTCAACTTGGTTGCACTCATTTGGATATAAGCAGGATTCAGATGAGTGGCCCGTCCTTCGCCGGTGGGATGTGCCATGGGAGTGGCAAACCCTTGTGCTCAGCATGGTGGGCTGTGGAGTAAGGTACTCTTTGTGCACTGCACAAGTATTTCCAAAGAAGTATCTTGTATACCTATGCTGGCTGGTGATGTCTGTTTGCAGTTCTATGCATGGTTAAGCCTAGGAAAGTATCCTGAGCGTTCTTTAGACAGCTTTGCTCTGACAGGACTGGTTGAGCAGACGGTACTGCAATACGTAGGGTATTCAGCTGCTGGGGCAAGTATAGATGAGAAGGCAGGAATACTCTTTCTGGGACAACTGTATGGATCTATTCTTACTCAATACCTAGTGTGTATCTACTAAAGGATGTGCATCTCCTATTTCCAAAATATTTAATCTTGTCTATTTGTATCGTCTTATGCAGTAGCGTGACAGCTATTGTGCTTGGTGTCATATTTAGCATCACCAATACCTTTCGACCGTTCCCTGATGATATCTTCCGTTACGGTCAGGACATGATCTTATTACTATGCTTACCTTTAATGCATCTGATCTTGTGCAAAGAGGGTGTGGTACATTCTTTCTTTGAAAGTAATTTTTCAACTGTGGGAAGTGTTGTCGGATATTTTTCTGGAACCAGAGTTTCCTTGTAGCTATGACTTTGAGACTTGCTCTTCATGGATGCTGCTTTTAACACTAGTCATGGTCAAAGTTTATTTTTACAGTTTTCTGTTGGAAAGTAAGCTGGCACTGCAATTTTTATTTTTCAGATATTAAAGAACCATTCAAGCTGAGAAATGGCTGGCTTCTGTGGGCTGGTATTGGCCTCTTTGGTGCAGTCATTTCTATTGCATTGGTTGGAGCTGCCATGTCCTATCTGAATGGTCAACCTCCAGAGAGAGAGGTCAGGATGTTATATGCTTTAGCAGACAGACTTTTCTTGTGTATTGACATCTATTAATTGTCACTCCTTACACTTCTGTGACCTTATAGTCCATCTCCATTCACCTTCTATTTGTTTTATCCATTGAAAAAATAACATGGTAAGTCAAGTATTTTTTTTCCCTATATTGGACAGCTCATAATATGCCAAATGTAGAAGTTCTTCCCAAGAACCTGTTTTCTTTCATATGGCCAATCTTTTGACGTATATTAAGCCCATTTGACCCTAGATTTATGTAATCACTTTAAATAATGCAACACTAACTCAATCTGTTGTAACTAAGCAATGGCAACTCTGAGACAGTCCTATACTTTCTTTGTCGTAAAAAGACTGTCCTGTACTTTGGAGTTAGTATTAAATGATTGTCAAGTCAAAAGATACATTTGCCAGCACAGAGAGATTCATTGTTAAACGTTTGGGATGATACTTATTTAGGTTGGAAGTTGATTTCTCTGAGATGCCATATAATTTTGAATGTTCCAAAATTTTGTATACCTGCTTGCTGTACAACTACTAGTAGTTAATCGTGACTAGTGATCTATATCTGGATCCTCTCTTTGTTTCTGCAGAAGGACTCACTGGTCCTTTTACTGCCACTAATTGGCTCATCAACCCTTAGGTATCATCTCGCTAGATTTTGTGTTTTACAGGCTGCTGTCTATACACCAGGCAATCAGGACTTGATTTTGTTTCTTTTTTTTAATTGGTAGCACTGCCTATTTAGTGGGCATAACTGGAGTTCTAGCACCAATTCTGGAGGAGACTGTGTTTCGAGGATTTCTAATGGTGTCCTTGACTAAGTGGTAAAAGTTGATATTTTATTTATATTTTTCTAGAGCTTGCAGTTTTGCGTGTTGATGTATTGAATAGTTTGTTTTGGATACAGGTTTCCTACTCCAGTCTGTGTGGTTCTCAGTGCTGCTGTATTTGCCTTCGCTCATTTGACACCTGATCAATTCCCACAACTGTTTTTACTTGGTAATTTTCTTACAGATGTAGAACTAATGAGGAGAATCATGTGAATACCGTTTTTGTTAACAGTGCATGAACGTATTTAGTTGCCGACAAACTTGGCCATATGGCCCATATTGCTATGTGGGGCTGCTGCTGCTGTGGACTCCACTATTGGAGAAACCAGCAGCACATGGCGCCCTGCCACCAGTAGAGTCCAAACCGCCCATCTTTAGGGAAGCTTCGTGTTAGAGATACGTAAACTGTATATCAGTTTATCCAGTATCAGGAAAATGGTGGTGCAGAAGCAGTTCAGGAGGAGAATGAGTAAAAAAGGTGGTATAGGAGTTGAGTTAGTTTCCATGTTAGTAGTGAGTTAGTTTCCATATTCAGTCCGAGGAATCAAATTTGACGGTAGTTATCTCGATGTGAACCAACATTTCACATCAGCTGCACTCAATCCTTGCTACATGTGATGTGACTGTTATGTAGTATGTCATACTTGTGATCTTATCCTATAAAGAAAGAAGCCAAAACTGGTTATGGAAATATGATAACCAAATCTCAAGTTGCGATGAGACAATGAACAAGCGCAACATGCAACACTTTAGTGTAATTAGGCCCGAGGACCACATCCATTATCATTTGTCATCACTAGTGTTTTCCTCGAGAACAAATCATCAGTACTACCATTACGTTGATATAATTTTTTGGGGAATGCGATTATGTCATTGGCATGTTTGCTGGTTCTCAGGTGTTGCACTAGGGTTTACATATGCTCAAACTCGCAATCTTCTGGCTCCTATTACAATACATGCATTTTGGAACTCAGGAGTTATATTACTGCTTACGTTTCTTCAGGTACAGTCTTATCATCTGTGTCAGTAATTTTCTTGCTGGAACTGCTAAGAATTATGACTTCACTAACATGCAGAATATTCCACATGAGCAAGGGCAGCTAATTCATATTCCTTTCTTCCTACGTAACTGACATGTGATCTATTTCTTCAGTTGCAAGGGTATGATATCAAGGAGCTCTTGGGGGCATCTTGAAGGCTTTAACCGATCAGCTTTAGCTTTGTGCATATCCTTCAGTAACTTCAGCAAAGAGGCCTGGAAAAGAACAATGAGCTCTCATTTATTCTACTGTTTAATGTTTGGCATCTACTGTCCAAGTAGGCAATTTTATGTTCCCTGAAGCCCTAAAGTAAGCTGTTAGGAAAGTAACAGCATTATATTTTACTGTAATGATCTAACTCAAGGGCTAAGGATATGCAAAACAGAAGTTCCTACAGCATATTATCTGGGTAACAGATGCACTGTATGGCATAAGATAAGATGTCTTGCGAACATAGGATTGTATATGGTTCCTTTCATACTACTGTGATCCTACCTGGCGTAATGGATGTTCACATTTTGCTAGATTGAGTAAACTTGTACCTATCTATCTCACTGGGTTTTACCTGTTCTTTTTCCTATGGATACATACTGTGTGAATGGAGGGAATTGCAGATATGCTCCAACTTGTTCGTTCTTTGCTATATGATGACCTGCTATGGCTTTGTCTTGTCTTGTAACTTCTTTCAAGCAAAGAAGTCAATGTTGATGGCTTCACTATAGTATCTGGGGATTGATGTTGCTTTCTGGGCCAGTCGATTTTGAAGCTGTGCTATGTAGATTATGCGGTACGCACGGACAAATAAATGATGAGAATGCATGAAAAATGCTCCTTCTAAGATAGTAAATTCACAAAACATATTTTGCTGGCATCAAACCATTGCTCAAAAAAGATATTTTCTTATTGCAAGACAAGGAATCAAAAATTTGGATTTGCTTTTCATTTCGTTTTTAACTACTTCCCTCCATGGACTTATGCATGCTAAGCAGCTCTGATAACTCATATTTAACCTACGTTATAAATATGAATGTTATCCAGGCCAGAGTTGTTAAGACAAAATAGTCACTTTCTATCACTTTTATGTACTCCCTCGGATCCATATTAATGGACTCAAATTTGTCTAGATTCGTATGTATCTAGTTAAGTATTTAGACGATTGGAGGGAGTAACTAATATCTTAGCTCACGGTTAGTCTGCATGCATCTGTGTCTAGTGATCTAAGAACTACACACCAAGAAGAAGCTTGTGTTTAAAGGAGTTGACACAAACCATCTCCCAGCATGATTCGTGATAGAAGACAACAAGTGTTGCAATCTGGATCATGTTTGTTATACGAAATCATGGAATTAACTGGGTAGTTAATCTCCTGCCTGGAATTGGGGAGGCATGGGAATTTTCCGAGACCTTTCTGATACTAAGTTACTCATAACACGGCCAAAACCTTGTCTTTAAGCCATTGGAATGGGGACAACGTCGCCTGCAGGCTCCATCCAATCCAAAATAGGAAAGCTAATACATAGTCACATTGCAAAAATATATATTTACTAGGGTACCTTGAGAAAGAAAAAGAGAAACGTACAAGATCATCTAAGACTTAGGACAACAAATGATGCTCAACATTTTATGGATGTTCATATTTTGCTAGATTGAGTAAACCTGTACCTATCTATCTCACTGGATTTTTCTGTTCTTTTTCCTATGGGTACATACTGTGTGAATGGAGGGAACTGCAGATACACACCAACTTGTTCTTTCTTTGCTACATGATGACCTGATCTGGCTTGTCTTATCTTGTAACTTCTTTCAAGCAAAGAAGTTGATGTTAATGGCTTCATTATAGCATCTGGAGGTTAGATGTTGCTTTCTGGGCCAGTCCATTTCAGTCGATTTTTTAAGCCATGCAATGTAAATTATGTAGTGTGCGTGGACAAATAAATGAAGAGAGTGCATGAAAAATGCTCCTTGTGAGATACTAAATTCCTAAAACATGTTTTGTTGGCATCACATGATTGCTCGGAAGATTAGTTCTTATTGCAAGAAAAGAATTCCCTAAAATTGGAGTTGCTTTTCGCTTCATGTTTTTAACTACTTCCGTCCATGGACTTAAGCATTCTAGGCAGCTCTAATGACTCATAACCTTGTTTTATAGATGTGACTATAGTCCGGGCCTGGGTTTTTAAGACAAAATAATCACATTTTCTGTCACTTCATATAACTAATGGCTTAACTCACTGTGAGGGACTATGTTTCTTAGGGGTGTGTTAGTTTGCATGCAGCTGTGTCTAGTGATCCAAGAACTACAAACCAAGAAGGCGAGGAAGACATGGAGAAAGGTTGTGTTTCAAGGGTTTGACCCAAACCATCTCCCACAGTGAATCATGATAGAAGACAAGAAGTGTTGAAATTGGGATCATTTTTATTATGCAAAAGCATGGAACTATTCTCCTGCTTGGAATTGAGGAGGCATGGTTTTTTTTTGAGGGAGGAGGCATGGGATGTTCCGAGACCTTCATGATACTATGTTATTTGTAACATGGCCAGAAGGGTTGCAATGTCACCTGCGGGCTCTACCAGGTCCAACGTAGGAAAGATGATACAGAATCACATGGCAAATAGGTTATTGGGGTACCTTGAGAAAAAAAAAAGAGAACGTACAAGATCATGTAAGGCTAAGTCAACAAATGATGCTCAAAATTTTGTACAGTATTAGTAAATACCTAAGAACATGATCTTGTAAAATAATGAGCAGTGAACTGTATACAATTGGTGATGGGCCAGAGCATACCATCAAGCAGTCAACCAAGCTGAGATTGATTTAATAGAAACGAATTAGAGGCAACAGTTTGCATCAAGTCATACGCTAGTTAATAAAAGAACTGAAGGAAATTACACTGCTAAGGCTGTCACTGTCGTGAGACAACGACGAGTATTTGTTGATGCACATCAACTTGGCGTAAGGTTTCCTGGAATACTAGTGCAGTTTTTAACAGTTCCCCACCTTCTCAGTTAAGCTGTTGCAGGTTTAGAAAAACAGGTTGCAATCACAAACTCATAGGCGCGTGTACATCTGTTCTCACATCGACGCTGATCCAAATTCCCATCAATGATGTTAACAATACGAATAAGCTAACTGTTGCTTTCGTACGCACAAAACAGAACCTCCATAGTGCAAAAAAATTATACACAATGATGGAAGGATTCCATAACCAGAAAAGGAATTTTTGATGCAAAGAAAAACTTTAATACAATTCAGAAGCATATATGTGCTGACAATGATGCATAGTAAAAGATATATCCTTTTATATATCGGAGTTTGGAATTTTCTAAACCACAGAAAGGAGGAATATGTCTAATATAAATATGTAATGTAGAAGCATATATGTACTGGCAATGATACTTGGTGGGAAAAAAGCTATATATGTATATAGGACTTCGGAATTTCTAAACCAGAGAGTGGAGAAATATGTCTTGGTATTGTTGCAGAAAATTGATCTAGTAATAATCATCGTGGATTGTAGTGTGGTGTATTTGGACATGTTTAACTTCCAACATGTACTAAAGAAATTGTAAATGATTTATATGAACTTACAAATATATGTATAATTGATGCTATTACTGTTGTAAGAGTAGTATTGGAGGGCTATTCAGGATGTCCTAGATCATAATTATATGTGTATCGAAAGGGACTGATAATCCCCAGGTGTTGCTAAGATTGTCTTCATTGAGGTACTTATCCCTGACTAAATAAGTCAAAGAGGTTCCAAAGGATAATGAATAAAATACTATTGATTGCCAGGATGTCTTCAAACTTGCAGACCTCATCTGGTCACGTTTAAGCAGCTGAAATTTCGTTCACAAGGGATATATTAACCTCCCCTTCCCAATTATTGTTTATGCACCGGAATATAAGGCATACAATAGGAGACTAGAAAGCCTTTGGGAAGGCTCATCTAACAGAAAAACAGTTCATCTTATCTTAAACAATAGTTTCATAACTACAGGTTTCTTTTACCTCATGTCCTCAAATTACAAATGCCTTCATCTTCTATTCTTTCTTTTCCATTTATTAATTTAGGTCCATGAAGCCATCCACATTATTTTTCTCTGGGCTGATAAATTCCTGCACCATATTAGATAATTGTCAGCTATAAGAGCTTTGCCATCTTTGCACAAGCACAAAGGCACAAACAAAGGTACGAGTAGTAGACTCTGCATGGTTGCTTGGTCCCTGCACCATCTTAGAAAGAGCTTCGCGAGTTTGTCTTCACCTAGGCAGCTTTGATCGTACAACCATTCATTACATCCACATAGGTAGTACAAGAGCAGTTTAACCTGTATCAGGCTACCCTTGAGAATCATGGATGGAAGAAGTGATATGGACAAGTCAGAGGAGGTACTTCTGCCTGGTTTCCGGTTTCATCCCACAGATGAAGAGCTGGTGGGTTTTTATCTCAAGAGAAAGATTCAGCAGAAACCCCTCTCCATTGAGCTCATCCGGCAGCTGGACATCTACAAGTACGACCCATGGGATCTCCCAAGTAAGTTGCTACCTTCTCTGTGCTTCTTGCTCTTATTTGTTAGTAAATGGAGCATAAGGAACTTTAATCTTGCAAAGGCATGTCCATCAAAGAAACGAATATGTGCCAGCAAAACACATCTCTTTTCGATAATATGCAGATGCTAGATATTACCGACTTTAGGGACAAGTTAGAATTTCAAAGTATTCCACAATCACCATCTTACTTCAACGAAGTAAATAATACGTGAAAAAATAAAAAATAAATCCATAGCTGTTAAGTGTCATGATCCACTATGCAATCTGAAGTACATTTTTGCACAGCTTTTAGTTATCATCTGTGAACAGCTCAACGCAAAGATTACAGTCTTCATAGTTATCCTATATGCAATTTATTAAAAACAACATAAGAGAGAGAATTGACAACTTATCATCCACTTGAATACAAAGTTTTACTCTGGAAACAAGTTGGGCAATCTTGTAGTAATATTCAAGCAACAGGTACGCCAAAAGTTCATGGTCAATAAGGTCAGATCCTGCTCAAATGAAAGATGAAGACTTCTACAGCAACACCAAAAATTGAAGATCTGCACTTGTGCGCATCCAGGATACATGCATATAAAATGTTCAAAATACAGTGGCAAGCATAAATAATAGCATAAGCCGCGTGAATCGTACTACCTTAGAGTACCTATAATCATGCAAGACCTAGTTAGTATTTTCTTCTCATCAGAAAACCAATCTATGTATAGTTATCCTCCTTGAATTTCTGCAACATTACTCATTACCTTGCATTATTCACGTTTACTTTCTGTAACGTATTGTTTATCATCTTGCTCATGGATAGAACTTGCAAGTTCTGGGGAGAAAGAATGGTATTTCTACTGCCCAAGGGACCGGAAGTATCGTAATAGTGCTAGACCAAATAGAGTCACGGGAGCTGGATTCTGGAAAGCAACGGGAACAGATAGGCCAATTTACTCCTCCGAGGGAACCAAGTGCATAGGCCTGAAGAAGTCCCTTGTATTTTATAAAGGAAGAGCAGCAAAAGGGATCAAGACTGATTGGATGATGCATGAGTTCAGGCTTCCTTCACTAACTGATCCAACACTTCCTAAAGTACAAATAGACAAAAACATTCCAGCCAATGTAAGCTTTTATTCAGAGTTTTTACTGTAGCACCAGAATTCTGAAAATATCTTGATATATGAGAATACCTCTGATGATTTTTCTTTACCAAACAGGATGCATGGGCTATTTGTAGGATATTTAAAAAGCCTAGTTCAATGGCACAAAGAGCACTATCTCAGTCCTGGGGTCCTCACTTGACTGCAACGACAGAGCCAGATATATTATCTGCCTTGCAGTCCATACAAGCTTCACATTTTGCTTTGGAAAGCTCCTCTTGCTCAGCAGAAGTTGCAATACCTGTGAATCGGTTTAATAGCGAACATTACTTTCAAGGGCGGCAGCAGCAGAAGCTCAACAGTTCACAGAATGGCTCTTCATATAAAGTCATAAACTTCAACCGCAGTCCGTCCTTAACTCATGTATCAGACAAAGACATCCATAGCAACCCGATAATCTTTCCATTTGAAACACAGACCCTGCAGAGGTCCTCAGATACCGTGCTTCTCAGCATAGCCCCTGGAATAATCAATAGCATGAATGAAGCCTCACCAGATACTGAGTTCAAACATGAAGAGTGCGATGCGTATGCAGTTGATTGGGATATGGACACAAATGGAGGTATTGGAAACAGGGATGAAGATCCATATACAAGAAAACCTGGTAGTGGATACGTTACAGGAAATGAGTGTGGGGTTCCACGAAAAATAAAATTCCCATTTGATTTGGGGCTAGATTCTTCAGATGATTGGACATGCAACATGCCCTGCGAATCTCTCACTTGTCCCCCGACCTCCCCCAGAGATGTCCAATAGCTGCTCTACGGAAAAATATATTATACTCCCTCCATTCGGAATTAACTGGCTCACATTTTCCTAGATTCGCATGTATCGACACACTAAAACGAGTCTAGATACATGCGAATCTAGACAAATGTGAGTCAGTTAATTCCGGATGGAGGGAATACATAGTTAGAATATACAACACCAAGAGTGATCTTCATATGTTAGCATTTATGTTAGCAGAAGACTATCCATTGTAAATTTTCAGCTCGGTCTATATCTTATGAACTGCATGCATCTTTACAGATAAGCCAACAGAGAGAAGGATCTTGGTTATATTTATTGAATTCTTCAGTATTAATACTTATACTTCCATAAAAAATTAGAGGTGTGTCATACATGTAAAATATGCAAATCCCATCATAATTGGAATAATGAATTAAGTACAGCAAGGAGTCTGGCTCAGTTGTATCATCAGTGCAAACTTTAGATATCTATCATGTCTGATCAGGAAGAAACATCTCTACTTAGATACCTAATAGCCAACAGGTTTGGAACAATTACCTATGCAAAGTACGGTTAATAGTATAAAAGGCTCAACAGTTTATCTAATATACCAATTATATCCATTGCTTATTGCTTAGATGCAACCAGCTGGACCTCTTTACCAACTCCCAGAAGATGATGTCATCATTTCAAGTCCATCAATGTACTGTGCTCCATTCTTGTTTTATTTATATAACTCCTCGATCATTTTCGATTCTTACACCATGCTCCATCCAGGCTCTTTCTTGGTGCCCTTCATTGATTTTCTTACTCTCGCTGCTTCCTCCCAGTCCCCAGAATTTGCTAGAATGTTTGACAGAGTTGTAGAAGAGACTGAATCATAATTATCTTCACGTATCTTATTTTCCACAAATCTTCCAAGCACAGCATCATCATGAACTCTGCAAGCAGCGAGCAGTGTGCTCCATACCATCAAGTCAGGTTTCATAGGCATACTCTCAATAAAACTTTTTGCCTCTGTAAGCCTCCCAGATCGACCAAGTAAATCAACCATACAACAGTAGTGATGTAACACTGGCTCAGCCCCATAGACACTTCTCATAGATTTAAAATAGTTAAACCCTTCCTCAACTAAACCATTGCGGCTGCAAGCAGATAAAATACTCACTAGTACCACGCTATCTGGTTTTATTCCACGCTTAATCATCAAATCAAACATCTCCAAAGAATCCTGACCACTTCCATGCTGAGCGTATCCATCAATTATAGCAGTCCAAGTAACTAAATCTGGGGAATTTATTTCATCAAAAACTTTACGAGAATCACGCAGGTTGCCATTTTTGGAGTACAACTTCACGAGTGAACTACTTACTGATAGATCAGACTGTATTCCTACTTTAGTTGCATAACCATGCAATAGTTTTCCATAGAGTGGTCTTGCTATGTTAGCACATAGGCTAATAATAGAAGAGCATATGAACCTATCTATCAGTAGACCATCTGCCAACATAAGCTGAAATAGTGAGATTGCCTCGTCACTGCAACCATTTGTAGAGTATCCAGATATCATTGAAGACAACATGACCTGATCTTTGCATGCAGCTGCATCAAAAATCCTTCTAGCTATTTGTACTTGTCGACATTTGGAATACATGGAAACCAAACAATGGCTGATGGATGTGGTTTCTCCATAGGCGCGAAGGATGTGTCCATGAACTTCCTTCCCTTTGAGCAAGCATTCTGGTCCATTACAAGCTGAAAGAATGGCAGATAGCGTCATATGGTCAGGCTGAAAATTATCAAGAATCATATTCCTAAACAATCGGAATGCCTCAGCTGAATGACCATGGGATGCAAAACCAGCAACCATTGCTGTCCATGAGACTTCATCACGCTCCTGCATCTCTTCAAAGACCTTGTAGCTATCTTCCACTTCATCCCCTCTAGAATACATGGTAGACAGCGCACTGCCAACAAGAACACCATGAACAAACCCATCTTTTATAACCGACGAATGCAATTGTCTGCCAAACCCAATTGAGTCCACAGAACTGAAAACAGAAGCGTAGCATTTGTCATTTGGTCTTAGACCCTGACGGAACATCCTCATTAAAAGCTGAATTGCTCTCGATAGGCTATGGCTACTAATCTCAGATATGAAAACCGACCAGATACTTTTGTTGCTTACTCTACCAACTTCTTCAAATACCTTCTCAGACAACTCAATAGCCCCGATATTAGCGTATGTGCAGATCAAAGCCTCCTTGACAACGTAATCCAAGTACAGCTCTGTCTTTATGATCATCCCATGCATCTGGCTGGCCTCTTGTATCATGTACATCTGGGAACATCCGAGCAAGATGCTGGTAGCCGTGTATTTGTTAATCGATACGCCGCTCCGGACCATATCTCTGAGCAGCCGAAACGCACTTACCGGATCCTCCTCCTGCACGAAACCCGCGATGGCGGTGGTCCAGGAAACCACATTCCGGACCGGCATCCTCCAGAACTCCCTCATGGCAGAGACCATATCACCAGATTTCGCGTACATGTTGACGATCGACGTCCCAGTGAACAGATCATAGTCAGGGTCACGCCGAAGCACCTGTCCATGAACCGTCCTGCCAACACAGAGCTCCGCGGCGGCTGCACAGGCGCTGAGAACCCCGGAGTATGTGAACGAGTTCGGCTCACAGGAGCCCCACGCCATGTCGGTGAACTTCTCGATAGCGAGCCCGTGCTCGCCGTTCCGCGCCGCTCCGGAGATGACCGCGTTCCAGCAGACCGCGCTCCCCGGGTCGCCATCGGCAAACGCCCTGAGCGCGTCCCCGAGGCGGCCGCTCTTGGCGAGCAGGTCGACCATGCCGCTGCAAACGTACGCGTCGCCCGCAATCCCGTCTTTCCAGGCGGCGCAGTAGACCTGCTCCGCGAACGCGACATTGCCCGCAGCTCCGGCGGCGGCAGCGGGAGCGCAGGCCTTGAGCGCGTTCCCGTAGGCGAACTGGCTGGGCGTGTGCCCCGCGGCCCGTGAGCGGACGAATCCCGCGAGCTCGGGCGGGAGCCGCGAGAGGCGGTCCGGGCGAGGCACTCCGTCGAGCAGGTTGGGGGCGCCGGCTCGCGCGGCAGCGGTGGTGGCTGGGAGAGCAGAGAGCGCGCGGCGGTGGGCTGAGAGGGCGGGGGTGAGTAATGCGGACGAGGGGAGGCGCGGAGGCATGGAGACGACGAGATGGAAGAAACCAGAAGGGATGTAGTGTGGTGGGAGGGAGAGACCTAAGCGCGCGCCATGGCCGGCGCAGTCGCACTTTGAATTTGGCAGAAGCGAGTTTCTGCCTCCCCTATTGGCACACGTAAGAAATTGGTACTGTCAGAAATGATATGGTGCACTGACTAACAAATTGTGGCAGGTTTTCAAATTCGCGTGCTTGAAAAACTTATACTCGTGTTGCCACAGTATCCGAAACTTATAATCCGAATGAGTAATGCATAGTGAAAGATAGGGCTGGAAGTGGATAGAGGAGATTGTGAGACATTTGATACCCAACGAATTTCGGTTTGAAGCTCTTTTGGCCGTGTGATATAAACTGTTAGAGTTATATAGGCTGTATCGCAGAAACATGTTATCAAGTCAAGATGGCCGAGTTGGTCTAAGGCGCCAGTTTCAGGTACTGGTCCGAAAGGGCGTGGGTTCAAATCCCACTCTTGACAAATCTTTTTATCCAATTTTTTGGTCATTTATTCGCAATAGGGGTCAGCTGACTATAAGAGTAGGATATAAGTTAAGAGTGGGCCCTAACACATGCTTCTAGAAATATGGACCACTAAATTAGTATGCTTTTATAGATAACTATTCTAAGTTAAGAATGAGCTTTAACACATACTTTTATAGATAACTGTTGTATATATCGGCTATACGAGTGTCTATAGATGACACGACACTTATTTATAGCCAGCAACAAACTATACTATTGAACCTGCTCTACGACCATCTCGAACGGGCACCGTATTTTGAATGGACTGGGTCATCGTATCTCTTCTGCCATTTCGGCCTTGGACGTGCGGCAAAATCGGATAGAGGCTACTTTTTACTTTTTTCGGCCATACTTGCCATTGTTCACAATTTAATTAAACATGACTGGATAAGTACTATGTATAATACAACATATAAATAGTTTAACATACAAATAATTCAAAAAAGGACTACTTATTTACTAGGTGCATCCACGCGTGCTTGACCAAATCGGCCTGAAGTGCATTGTGGGTTGCTCGATTACGAATTTCGTGATGCAAAATATCCCTAGTTCATTGACAAATTGTCCAAAAAAAAAGTTGCCATACATACTAGACCTTGGCGAGGCAATTGCCTGAACATGTGATGGGCGCGACACTCTTGGCCACGTGCAACCAACCACAGCCAAAACCCGGAGAATCAGTGGCGGTGGCAAGCAGGACGATGACAAGGCTTGGGGGCGGCGGTGGCAAGCAGGACAACTATATATACCTTCCTTCGACGGGCGACGGTGGCAGCGTTGGCTCTAGGCACCGACCAACTCCGGCGTCCAAACAACGACGACGGGAGGGATCCAGCTCTAGCGGCCCTATGGCTACCAGTGGGACAAAACGGGGTGGTCGAAAAGGGTACGAAGGCGGTGACGGCTCGAGTGTCGTGGTGTGGAACACGACAGTACTATCAGGGATGGCTTAAGAGAAGACAATCAGGGACAAGCCGAGGCTTCCGCAGGCAGGGTTGGGTACAAAAACCGCTAACATGATGAAGTACCCTTGTTCAGAGCCCTTTTGGCAAGGTAAAACCCCTACTTCTGCACATATCTCACCAGAGTATAAATTGTGAAATAAAATGTTCTGATCGTTCATAGGCAGGGAGGTTAGTTGAACTGTTTGAGTTGGTCACGATCAACTTCGTCATAGCTTACTTTCGCCTGGAGGTTAGTTAAACTATCTGATGTGTACATTACTTGCCTGGAGGTTAGTTAAACTGTCTGATTTGTACATTACTTAAAATTTCAATGCTGCGACAGAATTCTGGAGTAAATTTTTTATTCTGGGGACATGCCAATATGAAATCCAAAATAACAACTATCAAGGGACCAGTGTAACCACAAGTGCTTCTTGGCCTTACAAAGCAGTGACATGCGCATCAAAATGTCTCACAATCACTGAATTCAACAGAGATCCATCCGACATACTAAAGCATTTATACAGTAGCTAAAATTGACTTAAACCATTCATGATCCCCATCCACAAAAGGTTGCATTGCAACGCAGCAGCTGTTGTTCCACAGTTAAGACTGCACAAGGCATGGAAAGGTGGACTCACAAATTGCAAATTCAACATGAGATTCAGAAATGGAATAGCAAATGGGTATCAAATGTCTCACAATCTCTGAATTCAACAGATCTCCTCGACATACTAAAGCATTTAGCTAGAAGGGACTAAAACCATTCATGATCACCATCCACAAAAATATTTCCTTGTTTACATAACAGTCTCTCGCTTCAGTTTCAAACAAGTTCTCTACTTTGAGGTGGTCTTGTCCTTGGTTTTCTGTATTTTCAAGACTTTCTTCACAATCTTCTGCTCCTCGACCAGGAAAGCACGAATGATCCTGAAATGGAATGTGAATCGCATTAGATTACGTGCGGGTTAGTTTGGTGCAAACACATAACATGACTTTAAATCATAATAGTTGCTGACCTTTCTCTAACTGCAGGTCCAGAGAGCACTCCACCATAGGGACGGTTGACAGTCCTGCGGTTCCTAGACAACCTTGATCTTTTGTACTCGGTAGGCCTCAGGTGGGGAATCTGGAGATGGAAGTGATCATATCATGAGTGTTCAAGTTGAGATATTAATGTAGCAGACAATTGAAATGTAAACTTCTAACATGATAAGTTATCTCTCAAAGCTAACCAAGACAAAAGCTTCAAAGACTTGTAACAAGCAGATTAAGGAACACAGCCTACACAGGTGAATCAGCATGCGCAAGCTTGGAATTATAAGGTTAATTCATTTTGTAAAGCACAGGCACAGCTTGGGATTATGACAAAGATAGAAGAAAACCATTGAGACGGCAGTTTCAACTCTAGAGAACCAACAATTGCGACAATGTGGTATGGCAGGCAGCAGTCACAGCATTTAATTTGATTTGATGGCAACATAAATTATTTTCTGGCAACCATGTTGCTAGGAATGCTTCAAATCTGAAAATCGAGGGAGCACACTAAAACACAAACAGACTGATAAAGATACCAACCAGATAATTAGAATACACCAACACACATGAGTAGGCAAGAGCTGCCAACTGTCTACTTGAGAACAACTCGGAATCTAAAACTATCACTACAGACAGGATACGGTGGTGAAATGCAATCTAGCAACAGGCATGATATCCCGATAATGATATATTTGGAATTACACAAGAGCATCGTCTCGCTGTGAATTTGATGCCGGCTGAACAGAAATTAAGATCTACCAACCAAAATCTGATTGGTCATTTATTTGTGTGCTAAAGCCTAAAAGACACTCTTAGGTTGATAGCCAAAACACATAATGCAAACTACAAGTTTTAAGATATAAACTACATTTAGCAACAGAGATTCATCTAGTAACCAAGGAATCCTACCCCGCGAGCATACAAACTGGGCTGCCAAATATCGCTATCATGACAAAGCGAAACAACCAACAATTGTTCTGAGAGATGCAAAGCAAAGAGCAACTCACCCCCTGGATCTTCTTCCCGGTCACAGGGCACTTGGGGCCGCTAGCCCTCTTCTTGGTGTACTGGTACACGAGCTTACCACCTAAAATCGCAAGGCACAAACCCGCCAAATCAGCGAGGATCTTAGCACTAAGAAATCGCCAACAGTATGCGAAACAATCAACTAAAGAAGGGCATGACAAGGGATTCAGGACCTGGGGTCTTGACGACCCGCGTCTGGTTTGACTTGGTGGCATAGCTGTGCCTCTTCCGGTAGGTCAGACGCTGCACCATGTCGCCGTCGTCTCCGCCGCCGGTAGTAGGAGGCTTGGGCAGAAGGGTTGGGAAAGAGGAGAGCGAGCGCGTGGCGGCTGCTACGGGTATAAATGGCTTCCTCGCGTCGGCGTGACCTAGCACGGACGGCTAGGATGTGCTTGATGGGGTAAATGGGCCAGACCAGGCTCTATTGAATTGGGCCGTTTGGGCTGTCGTGTGATGCTTATATCTTCTTTTTTACAGTAGCGTTAATGCTTATGTCAACTGCCAAAGACTCCCGCAAACAGGCCCTAAACGGGCGAATGTCTTTTCTTTACGGGTAACCAAACCAATTACATAGCCCAATTGCTAATAAGTGCTTGGGGGCTGGTTAGCGTTTTCTAGCCGTCGTTTGCTTGACCATGATGAACGCGTGGTGACCTCGTCGCGACAACGACAGAAAGCCACAACACTGACTCCTTTCTCTTCTACTAGTGTGCTGCCCACCGCCGCGCCCCGCCTCCATCCTCGCGTGCCGCCTCCATCTCACCGGCGTCGTCAAGCTTCTCCGAAATCGCCCTTGACGGGGGCGACTCAGCCCACCCCCTGGCGCCATGCACAACTCCGATCTGCAGCAATGTCTTCAACCCAAAGACCCCGTCACTTCCGTCCCTGTGCAGCGACACCGGAGACCACCATTAGCCTCATCCCCGACCCCAGCGAGGAAGCGACCATATCCCCGCAACCTGGAGCTTGACAACTTCAAGTCAGCAACCTCCCTCACCCATAGTAGCCGGAAACGGGGAACGGCAGGCCGTCCCTCGGCCCGGATTCGTCGTCCCGAAATCGGAGTCGGGAACGAGGCTCGGTACGACGCGATTCGGTTGCGGGAACGCGACCCCGGAAACTAAGGAACAAGAAGGTTGATTCACGGGAGTTTTATCTGGGGACGGCAACGTCAAAGCCTCAAAAGGGGTCGAGTCAATGAGTTTGGCTGATTAGTCTTTGTTCTGGGCCTACAAAGCTGATAGGAGTAATATTGGCCCAGTTAAATTTGTTCCCCTCTGTCTACGATTGCTCGACCCCGCATGTCGTTCCGGAGTCATCGTCCCCGGATCATACGGATCGCGTCCCCTCTAACGTACCGATCATTCTGGAGATGTATACTCCCTTCGATCCCTGTTCTTTTCATCCACCGTTTCTCGTCCCTCGTTTCCGTTCCTCGACCCGACCGAATCGGAAACATGGTAACTATGCCCTCACCTCGTCACGATGTGAACACATGCTCGATGCTTGGGTAATATACATGAAAAATTGATTTGTTGTAACAGATGCATCTGCATCATGCCTTTTAATTGGTGAAAGGTATGCTTTACTGTTTGTTCTAGTATGTGCATCAGGTCCAGCCTGCATTGTTGGCTTGACTCAAGTTTGCTGGTAGTTTCATTAAAATAAAAAATCTTTGTACTCCCCCGTTCTAAAATAATAGACTTGAATTTGTCTAGATTCGCATGTATCTTGTCTTGTTTTAATGTGAGATGCATCCGAATCTATGCAAATGCAAGTCACTTATTTTGGAACGGAGGAATTATTTACTTAGCCTTATGCAGAAATAACGGTTTATTATTTTGGACAAATATTGAATCAGAATAAATGCTTGCCTACTCTGATAGTATTGCTCTCGTTACCTTTTGTCTGAGATCTTCTAGCTGAATTTTTTGCAGCATGGAACTGGACTAGATACCCTTTTTCATCTAGTAAATTGGTACTTTAAGATAATAAGATTTTACATGCAAAAATAAAATAGGGTATGAGATGTTGATGTGCGAAGTTTGAACCGTGGAGCATCTTGGTATCTCATCTTTATGGGATTGTTCTACTGCCGCTGTCGGCCGCCGCCGTTCCACAACCATCTTCCTAGGTATCTGTTCAAGTCACGCCGCCATCCAGTCATCCTTGTGTCCGGACTCCATGGCCATTGAAGCACAGACTGGCGTCGTCGTTGCAGCTCCTCATCGTGAAGACGTCTGCAGCTACGCGCATGTATCCATGATTTCACAGGTATGCGCTACTGCAACTAGATAACCAAGATTAGATTATTAGAGGATCCGGCTATCGAGTTGTTCGATCTTTGAGCACCAATCAACACTTGTTTCTGGAATAGTTTGAGGTTGCCTAGCCTTCATTAGTATTGGATAGCTTCAAACACATAGGAGAATTTCTTTTTCAAAACCATGTTTAATTTTTACCATCATCTAAAATAATTTAACTATGCACATACTTTTATCTTAGGTATATGTCAAGTTGCTTCCACCGGAATGCCCTAGTTACATTTTGAATTTCACTAAGTTGATTACACCAACATGCTTAAGTTGGTTTTGTGACCTAATCAATTAGCCTTTTACCACATAACTAAGTTGCTTTTTTAAAACTATCTAACTAGGTAGGAATTTTTACCATCATCTAAAGTAACTTGATCAACAAAATGCCCAAGTTGTATTCTGAACTTCACTAAGTTGGTTATACAAACATGCTTAAGTTAGTTCCATGGCCTAATCAATTGTTTTTGCCACATGACTAAGTTTCTTTTTCAAACTACCCAACTAGGTAGGATTGTTATCATCATCTAAAGTAACTTGATTATGCACATTTTATTCTCTTAGGTACTCAAGATGCTTCCATCAGAATGTCCAAGTTGCATTCTAAACTTCACTAAGTTGATTACACCATGCTTAAGTTGGTTCCGCGACCTAATTAATTGAGATTTTGACCATATGACGAAATTGATTTTTTCGAACTACGTGAGTAGGTAGTATTTTTTACATCATCTAAAGTAATTTGATTATGCATTTATGTTTGTCTTAGGCATATGTCAAGTTGTTTCTACCAAAATGTCCAAATTGTATTCTGAACTTTACTAAGTTAATTACTCAACATGCTTAAGTTGGTTCAACCACCTAATAATTGCGGCTTTTCGACCACATGACTAAGTTGTTGTTTTCAAACTAACTGACTAGGTCGAATTTTTACCATCATTTAAAGTATCTTCATTACGCCCATTCTTTTTTCTTAGGTATATGTCATATTGCTTCCATCAAAATGCCCAAGTTATGGTCTGAACTTTACAACGTTGATTACATCAACATGCTTAAGTTGGTTCCCAACCTAATCAATTGGGTTTTCGACCACATGACTAAGTCGCCTTTTTTCAATTACCTGGCTAGGTAGGATTTTACCATTATCTAAAAGTAACTTGATTATGCACATTTTTTTGTCTTAGGCATATCTCAACTTGCTTACACGAGAATTCCCATGTACGTTAAACTTAACTCACGTTTAGTGAAGTTGTTTCTTCCAACCATTTAAGTTGCTGGTAACTTGAGTTAGGTTTTTTACTTCACAGTTTTTATAAAATTTTGTTTTCCTTCCATATCCATGTTTACTTAAGTTCTTCAAAATTGTACTAAGTTGCTACTCACTTTTAGCTAAGTTGTTTCCTCCCAGTAGTTAAGTTTCTTTATCAAGTTTTGTTTTTTTGTACTATCAACTCTTAGTTAAGTTTTCACAATATTAGAGTTGCTAGTCTCTTTCAGTTAAGTTGATTATTCATGGCAATTTAGTGTACATAATGTTCTATAATTATTTTACTTTGTGCTTTTTTAGTCAAGCTAGTATTTTTTTAATTAGTTTACTTCAATGTTATATATTTAGATTGAGAATATGAGGTAAGCCCCAACAAATTTTCCCCATCACAAGCGAGTTTATACATCGAAGTTTCGTTTTTTATTAAGTTGTTGGTTCACATGCTTAAGTTGGTTATTGTATTTAACTAAGTTGTTTTCACAACACGCTTTAGTTGATTTTATCTTCTAATTTAGCGTGATGTTTAGCAACATCGTTAAGTTGCATTCTGATTTGAGTTGAGTTGTTTGTTTCAACATCACTAAGTTGTGTACTGAATATGCTAAAGTTGCCTTCCACAACATGTTTTTTAGTTTGATGTCCATCGTCTACTTTTACTTTGAGTTGTTTGTTTCAACTTCCTTAACTTTTGAGTTACAACAAAATACCTCGAAGTAGTATACTGAGTATAGTTAAGTTACTTTTGCCAGCTACCTAATTTAGCGAAAGCAACTTGCAGATCACCAGGAGTAACGAATATGTTAGAAGGAGCAACTAACATCTTCTAGGTTGCTTGTTTGGATAACTTGCAATTTGTCATGCACTAATGTGTAGTTACTAGATTATCTAGTTGATTTTTAGGTGCAGGTAAGTTGCAGTTTATCAGGATCTACATTGCTGTTGGATTACCTAATCATCTTTTGGGTGCAGGTAAGTTGTACTTTATGATGCACTAAGTTGAAGTAATCAGATTACCTAGTCGTTTCTTGATGTTGATAAGTTGCACATTGTCATGCACTTTGTGTGTAGTTGCTTGAGACATTTCTATCGTCATGCAAGTTGATCAATTTCGTATCAATTAAGTTTCCTACTAGCAGATGTTTGCCTAGCTATGAGCCTTGAAACGAACATGTTAAAAGCATCCCACAAATTAATTTTCACTATTGTATCTAAAGGTGGCGTATTTTAAAGCCAGTCATGTGCAATGTTAATACTAAGTTGGCTACTGGCAGATGTGTATGTTCCTTGAACCATGAGCCTCTATAAAATCTTGTTTGATAGTTATCCGTTTTAAACAGACATATTTTGCAAGTTCCCTACAAATTATCATTAATTCTTTTTTGCATAGCCTGAACATACTCATCCGTAAACACTTGTCTTGCTAGCATGTTGAGGAACTTAGGCAAAAATTGGTAGGAAAGTTAGCGAATCTGACTTAACTTTTGAGACTTTGGCGATTTCATATGAGCAAGGAAACAATTTTAATTGCCAAATAGATGTACGATTGTTCTAAACTGTTGCTTTTTTGTTTCACTAGGTGGCATAACACAACAAATGTATAAGACAGTCAACAAGTAATATTATTTCTACACAGAAAACAACTCCTAGTTTACTATAGTACTAAGTGTTCTCGGTTTGGTTTCTTGCAGGATGTTGGCAAACTCGGGTGAAAAAATAAATCATCAAATTGTGGAAGTATGTACAACAGAATCTAATATAATTTCAGTTTCCAAGATGCCCTATGTAAAGTTTTGGCAATAATTTGCGAATTTTTGTCTAGAAGTAGCATGGCAAGCGTCCTATAGTAAAAAAAAATAGTAAACTAAGACTAAGTTGCTTAGTTGTATTTCCTGCTATCATATTTTATCTATTGTTCTATGCATCCTTGCTTATATTTTCTTTTGTGGGACCTGTGCTTTTAGTACATGACATGTGATGGGAATAGGCAGGCAGGGGACACTGTTGCATAGGGTTAGACTCACTTGGGTCATAAAGACGCAGGGGAGTCTGATCAGGATGTCTTTAATTTCCTCAAATAGATTGGTGCGGGACAGCCGTATACGGTGAAGGCTGGATCGCGCAAACAAGCCCCCGGGGGCTCCCTAGCCGTGTCCATTACATAGTGTAATCAAACCAATTACATAGTGTAACCAAACCAATTACCAAGCATTCCACTTAAAATTGTTGCTCAGCAATATCACAGGTAACCAAACCAATTACATAGTGTAGAGCAATTTCCTTCCAACGGGATGAGATATAGTTGTCCTGATAGCCAAATTGACCCAACCTACTGGCTACTTTGTTACACTCGCAACGACAGAAAACAAATTAAGCATATATGATCAAAATACAGGCGGCTCAAGCTTCTCGCCATACAAAACAGAACTCCAATGTCCGCCAAATCGTAGCTTACCTTCTTAATAGCATTGGCCATAGTGAAACAATCAAAACCAAACAGCACCTGGTAGGCTAAAAGTGGCTTCAATAGTTGTGACGCATGTAGCTTCCGTTTGCAGAGAACGCCTCGGAATGTATAACTTTCCTGCGTCACCAGCATCCCTAAAGAACCCTCACTTCAAGAATCTGGACGGCCCATGACAATCTGATATCATCGTGGATCAATGAAAAAACGTCGCAGATCACCATCCGCGATAAATTTTGCGATGAAAAAAAGTTTATGAACTTCGCTTCATAATCTAATCCGTGATGTTTTTTGCCTAAAAATGTCGTGGACATCCGTGACGTTTCTTTAATTTTGTCACGGCAAACGGTATCGGTCCAACCCATGCCAACTATGGGTGGCATAATATAATGGAAAGGAGGATGATGAATTTGGATGAATTCCAAAATTAAGGCATTGTGATGGTTACTCAACAAAAGGTTAAGTATATGACTACTATAGTAGCAGCAAAGGGCATTTGTGTCAAGTAGTTTGTTATCAAACTAAGGTATAATTCACAACGGGCTAACACTATAAAGATATATTATACGACAATAGTATCGACATGATTTAACCTCAAAGAACTAAATGTCTCACCAAAAGACAAAATTTATACAATGCCTTCTCATTGGAGAATAAGTGGTGTGTGGAGAAGTAAAAACATGCAAATACACACGGACTTAAAAGTGTTGGATCCGAAGATTATGTTTACCACTAGCAAACGCGTATATACAACAGCAGAAAGCCATAAGTGTTGGATGCGCAAGTTTTTCAAACTAGATTATTATTGACTCTAGTGCAAGTGAAAGACTTAAGGAAATACGCCCAAGAGGCAATAATAAGGTGGTTATTATTGTATTCCTTGTTTATGATAAATATTTATTTTGCATGCTATAATTGTATTAATCAGAAACATTAATACATGTGTGTTTAATAATCAAATGAAGAGTTCCTAGTTATGCCTCTCATATAAACTAGCTCGTTGATTAACAAGATGATCAAGATTTCCTGATCATGGACATTGGATGTTGTTAATAATGAGATCACAACATTGGTGGAATAATGTCATAAACATTCATCCGAAGTATAGTAATACAATCAAATTCATTATGTTTAAATAGCTATAACATCATTACAAGTAACTTTAGTCTTTAGACCATGAGATCATTTCAATCACTAACATCGGAAGAGTAGCTTGATAACATCAAATGTCACACTATAACAGGGTGACTATAAAGGTGGGTTCAGATACTCCGATAGTGCAATGTAGAGGCTCATGGATCAAGAGTGAGATTTGTCCATCCCGATGACGGAGAGATATACTCTAGGCCCTCTCAGTGATATCATAGTGATATAGTTTGCAAGCAAGTGATGGAGATCACTAGAATGTTATATCACGGGAACAAGAAAAGAGTACATGTCGGTAACGAGATCAAACTAGGTATGGGGATATCGATGATCGAATCTCGGATATGTAAAATATCGTGATACAAAAGGATTTAGTTGCAATGTAAAAGGTTCACACGATCACTAGAAGTCATCGTTGAATGTGTGAGAGTCAGTACGGATCTCCAGGTCCCGCTGTTGGTTATTGATTGAAGAGGGGTCTCGATCATGTCTATATTATTCGCGAACCGTAGGGTGACACACTTAAGGGATACTAACACCATTTGGAGCAAATAAGATGCTAGAGAAAGAAAAATAAAATGCTAGAATTATTTCAATAGAAACCGGAATTGTTTTGGGTGAAATTGCTGAAACTGGTTCTGCATGTGAAATTGAAATGTTGTAAGGGTTTTATACGAATGTTTGTTAATTAATGTAATTAACAAAATTCTGAATAAATAAATAAAAGGAGTTTTATTTAATGAGAGATTACATTAAATTTGGTGGAAATTTAATGGGATTTGAGTGAACAAAATGGAGAGGCATTTGTGTGAGTGGGAGCTCCACTCACATGAATGGAGGAAGAGGTGGGGGCACCACCTTGGCCGCCGGCCATGGCTTATGGGATGCCCCCTCCTATAAAAGGAGCCCCTCCTTTCACTTGTCACTCACACCTCCTCGTGAAGGATCTTTCTCCCCCTCTAGAATTTATTCATTGTCACGGATCAACAAGATACATGTTTCCATTGGCTTTTTCTAGAGTAAGGAATTGCTGCTTCCGCTGCTTAGCTGGAGCGAGGGTACAAAGGTTGTTGGGGTACCGGACGTGTGTGCGATCATGGATGCACCACTGCTTTGCGGTGCGTGCTGGATCAGCTGGACTTCATCATGATCTTGATATCGGCAAGAGATCGGCTATATCACTGACGAGTCCATACTCGTAAAGCTTTATCGGTCTTCAAGGGTATGTATTCTGGATGTATATCCAGCCGTTGATTGTATCTAAATAGATGAATCGTGGTGTATATAGCTCCCATCGTAGGAATTTTTTTGTTTTGTATGCTCCGAACCCAACATTCTCTTTCTTGCTCTAGAGATGAGCCTGTCTGGAGCCTTGCGGATTGCGGTCAGTATTCGGTAAAAAAAATTATCAGAGGATCAATGATGGTGGTGTTCGTGTGCCACATCTGGCTGCTATTTGGAAAATTCATATCCCAGGTCGGGTCCAAGTGTTTCTATGGCTTTTAGCACATAATTGTTTGTTGACTAGGGAAAATTTGGCCAAACATCATAATGTATCCGATCAGACTTGTCTTTTCTCTTTGGAAACTAAAACTAGTTATCACGCGTTCTTTGATTGTGTGGTAGCTCGACAACTATGGAAAATGCTTCCTGAGATTTTTTTCAGTAACCGTATATCTAGCATTGATGTTTTGTTTCAACTTTGGATGTCTGGCAAAACCATTTACAATATCACTACTGCTGCTTTTCTCTGGTCCTTATGGAAATATCGAAATAACCTGTGTTTTCAGGAGAGGCAGCGGTCAAGCTTAGTGACGGTTTGGGATCGTGCCACCTCAATGATGAGGAGATAGCGGCTACTATGCAAGGAATCACACTCTTTGTTGATGGACAGAAACCTGCAGCTGTTGGACTTCAAACGGGGAGAATTACAGCGGATTGCTTGGTCGGCCTGAAGACAGATGCAGAGCACCGGCAATTCTTTCTGGACAACACCAATTGGTTCCAGTAGCTAGATGTTGGTCTCGCCGATGTGTCTGTGTTGGTTTCTTTATGTTTTAGTTTAGTCCTGGTACTGAAGTCTGTAATAAGAATGACAATAGCTAGGAGCTGACTCTCTTCTCCTCGCACGCTACTTTTGTTATGTTCACCGGCTTCATTTTAATAAAAAAGTGGAGCTGGAGGGGTTTTAGCCCCTCTGTTTGTTTAAAAATCTGACGAAAATTGAAACTACCCTAGACACCACTGAATTATTCCAACATTCAGATCCATTGCAGTCTCTAGACTTTTGGTGGAACCTTAGAGCATCTCCACTCATCCCTCGATACGGTGTCCGTGCGGCCCTTTTTTGATCATATGGGCGGCGCCAGATAGATCACAGATTTTGGGGGGCGTTGGCTCCCAGCCGTGTCTCCCATACAAAAAAATAAACATTTGAAATAATTGTCAAATACGAAATTAACATCTATTTTACAGATAGTCCATAAAAATTTACACATATTTAAACAAACAAGAGAAAAAAGGAAACTACTAGATGGGCGAGGAGGAGGCCGATTCCGACGCCGAGTGCAAGTCTAGAGACTTTTAATCCAGTCGTGGGTTGTTCCGTGCGGCGATGTAGTCGAGCACCCAGTCAAGTGTGCGCCCTGGTACGCTTCACCATCGCCTCTGGACGTCAAAATTGTTGATCGGGGGCGACGGTCTGGCACCGTCGTAGGCGATCATGTGGCCCAAGCGTTGTTGTTCAAAGAAGATTGTCCACACATCGTGGTTATCCGATGCCATTGGGGGTCGTCTCTCTCCTCCGGCGTGAGTCCGGTCCAGAAGTGGATGAAGATGGCCGCTGACAGGGCCTCGTCGACAGGCACCGGAGGCACCGACAGACCGCCAGCACTGAGCGCCCATCCCCTTGGCAACCGAGTGTCCATAGGGAATGGGTACCGGGCCTCCCAGAGCACCAGCGCCTCCTGGACGCGTAGGCACCACGGCCCATAGCCATTGACGGCGGGGCCACCTTCTAGAAAATGCTCCATCGACGGCAGGGAATCGACTACGGTTTCGAGGGTAAAGAATGCAGGCGGTTGTGTGAAGAATGGCGCCGGCGAGGCCATTTTACCTCCGGCCGCTGCCCTAGATATAGCAGGAGAGGGATGTGGTCATGGTGAGATGTAGATCTGCAATAGCGATGGCCGGGGCTCCTACATATAGCGAGAAACGGGTAGATAGGTCGGGCGAAAAGCGGTGAAAAAGGCGAGGGTGGGAGGTGAGAAATTTTGCCACCGCGTGGTTGACGATAGGACGAAGCTCGAAAGTCGAGCTGTCTATCTCACTGTCAGGACTGGCATGCGGTTTTCATTTTTATCCGGTGCCCCGCTAGATCCCTTGTGGGTTGAGTTCGGCCTGGGGACGCCAGATAAGAAAATGGGCCACGCTGGCGCGATTATTTTTTGAAAAAACGGCTAAACATGATTTTTTTTAGTGCTGACACCTCCATAACTCTGTAAGGGAAGAGGATCCCTGGACGTGCCCTCTCCTGCCATTGAGTCCCTGACAAGTGGGGTCAGCCAGGGGTGGGATCCACATGTCAATGACAGAAAGTACGTACACTGCAGGGATAGCTATCGTGAGAGAAGCCATGTCCCTCTGTAAGGACCTTTATAAACCCGAGCGGAGGTGCTCTTAAAATGTTCGCGGGTGATCTCCAGCATGCAGCTCGCCTAACCACGGCCTGGACGCCGCTCTCATGATGGGTGCGTAGCTGACAAAGAAACGAAGAATAGTCGCATGGAGGAGAGTGCGTCATGCATAATCTGAAGGCACGATTCATCGTGGTCAGTGTCGCTACAGAAACTGAGGCAAAAATCACTGTTTTGACCTAATTAACGTTTGATCTCACAAAATGACCTACTTTTTCGAAGATATCCTGATCTGACCTGTTTTCATGACGCTTTACCAGAGGGCGCCATGGTCAGTAGCACGGCGCTCTCTCCAAAAGCGCCATGCTACCATGACGCTCCCCAAGAAAGCGTCGACGTGGCTGCCGCCGTGGCACAGGCGGGCCCGTTTTAATGTTTGGCGCTTTCCGCCGGGGCGCCATGCTACTGGGCATGACGCTTTTGCGGAAAGCGCCATGGTCCTATACCTAGAAAACGGCTCGGGCGCCTCACCCCTCCCAATACCATATCCCTGCCATACTCCCTCACACAGACAGACGGCGGCGGCTCCTCCCCCCAATCCCCCTCAAATCCATGCTCCCCCCTCATATCTGAGGCAATTTCTTGGTGGAATTTCTTCCTCTCCCCCCACTTGAGGTATTCCCCTTCAATTTTGCTTGTTTTATTGGTTGAAATCATCACATGGTCCTCTTCCTCCTAACCCTAGTTCTTGTGAAATGATGCATGTATTTTGTGCAATGTGTAATTTGTTTGAAAAAACTAGTGTGGTAGAATGATATTGTGGTAGAATGTCTAATCCTAACCACGAAATCATCACATGATCCTCTTCCTCCTAACCCTAGAAATTAGTGTTTGAAGAAACAATACATGGATTATTGTTGGCATATATGGCTTATAGGATAATATGTTGTTGGGCTATTGTTGGATAATATATAGTTTGGCTATTGTTGATATGGAATGCATGGTGTATTCATGAATGTAGTCATATATGTATTCATATATGCATATTGTGGTGGATGGTGTATTTACTTGGATTTTTGCAACCACTTGTAGGATGGAAGGACAATCTATTTTGCATGGGCATTATGATCAACGACACTGGGCGGTACATCAGGAGAATAAGCATGTCTTCAAGTGGTTGCACCTAAGGTCCAAGGAGGTGCATAGCAAGAAGATGCCATATGATGAGCGCTACACTCCATATGTTGAGCGGACTCGACTTCTCCCTTTCATCCAGCTTGTCTCGCGTTCGACGCCGCATATGAACCCTTGTTTGATCACAGCGCTTGTTGATAGATGGAGACCGGAGACACACAGTTTTCACCTCCCTTGTGGTGAGATGACGGTCACTCTGCAGGACGTCTCCATGATTTTTGCGCTTCCCATCAAAGGACAGCCCGTGTGTATGAGCTCAGATTTGGCTAAGTGGCGTGAAGTGATGATTGGCTTAATTGGTAAGGCGCCAACGCAAGAGAAGATGTCTGCCGGTGCTACTTACAAATGGATACAAGAAAATTTCAGCAAGTGCCCCGAGGACGCCGATGAGGAGGTGATCCAGATGTATGCCCGTGCATACTTATGGTATGCCATTAGTAGGACACTTTTCTCAGATGGCACGGGAAGGAATGCTTCATTCATGTGGCTCACTCTATTTGCGGAATGGGGCTATATGCACAGCTGGGGTTCGGCGGCACTTGCTTACTTGTATCGACAGGTAATAAACTATATATATTGCATGGTAGTAGTACATATGCTTGATCGACCGGATACTTATGTATGCTTGTTGTATGTGCAGCTGGACGAGGCGTGTTGTAGAACTGGAAAAGGAGCAAGTATTGGTGGACCTATGGTGCTACTGACCATATGGTCCTGGTTGCGCATACCAGTTGGTCGACCCATTCCGATGAAGAAAAAACGGTGGGATGATCATGGCAATAGCCGTCTCCACGGTCCTACATGGGCGTACTTGTGGGATAATACCGAAGTATTCCACGGTGAATCTGAGGAATGCTACTTGCGTTACACTAACCAAATCGACTTGCTAACCCCGGAGAAGGTAATAATTTGATTGTTCTCAAGAACTCATCTTTTCCACCATACATACTTCGAGTCGACATGCTAATATTGTGTTCCTCGCTCAGGTGGAATGGGAGCCATACGGAACTAGAGGGAATGTGGGTACCGGTGTTTGGTTCCAGGCGGACTTGAATCGCAAATGTATGCAAGAAGCACATCTCTGGAGGATTCGTGCCCCGTTGATTTGTGTCTACGCTGTTGAGTTCCACCTTCCACAATGGGTGATGAGGCAATTTGGATTATTTCAGGAGACCCCGCCGCCATACAAGGACACTAGCATAGCTCTTCACGGGTGAGTGATCCTTATACACCCAGTATCTAATTTTCTTGGGCGTCTCATGATACTTGCTAAGTCGATGAATTTTATTGTAGATTGGACAAGATCAAGCAGAAGAGGGAAAAAGATTGGGCTGCATATCATCACAAGTATGTTCAGAAGTTTTATGCAAGGATTGAGGAGATCGAAAACCCGAATGCGGTCTCTCATCCTGAGGCGCCGCATGATGCTGCATCGTTCAATCGGTACCTTGTGTGGCTTGGGAAGGTGTCTCGTTTGTACCTGCAGTCGGCGTCGTTTGCATCTCATGACATAGTGGAGGATCCTTATCCTGCTTTTGATGATTTGAGCCAGCTAGAGTACAACAGACTTGTCCGAGGCGGCAGGGGTGCAAATTCAGCGGGGGTTGTCCGCTTTGTGGTAAGCATTGTCAGGGGAGTACGTATATGCGATTATAGCGACATAAAATTGACTTTTTTTTCTCTTGCTAGCGCGAGGAGATCTCGAAACACGTGGACGAGGCCGAGGAAGCACTTAAACATCCTCCTGGCAAGGAGTCTGAGTCGGCCCTTCGAGCATTTGTGGAGGTATGTGTTTATACCGTTCCTAGTTGTATTGTATTTTTATGGGTGTTGAAATGTTCTAACATATTCATCAATATCATAGCGTACTGCGCGTTGGGGCCGTGGATTAGGTGTCTTGCTTGGTTGCCGACGTCGATGCCGCATCGCCGATTAGGTCTTCCACCTAGAAGATGATGCACAATATGAACAGGATGAAGAGGGCGAGTACGAGGAGGAGGAAGCTAGCCATGATGAGGATGAGGAGGAAGATGGTGAGGACGAGGATGAACAGGAGGAGATAGGCATGTCTCAATTACACGACGCCCCGCAGTCTAGTCAACGGGTGAGGAGGAGGAGGCTACCGAGGAATCCATACACGCCAAGTGAATGGGAGAACAAGCGTCGGGCACATGTGTCACGCCGTGAGGAGGAGGATGAGGGGGAAGACTCCGATCCTCCACGGAGGGTTAGGAGGCAGGAGGGACGGAGCAAGGCGAATGAGGATCGAGTGGCCAAAAGGGGGAAAGGGAGAAAGTGAACTCGTAGCTTGAACTAGTGCTTGAGTTCATTATGAACTTGTAAGTTAAACTTGTTGTTTGGTGTTGTCGTTTTGAACTTGTTGGTGTGTTGATGTGCTAAAAAACTGGATGCTTGTTGATGTTTGAATCTGTTGTTGTGAGGAAAACTTGATCTGGTGATGTTGATGATTGTATCTGTTGATTGTATCTGTTTGAATGTGCTAAAAACTGAATGTTGATGTTTGTATCTCTGAGTGTGCTAAATCGAATGTCCCGAGCATGGCCCTCGAAAACGCCATGCAACTAAGCATGGCGCCCTCCAGGAAAACGCCATGCTTCCTAGGATGGCGCTTTTGTCGGGGGCGCCATGCGCCTGACTTAGCAGTTTTCGAGCTCCAGTTTTCCTTGGCCTTGTGATCCATGTGGCTGTAGTTGGCTCAAAGCGCCATGGAAGCATGGCGCCCTCCAGAAAAGCGCCATGGAAGCATGGAGCCCTCCAGGAAAACGCCATGCTTCCTAGGATGACGCTTTTTTCTGGGGCGCCATGCGCCTGAGTTAGCAGTTTTCGAGCTCCGATTTTCCTTGACCTTGATCCGTGTCCCAGCATGTAGTTGGCTCAAAGCGCCATGGAAGCATGGCGCCCTCCAGGAAAACACCATGCTTCCTAGCATGGCGCTTTTGGCGAGGGCGCCATGCGCCTGCATTCACTTAAGTTGGAGCTAGTTTCTATGCTAGTGGCACCATTCCGTAAATTTTACAAGACAATGCTAGTGGCAACATTCCAGAAACATTATAGGCAAGTGCAGTGAATGTTTACGAAATACATGGCGCCCTTAAGGGGTTTTACATACGACAAATTCGGCATGACAATGTTCAAGATAAATTCCACATAGTGGAGTCCATAACATAGATCATAGCATGGTGACAACTCTACTGTGTCGCGCTAGGCTCCTTCCCCTTCGTCTTCCTTTTCCTCTCTTCCTCTGCCTCTTCCTTTTCCCTCAAGTCACGTGCTAGCTGGACAACAGAGTTGAACTGCGCCTCGAATTGGCGTCTACTCTCCTCTTTCTTCTTGATCTCCTCTTCCTCCATTATGAGGCTAGCCTCTTTAGACACCTTCTCAAACCGACGATGATTCCTCAAGCTCTTCAAGTACATGTATCTTTCATGTTTTGCTTCTTTTTCCTTCCTCTCACGTTCTTTCTTTGCTTTCTTGATGCTTGCCTCACGCAATCTCCTGTTGAAATCTTCTTCCCACCGACGTTCTTCTTCAGCCTCCCTCCTTTCCTCTTCCCTTTTCTTGATCAACTGAGCTACTTCATCTTCCCTCTCCTTCACCCTCCTCAAAGCCTCCGCCCACACTTTGGAGTAGTTCATACCGTTCCCATCATTGTTCTCCTTGGTTGGTTGGGTCGACATACCTATAACAGGAATGCAACCAAATAGTTAGTAAATAGAAATACACTTAAATGCACAATAAAAATTAGTAAAATCATCAAGAAAACACATACGGAAATTCTCCTCGAAGATACGTAAACATACTACCGCCACGACCTCTACCGCCGCCAAGACCTCTACCGCCGCCACGACCTCTACCGCCGCCACGACCTCTACCACCATGACCTCTACCACCACGACCTCTACCACCATCACCACCTCCTTGGCTTGTGTTTGTACCACAATCACCACCTCCTTGGCTTGTGTTTGTACCACCGTCACCACCTCCTTGGCTTGTGCTGCCAATAGGGGTGTTGGCCTCCTTTGATTTTCTCCTTTTGCTACATGATGTTTTATTATGGCCCTCAGCATTGCATTATCCACAACGGGTTTTGTCACGAGGCTCCGCGAAATACTCGCTCCCCCATTCCCGTCGATATCCACCAGCCCAATCGTCCATGTCACCTCGGAAACGTTTGGTTTGTCTTCTTCCCCGACCAACAACCTTCGTTGTGGATCGAGGCCAAAGTTGGACACCATGATATTCGCCATTGAGATTGGTCAAGGTAAGGCTGAAATCTACCCGCCCATGTGTTCTTCATCGCTTGGATGGAATGCTCATCCAACCTAACCGTATCCGGGTGATTAAGACCCACCATTCGTTCGGATGCCCTTCATCACGTGTGAGCAAGGGAGATGGTACAATGTCGGCCTCTCGCGAGCAATAACCATTGCGTAGCCACACCTTATAGGACAGTCCCCATGTTGCACACCTTCCCTTGTGCTGCCTCCATGCTCATTCACTTGGTAAATCAGTTCTTGGTTGTCAAAACATTCAACCGTTTGTGTATCCCCTTTCTTTGATTGATATTCAAGCCAATTATCAACCAATGGTGGGTACTCATACTTCTTTTTTCTTGTTATCCCCGATTTGCTTATCCGTTTCATCACTATACTTTAGAAAGTATTCATTCAACTTCGAAATGTGTACTCGCTATAGCGATCACGCAACAGACGTACACCTTTAAGTACTTTATTGAAGCATTCACCATGTTCTTGGTGGAATCACCGTATCTCTTGCCTCCATAATCATAAGCCCTTGCCCACTTTGTCCGCTCATTAAGATGCCTTCCGAGAAACTCTTTCCCACCATCATCGTGAGGCAATACAATCTATCATATAGTTTTTGAAAATGCGGCGGTGAAGGCAAGACAACAATCTTGTAGATCGTCGACGTTCCTTGTTGCCACAAGCTCTATAGAAGTTGGACACAAAATGCCTCATGCACCATCGATGGTGGATACGAGCACACCAGGAATGTCCCTCTCATTGCATTTAGTATTCCTTGATGGCGATCCGAGATGATGCAAACCTCTCTATCAGGTTCTATAACCTTGGTCCTCAATATATGGAAAAACCACTCCCAGTTGTCGTTGTTCTCCACCGAAACCAAGGCAAAAGCCAAAGGTAAAACCCGGTTGTTTGCGTCGTGGCATATGGCAGTTAATAGTGTGCCCTTGAACTTGCCGGTCAAAAAGGTGCCATCCACGGACATAACAGGCCGACAATGTTTGAATCCCCTGATGCATGGTCCAAATGTCCAAAATGCACGGCCAAATACCCGGACAGTGGCACCATTGTACAACCTAGTCACCGACCCAAGAGGCTCCACCACATAATACATTCCTGGGTTCCTTGCGGCCATTGCTCCCAACAACCTTGGGAGGCGGTTGTATGCTTCTTCCCAATCACCATACAACATCTTAAATGCGGCTTGTTTGGCCTTCCACGCCTTACCATACTTCACTTTATAACCGAATACTTCTTTAACCAAATCTATGACACCCTTAATAGTATATGTTGGGAGAGACCTTATGTTATTTGCAACTCTATACGCGATGAAATCGGAGGTGAGCTGCCGGTGGTCCTCCTTCACAACTTTGGCATCCTTGATAAACTTGTCATCACACATATGAATGGACTGACAACTTACAATGATCCATTGTGGCCCGCCCCTCAGTGGTCGTACGCGAACAACCCATGGACATCCTTGCTTCTCACACTTGACTGTGTAACGCACCTTAGTGTCCGAGTGAGTCACCTTATGCTCGGTGGTACTTCACCGCATAGTCCTTGATCCACATCTGAAATTCCAACAAGCTATCAAACTTCACCCCGGGATTTATCCCGTATTTTTTCGGCTTCATGTCCTTTTTAGAAGGTGCTCGCGCCTCGAGCACTCGACTAATTCCACCGTCAACTTGGGCCTCATCCGCAAGACTAACATCACGGAACAATGAAGGTCGATGATCCCGACCTACTACTTTTTTGTGAGCTTCGGCGAATTTAACCGTTAGACCATCCTCATCCACATCTTCATCCGGTCCTTCATCCCCGGAGTCCGATGCATGACACCTCAAATAAGGGAGATCATGGTCCATGTCCTCCTCATGGCAATTTGCCTCCACATCTCCTACTTCATTGTCACGAAGCCCATATTCAACCTCATCACCCTCAAAGTCATCATCCTCCATTTGAGGTGCTTCATAGTTGTCATTGCGAAAAGGGCTCATGGAAGGTTGCCTCGTTGTTGTATCGTCGTAGGTTGGCTCTCATGAACCGGGCTCAATGGAGGTTGGCTCATTGTTGTGTCATACACCGTGGCTCACCTCGAGCCGGGCTCATGGAAGCATGCGGTTCAAGTCAATGTGCAACCGAGCCAACCTTTCTTGTGGCAAATATCTCGAGTGACTTATCTTGGATTCTGCCACCATCTCCTTATATCGCACTCCAATTCAACTCGAGTTGATAGGCATTATCTTCAATCTATTGTGATGGCCAAACCCGTTATACCTTCCAACCAACTCATACACATCACCGGTTCCATCCATTTCAAATCATTCCTCACTCTTTCCACAACCTCGGCATATGTAGGACTTGTGCCAAACACCATGACTACCTCCTCCGGGTCACACTCGGTATTGCCTTTCAAGAATGCGGCCTTGTCCACATGATGAACATTAACGATTCTTGCCATCTAAAACACAATGACACCAACCATTACGCTTCAAAGTCAACTATATCACCACCACCCACCGTAGCTACCAACTAAAACAAGTCATGCCACTTTGCTAATTCTAACATACAAATCCTAGCCATAATCTACCAATCTCATAACTAGAAGCAACAACATCAAGCCAAGATATAGCTAGGGTTAGGGTTAGGGTTAGGTTCTACATTCTTTACCAAATTTCACAAATCTATTTGGACAAAACCAAGGGGTTAGGGGAGATTACCTCTTGAAGCAAGGGAAGTCCAAATCCACGGAGAAAAGCAACCGATTCAAAGGATTCGAGTAGGGGAAGAACTTGGCGAGAGAGAGAGAGAGCTGGGAGAAATGAAGAGGTATGGCACAGGAGGCGCGTAGCTGCTTTCTAGGTATAGGACCATGGCGCTTTCATAGCGTCATGCTTGATGCATGGCGCCCGTGAAAGCCAAACATTAAAAGCAGGCCCTTTGTGCCACGGCGGAAGCCATCGGACGGGGCCATGGCGCTTTCTTGGGGGCGTCATGGTAGCATGGCGCTTTGGAAGGCGTGCTACTCTGGCGCTAAGCCACAGTAGCCAGTAAGCAGTCGATCAGGATATCTTCGAAAAAGTAGGTCATTTTGTGAGATCAAAGTTAATTAGGTCAAAACAGTGATTTTGACCAGAAACTGAAGGCACGATTTTTCTTTCGAGGAGGATTAAAATAAATTTTGAAAAGGAAAGTTCAAGACACACTCGAGGCTATACATAACGACACCCTATCTTCAACTTCAAGTGAGCAAAGAGTAAAACCACACACCTCTCCAAGAACAGAATGGCTGCGTCTGGCCAGACGTTGACGATGGTGCCCAAGACGGTGCAAGAGCTGGCGGCGGCCGTCGAGGAGCCGCCGAGCCGGTACTTGCGGCCGGAGCAAGAGCGTCACGCCGGCCTGCGGGCCGCCGATGAGATGCCTGAGCCCATCCCTCTCATCGATCTTAGCCGGCTGACGGACGCCGACGAGGCCGACAAGCTACGGGCGGCTCTGCAACACTGGGGCCTTTTCCTGGTATAGGCCTCTTCGTGCACCATAGTTTCTAAAACAATCGATTTCGTGCTGAAATTTCCACCACTCTTGATTATCCAGGCCACCAACCATGGAATTGAAGACTCTCTTATGGACGCCATGATGAGCGCATCCAGGGAGTTCTTTCGGCAACCGATCGAAGAGAAGCGGAAATGCAGCAACTTGGTGGAGGGAAAGCCCTTCGAGATTGAAGGATATGGAAATGACAAAGTGGCAACCCAGGATCAGATCCTGGACTGGCAGGATCGGTTGCATCTGAGAGTGGAGCCAGAAGATGAGAGAAATTTTGCTAAATGGCCCAGTCACCCAGAATCTTTCAGGTTAATTACCTAGTCCCTGAACATTCTGTGATGTTTTCTTTTTCAAAAAGAGCCCTTAAGTAATGTTTCACATTTCTAACAGTATTATTAGCTCTTTTTCTGGATACCAACAGTAGTATTAGCTTAGTTGCAAACGGAGACAAAGGAAAATTCTGCAAAATATCAATGGAAAGAATATCAGTAACTGCACTTTGGCAAACTCTGTTCTAGTCAATGCACCCTGATCATTGCACGTCTTTCTTGCAAGTGGACCCGTGTTATCATATAATAAAGTTAAGCTAAAACTGATGTTTTTTCAACATAATTTGTCTCTTGCCTTCAGAGATAACTCATAGAAACTGAATAAAAAACAAAAGCTTTGATTTGATTAGACTATTCTAGGGTCTTTCAACAGGGATGTGCTACATGAGTACACATCAAGGACCAAGGGAATAAGAAATCTCATCTTGCGATCGATAGCCAATCTCCTGGAGCTTGATGAGGCCTACTTCGTCAACCAGCTATCAAACAAGGCTACCGGGTTTGCTAGATTCAACTACTATCCTCCGTGTCCGAGGCCTGACCTTGTTCTCGGCCTCAAGCCTCACTCTGATGGTGGTCTCCTTACCATTCTTTTGGTTGACGAAGATATCGGTGGCTTGCAAGTTCAGAGAGATGGCAAATGGTACAATGTCCCAGCCAAGCCTTACACATTGGTGATCAACTTAGGAGACTGCATGGAGGTAGGCACCAACAAATACAAGCTGTGCACACTCACTCTCTTCATAATCTGAAATGAATAATGTATATCCTACTTCCTGAATCCCAATGCTCCATTAACTTGTATGTAAAAAATTGACACAGATAATGAACAATGGAATCTTTAGGAGCCCAGTTCACAGAGTGGTGACGAATGCCGAGAAGGAAAGACTTTCACTGGCCACGTTCTATAGCGTGGATGGGGAAACGGTGCTCGAGCCAGCGCCTGGTTTGGTGGATGACAGGCGACCATCAAGGTATAGGAAACTGAAGACCAAGGATTTCGTAGTTGGTCTGATTGAACATTTCCTTCAAGGGACAAGATTCATCGAGACCCTGAAAATATAGGTTCAACTCTTAAGTTCCTCAAGATGAAGAATTTCAAGGGGGAGACAGTGAGATGAAATCTAGTAAGATTTATTTTGAGAAACTCTACTAGTATCAACCAACTTCTACTATTTACATCGAAGAGTGATCAATCAGAAAGGCTCAAGAAAAATCTCGAATTAGGCTTTCGCCCCCGCTATATTAATATAGCAAACCACCGATACAAACGAGTCCACAGCTGGGGCAAACAGCACAAAGCAAGCCCAAAGGAAAGAAAGAAAAGAGAAAGAGAAAACAATGCCGACGACGGCGGCCCGACGAAAACGACGATAACGCGCAACCGCTGCACCCACCGAATGATGACCACCACGCTCCTCGCACTCCGATGCGCCTCGTACCAAGCAACACCTCCAAGAAGGACCGCGACGATTACGACGCTGTTGCCCGGACTAGTCCTAGGGTTTCCTCCGGTACGCTGCAGAGGTAGGGAAAGGGAACACTCGACGCCCTTCAGGAAGGATGGTGGCACCCGCAGGCGTCACCGCGTCAGGGCCGGCAAGGCCGACAGGGATTTCGCCCGACCCCAAAACCCCAACCCCAGGAAATCCGGAGCACACCACCAACCACACCGCCCACCAACGTGTGCCACCACGGTCTTGCCATCATCATCGTCGTCGCACCACGACACCCACTGCGAGGTCGGTCGGACCGAAAGGGAGCAACCGAGGGTAAGGGTTAGCGATACCACCACCATGCGGGAGGGAACAACCTCCACCGCTAGAAACGGTAACCGACCGGACGCCACGGACCCAGCACACCAAGCCACAAGCAACCGGAGGGCGGCAGGTGTCGAGTCACCTGGAGGACTTCCTCCACCGCCAATGGCGGGTGCCGACCGGACGCAGCCGCAAGGACACACCAGACCGAGAAGGCCCGACCGAGCCCTGAATGAGCTCGTAAAGTCCTTGCTGCCATGTTGCTGCACGTAGGGCTCCGCCGCCGCTACCCTCGAGGAAGCCATAGGTCCAGCCGGGCCAGAAGGGCCCGTGAAGCTCCACCACCACGCTGCAAAAGGCATGGTATCAATACCGCCAACCCCGCCCCA
The DNA here is from genome assembly GCA_030063025.1 of Avena longiglumis. Lineage (NCBI taxonomy): Eukaryota > Viridiplantae > Streptophyta > Magnoliopsida > Poales > Poaceae > Avena > Avena longiglumis. The sequence continues at coordinate 74,515,769 of CP125975.1, read as the reverse complement.
GGGCGCTCCTCAGTCCGCCGGAGACACCATTGCTCGAACCAGCCCACTCAGGCCCAGATCTGGGCCAAACTCGTCGGCCACTGTAGGTTCCCGCCGCCATGACGCCCAGGTCCATGGACCGCTGCCGGCCGAGCAGCACCGCCCGCCGCCACCCCGGCAGATGGCGCTTCGCAGTGAGAAGAGCTGCCGCCGCCGCCGAGCGCCGCCGGACGGGCGCCACCGGCGGCGGGCGGGCGCTGGGAGATCCCCCGCCCGCTGGCGGCGCGGGAGCCGGGAGGAGCTCGAGTCGCGAGGGTCCTCAAGAAAAAAAATCATGTGGATACATCCGATATTCTTGAAGAAATTCGAAAAGGCCTGGCCAAATGCCCAGATAATTTTAGGTGATGCAATTCAGCCATTGCATAGGAAGGCCTTTGCCCAGGTCTAATTGTTCACTGGTGGAGTTTCATCAGATAACTTGATACGTGAAAACTGTTGGGTAAGATATTGCAGTATTCGATGTTCTGTATTCCCGGAAGGATTATGGATGACCATTGTAGTCTTATATTCTGCACCTTAAGTCTATCTGAAATACCACGTTTTACTTTCAGTGTGTTTATATTAACATTTCCCTTTGCTGGTGTTTTATGCAACCAAACGGACACAATTCAGCACAACAGTGAACAATAAAGTCTTGCAAATACTGTAGAACACTGGAACTTGTTATGCACTATCTTTGTGTTCCTAGATCTTCATGTAGTAATCTGTTGGAACGACAGCATTTGGAATGACGTTTTTCCTTGTGAACTGCCACCCCTCTTTCTTGCTGATATTAATGGCTCAGCCCCTTTATTATGCTTGAAGATTAAATTATTCTTGCACTTCAGTGATAGGAAAACCTAATCATGATCACACATGAATAATCGTCCATTTTATGGCATATTTCCCCTGCCAATTCAACCCAGGCTGGCTAGTGGTCATTGGTGTTAACTTTGATTGTGTGATACTCCCTCCGTTTAGAAATATAAAATATTTTAGGTTTGTAAAATAAATGTATCTAGACACCTTATAGTGTGTAGATTCGTTTAAACCTAAGCACTAAAAAGTGTCTAGATACATTAGCTTCATTAACCTAATTTTTTATATATTTCCAAACGGAGAGAGTACACGACATGCTATTGGAAGTGCTAGCCTGCACAACAATTAGAGCATCTCTAGTGAAACGTCTAAATCTAGACGTCTATATAGCCGTATCGACGACCGTCTAAAAAGAGAGATAATATAGACCATCTTAGTTTTTCAGCGGAACGTGTATATGTAGGACGTCTACATTCTTTTTCCAATATTTTAGTAATTTTTTATAACTACTGTCAAAATTTAGAAGCAATATTCAGTAGCAAACAAGACAGCAACATGATTATCAATACAAGCGAATATTTGTATATTATGCAGCGATACAAGCAATGTTCAGCAACATACAGTAGTACATCACTCCACCTTTATATTCTATATCGATGAGTTCAGTACTAGACAAGCCTCCTCTCTTCAATATCATCGGAGTAACTGCAGGCCTCCACCATGCCCCTGCCGCTGCTCCTCCCCAACCGCAGCCATGCCCCTTCCCATTCTCTTCCCTGTCCGCCGCTAGGCCGGACGCCTCGCGCGACCCCATGCCCCCCTCTACGCCCGAGCCTGTCCCCAACAGGACCAGACGAGACCAATTTCTAGCGTGCGCCTAGGCACCATGGTCGAGCACCCTCTCGTTCCCGTCCAATTTCTCTCTCCCTCTCGCCAAATCTACATGGAAAAGGAGAGTACATGGAGCCGGCGAGCAGAGGGACAACGACCTCGGGCGAGTGCCGCCTGCGTCCTACCTCTCCAACTACTCCGGATGGGCGCGGGAGTGAGCTCCCGGGCGAGAAGTTGCTTTGGACGGCCGTGGCACCGTCGTTCATATATGGACGATGGGTAGCAGGTTTGGAAGGACTTCTAAATTTAGACCTCCGTTTAGACGAGCCACTGGAAAGATTTTTTTATCCACGATCGTCTAAATCGCTTTAGACGGGTATATAGACGAGCCACTAGAGATGCTCTTAGCTCACCCAAAACCAGGGTAGCAGTGCGCCGGAGCTAACATAGGAAAACTGGAATGCCTACATATGCTCGACCCTGATGAGGTGCTTTTGCTTTTGTGGTGGCATGTACTTCCTCCGTTTCAAAATATAAAATGTTTTATGTTTATGAAGAAAATAAATCTAGACTTGTTTTAGTATGTAGATTCACTCAACTTTAGAATAAATCTACACACTAAAAAAAGTCTAGATTCATTTATTTCACAAATTTAAAACATCTTATATTTTTTAAAACGAAGGGAGTAACTCATTAGTATCGCACGACGAAGCAGCAGTTTGAATTCTCTTGATATTGCTTCATTTGACCGACAAAAAGGACCTTTTATCTTCGTACATGAATGAAGCCCCGAGATTTGTGTTTGTGTGCAACTGTACTGCTCTTGGTATCACAGAAGATGTTGGTTCTAGCAAAGAACTTGCGCGTGAAGTTGTTATACGAGGAAATTTTCAGTTCGTAACTTTTGGTTTTGACTTTTGACACACAGTTAAATGTTCGTGGTCCGATGAACTACTCCTTCCGTCTCAATATAGATATTGTAAGATTGTCAAAATTTAGATAAATCTATATCTAAATAATGTCTAGATTCTTTAAACAAATCCGTGAAATATATTTTGAGATGGAGGGAATAATTTTATTACTTTTATGTTTCTTTGTACTGTTCTTGATGATTATTAATAGATTGGTGGAATTTCTTAAAAAAAAAGTTCATGTATCTACAAATTTTAAATTCCTAACATTTCAACTGTAGTATATCTAGTTCCATAGCATCGTCGACGGAACAGCGCAATGCATTATCCTGTAGCCTACTCGTCGACAAATATAATTCTCTTCTAAAGCTTTACATTGAAATTATAAGATGACATTGGTGGTAAATAAGCCTGTAGTCCTGGGCCATAACGGGCTCTAGTCCCGGTTTTGTGTTTGAAACTATCAAAACGGGACTAGAGGCCCCCCTCTCTAGTTCCGGCTCGCTACGACCCGCGACAAATAGCAGCCACGTGGCTGTTTCAGCGAGGCGGAGGCGGAAACCCTCTAGTCCCGGACCGTAACACCATCCGGGACTATACGGTTTCCTACCGCGGTAGAGAATTGTGTGTTTCTCTGCCGCGGCAGAGATTGTGTGCTTTTTTTTTGCCATTTCGTTTCTTTTTCGTTTTGTATTTCACTATAATTTCAAACATATATTTCAGTACACATATTCTACGCTACTACATACACAGTACACGTTAATGCATCTATATAATTAATCGATCCCTTGCAAGCATACATATAATTAATCATATCAAAAGAAAAAAATGTTTTGAAATTACATGGTCATTGATGATATATATATCATATCAACTACATGGAGATCACTAAGGCATATAGAGTTCATCGTCATCCGCAATAATGTTCTCCATATACATCAAGGAACTTCTTCATCAGAAATCCCGCCAGCTCCTCTTGAATTGCACGTATGCGCTGTTCTGGCTCTAGTTTCTCCCGCAAATCATAAATATAATGTGAATCTACTTTTCGCTCACTGGTTAACTCACGGATGTACTCGCAGACGTAGTATCTACATAAATGAGTTCCTGGTGGCTGCTGTAAACTCTTCACCATTTTATAAGTTAGCTCCTCTTTGAATGGACCTGCTATTTTCTGTCTGAACCGTGTCCAACACCTGCTCGGCAAAGAAAATGAACAAATGAGTTATTAGTTACTTGATATCAGGAAATGAATGAAAGAAGCCGATATAATGCGATAATGATTGAATTACTTATGGAGCATTGCTTTCATGTCGCTCCACTACTCTTGGTCCCAACTTAATGAGTCGTGGATTTCAACTAGTGACTTGTCAACTTGAATGTTTAGCAAGATCCAGTGGAATTTGCGGACGTTTACATAAGCATACATGCATAGCTCATCGAGTAAGCAAAAATAAAATGTGTATAAGATAGAAACACTCACTTGAAGTTGTAAGGAAATAGTATTTTCTTAAGAAAATTATTCTCGGTTAAGAACCTGCACAGGTCTTCCTCCACGACCTTTGGGTGATTCTTTAACGTCCATGAGGTGCATGTGCGCGCTCTTAACTTTGCTCTTGCCACGCCATGAGTACAACTAACCCATTGATACGTCGGAAACATATCTATAATTTTTGATGCCACATGCTTGTTTAGTATCTACTTTACTTTGCTTGTCTATACTTTGAGGTGCTTTTTACATGTTTTCTGGTACTAACCTATTAACAAGTTGCCGCAGTGCTAGATGCCTGTTTTCTGCTGTTTTTGGTTTCAGAAAAGTTAGTAAAGAAATATTCTCGGAATTGGACGGGACAAACGCCAAAGTCAATTACTTTCCGTGGGGAACCAGAAGTCCAGAGGGGAACCAGAGGGGCAAGCCAGGGCACCCAGACCCTCCCTAGGCGTGGGTGGGCCCTGCCCCGCGCCTGGGAGGGGTGTGGGGCCCCTGGCCGCCGTCTCGGCATCCCCCTTCGCCTATAAGAAGCCCCTGATGCAGAAACCCTAAGCACCCGATCAAATCTCCACGAAACCTTCTGTAGCCGCCGCCACCATCGTCCCTAGATCGGGGGGATCTGAAGTTCTTCCCGGCGCCCTGCCAGAGGGGAGATCATCCCGGAGGCCTTCTCTCATGTAAGATGCGTGATTAGTTCCACCTTGGACTATGGGTCCATGTAGTAGCTAGATGATTGTATATCCTCCTTTGTGCTTTCATGTATATATCTTGTGAGCTCCGTTCATGATCAAGATCTAATCTATTTGTAACCATGAATGTTGTGTTTGCGGGGATCCTATAGATATTGAGATTATTATGTTGGTTTGATTAATAGTTTTGTCTTTATGATTCTATCATGTATGTGTTTTTTATGATCTTGCATGCTCTCCGTTTGTTAGTAGCTATCTTGGCCAAGTAGTTGCTAGTGACTCCAAGAGGGGGTATTTATGTTCGATAGTGGGTTCATGCCTCTAATTTCTAAGGGAAGTGACAGAAATCTCTTCGGTTGTAGATGGGCTGTTGCCACTAGGGAGAAAACAATGGTCTCTTGTTCATGGAACATGTGGACTATTTACCTTACACACTTTGCTTAAAGTAGTAGTCTGTTGCTTGCAACTTAATACTGGAGGGGGTTCAGATGATAACCTGAAGGTGGACTTCTAGTCATAGATGCATTTGGATGGCGGTTTATGTATCTTGTTGTATTGCCAAATCAAATCTCATATGATCTTTCTGACTAGTAATTGCATTGTTATGCCTTGCTCAGTTCCTGTCAATTGTCCTGCTGTAATTTGTTTACCCTTCATGCCATGTTGTTTATCTAAGGAGAGCACCTCTAGTGAACTATGGACCCCTGTCCAATCTTTACCATTGATACATCTTCCACTGTTACTTGTTTACTTGCTGCAAACCATTACCTTCCATACCATACGTTTAATCCTTTGTTACAGCAAACCGGTGAGCTTGACAACCTCACTGATTCATTGGGGCAAAGTCTTGAATTTGTGCTGTGCAGGTTTCCGTGTTGCTTGCAACACCTATGTGACGTTTCCTTCCTCCTTTTGGTTCGATAACCTCGGTCTCTACTGAGGGAAGACTTGCTGTTGTGCTCATCATACCTTGCTCTTGGGGTTTCCAACGAAGTGCTCCATGTCAGCACCATCACCCATATCTAGCACCAAAAGACCTCCGTTTTGGAGGGATCTCTACATTTGCTAGTCCTGCATTTTCTCCTTCGTCTTGCTTTCCTCACAACACGAGCATGTGGATTACAAGAAGATTCTTGAACTTCTGTAGACCTGTTGCAGAATTTGCAAGCAATCGAGTCGTCGGATCTCTCCTTCCTGGCAACAATGGTCTCGCGCCTCCATACAAGCTCCCGGGTCGCTCCCGCGAGGGCGGCTCCGGAGGCCCCCCAAAACCCTAGAAGAAGCAGCCCCTGATCCTCCCCCACCGGCCACTACCGGCGCCAGCAGTGGCAGCGACACCTTGTCGTCAAAGGCGGCGGGCGGGATAGGCGCGCCCCGACAGTCTCCCTTCGCGAAGGGAGATCGTCTCTAGGGCGGCGCAGGTGGTGTTTAGGAGGCAGGGCGACGACACTCACCGGCGCATGGCTGGGAGGTGCAGAGGATGCAGAGGTGGGCGTGATGTTGCAGACCGGAGGCGGCTGCGCTGGCGCTGCACCTACGAGTCTTGCGGGCGGACAAGCCCGATCTGGGTTCTACCTTGAGCTCATCTAGGTCAGAGGTCAGTCCGCTCGGTCCGATCGCCAGAAGTCGACCGACGGCGTGGGGGCTGCCGGATCAGCCTAAATAAAGGTGGTTTTTGGCCCTGTTATTCTTCAAGTGCCAAGTCGTTGATCCACTAGGTTTGCTTACTCGATTGGGTTTTTGGCACATGCTACTGGATATTTACAGCGTAATTGATATGGTCGTGCACACCTTTTCTGGGTGAGGCGCCAAGCTTCGTCTTGTTGTCGGTACCATGGGACATGTTTTCCTGTAGATTTTTATGAAGCTGACAGAGATGGAGAAATTCATGAAGGTTGTGATCAAAGGTTGGTTTTAGCAGAGAGGATTATGGTTGTGATGAAGACAATGCGGCTCAGGTTCTCTCTATGTGTCGGGTTTTCGGCGGAAGCCTTGGCAAGCGGGGGTGGCAACACATGTGGACTTCATTTTTTGTGGTGCTCCTCAAGTATCGAGCCATGATTTTTAGGGCGAAAACAAAGGTCTTGCATTCATTGGTTATACCTGGCAATGACATTGTCGAAAGCAGTGTTTTGAGAACTCAGATTTTCTCCGGAGTGAAAACTTAAGATCTTCGATCAGATGATGACAACGCTTATGCATTGTTTTTTTTAGGCGTTGATTTTGTAGAGCCTAATTTGTAGTACATGTATTGTATTCGGTGGTGGTTAGAATGCTTCTGTCGTGAGTGGTTGAACACCGTAAACACATCTTTGTTTCTTTTTCTCTTTTTTTTTAATTTTTTGTTCTTGGTTATGTGTATTTTTGATGTTTTGGATATCTAATTGGTGTAGAGACCGGATGCAATTACTATCTCGTGATATTAGTATATTAAAAAACAATGGTCTTGTGAATGATAACTAATAGTCACATGGAGTGCGTCATGAAGATCTGTAGGCTGGTCACTGGTGTGCGTGTGATCTTCCTGCTGCTCACATAACCACGGCATGGACACCGCTCACATGGACAGCGTGACTGACAAACAATAATCGCATGGAGTACGTCATGCATGATCTATTGATGCAGCTGGTCAGCCGCTCAAGGCACGATTTTTCTTTCGAGGAGGATTAAAATAAACTTAGAAAAGGAAATTTCAAGGCACAATCGAGACTATACATAACGGCCCCGTATCTTCAACTTCAAGTGAGGAGCAAGAGTAACCACAGACGTATCCGAGCGAGAACAGAATGGCTGCTTCCGACGAGAGGTTGACGATGGTGCGGAAGACGGTGCAAGTGCTGGCGGCGGCCGGCGAGGAGCCGCCGAGTCGGTACGTTCGGCCGGAGCAAGATCGTCAAGCTGGCCTGGTGGCCGCCGATGAGATGCAGGAGCCCATCCCACTCGTCGATCTCAGCCGGCTGACGGACGCCGACGAGCTCGACAAGCTCCGGGCAGCTCTAGAGACCTGGGGCCTCTTCCTGGTCAGCCTCTGCACACCTTAAATTAGTTTCTACAACTACTGAAGTTTTGCTGATTTTTGTAACAACACTTGTCTATCCAGGCCACCAACCATGGAATTGAAGACTCTCTTATGGACGCCATGATGAGTGCATCTAGGGAGTTCTTTCGGCAACCGTTCGAAGAGAAGCAGAAATACAGCAACTCGGTGGAGGGCAAGCCCTTCGAGGTGGAAGGATATGGGAATGACAAAGAGGCATCCGAGGATCAGATCCTAGACTGGAACGATCGGTTGCATCTGAGAGTGGAGCCAGAAGATGAGAGGAATTTTGCTAAATGGCCTATTCACCCGGAATCTTTCAGGTTACCTACTCCGTTACCTTCAGTGATGTTTCCCTTTTCTAATGGTATTAGCCTTTTACTAATGAGCGACACTTATTATGAACCGGAGGTACTAGTATTTATGTAGGTACAAAGAAAAATACATTCAAATTTCAGAAAATATCAACCGAAAAGAGTATCAAAAACTATACTCAAAGTAAACTTTGATCTGGTCAATGGTCTCGTATCATCGCACATCTCTTTTTCCGGTGGACCCATCTTATCATGTAATGAAGTTAGGCTTAAAGTCAGTTTTTTTCGACACAACCTGTATACTTGTGTTAATGATGTAGTTTTTTTGTGTTGATGTAATTTTGTGAAATTTATTGATGAATTGTTTTCCTAAAAGATACGTGGATTGAATAAAAAAATAAAAATCTTTGATTTGACCAAACTATTCTAGAGTCTTTGTACAGGGATGTGCTACATGAGTATACTTCAAGAACTAAGAGAGCAAGAGACCTTATCTTGCGGTCAATAGCCAAGCTCTTGGAGCTTGATGAGGATTACTTCGTCAACCAAATATCAGACAAGGCTTCTGGGTTTGCTAGATTCAACTACTACCCTCCATGTTCTAGGCCCGACCATGTTCTAGGGCTCAAGCCTCACTCTGATGGTGGTCTCATTACCCTTCTTTTTGTGGATGAAGATGTCGGTGGCTTGCAAGTTCAGAGAGATGGAAAATGGTACAATGTTCCAGTCAAGCCTCACACATTGGTAATTAACTTAGCAGACTGCATGGAGGTAGGCAACTACAAATACAAGCTACACACTTCCTCTCTTGAGTAGTCTACAATGGTCAATGTATATCTTATTTCCTGATGCTAATGCTAAGTTAAATTGTACGTGAAATTTTGACGCAGATAATGAACAACGGAATTTTTAGGAGCCCAGTTCATAGAGTGGTCACCAATATCAAGAAGGAGAGGCTTTCATTGGCTGTGTTTTATGGCGTGGGTGGTGAAACGGTGCTCGAGCCAGCACCTGGTTTACTAGATGATAAGCGACCACCAAGATATAGGAAAATTGAATTCAAGGATTTTGTGCTCGGGCTATTCGAACATTTCCGTCAAGGGACGAGATTCATCGAGACTCTGAAAATATAAATTCAGCGTTTTTTTAGTTTATGGTGTTGTACAAGTGATCACATGTGGAGAATAAAGATATGTTCATCTTCTCTGGGTGACTTTATCTATCATCACCTTTCTACAAAGTATCCAAGTCTTTTAAGTGTCCCACTTCTTCAAATCTTAGTTTATGTTTTTTCAAGATGGAGACATAGCCCTGGTCTCTTCTTCCACTGATGCATGCGGTTGTTTTATTACTTTATTATCGGTGATCTTACAAAAGATTATATCATTGGTCACATAGGGTCGACACATGTATCAATTATAAAAAGCAAATAAACAACATGATGTGATGTATCCAACAATCAAAAGGCCAGGTGCACTAACCATATAAATCTTGTGCAAGCCTTTTCAGTTAGTTGCACCCAATATCCATAGCCAGACGCTTCTCCGTCGGCTGCAGCGATCACATATAGATTCAATGAGTAGCCATAGATATAACCTTTATAAAGGAAGATAATTTTGCATTGTTAAAAATATAATCATTACGTGCATTCCATATGGCACATAATAAAGCGTAAACTCCTACCGAATTTGTACTTCAATTCTTTCTGCTAATCCCCTTAATTAATTGTCAAATAAATTCGTGCTATTATTTGGGGGTATCATGTTGAAGCCATATGTATAATATGCCATACAAGTTTTGTAAGAGGGCATGATATAAATAAATGTTAATTTTTTTATCTTTGTCGCAAAAAACATTTTTTACTGCCTTGCCAATTCCTTTTAGCCAAGCTATATATCTTTTGTTGAGTAGCACTTTTTGATAAATGAACGACATAAACATCCTAATTTTAAGTGGTACCTTAATTTTCCATATGTATTTGTGGGGGAATATAATATGGTCCCTCATGTAATCCAGATACATCGGTTTGAACGTAAAAGAACCTAATGTTGTTAGCTTTCAAAAAAATACATCCGGTTGTGTTGATTTAGCATATGCACTAGATGCATCCTCTTCGTCCATTTACTACGTGTTAAGGCTCTCCGAAAGGCTATATTCAGTGGAGTATGGGACAAAACTTGAGCCACTAAGGCTTCTGTTTTTGGATAATATTATATATAGATGGCTATTGGTGAGACAAAGCGGATCTCCAAGCCAAGTATCCTCCTAAACACATGCCTACTCCCCATTAACCACGCGAAAGGAACATCTATAGAAAAATCATACTACGCTCTCATTAGGTCTTTCAAAAAAAGGGAGTCTGAAGCTCTTAACTACAGTTGAGATAATTTCTAGACCGAAGATATTTATTTTGTATGACTGTTTCCATACCCCTTCTTCATTTAAAATTAAAAAAAGACATTTACTAAGAAGGCATTTATTATTTATCTCCAAAACTTCCATCCAAAGACACCCTTTGCCTTTCGTCCTACAAATGATGTTCCATCTCGTAAGTCTATATTATTTGTCATGCCCATCGAACTTTGCCAAAAAAAAGTGATCTAAAATAATCTAATCTTTTATGTACCCTTTTGGGTATTTCGTAAAAGGATGACATGAACATTATCAAGCTAGTGAGTACATAATTAATAAGGGTAAGATGGTATTCATACGATAACAACTTAATTAACCATCTGGAAAGCTTTCGTTCAAAGTGGTCCTCTATTCGTTTTCATTCCCCCTTTTTAACCAACAAAAGTGGATAGGAATTCCCATATGTTTAAATGGGAATGATCCTGACTCACAACCGAAAGGATTCCTATATTACTCATCAACCTCCTTTGCTTTAACAAAATATAAATTTTTACTCTTATGGAAATTAATATAGATAGTTGTTTCAAAAATGCATATGATCAACTTCATATTAAGATCTTTCTCTAGATCACGTTCCACAAAAAGTATAGCACTATATGCATATTGGAGTATCGACACCCCTCTCTCAAGTAGATGAGGGATAAGACCATCAACATGCCCATCTTCTTTCGCTCTTTCTACTAAGATTGCTAAATGTCGGCAAATATATTGAAAAGAATTGGTCATAATGGGTATCACTTTCTTAAACCCTTCTTTGTCTCAAAAAATGACCTATCTCATCATTAACCTTAATACCAACACTATCTCGAGTGAACTTATCTATCCAGTGGCACCAATTCTAGTCAAAACCTTTCATTCTCAACATTTGTTATAGAAAAGGCCATTTAATTTTTTCATATGACTTTTCCCAAACCAATTTTCAGAAGTACACCATCCATTTTCTTCTTATGAAGTGCATGGATTGTTCATTGGAGAATTTAAACTCCTTCTAAAATATGACGTCTTGGCACCTAAGTAGTTTGAGTTGGTTGAATTACTTTATGAACCACATCAGTTATATGATTTGTTCCGCTTTCTTGTTGAATAGACATATGGATCTATATTGTTGAATCATAATTGCATTTTATTTTTTTGGAAGAATAATAATAGTGCCAAAGTTCAGATGAGAAATAGGAAATTCTCCTTGGTGGAACTTTTGGAAAATATTTAGCAAATCATGTTTTAGGATATCCGGAAATTTCTGATAGAACTCCGCAAGAACCCGTCTTGTCTCGTGCTTTACTCTTTTCCATTTGCATAATCGCTTCATACACTTCCTTCTTTGTGAAGTCATCTGAATCTCATTCTCTTGTTGAGATTTTTGTGTGAGAGAAATAGTTTTGTGCATGTCCCCCAAAATATTTCTTATAGAATTATGAAATATAATTCTTAAGATTTTCTTGGCTAACTATTGTCCCTTATTCTTTGTCTAATTGAAATAATTTATTTCTCCTATGCTTTCCATTTACAATTAGGTGCAAGCATTTCACATTGTTACCACATTCTTGAACATGTTTGACCTTTGCTACTTACGCCCATTTAGGCTCCTCAACTCATCTACGATTTACAACTTTCTCATTCGCCTCTCTCATTACTTCCCCCTTGGAAGTATCTATAGGAGCGGTCTTTGCTTTCAGGTCTAGCATGTCTATGAGTGGAATAAGGTGCTCTTTTTATTTATCTATAAATGTTGCTCTAGTTTCTCGTCTAACCCTATAAAAAATTCCTAAGGTGGCGAATCTTGTTTACCTCCATAGGGTTTATTCCCTAACGACACAGATGACCACTCTTTGGCCATTATAAAAACCTTTTTTGTGTAACCAAGAAAGTTTCATAGGAAATGAGCTGTGTTCACCTAAATCAAGTAGCAAAGGTGTGTGGTCCGAGCCTTCCCTAGCGAGCCCTCTCACACTGGCTAGGGGAAATTTTTGCACCCACGATGACGAGGGTATACCTTAAAGACAAGTCGGATGGCACCGGCATGGGATGGATGAGTTGAACTTTCCTAGATAAGTACTTACCGCCTACTCACCAATTCCACTCAACAAGCAAGAGTCAATCCGAGGGTCGGGAGATGGTGATACGTCTAAAACGTATCTACTCTCCCGAACACTTTTGCTATTGTTTATCCTCTAAACTTGTGTGATTTGGATACAACTAACACGAACTGACGCTGTTTTCAGAAGAATTGCCTTGGTGTCTAGTTTTTGTGCAGAAAATCAACTTTTAGGAAAAATTCCGGAAAATATGGCAAACCTCATATTTTACCAGAAGACTCACGGAGCCAGAAGATGAGACGGAGGAGGGCCACAAGGGGCCCACACCCCTGGCCGCGCGGGCCAGGCCAGGCCGCACCTGGGAGGGATGTGGCCACCTCGGGCACCCCCTTGGCCTCCCTCTTTGCCTACATAAAGCCTTCTGACCTAAAAACGACAGGGGGTTCGACGTTTTTCCAGATAGAGTTCCGCTGCGCCGCCACCACCAGAAACCGTGATTTGGAACCAGAAACTCCATTACCCTGCCGGGACGGGGATTTGGACGAGATCATCGCCATCATCATCACCGACGCCTCTCCATCAACCATCCATGTTTCCCCATCCATGAGTGAGTAATCCCCCGTTGTAGGCTATGGGGATGGTAGGGATTGGATGATATCTATTATGTAATCGAATAAGATTGTTAGGGCATGATTCCTAGTATCTTTACTAGTGTTATTTGACTTTGTTGCAACTTGTTGTGCTTAATTCTTGTCACTAGGGCCTGAGTGTCATGATCTCAGATATGAACTTATTATTGATTCATGATGATAGTATTGTTTGTGATCTTATCTGCAAGTTGTGTACACACATATCATTGTCCGGAACCAAATGCCCCGAAGTGATAGAAATCGGGACATCCAGAGGGGATGGCTGCGATGTGAGGATCACATGTGTTCACGGTGTGTTAATTCTTTGCTCTGGTACTCTATTAAAAGGAGTGCCTTAATTGCCAGTAGATTCCCTCGAGGCCCCGCTGCAACGGGATGGCAGGACAAAAGATGTTGTGCAAGTTCTCATTGCGAGAACGTATGACTATATATGGAACACATGCCTATGATTGTTTAGTACTTGGATGCTTTACCTTATTTATCTGCAATTGCCCCAGATCTTGAAGTTACATGAATAGTCTCGTCCATGCAACACCCGTCCATCCATCCCTATGCCTACCGCACTCATATCCTACTGTTTGCTATTGTTGTTACTATTGCCTTTGTTTTACTACTACTGTTACTTTGGTATTGCTACTACAAAACTGTTGCTACTGATAAACTTTTGTAAGCAAGACTATTTCCAGGTGTAGCTGAATTGACAACTCAGTTGTTAAGGCTTATAAGTATTCTTTGGCTCCCCTTGTGTCGAATCAATAAATTGGGTTATACTATCCTCGAAGACTGTTGCGATCCCCTATACTTGTGGGTCATCAAGACTATTTTCTGGCGCCGTTGCTGGGGAGCGTAGCTTTATTTGTAAGTTCACTTGGATCTATTATTGTTCGTTGCTATCCTTTTCATCATGGAGAAGTCTCGTGATTGAAAGTTTCCTATTTTACCATCCACTACAAGAATAGGTATAGTTCTAAACACCTCTGCTGCTCTTAATTCACCGTATATTATAAGTAAGCTTGTTACACCACCACCACATACACATGCTACACACACTAATACTACTGCTGAATCTGAAATTGCTTCTGATGCTCATGATGTTACTTCTACTGTGCTTGATGAGAGTGGTTCATTAGGTCCTTTCCTAGATGCTACTATTGCTAGAACTAAATTGGGAAACACTAATACTCCTAGTGAATACACTATTATAGCTGTTAGCTCACCTGAGTCTAGAGAAAGTTATGATATCAATGATGGTTATATTGAGATGACTGATGAATTTATTGAAGAGTATCGAAACACACATGGTGCTAGTGCTATTAGGAGTCTCTTTGAGAAACATACTATTATACCTAAACTATCTCCTGATGCTAAGTTTGCTACTTCTTCCATAGACATTAAAGATAAAGATTATGATTTATCTTATATAAACATTATTGAGAAAGAACCTTTTTGTGGGACTGGGAATGAAAAGGCTGTGGCACATATGAATGAGCTTTCCACTATGACTGCCTTATTCTCTGATGATGTTAAGATGCGCAAGTACTTTGTTACTAAAATCTTCCCTTTTTCACTAAAAGGAGAAGCTAAAGCTTGGATTAAAAGTTTACCTCCTGGATCCATTGATAGCCCTGATTGCTTGATTGCTACTTTCTTTTAGAAATATTTCCCTCCTAGTGCTAGACATGCTGCTTTGCAGAAACTTTTTGATTTTAAACAGGGAGAAGATGAGAAATTTCCTAAGTCATGGACAAGGTTCTGTGACTTGATTCATGCACATCCTGGATGTCCATTACCTAAAAATGAGCTTATTGATATCTATTATAGTGGACTAACTGATGAATCTAGGACATACATGGATAGTTTTGCTGATTGTGTTTTCAGGGAAAGAACTCCTGCAGAAGCTGAAGAATTAATGGATAAAATAAGCAAGAATTATGATGATTGGACTTCAACTGAGCCAATTACACCTGAGCCTACTACACCTGAACCAATTGTTCCTGAACCAACTCCAACACCAACACCAAGGAAGAGGGGAGTGATTGAATTAAATGATGAAGTGATGAAAGAAGCTAAGAAGTGTCTTAAGGAGAAGGGTATTAGATCTGAAGATGTGAAGAATTTACCTCCTATAGAAGAATTATGTAAGCCAATTCCCCACTCATATACTATTTAGGTACACTCTCTCAAACACTTTGATGAAGGTGATATTTCCTATGGTAAACCTCCTGATCAATGCTTAGAGGAACTTGACATTTTTATTGTTAAACAAGGTAATTTTAATAAACAAGTTCAGAATCATTTATTTGAAAACTCTAGAGATATTAATGAGTTGAAAGATATTGTGGAAAGAATTGCTAATGATGTTAAAATGCTTGTTAAACACTTCCAAATGGTTCAAACCCAAATTGATCAACTTGCTAAGGTACAAAAAGATATGCTAGTTAATGCTTCTGGAGATAAACATGCTTATGGGATTAGAACTAGGAGTGGTGCTGCCACTCAAGATCCTTTATATCCTGAGGGACATCCTAAAAGAATTGAGCAGGATTCTCAACAAGTTGAAAATAGTGGTAGTCCTCATAAGAGAAAGAAAAAGAAACATAAAACAGTTGAGGAACCCTCAGAACCTGCTGTATATCCTAATAGTATATTTGTCTCTGATGTTGAAACTGAAAGTGGTAATGATAACAATGATGCTCCTGATAAGGAAGAAATTGAAGAAGAACCTGAGAGGCACACTAAGAACACTAAGTACACTAAGTAAGATTTTATTGCTAATAAACATGGTAGTGAAAGAGAACCTTGAGTGCAGAAACCAATGCCTTTTCCTAATAAGAAACACAAGTCAAAGGGGGAAGAATACTATAACAAGTTTTGTGAGTAGATGAAACCTTTATTCTTGCAAATTCCTTTGACTGATGCTATTAAGTTGCCCCCTTATTCAAAGTATATGAAGGATATTGTCTCTAATAAAAGGAAGATTCCTAATGAGTAAATTTCTACTTTGCTTGCTAATTATTCCTTCAATGGTAAGGTTCCAAAGAAACTTGGTGATCTAGGTATTCCAACTAGTCCTTGCTCCATTAAAAATAATTATGTTAGAACTATTTTGTGTGATTTGGGAGCTGGAGTTAGTGTTATGCCTTTTCTCTCTACAAGAGACTTCAGCTAGAAAAATTGATACCAACTGATATATCTTTGCAAATGGCTGATAAGTCTACTACTATTCTGGTTGGTATATGTGAGGATGTCCCTGTTCAAGTGGCTCATAATTGCTTGGTTTTAACTGATTTTGTTGTGCTTGAGATGCCCGAAGATGATAATATGTCTATTATTCTTGGGAGACCTTTTCTTAATACTACATGTGTTGTCATCAATTGTAATCATGGAAAAGTAACTTTTAATATTAATGACAAAGAGCATACTGTCTATTTCCCCAAGAAGATTGATAAGAGTTATGGCATGAATTCAATTGAAAATATCGAGAGCATCAAAGTTGGAGAAATATATTGTCCCATTCCACAAGAAAGTTTTGAAACTATTATGATTGGGACTATTGCTATCAAGATTGAGGTAACATAATCATTTAGTGGAATGCAAATTTTTGTTTCATATAAGATTGTTTTGGTAACAAGACTTGATCAACCTTGTTAACAAAGGGATTTTAATGAACAAAACAATGCTTTCACAATGGTTATACTTGCTCACTTCTATTTTTCTCCTTTCCAATCTTTGCTCTTCGTCTTGTTAGTCTTAGTTTTGCTAGTTGTTTGCTTTTTAGAGTGTCTTAGAACTTATGTAGTTTTGGTTTTGGTTTGCTTTTGTGTCGTTCAAAAACTTTTTCTGCGAGAAAAACAATTTTCATAACCTGAAAATTGGCCAAAAATAAAGTTTCCCGAAAATTTCCAAAAAATTCATATTAAATTTTTCCTCAGAAAAATGGGCAGAGGGGCACCTGGATTGGCCCAGGGGGCCCACCAGGCCAGCACACCCCCTGGTGGCGCGTCCAGCCCCAGGGCGCGCCTGGCCTGGGTGGGGCCCACCTGTGTCCCTCCAAGTTGCCTCCTCCTAGCCACTTCTTTCTCTCCCCCGAAAATCACCAGAAAAATTTCTCAAGCTCAAGTTCTTGCTGTTCTTGCTCCCGATTTTCGATCTCCTTGTTTATCCCATCTTTGCTACTGATTTTTGGAGGGATTGCTCTCCGGTATGTGGCTCCTCCGCTTGTCCAATTAGAGTTTTGATTGGTGGATTATATCTTGAGTATTTTGCTATTGTAGGTGACTAGTTGTGTGAGCTTACATGCTTGTTCTATGCTTAGAGATTTCATTTTGATGCATGTTTAGGCCTCTAGAAAGTTCCTATAGTAGTTCCTCAACATTTATCAACTTGGAAATCACTTGGTTTGATGTTTGTCCAAAAATTTCAGAAAAAGGTCATGGACAACCACACCTTTGGAGAAGTGTTTGGAAGTGATGCACCTAGGAGGATAAGGCCTTCGAGATCATCCTCTCGAGCTAGGCCATCATACAATGAGGATCTTATTGCGCCGCGCTTTGGCAACAAGGGAGATGAGGGGGATGCGCACCATTCTACCTTCCCTTGTTTTACCTTTTTGCAAGATGCAGGGATTCTTGATGATTTCCTAACTCTTGTTCGGAGGGTTGGACTAACTGATTATATGCAGGATGAGAGTGAGCAATATGCTATGCTCACCAAAAATTTTGTGGAGAGTTTCTCTTTCACTAACACCCCTTTCAGGACAAATGTTTCATTCAAAATCTATGACAGGCCTGTCACCATGACATTGAACAAATTTTGCGGCATTATAGGTATTGGCATGGCTGGGACGGTGAAGAAGATTCAAGCTCGACCCGCTGATTTGTTGGAGCTCTACCACGGGGTAACAAATGTTGATGACCGCATAGCTCAGCGTGGGAAGATAAGAAATATTCAACTCCCAGCTATCAAATATTTTGCTTATTATCTTGCCACTAGTATTCTTGGTAGGAAGAACACTAGCAATATTTCCAACTACCATTTGGCCTTTCTAGATGCTGCACTCAACAATGAAACCAGGTATAATCTTGGTTCTCTTATTGCTCGTCGCTTAGCTACTAGAGGACCCATTTATGGGGGTATTATTGATGCACGTGTAGGTGCTGCCTTAGAACTTTATGTTGACCCAAATGATACAATTTTTTCCCCACCGAGGCTTGATCTTGTTGGAATTTTGGCCCAAACAGTCTAGCCCATTTTCTATTTCAATAATTCCTGAAAATCCTAGAGGCCCATGTGGCCCATTCATGCAAGACAAGAGCTGGGACAAATGTTTAGTCCCACATTGCTAGTTGAGTGGAAGTTGGACCAGCTTATAAGGTGAGCTTTCCTACCACTTGGTAAAAGGATGAGAAGGAGAAGGAGAGAGTTCCACACGCGCGCTCCTCCTCCTCCTCGCTCGCCTCGCCATGCCTCGTCACGTCACGACACGACACGACACGACGCGCGCGCCACGGGTTGCGGGAATCTCGCCGAGCCGAGCTTTATTTTGCCACACATGAATGGTATATGAACAGATGTACAGAAGCTAAAACGTTTGCTTTGGATGGACTTTTAATACGAGTTAAATGAATACGAATTGAGTGGAGGCTGTCCGGTGGACTGCCGCCTGTTCGTTTCATCTTCTGCACTGTCTGCCTTCCCCTCTGCGCCTATAAAAGAGAGAGGTCGCGCCTCCTCTTAGTTACACACATCCCTTGAGCCTCCAGTTCCAGAGCACTGCGCTACCTTCATCTTCCCCATCCCGTCTTGCGGCGTGCACCGCGAGCCGGGACAGTAGGCCTCCGAGACCCCGCTGCTTCGAGTCCTGTACGGGAGAAGGGCGATAAGGTTTTTGGGGAGCGCTATCAGCGCGACTACTGGCTTCGTCACGGACTCCCTCACAGATAGCGACGTCTTCCCCGACGAGGACTTCTTCCCCGACATCAGCACCCTCTTTCTCGACGACATGGCCAACGACGGTTCCACTTCTGCTACTGCCGTGTACATCTTCTGTCTCAATCTTGTTCTGATCCTATCCAAAGTTTTATGTCTTGCAGTTTGTTTGGGCATATGCCTTAATTTGTATTCGCTATTTAACATGATTAGTATATTGCCTATTATTCTAGTCATGTTTTATCTAGCGTTTATTTTGAATAATTCGCTTGGTAAATTGCTCTATTTCTCAACAATCCAAAAACCTTATTTCAGGAAATTTGCCCCAAGTGGCTTTGTTGCTTCTATGAAGCCACCTGTGTTTGAAGGTGTGAATTACAAACGGTGGCGTCTTGAGAGCGAGGCTCGCTTCGCACCATGAGCTGCTATAACGCCATCTATGGCGCACCTGAGGGGGAACTTAATCCCGCTCAGGAAGAGGCGTTCCAAAAACTTGATACTACTTTCAAGGCTGCCTTGATTAGCATCCTTGGCGACAATATTGTCGATTCATATCTGTCATTTAGCAATGGCAAAGATATGTGGGATGCGCTCGAGAGAAAATTTGAGTCTCGATCTTTGGCAAGGAACGTATGTCATGGAACAATTCTATGACTACAAGATGATTGATGACCGCTCCATTGTGGAGCAGGCTCATGAGGTACAGTCACTTTACAGGGAGCTTGAGCACTTCACTTGTGTGTTACCGGGCAAGTTTGTTGCCGGAGGCATCATTACCAAACTTCCCCAGTCATGGAGGAATTTTGCTACTTCTCTGAAGCACAAGAGACAAGAGTTCTCCGTGACGGATCTCATTGGGACTCTTGATGTGGAAGAGAAGGCGAGAGCAAAATACACACGTGCTCGAGGTACCGAGGAGGTTCTAATGCCAACCTGGTAGTAAAAGGAACTTCCACCTCACAAGTTCAAGAACAAAGGAAAGTTTGATGATAAAGGAAAGTTCGATGGAAAGAACAAGGCCTCACATCCACCAGCTTCAAGAAGAAGACCGATAAGAGGAAAGGTGCTTGTCATGTGCAAGTGATCCTAATCATTGGGCTCCTGCTTGTCCCAACCGCTTTGACAAGCGCCAACATGGGAAGAGCAGCAAGACTGCTAATATTGTCATGGGCGACGTTGAGATGAAAGATGTTGGGTATGGTATATTACCTACTATTCTTTCATTATGTCATTCTCCTGATTGGTGGATTGACATGGGCGCTAATGTACATGTTCATTACGATATTTCCATGTTTTCTTCATATCAGTCGAGGGACTCAAACCGTCTTGATGGGGAACGGCTCGCATGCTTCATTCATGGTGTTGGTACGGTCGATCGAAGTTCACTTGGGAAAGACTGCGCTGAAGAACGTGCATCATGTTCCTCAATAAATAAAAATCTTGTTAGCGGATCTCTTACGTATCGAGATGGCTACAAGATTGTATTCGAGTCCAATAAATTTGTAATTTCAAGTATGTAACCTTTATTGGTAAAGGCTATGAATGCGGAGGCTTGTTCCGCTTATCTCATCGGACATTTGTAATAAAGTTGTTAATCATATTTACACAAATTTTGAATCAAATGTCCGGCACTCGCCTTTGTCATATTAATTTTGGTTGTATGGCGGCTAGCCAAAATAAATTTAATCCCTGATTTCTCAACATTAAGGGATCTAAGTGCCAAGTCTCAAGTACAAGCTAAACAACCTCGCAAGTCACATACGATTGCAGTGAGAAATTTAACACCACTAGAGCTCATACATTCTGATCTTTGTGAGATGAATGGTGTGTTGACAAAAGGTGGAAAGAAATATTTCATGACTTTGATCGATGACTCTACGAGATATTGTCATGTGTATCTTCTGAAATCAAAAGATGAGGCTTTGAGTTTCTTCAAAATCTATAAAGCTGAGGCAGAAAATCAACTTGATCGAAAGATTAAGAGGCTTAGGTCTGATCGTGGCGGAGAGTATTTTTCCAACGAGTTTGATTCCTTTTGTGCGGAGCATGACATAATTCATGAGAGGACGCCTCCCTACTCACCCCAGTCAAATGGAGTAGCCGAAAGAAAGAACCGTACTCTAACATATTTGGTTAACGCCATGTTAGACACATCGGGTCTTTCTAAGGAATGGTGAGGGGAGGCATTATTGACCGCGTGTCATGTCCTAAACCGGGTTCCCATAAAGAACAAAGAAATTACTCCATTCGAAGAATGGGAGAAGAAAAGACTAAAACTCTCTTACTTACGTACTTGGGGTTGTTTGGCAAAGGTTAATGTACCAATCCCCAAGAAGCGCAAGCTTGGACCAAAAACCATTGATTGTGTTTTTCTGGGCTATGCTTTTCATAGCATTGGTTATAGATTCTTGATAGTAAAATCTGAAGTACCTGACATTCATGTCGGTACAATCATGGAGTCGACTGATGCGACTTTCTTTGAGGATATCTTTCCAATGAAGGATAAACCTAACTCATCAAATCCGGAGATACCTAGTTCATCTAATCAGGAATTTGCTATATTCTCTGAACCTACCATTCCGATTGAACACTCTGAAAGTTCTAAGGAGGATGATAATGAAATTCCTAAAAGGAGCAAGAGACAAAGGACTGCAAAGTCTTTTGGTGATGATTTCATTGTGTACCTTGTGGATGACACTCCCACTTCTATTTCAGAAGCTTATGCATCTCCGATGTGACTCTTTGGAAGGAAGCATTCATAGTGAGATGAATTCCATCTTAGCTAATGAAACTTGGGAGATCACTGATCGTCCTTATGGGTGCAAACCTGTAGGATGTAAATGGGTGTTCAAGAAGAAACTAAGGCCTGATGGTACTATTGAGAAGTACAAGGCAAGGCTTGTGGCCAAGGGTTATACCCAAAAGGAAGGTGAAGACTTCTTTGACACTTACTCACAGTAGCAAGGTTGACCACCATTCGAGTACTACTTTCTCTGGCTGCCTCACACGGTCTTCTCGTTCATCAAATGGACGTTAAGACGGCTTTCCTAAATGGAGTGTTGGATGAGGAAATGTATATGGATCAACCAGATGGTTTTGTAGTAAATGGTCAAGAAAGAAAAGTGCAAGCTACTGAAGTCTTTGTCTGGTCTTAAACAAGCACCTAAGCAGGGGCACGAAAAAGGGGATAAAACCGTAACCGCTGCAGGCTTTGTTGTAAACGAAGCTGACAAGTGCGTATACTATCGCCATGGTGGGGTGAGGGAGTCATCCTTTGTTTGTATGTTGATGACATATCGATTTTGGAACCAACCTTAATGCAATTAAGGAGGTCAAAGATTTCTTATCTCGTTCCTTTGAGATGAAGGATCGGGAGTAGTGATGTCATCCCGAACATCAAGCTATTGAGAGATGATGATGGTGGAATTACATTGCTTCGGTCCACTATGTGGAAAATATCTTGAGTCGTTTGGTATAGCGACATCAATTTTCTCCTACACCGTATGATCCTAGTGTGTTGCTTGAAAGAATCGAGGAAATGCTAGATACCAACTAAGATACTCTCAAATCATTGGCTCGCTTATGTATTTAGCTAGTGCCACGAGACGACATCGCCTTTGTAAGCAAACTCGGTCGATTTGTCTCAAATCCAGAGATGATCAACGGCATGCTCTTGAAAGAGTTATGCGATATCTAAAAGGTATCATGAAGCTATGGCATACACTATACCGGTATCCGAGGGTACTAGAGGGTTATAGTGATTCAAATTGGATATCGTCTTTGATGAGATAAAGGCCACGAGTGGATATGTTTTCACACTTGGTGGTGGCTGTTTCTTGGAAGTCTTGCAAGCGCACCATCTTAACGAGGTCAACTATGGAAGCAGAACTCACAAGACTAGACACGCCCTTTGAAGCGAGTGGCTTCGTGAACTCTTGATGGACTTACCCGTGGTTGAAAAACCTATACCTGCAATTCCAATGAACTGTGATAATCAAACTGTGATTATTAAGGTGAACAGTTCTAAGGATAATATGAAGTCCTCAAGACATGTGAAGAGGAGACTGAAATCTGTCAGGAAAATAAGAAACTCCGGAGTTATTGCATTGGATTATATCCAAACATCTAAAAACTTGTCAGATCCCTTCACAAAGGATTTATCACGCAACGTGATAGAAAATGCATCGAAGGAGATGGGTATGAGACCCACAATTTGAGCTTTCCATAGTGGCAAACCATTCTATGTGATCGGAGATCCCGTGAATTAGAATTGGGAAACAAGCTGTTGGTTAGCTGAGAGGAAAGTATCCCTACTTTAATAAATACCACTCCATAAAGATGCAATACTTTCCTATTCTGCATGGCAGGTTGATTTATTATCTTAATGTGTTCTAAGTGGCTTATCCTAAGCAAAGATGTCGTCTGTAACATCTTTTGAAGAACACACCTATATGAGTCTGATCATTAAAAGCGTCAGTCTATGAGAGTAGGGTGCTCTCTAATAAACTCATGAAAGGTCATGGAGTATGACGATAAGCTCCACACCAGCAGGAAGACCTCTGAGCCCCGTATCGGTCAAGACTTCGTGTGAAGCTAGATTGCAGCAAACTTGCAGTTCAAGGCATAGTCCACTGTACAAGTCGCAACCTAGTGTAGCATATAATTCTAGGTGGAAGTTCAACTTAACAGTCTCCACTATAGTACCGGTATATAAACAGTGTTTTGGAACCAAAGGCAAATTACATGTGCCTCTGGGATCTGGTGGGGGATTGTTAGAATTTTGGCCCAAACAGTCTAGCCCATTTTCTATTTCAATAATTCGTGAAAATCCTAGAGGCCCATGTGGCCCATTCATGCAAGACAAGAGCTGAGACGAATGTTTAGTCCCACATTGCTAGTTGAGTGGAAGTTGGACCAGCTTATAAGGTGAGCTTTCCTACCACTTGGTAAAAGGATGAGAAGGAGAAGGAGAGAGTTCCACACGCGCGCTCCTCCTCCTCCTCGCTCGCCTCGCCACGCCTTGCCTCGCCTCGCCTCGTCACGTCACGTCACGTCACGACACGACGCGCGCGCGCGCGGGTTGCGGGAATCTCGCCGAGCCGAGCTTTATTTTGCCACGCATGAATGGTATATGAGATGTACAGAAGCTGAAACGTTTGCTTTTAATACGAGTTAAATGAATACGAATTGAGTGGAGGCTGTCCGGTGGACTGCCGCCTGTTCGTTTCATCTTCTGCACTGTCTGCCTTCCCCTCTGCGCCTATAAAAGAGAGAGGTCGCGCCTCCTCTCAGTTACACACATCCCTTGAGCCTCCAGTTCCAGAGCACTGCGCTACCTTCATCTTCCCCATCCCGTCTTGCGGCGTGCACATGGGACAAGAGGCCTCGAGACCCGCTGCTTGAGTCATGTATGGGAGAAGGCGATAAGGTTTTGGGGGCGCTATCGGTAGCGACTCGGCTTCGTCACGGACTCCCTCACAGATAGCGACGTCTTCCCCGACGAGGACTTCTTCCCCGACATCAGCACCCTCTTTCTCGACGACATGGCCAACGACGGTTCCACTTCTGCTACTGCCGTGTACATCTTCTGTCTCAATCTTGTTCTGATCCTATCCAAAGTTTTATGTCTTGCAGTTTGTTTGGGCATATGCCTTAATTTGTATTCGCTATTTAACATGATTAGTATATTGCCTATTATTCTAGTCATGTTTTATCTAGCGTTTATTTTGAATAATTCGCTTGGTAAATTGCTCTATTTCTCAACAGATCTTTCTGCTATGAAAGCACATCACTTTGTTACTGCTAGTTCTAGCCTTGAGAGTTTAGTATATAGGATGATGTTTACTGACGGGCACTAGAGGGAAATTCCTTTGCCACAAACTACTTTGTTCAAAATTTTAGGGGTCCTTGGTCACGCTCCAAGGAGGAGATGGATGATCAGCTGGGCATTCATGGTTTCCACAGACACCACCAGGGGACGCGCCCTCGTATGAACACTATATGCATTACACAGTGGCCTCCTCGAGCACGTACCATGACGAAGGGGCCTCCTCGTCACATTACAGAGGCGCTCCTTCTTGGCCAGGTTGGGATTGAGCTCCACTTAGGACAAAAGCCTAAGCTTGGGGGAGGTATACCGACATCACACTCATCTATATATCATGTTTTGTCGGTACTTTGTATATCTATGTTTCGCTTTCTTTTTGTTTGTTTTTTCTGCTTTCCCAAAACACAAAAAGACCAACAATATTTTCGTTGTTTCTCTTGGCTTGTTTATTTGCTTTTTAGCTTTGGTTTACCTTAATAAAAATCCAAAAAGGTTTTGCTTTGTTTGTTTTTGCTTTGAGTGCTTGTTTTGAAAAATCGAAAACACCAAAATTATTTGTCGTTCTTCTTTCATTTTGTGAAGTTTATTGCAGGGTTCAGCGGTCCTTCTTGAATATTTCCCCAAGCTTTGATGCTGGTACCTCTTGAATATTTCTTGGGGTGACACGGGGTGGCATCCCCAAGCTTGAGCTTTTTTCCATTCTTTATCTCATTACATCATTCTTTCCTTACACCTGAAAAATTTCCTTCATACAAAACTTTACACAATCTTCATTAACAACATGAGTGTATTCAAAAGATAATAGACCTTTAGGGTTTAGTTTTAAAATAGCAAAACTTTCACTAAAGACACATGCTATTGTAGCAATTCCCTCAAAAAGTTCAATTTCCCAAAGAGAACCAAAAAAGGAATCAATAAGAAGCAAATGCTAATAATGGCAGAAATCTGTCAAAACAGACCAGCAGGTGAAAACCGGTTCTTTCGAAGACCTTATGTTGATCAAATCAAAAAGTGTTGAACTAATGAATGTTAGATAACATCCTGGGGGATTTATTCTGAAAATTATAGCTCAATACGACTTACAAATATTTTTCAAGAATTTTTACAGTGGAGCACAAAAATCTGTTTCGGGACAGCAACTCCCCAAATCTTACTTCCCTCTCATTAGAGGTTATTCTTGGCACAAAAATCAAACAAAAAGGATAAGGAGAGGTCATTATAGAAGTAATAACTTCCAAGACTCAAGAAAACTATTGGGTTATCTGTAGGGGTTCGTAGCATGGAAAACAAAAAATTTCTATCGCATGAACACATACAAGCCAAGATCTATCTACTAGATTGCAGCAACGAGTCGATAGAGTACTAACCCTCGAAGATCCAAAGCGGTTAACGAGAGAAGATTCTCGTGGATGATGTAGTCGTACACTTCCGATCTCAAGATCGTGTAGACGATTCTTCCGGCGTTGCGTTCCGGCAGCGCTTCCGCAGTCGGTCACACGTTCGGTACTCGATGAAGACCTTCCTCTCCCTTGTTCCAGCAGGCAGCGGAGGTTGTATCACTCTCCTCGCGATTCCGGCAGCACGACGGCGTGGTACCGGAAGTAGAGGGGAGATCTCGCAGGGCTTCGCCTTAAGCCGGAGCGAGTATGGTGGACTATGAGAGAGGCCTTGGCGATCTAGGGTTTAGAGGCACCAAGGGAGGAAGCTTGGCCGACGGCTAGGGCTTGGGGAGAGCCCCAACTCGCCGAGTTGGAGGGGAAAACCTAGGTGGCGGCGGCTGCACTTGGAGGTGGAGGCGCCAAAGCTTGGGGCTAGGGTTTGGTGGAGAGAGGTGTAGGGAAGAGGGGCACCCTGCCCCTCCTTTTATAGGTGGGAGGGAGGCGCGGTTGGGAGGAGGGAGTCCTCCTCCAAATCCTCCTCCTTGGCCGGCGGGTGGAGGGAGTAGGACTTCCTCCCTAAGTAGGTTTCCTACTCTCCCTCCACCAAGCAAACTTGCCGTTTGACTTTTTCAAATTGGCGTTTGACTTTCAAACTAGGATTTGATTTCTCCCTTTATTTTGCCCAGACAAGTGACCTAGTACATGATGCAACCATTCCACATTGTCATGACACATTCATGTATCCTTCCCCTCCGGAGTGTCGGACCTTCTGGACCCTTCTAGAACATTCCAGATGAAAACACCGGAATCATTCCCCAACTCCGAAACAGGACTTTCCTTATATGAATATTATTCTCCGGACCATTCCGGATCTCCTCGTGATATCCCGGATCCCATACGAGATTCCAAACAACATTCGGTCTCTTACTCATCATTCCATAACTACTCAACAACATCGAATCCTTAAGTGTGTCTCCCTACGGTTCGTGAATTATGCAGACATGACCGAGACACTTCTCCGATCAATAACCAATAGAGGAATCTGGAAATTCATATGGCTCCCACATATTTCTACGATTACTTTGCGATCGAATGAACCACTTACATACGATACCAATTTCCCTTTGTCTCACGATAGTTTACTTATCCAAGGTTTTGATCGTCAGTATCTCTGCATACCTAGTTCAACCTCGTTACTGATAAGTACTCTTTTCTCGTTCCCGTGGTATGTGATCCCTTGTGAACCAGTCACATGCTTGCAAGCTAATTGGATGACATTCCACCGAGAGGGCCCAGAGTATATCTATCCATCATATGGATGGACAAATCCCACTCTTGATCCATGTGCCTCAACCCATACTTTCCGAACACTCAATGCCACCTTTATAGCCACCCAATTACGGTGTGGTGTTTGATGTAATCAAAGCATCCTTCCGGTGATGGTGATTAACATGATCTCATGGTCGAAGGAATTAGGTTACTATGTATCAGAAAGCTTATAGCAAATGAACTATATTAAATGACTTGATCTTTATGCTACGCTTAACTATAGGAGTATGTCCATCACATCATTCTCCTAATGATATGACCCTGTTGTTAATAACATCTCTATGTTCATGATCAGGAAACCATGATCATATATTAACCAACAAGCTAGTTTAACAAGAGGCTTTACTAGGGACTCTTTTATGTTTACAAATCACACAAGTATTAATGTTTCCGGTTAATACAATTATAGCATGGTATGTAAATATTTATCATAAGTATGAAGATATGATAATAACCACTTTATTATTGCCTCTTGGGCATATCTCCAACAGTCTCCCACTTGCACTAGAGTCAATAATCTAGTTTCAAACCTTTTTGTATTCAACACCTATAGCTTTGTGGTGTCGTATGTACACGATTGCTAGTGGTCAACTGATCTCCAAATCTGACACTTCCAAGTCCGTGTGTAATTGCATGTCTTTGCGTCTCTACGCATCACTCATTCTCTAATGAGATGGCTTCGTACAAATTTGGTCCTTTGGTGTGACCTTTAGTTCTTTTGGGGTTAAAACATGTTAATAATATTGTCGTACAATATATCTTCATAGTATTATCCCTGCTTTGAACTACACCTAGTTTGATAACAAACTACTTGACACAAATGCCCTCTTTTGCTGCTATAACAGCAGTCATATACTTAGCCTTTTGTTGTAATATCTGTCACAATGTCTTAACTTTGGAACTCATCCAAATTCATTATGGAACTCACATTCCATCATATTGTGCCACCCTTAGTTTAGATTGAGATAAACTTAATTTGTACTTCATGACAAAACTAGTATCAATGTAATTCATTTACAATGAACTAACCATCTATTTGTCACTTCTACAAAATAATATATTCTTAGTTCTTTTACAAGATCATAAGAATATCTTTACTATTGTCCAATAATCATCTTATGAATCATTCTGGTATATGCTCATAACATTTAGAGCATAGGACATATCTGGATTTGTACACATCACATCATGATTGATAAAATACTCTTTGTGATTTCATGCATCAAGTATCAATCTATACTTGAATCTTTGTTTCACTTACCAAGTGTCAATACACTTGAATATATCATCATTATTGAACTCCTTCAATCTTTTATGTGCGACAAGAACCTCTCTTGTAGTTTCTATATTAAACTCATTCAATACATCATCTATGTACTTTTGGCACAACAATATTGGCGTCTATTGATGCCAAATATTTGGGTTTGCCTAAGTCTTTCATCGGGATGAAATTCTTAATATGTGTTAATAAAAGATACATCATTTCCAATCAACAATATGTCTTCCACATAATGTATTAGAAACATGTCTTAGCGCTCCCACTTAATTTCTTTCAAATGCAAGCATCTTCATCGTCTCCGACGAATTTAAACTCCTTTAACAATTTCATCATAGTGAAGATTCCAACTCCGCAATGCTTACTTCAACCATTGAAGTTTGCATATGCTTTTAGCATCCTTTGAATTAACAAAACCCTATGGACCGTGTTATGCACATGTCCTAGGTAACAATTATATTAGAAGAACTTGTTTTGTTTATTCAACTACCACATAACAAAATTATATGTAGTGGTTGCTACATTAATCCGTCTAGACTAAATATTGCTATGAAAGATCAAATCTTGTCATAGTCAACCTTTGAACATTGTTGTGAACTCTTTCCCAACATGTCGACTATTTCATAGATGTGAAATATCCATGTCTATTTCTTTATAGATCCAAACACAACTGTAAGGTATTACACATTTCTCGAGGGTCCTTCAAGTTCAAAACTTGATTTCTCGTGTATGGAACTATCACGGATTTTATGGCTTCAAGCCATTTTACGGAGTCAGGGCCCATCATCGCTTCTTTGCATGTAGTCCGTTCATTATTCTCAAATAATGATTCAACCCTCAAATCTTGGTATTTGATTGTTTACCCGACCTACTTGGTTCAATAGGAACTTAGACCTCCATGACCACAATCTTTGAGGCACGTGAGCCATGAGCATTGTTGCTGCCTCCGGAACATTTTTCGGCGCTGCGCAACTTTGCACATATAGCTAAGGTTCTTTTAACCTTATCAAAGTTCTATTGTCCTCCCACTTATCTTTTCACGAAAAATTCCTTCTCAAAGAAACTTGACGTTCTAAGCGACAAACACTTTTGTCTCCGATGTTATGGAGGAATAGTTATTCGAAATAACATACAAAGACAGGTTCATCCGACTTTGGTTGCAAAACATCTTTCTTATGCATAGCATACCAATGTTTAAGAAAGGACAACTTGGGTTTTTATCCCAGACCATAACTTTATATGGTGTCATTTCAACGGATTATGATGGAGCTCTATTCAATGGAAAAACGGTAGTCTCTAAAGCTTTTAATCTTTAAAAATATAATGGCAGTTTTATGAATTACACCTTTGATCTTACCATGTCAAACAAGGTTTAATTACATATCTCAAACACTCCATACTCTTATGGTGTTTCGGGAAATGCAAATTCACGGAACGATTCTTTAAATCTTAGGTATTATGCTAAACTTGTAACTCAAATATCTTCCTTTATGATCTTATCATAAACTATTTATATTCTTGTTACAATGATTTTGCACTTCATCTTAAAATCTTTGAACTTTTCAAATATTTCATACTTCATCCTCATTAAGTAAATATTCATATATTCACTCAAATTTTTGGAGAAAGCATATGAAGTTGAAATCCATCGCTCTTGACTACACATAATGGACTTTATACAACAATATGTACAAGTTCCAATAAGCTAGTCATTCGTTCCCTTTCAGCCTATGAACGAAGTTTTAATTATCTCTAGGAAAGTATCACAAGCGTCATTTGATCAAAAATAAAAAGACTCCAAAATTCCATCCACATGGAGTTTCTTCATGTTTTCTTTCCAATATAATTTTAAACGGCGATATCACTTCCTAAGTGATCTTTCAATCAATTTGTCTTTTGACATTTTTAGCACTAGTTTTATGGATGTGATTTCTCCAACGTGATTTGTGAATCATCCATCTTTTATGGATTACGGCAATTATTTGAACAACCCTTTTGTTCTCATAATACCTGATAAAACAAATCTTGAAGGCAAGATTTGATGTTTAACAAGCAGCACAATAACCCTTTATTTGTTCTTGATGAACATCATCACATATTATTTTGCTAGTTACTTAGGCTATTGTAGTTCATGAATTGTGTTGTTTTGTATGACGATTCACACCAACAAATTCAATATCAAATACTTAAGAATCACATTATTTAATAAGCAAAGAATATATCCATAACATGTATATCATCTATATACTTAAGCTGAACAATTCTAGTCTTTTCTTTTCTGCCATATATTTATGAGATTCTCTTTCAGTATTTCCTTTTCTGTTTGAAAGAATCCATCAACATCAATAGTGGAGCCATATATATGACACATAGTCCAAAGCATGTATAGTAAAATACCAATGTCTTTGGACTTGCACTTTGAAGTAGATCACCATCATCAAACTTTTGGTGCTCTTTCAAATTCCTTTCTTTAGTAATCTCTTGGTGTAGTAAACATTTTACCTACATCAAATATTCACCCTTATCATGGAATTATCCATGATCAAGCTACTTTTAGATTATAACAGTGAATCGCGAGTATAATGTTGCTCTCCAAAACCCTTTGGATGATTAGGACAACTAGTGTCTCCAACCTTTTGTAAATTCTCATCGAATATGAGAACACAAACTTTGCTATATTATACTCTATCATGTTGTAACCAAAACATTATTTCAGATATCGCAATATCTTCCATACATGATGGTTTCTGAAACAACTCTTTCAACTCCTAGATTACCTTGATATTGAAACTATCTTTCGAATATCAAGAATCATGGAGACAAACATGATACTTATACACTAACACTGGAATTGTCACTCTTGTGTTAATACCAATTATTAAACTTCATGGAGTAACCGTAACTTACTGAAAGTTTGCAATAGGACTTTTAAACTTTAGATTAACACTTCAAAACAATACGATACCAGTTCGTAAAGTAACTAACCAGAATTCTATAGTTCTATCATCTCAATTAAAACTAAGCGCAAGGTGGTAAACGGATGCCAATGACTACAACAACTATGCAAATTCACTTTGATTTAATTTATGATAAATAGTGTTCAACTTTTAATCATATTGTTGTTGAACTCCCACTCAAAACAATATCCCTCACATTGTTTTAGTGATCACACGAACCAAATCCACCACATCAAAACCGATCATCACGAGAATTGATGTAGCTTCAATGGCGAACAATCAACATGTTCATCATATCTACTATATGACTCATGCTTTACCTTTCGGTGATCCATGTTCTGAGACTATGTCTGTACATGCTAGGCTCGTCAAGATCAAACCTTAGCTTCCGCATGAGAAAATCTGGCTTGCTCACATTGTATACACTCGCAGAATCTAACACACCCGATCATCACGTGGTGCTTCGAAACAATGAGATCTAGCAACGGTGCTTACTAAGGATGAACACTTTAAAACTTGAAATTATGTGCTTGAGGGATCATCTTATAATGCTACCGTCGTGAACTAAGCAATACAAGATGCATAAAAGGATTAACATCACATGCAATTCATAATATGTGATATGATATGGCCTTTCTTCTTGTGCTTCCGATCTCCATCTTCAAGCACGAACATGATCTCCATCATCACCGGTGTGGCATCAAGGTCAATGGCGCCGCTTCATGGTTGTCTTCCACCAGCATCAACTATTACAACTACTTTGAATAATAGACATGCATGACTTAATGGAAACAACCATATGGCTCCTGCCCAGGGCTGGCTATATGTTTTGCGGGGCCCTAGGCGAAATCGACCGTATGGCCCCTAATGCTAATGAAGACATATACAAAAAAACAGACATATATGTATATTAAGGATGAGATGTAATCAGGATATCTATGTACTGTTCGCGAAATTGCAAGATTTAATCAGGCCTGGATTTAATATACCTCGGGGCGTCGGGAACGAAAACAGGGATCGAATCAACCTGCTTAGCGTATGCCGTCTGGCGGTGTCGATCGATGATTTTGCTTGATAAGGAAGAGGCGAAGGAAACCTTAATCTGACTCTGACGTCGTACTTCGGTCTTCGGACCAAACAGAAGAGAAGTCGTACTCAAGAGGAGGGTCAGGAGGGGACAGAGGAGAAGGCCAGAAGGAAGAAGGGAGATCGATTGCGACGCATATGTGCCTCATGCGTGGTGTCATGCCGAATTCGCGACCCGATCCTAGAGTGTAGTTGGTTCTTTGCTCACTTGAGCTATAACTTAGCTAGCCCATCTGAGTTTTGCCATGCTTGCCATGGCGAGGTATTTGGTTTGTTTTACTTAGCGCCTTACCTAGCCGATAGAAACTAATTGGGGCCCATCATCATGATGCATGCAAGTTTAATAAGACTAGTGTGTGCTAGCTTCCAGAGCAGTTGAGCAGTATTTTGTGACATTTTGCTGTCAGAGGAGAGCCGATTTGGCTCTCCCGGCTCAGCGAGATTTTTCTAGCCCCCATAAGCTAGCTTGCCCCTAAAAGCTAGGATATTTGCAGCATATCAAACTGATAAGTCTAGCCAACAGCAAGATTTTGCCAGAAAACCAAACGGACCCCTAGTCTCCCTTGGCGTCGTTTCGTTTTTCCTAGGCCAATGTATAAACCACAGTCTCACATGGTATATATGTGTATATATTTTTGGGCCCCCTCTTTCCATGGGCCCCTGGACATGGCCAGGGTCGCGATGGTCTAGCGCCGACCTTGCTCCTGCCGGTTGCCAACTTACAATAAGGAACATTGCATACATCATATATAATCACAATCATGGCCATATCACATCACAGCACACCCCTGCAAAACAAAGTTAGACGCCTCTAATTTTCTTTGCATGTTTTACGTGGTTTGGGGCTTTCAATAAGTGTCGTTCTAACTTACGAACAAGAACCACAACATTGATACTAGCATTGTCAATCACCCGTTGTAAATTGAATCTTAACTATGTTGGGAGAAACAAGCACCCGCAAAGCCACTTATGCAATACAAGTTGCATGTCAAGCGTGGAGCAAGTCTCATGAACGATGTCATGTAAGGTTAGCCCGGGTCGCTTCATCCCACCATCCCGCAAGATGCAAAGTACACAAGAAGCAATCGACAACAAAAGCATCAACGCCCACAATGACCATTGTGTTCTACTCGTGTAACAGATCTACATATAGACACGGCTCTGATACCACTGTAGGGGTTCGTAGCATGGAAAACAAAAAATTTCTATCGCATGAACACATACAAGCCAAGATCTATCTACTAGATTGCAGCAACAAGTCGATAGAGTACTAACCCTCGAAGATCCAAAGCGGTTAACGAGAGCAGATTCTCGTGGATGATGTAGTCGTACACTTCCGATCTCAAGATCGCGTACACGATCCTTCCGGCGTTGCGTTCCGGCAGTGCTTCCGTAGTCGGTCACACGTTCGGTACTTGATCAAGAACTTCCTCTCCCTTGTTCCAGCAGGCAGCGGAGGTTGTAGCACTCTCCTCGTGATTCCGGCAGCACGACGCCGTTGTACCGGAAGTAGAGGGGAGATATCGCAGGGCTTCGCCTTAAGCCGAAGCGAGTATGGTGGACTATGAGAGAGGCCTTGGCGATCTAGGGTTTAGAGGCACCAAGGGAGGAAGCTTGGCCGGCGGCTAGGGCTTGGGGAGAGCCCCAAATCGCCGAGTTGGAGGGGAAAACCTAGGCGACGGCTGCACTTGGAGGTGGAGGCGCCAAAGCTTGGGGCTAGGGTTTGGTGGAGAGAGGTGTAGGGAAGAGGGGCACCCCTGCCCCTCCTTTTATAGGTGGGAGGGAGGCGCGGTTTGGAGGAGGGAGTCCTCCTCCAAATCCTCCTCCTTGGCCGGCGGGTGGAGGGAGTAGGACTTCCTCCCTAAGTGGGTTTCCTACTCTCCCTCCACCAAGCAAACTTGCCGTTTGACTTTTTCAAATTGGCGTTTGACTTTCAAACTAGGATTTGATTTCTCCCTTTATTTTGCCCAGCCAAGTTACCTAGTACATGATGCAACCATTCCACATTGTCATGACACATTCATGTACCCTTCCCCTCTGGAGTGCCGGACCTTCCGGACCCTTCTAGAACATTCCCGATGAAAACACCGGAATCATTCCCCAACTCCGAAACAGGACTTTCCTTATATGAATCTTATTCTCCGGACCATTCCGGATCTCCTCGTGATATCCCGGATCCCATCCGAGACTCCGAACAACATTCAGTCTCTTACTCATCATTCCATAACTACTCAACAACATCGAATCCTTAAGTGTGTCTCCCTACGGTTCGTGAATTATGCGGACATGATCGAGACACTTCTCCGATCAATAAACAATAGAGGAATATGGAAATTCATATGGCTCCCACATATTTCTACGATTACTTTGCGATCGAATGAACCACTTACATATGATACCAATTTCCCTTTGTCTCACGATAGTTTACTTATCGTCAGTATCTCTGCATACCTAGTTCAACCTCGTTACTGATAAGTACTCTTTTCTCGTTCCCGTGGTATGTGATCCCTTGTGAACCAGTCACATGCTTGCAAGCTAATTGGATGACATTCCACCGAGAGGGCCCAGAGTATATCTATCCGTCATATGGATGGACAAATCCCAGTCTTGATCCATGTGCCTCAACCCATACTTTCCGAACACTCAATGCCACCTTTATAGCCACCCAGTTATGGTGTGGTGTTTGATGTCATCAAAGCATCCTTCTGGTGATGGTGATTAACATGATCTCATGGTCGAAGGAATTAGGTTACTATGTATCAGAAAGCTTATAACAAATGAACTATATTAAATGACTTGATCTTTATGCTACGCTTAACTATAGGAGTATGTCCATCACATCATTCTCCTAATGATAT
Source organism: Avena longiglumis (assembly GCA_030063025.1). Taxonomy (NCBI): domain Eukaryota; kingdom Viridiplantae; phylum Streptophyta; class Magnoliopsida; order Poales; family Poaceae; genus Avena; species Avena longiglumis. The sequence continues at coordinate 74,479,920 of CP125975.1, read as the reverse complement.
GACCCTGTTGTTAATAACATCTCTATGTTCATGATCAGGAAACCATGATCATATATTAACCAAAAGCTAGTTTAACAAGAGGCTTTACTGGGACTCTTTTATGTTTACAAATCACACAAGTATTAATGTTTCCGGTTAATACAATTATAGCATGGTATGCAAACATTTATCATAAGTATGAAGATATGATAATAACCACTTTATTATTGCCTCTTGGGCATATCTCCAACATTATCTCCCAAGAAATACTTTTCTTTAACGCCTTTAAGTTAGGCACAAAAAGCAAGAATCAAGTATTTTCAAATGAAGAAGCATTAACATCAAATTTTGCTTTAAAAGGAGGAGCAAAAGGTAACTTATCTCTCCTCATAGGGAAGTGTTCAGTACCTTTCTTGAATGGAAATTGATATTTAATGGTGCCTTCTTTCATATCAATGATGGCATCAACAGTTCTAAGAAAAGGTCTTTCCAAAGTAATAAGACAAGAAGCATTGTATTCAACATCCAAAACATAGAAATCAACAAGGACATAAGCATTTTTAACCATAATAAGAACATCATTAACACTCCCAATGAGTTTCTTTTAGCATTATCATCAAGTGGGACATCCAAATAGCAATCTTCCAAAGGTGGAAAATCAAGCATTTCATAAATCTTTCTAGGCATAATAGAGACACTAGAACCAAGGTCACATGAAGCCTTGTGATCAAAGTCATTCACTTGCATATTAATGATGGGTTCCCAACTATCTTCTACTTTCCTAGGAATAGAGGCGTTGTGTTTCAGTTTTTCTTCCTTAATTTTAACGAGAGGATCTATAATGTGTTTGGTGAAAGCCACATTCATATCACTAGCATTGGGACTTCTAGCAAGCTTTTGTAGGAACATAATCACTTCATAAATATTGCAACCATCAAGATCAAAATCAAACTTAGCATCACAATTAGTAGACTTATTGGGTTTAGGCATTATGGTAGGAGGAATAGGGACTTCTTGTGGTTTGGTAACATCCATATTGGTGGTAATAGTGCACACACTATTGTTTCTAGCAATTTCAGCTTCTCTTTCCCACTTAGCATGTAATTTGGCTAACAGTCTAACATTTTCATCAATAGTAACTTGTATGGAATGAGTAGCAGCAAAGGTACTTTTCAAGGTTTCAGGTTTAGCAGCCATTTTATTAATCAAAGAGGATTGTGCTTCAGACAAAGAGGAAATATTTTTCTCAGCACTCAAAATTTTGGACTATAAACTAGGAATTTCCCTATTCAAATTCTCAAGTTGATGACTAATATCTTTCAAAATAGAAAATTGTTCTTCCATAGTTTTAGTGAATATTTTGTTTTGCTCATATTGCATTTGCATGAAGTTTTTAGTGGATCTTTCAACTTCTAAAATCCTATCTTCACTAGGCATTCCAGATCTACCATGATAAGCATTGCCATTATTAGGAGGATAAGGCCTATAGTTATTACCATAAGCATTGTTGCTAAAATTATTATTCCTAATGAAGTTCACATCAACTTGCTCTTGTTGAGCAACCAAAGAGGATAAGGGAACATTATTTGGATCTATATGCGCATTTCCATTAACAAGCATAGCCATGATAACATCAATTCTATCACTCAAGGCGGAGGTGTCTTCAATAGAATTTACCTTCTTACCATGTGGAGCTCTCTCAGTGTGCCATTCAGAATAATTGACCATCATATTATCAAGGAGCTTTGTTGCAGCTCCCAAAGTAATGGTCATAAAGGTACCTCCAGCAGCTGAATCGAGCAGATTTCTTGAAGAGAAGTTTAACCCTGCATAAAAATTCTGGATAATCATCCAAGCAGTCAGTCCATGAGTGGGACAATTCTTTACCAAAGATTTCATTCTTTCCCAAGCTTGAGCAACATGTTCATTATCGAGTTGTTTAAATTTCATTATTTCACTTCTCATCGATATAATCTTAGCAGGAGGATATTATTTTCCAATAAAAGCATCTTTACACTTAATCCAAGAATCAATACTATTTTTAAGCAAGGATAGCAATCATTCTTTAGCTTTTCCTCTCAAGGATAAAGGAAACAATTTGAGCTTAATAATATCTCCATCTACATCCTTATATTTTTGCATCTCACAAAGTTCAACAAAGTCATTAAGGTGGGCAGCAACATCATCAGAACTAACACCAGAAACTTAATCTTTCATCACAAGATTCAACAAAGCAGGCTTAATTTCATAAAAGGTAGCATCAGGAGCAGGTGGAGCAATAGGTGTACTTAGGAAATCATTGTTGTTTGTGCTAGTGAAGTCACACAACTTGGTGTTCTTAGCAGAGTTCATTTTTGCAAGCGTGGAGCAGACCAACAGCAGCAACAACTAGAGTAGGAATTAATTTATTTTGTATTTTTGATAAGAAAAATTAAACCAAACGAAACTATTTTTTTTGTAATTTTTGATAAAAAGAAGCAAACAAAACAAAGCAAAATAAACTAAGCAAAATAGAAACAAAGTAAAGAGAAAGGTTGTGAAGGTCTCCCCTTGTGAAGCCGTCCTTAGCCTCCCCGGCAACGGCGCCAGAAAAAGCTTGTTGTGACTCAGATCACTATAGAGCTTTGTTGGGAGACCCCAAGAGGAAGGTGTGATGAGTACAACAATAAGTTCTTCCCTCAGTAAGAAACCAAGGTTATCGAACCAGTAGGAGGAAGGAAATGACTCAAAGGTGTTGCTAGCAACTTGGAAACCTGCATAACACAAACTCAAGACTTTGCCCCAACGAGCAGTGAGGTTGTCAATCTCACCGTTTGCTGAAAACAAAGGATTAAACGTATGGTGTGGAAGGTGATGGTGGATTTCGGAAAGTAAATAGTAACACTGGAAGATGTATCAATGGTAAATATTGGACCGGGGTCCACAGTTCACTAGAGGTGTTCTCCTTAAGATAAACAACACAACATGCTAGGTAAACAAATTACATCAGGGCAATTGACAGGATAGAGCAAGGCATAACAATGCAATACTAGACATTCATGATCCTATGAGATTTGATTGGACATTACAACAATATACATAGACCGCCATCCAACTGCATCTATGACTAGTAATCCACCTTCAGGTTATCATCCGAACCCCCTCCAGTATTAAGTTGCAAGCAACGGATAAATGCTTTAAACAATGTGTGTAAAGTAAACAATACAATTGTTCCATGAACAAAAGATTGTTGTTTTATTCCTAGTAGCAACAACACATCTACAACCTTAGAGATTTCTGTCACTTCCCCAGATTCAATAGAGGCACGAACCCACTATCGAGAATAAATACTCCCTCTTGGAGTCACTAGAATCTACTTGGCCAAGATAGCTACTAGAAACGGAGAGCATGCAAGATTTCAAACAACACAGACATGATAGAATCAATAAGATAGAATCATTAATCAATCAGACATAGTAATCTCAATATCCATCGGATCCCCACAAACACAACATGCATGATTACAAATAGATGATCTTGATCATGAACATATCTCACAAGATCTAAACATGGTAGCACAAAGGAGGATAAACAACCATCTAGCTACTGTATGGACCCATAGTCCAAGGTGGAACTACTCACGCATCATACCGGAGGCTGGCATGGTGATGAAGAAGGTCTCCAGGATGATATCTCCCCTCCAGCAGGGTGCCGGGAAGAGCTTCAGATCCCCCAATCTCGGGACGATGGCGGCGGCTGCTACGGACTATTTTGTGGAGATACGATTGGGTGCTTAGGGTTTTGGTATCGGGGGCTTCTTATAGGCGAAGGGGGAGACCGAGGGGGTGCCCGAGGCGGCCGCACCCCCCAGGCGCGGGCCAGGCCTGGCCGTGCGTCCAGGGGGTGTGGGCCCCTAGAGGCCCTCCTCCGTCTCGTCTTCTAGCTCTGTGTTTTCCTCCGTGAAATATTAACTTTGGCTTTTGTCCCGTCCAATTCCGAGAATATTCATTTTCTGACTTTTATGGAACCAAAAACAACAGAAAACAATAAACTAGCACTGTGGCATCTTGTTATTAGATTAGTCCCAGAAAACGAATAAAAATACCTCAAAGTGTAGACAAAGCAAAGCAAAGTGGATACTAAACAAGCATGGAACATAAAAAAATATAGATACATTTACGACGTATCAAGGGCCAAAATCTGCCCGTTGGGGCTGTTTTGCCTGGGTGGGCCTAGAGGCATGAACCCATTACCCGACCCAACCCACCAGTACCAGCCAAGCAAGCAAGCCAAAGCAGCGATAGGGAATCGAGGGGTGCCAGCGAGCGGGCGAGCAAAGCGTGTGCGTGCGCGAGGGGATCGGGACCGGGGCTGAGCACGAGCAGGTGCGGCGCGAGCGAGAGCGAGTGAGGGACGTGGCTCAGAAGAGGAGCGGCAACACGAGCGACTGTGCACGCGGGAGCCAGGTGAATGTGTGGCGGATGCGAACTCTGCGCAAACAGGGTAGGATCAAGGAACGCGCTGGGCAGGAGAGGCGGCTGGAAGCAGGAGCTGGGCTGGGCTGGCCGGTAGTACCGGTCCGCCCGGTGGTACTACCGCGCTGGGCCGATACTACCGGTTACCACTACTGCGCGGGCCAGAAGGTTGGACGCAGCCCAGGCGCGACCGGTAGTACCGCCCGACCCAGTCACAAACATATTTTTCTTTTTCAATTTAAAATCAAATATGAAAATATTCAAACGGTCATAACTTTAGTTTGGAAAGAGTACAACAAGAGCTACCAAATATTGGATACCACCAAGTGGGAATACTTTATATATTTTAATGTGAGATACCTCACTTGGCGAGAATCCGGAAAACCTCCAAGAACAAAATCTCAACAAGATATAAAGGGGAGATCCGATTTTGATGAACAAGAGCTTGTTATGAAGATTACCACAAGCTCTATATGCTCACATGGATAAGACCAAATAACAACCAAAGACGATGATGCACATATGCAAAGGTTTGACCTCTCTCCAAACGATATGATCGAGAAACTCACTCGAGATCCCCTCTTGATAGTACGCCTATCGATCTTAAACTCGGTTCCCAACTAACAACATGAGATCGACAAAAGGGAAAACCTATCAATAATACCTTTTCCTTGAGAATTCCACTTGAGCATGATGAAGATGACCTTGACCTTATTAAGATGGAACTCCTTACTTGATTCCTCTTCATCGATCCATGATCACCGAGGGTGGCAAGCTTCAAGCATGAGATCTTCTAGAGATAGCGCATCTTGAGCTTGCACCACACATCTTCTTCTTCATTCCATCAACCTTGAAGCCAACACATGCTCCAAGCTATGCCAATGGACAATACCTACAATTGCAACTTAATACTCACATTAGTCCATAAAGATTGTCATTAATTACCAAAACCATACATGGGGGCCCACATGCTCTTTTAGAAAGGACCAGTAGCATTGCACATGAGCTAACCACTTTAACCATGTTAGCAGGTGTTCATGAGTTCGTGGATTTGTTCTAGTGAGAGCAAACCTGAAGAATAGTGGTAGAGACTTAGTTATTCAATTTTGAGTCTGTGTTGACGGCTTTAGCATGATGATGGCTAACGTGAAGCCTGTTGGGAACCCCAAGAGCAAGGTGTGAGGCAACACAGCAGCAAGTTTTCCCTCAGTAAGAAACTGAGGTTATCGAACCAGTAGGAGGAAGGCAATGGCACACAGGTGTTGCAAGCAACGAGGAGACCTGCACAACACAAACTAAAGACTTTGCCCCAACGAACCAGTGAGGTTGTCAAGCTCACCGGTTTGCTGTAACAAAGGATTAAACATATGGTGTGGAAGGTAATGGTTTGCAGCAAGTAAACAAGTAACAGTGGAAGATGTATCAATGGTAAAGATTGGACCGGGGTCCATAGTTCACTAGAGGTGCTCTCCTTAGATAAACAACATGGCATGAAGGGTAAACAAATTACAGCGGAGCAATTGACAGGAACTGAGCAAGTGCAAGCATATACAACATAGATGACACAATGGTTCAAGTTTATTAGAGGAAAAGAATATAAAGTGTGCGATGAAGTTTGTGAGGTCTTTAATCACTCAGTTTTCACATAACAAAATAGTTTTTATTGGAAGATAGCTGAAAACAAGAATATACTTGGAATGGTGTAACACACCATGCATAGGAGTTTATAGTGGACACTTTGGAATAACTTGGTTTCTTGGGAGTTGGAAGCATGATTAGAGCTTACTTATACGAGTGGAGGCTAGCAAAAGACTGGGAGCAACCAACTAAGAGAGCAATAATGTCCATAATCATGCAGAGCAACAAAACATTACTAATCAAAGCATAGAGTGGTACTACAAGTCAAGGACTAAATGATCATAGAGGCTATGGTGACTTTTTCATAGTCATAACATGGTGTGATCATGTGCCAAGTCAACCCAAACAAAGCATCAAAGGAGAATACCACAATACTATGCTTTTACATGCTAAAACATCGCATAATTTTTTCAAGGCGCACTAAGAAATCCCAATTGTTTGGAGCAAGACATGCTACATCAATAATCACTAAGCATAAGTTCAAAACAACACCTATCATGTCATGCTAAAGTCTAAGTCACATTCAATGCAAGCTCCTCTTGCACTTACAAGCAAGAACTTACTACTCCTTTCCAACACCAAGCAACTTATTTGCAAACAACACAGCGAGAACGGGGGTCCAAACTACTTTATTCAAGCAAACTAAACAAACTAAGAAAACCAAATGAAAACTAAGACGCTCCAAGAGCAACACAATAGTGCATAAAACAATAAAAACGAAGTGTCTAGACAGACCTGAGCTTTTTATTGATGAAGAAGGAGATGCCTTGGGCATCCCCAAGCTTTGACGCTTGTATTTCTTGGCATCCCCAAGATATAGCTTTTGTCCATTCTTCATCTCATTACATCATTCTCTCTCTACACCTGAAATCCTTCCTTCATACAAAACTTCACACAATCTTCATTAGCAACATTAGTGTATTCAAAAGATATTAGACCTCTGGCAAAGCTTTGGAACAGAATTTTTTTTACTAAAAACACAAGCTACTGTAGTAAATCCTTCAAAAAGCTCAATTCACCTAAATAAAACTAAAAAAGGAATCAATAAGAAGCAAATGCAAATAAAGGCAGAAATCTGTCAAAACAGACCAGCAGGTAGAAACTGATTTTTTTCGTACATCTTCTGTAGCTCAAATCAAAAAGTTTTGAACTAACGAAAGTTAGCTAACATACTGGGGGATTTATTCTTAAATTTTCAGCTCAATACAAGGTACATAGACTCCTCACGATGTTTTATGGCGGAGGACAAAAATCTGTTTTGGGACAGCAACTCCCCAAATCTTACTTCCCTCTCATTAGAGGTCATTCTTGGCACAAAAAGCAAACAAAAAGGATAAGGAGAGGTCATTACTGAAGTAATAAATTCCAAGACTAAAGGTAACTCTTGGGTTATCTCCCAACAAGTACTTTTCTTTAACGCCTTTAAGTTAGGCACAAGAAGCAAGAAGAATCAAGTATTTTGAAATGAAGAAGCATTAACATCAAACCTTGCTTTCAAAGGAGGAGCAAAAAGAAACTTCTCTCTCCTCATAGGGAAGTGTTCAATACCATTCTTGAATGGAAAATGATATTTAATGTTGCGTTCTTTCATATCAATGATGGCACCAACAGTTCTAAGAAAAGGTCTTCCCAAGGTAATAGGACAAGAAGCATTGTATTCAACACCCAAAACATAGAAATCCACAGGGACATAAGCATTGTTAACCATGATGTGGACATCATTAATACTCCCCATGAGTTTCTTTTTAGCATTATCATTGAGTGGGACATCCAAATAACAATCTTCCGAAGGTGGCAAATCAAGCATTTCATAAATCTTCCTAGGCCTAATAGAGACACTAGAACCAAGATCACATGAATCTTTGAGATCAAAGTCATTAACTTGCATATTAATAATGGGTTCCCAACTATCTTCTACTTTCCTAGGAATAGAAGCTTTGGGTTTTAGCTTCTCTTCCTTAATTTTAACAAGAGCATATGTAATGTGTTTGGTGAAAGCAACATGCATATCACTAGCATCAGAACTTCTAGCAAGCTTTTGTAGGAACATAATCACTTCAGAAATATTGCAACCATCAATATCAAAATCAAACTTAGCATCACTAGTAGTAGGCTCAATAGGCTTAGGCATAGTAGGAGGAGGAACAAGCACTACTTGTGGTTTAGTGGTGATGGTGCACACACTATTGTTTAAATCAATTTTAGCTTCCCTTTCCCACTTAGCATGAAGTTGAGCTAACAACCTAACATTTTCCTCAATAGTAACTTGTATGGCATGAGCAGTAGCAAAGGTATTTTCCATAGTTTCAGGTTTAGCGGCCATTTTATTTATCAAGGAGGACTGTGCTTCATACAAAGAGGAAATATTCTTCTCAACAGTTAAAAGTTTTTCCTCCACAGTCTTGTTGAAAGCAGTTTGTTTACTAATAAAGTCTTTAAGCATGACTTCAAGTTCAGAGGGGGCACATCTAGCATTGTTGTAGGAGTTTTCATAAGTATTGCCATTATTAGGAGGATAAGGCCTATAATTGTTGTTACCACCAAAATTATTCCTATAGGCATTGTTGTTTATAATGAAGTTCACATCAACTTGCTCTTCTTGAGCAACCAAAGAGGCTAAGGGAACACTATTAGGATCTAGAGGAGCTTTCCCATTAACGAGCATAGCCATAATAACATCAATCTTTTCACTCAAAGAGGAAGTTTCCTCAGCAGAATTTACCTTCTTACCATGTGGAGCTCTCTCAACATGCCATTCAGAGTAGTTAACCATCATATTATCAAGGAGCCTTGTTGCAGCACCCAAGGTGAGGCCCATAAAAGTACCTCCAGCAGCTGAATCCAACAGATTTCTTGAGGATAAGTTCAAACCTGCATAAAAAGTCTGGATAATCATCCAAGCAGTGAGTCCATGAGTGGGACAATTCTTAACCAAAGACTTCATTCTTTCCCAAGCTGGACCAACATGTTCACTATCAAGTTGTTTAAATTTCATAATGTTACTTATCATATATATAATCTTAGCAGGAGGATAGTATTTTCCAATAAAAGCATCTTTGCACTTAGTCCAAGAATCAATACTATTTTTAGGCAAAGAAAGCAACCATTCTTTAGCTTTTCCTCTCAAGGAGAAATGAAAAAGCTTGAGCTTAATAATATCTCCATCTACATCCTTATACTTTTGCATATCACGAAGTTCAATAAAGCTATTGAGGTGGGCAGCAGGATCATCAGAACCAGCACCAGAAAATTGCTCTCTCATCACAAGATTCAACAAAGCAGGCTTAATTTCATAAAATGTAGCATCAGGAGCAGGTGGAGCAGTAGGAGTGCTTAGGAAATCATTGTTGTTGGTTGTAGTGAATTCACACAACTTGGTGTTCTCAGTGGAGTTCATTTTGGCAAAGGTGGGCAAGCCAAAAACAGCAGCAGCAGCTAGAGCAGGAACTAATTTTTTTTGTTTGTTTTTGAATAAAGGAAGCAAACCAAACTAGACTAATTGTTTTGGAGTTTTTGAAAATAGACAAACAAAACCAAGCAAAAGGAATAAAGCAAACTAAAAATAAAGTAAAGAGAAAGGAAGTGAAGGACTCCCCTTGTGAAGACGTCCTTAGCCTCCCCGGCAACGGCGCCAGAAAAAGCTTGATGGCTAACGTGAAGCCTATTGGGAACCCCAAGATCAAGGTGTGAGGCAGCACAATAGCAAGTTTTTCCTCAGCAAGAAACCGAGGTTATTGAACCAGTAGGAGGAAGGAAACATCACACAGGTGTTGCAAGCAACGCGGATACCTGCACAACACAAACTCAAGAATTTGCTCCAACGAATCAGTGAGGTTGTCAAGCTCACCGGTTTGCTGTAACAAAGGATTAAATGTATGGTGTAGAAGGTAATGGTTTGCAGCAAGTAAACAAGTAACAATGGAAGATGTATCAATGGTAAAGATTGGACCGAGGTCCATAGTTCACTAGAGGTGCTCTCCTTAGATAAACAACATGGCATGAAGGATAAACAAATTACAACGAGGCAATTGACAGAAACTGAGCAAGGCATAACAATGCAATACCAGACAAAAAGATCCTATGAGATTCGATTGGGCAATACAACAATATACATAGACCGCCATCCAACTGCATCTATGACTAGAAGTCCACCTTCAGGTTATCATCCCGACCCCCTCCAGTATTAAGTTGCAAGCAACAAACAACTACTTTAAGCAAAGTGTGTAAGGTAAACAATCCACTTGTTCCATAAACAAGAGACCGTTGTTTTCTCCCTAGTAGCAACAACACATCTACAACCAAAGAGATTTTTGTCACTTCCCTTGGAAACTAGAGGCATGAACCCACTATCGAGCATAAATACCCCCTCTTGGAGTCACTAGCAACTACTCGGCCAAGATAGCTACTAACAACGGAGAGCATGCAAGATCACAAACAACACAAACATGATAGAATCATAAAGACAAAACCATTAATCAATCTGACATAGTAATCTCAATATCCATCGGATCCCCGCAAACACAACATGCATGATTACAAATAGATTAGATCTTGATCATGAACGGAGTTCACAAGATCTATACATGAACGCACAAGGAGGAGATACAACCATCTAGCTACTACATGGACCCATAGTCCAAGGTGGAACTACTCACGCATCATACCGGAGAAAAGGCCTCCAGGATGATCTCCCCTCCGGTAGGGTGCCGGGAAGAACTTCAGATCCCCCGATCTAGGGACGACGGTTGCGGAGGCTATAGAAGGTTTCGTGGAGTTTTTTCGTGGACTTAGGGTTTCTGCATCGGGGGCTTATTATAGGCGAAGAGGCTAGGTCGGGAGGCGACCAAGGGGGCCACACCCTGCCCGGGCGCGGGGCAGGGCCCATCCGTGCCTAGGGGGGTTTTGCCGCCCTGGTTTGCGTCTCCATCTCGTCTTCTGGATTCGTGTCCCTCACGGTATAATATTGACTTTGGCTTTTGTCCCGTCCAATTCCGAGAATTTTGATTTTTTGCCTTTCTAAAACCAAAAACAGAAGAAAACAGGCAACTGACACTGTGGCAACTTGTTAATAGGTTAGTTCCAGAAAAGATATAAAAACACCTCAAAGTGTAGACAAAGCAAAACAAAGTAGATACTGAACAAGCATGGAGCATCAAAAATTATAGATACGTTTCCGACGTATCATATTATAATGTAAATAACCACAGACCAGGACTCCCATGCTAAGCATTAGTTTATACCCTTGTGAGCTGCATCCTTTCTAACTCTACTTACTAAACAAAAAAGGCATTTGTTTTTGGTAGATGAATCAGGCCCTGACATTTGTGTTTGTGTGCATGCATGCAATTGTACTCCTGGTTTTTGGTAACATAGAAACTCTTGGTTCTAATAAATAATTTTTTTGGATAAATATAATATATTAATATCGTGGAGATGTAAATTACACCAGGTCTCCGCAAGAACGAAATGTCCTAAAGACATTATGGGTGCACACAACCATACAACAACAAAAGGAAGAAGAAGAAAAAACAAAAGATCTAGATACAATGATCAAAACCTTGTAGCTACAACACAACCCCTATCAAGACAACACACGGAGTCCAAACTCTCCAAAAGCGACGCCTCTAAGAAGGAAACAGTGCACAAGCGTCATCGCTGCCCGATCATAGATCTTAGGATTTCACCCTGAAGAAAGTCGGCACTCTCAAAATAATGCCTCCAACACAGTTATTGTCAGGCACAACGAATTAAGGTGAAGCCTTAGATTTTCACCTGAAAGATAAGACTATACTACTCCTATACTGTCGTCCTGCTTGCTGATGCCACTGTTAAAAATCAAGAATTACCAAGCAAAATCAGTATCGCCTTGAAGACACGGTCTGCCATTACTAGACCTCAGACTTTACCCGCAATTACATTCTCCGCCTGTCTTCATCATGAAAATTGAAACACCGACATGTCACATGATGACAACAGACAATGAAGCTTGGTGTCACACCCTCCTAAAGCTGCATGGAAAAAAATAGGGATGCACACGAGCGAATCTCATGCGATCCAACAATGTACATGCATGAAGAACCCAATGGAGATCTCCGACGAAGCCTTCCGAAACTCGTAACCGACCAGATCAATAAGGCCACACATCAAGCAGAACACCGTAGGATTGCCTCCTTTGTAGGCAGATCAGCAAGCGAGAAAAACCAGTCAATCTCTAATAGAGAACATACCACACGGGTCGGAGATCTCAACGAGCACCGCCACCTCCACCCGTACCACATGGAGATGAAGGGCTGAGCCGCACCGAGCCCCCCCCCCCCCCGAACCGGTTGACCTGCCACCCACACGGTCACGATGGCCGCCAAGGTCTTCAAAGAAGTCCAGGACCATCGCCCCGGCGTAGAAGAGTTGCGTCGTCTAGGGCAGCTGCGAGACTCCGACCAAAAATCCCGCCATGCGATGAGGATCCCCCCGCCGCCACCAGCCGTTCTAGGGGATGAGAGCACGCCGCTGCTGCCATCAGCCGCACAGCCTTTGACCGGCGGCGTCCTTCGGCTACTGCGGGAGGGGGGAGGGAAAGGGGGCGGCGGCTAGGGTTCCACCCAAAGCTGTCCCTCCTAGAAGTTCATCTTGGAAACCGTTTTTAATGTTTTTAACTTTGTCTAGATTCGTATGTATCTAGTTAAGCATCTAGACTAGATGCATTTGTATTTAGATAAAGTTGAGAATAATAATATAGACCGAAAGTAGTAAAAAAATCGTCTGTAGTAAGTCTGTAGCCAACTTGACAGATGCGTATAATCCTTGGCCTACTTATGAAGCTTTACAGCGAAACTGCAAGATTAGAAGAACCAGTCCGGGGCTTTGATTTGTAAGAGTTCAGAGTCGTTGCAGTCAATCTCTAAAAGAGAACGTACCAGTCCAAACGTCCAATGCAGATTTTGTTGAACTTCTCTAGACTTCTCGGAGAATCTGCAAGCAATCGAGTCGATCGTGGTGGCAAAAAATGGTCGTAGCTCAGCTAGCCAACCACGACGGCGACTAATCTCATGGACAGCATTATGGAGTGCGTCATGCGTGATCTATAGGTCGCATATTAGTCTCGTCAGTCGCATGGAATGCACGAGCTACAGATTCATCTCGTGACTCGTGAGTCGCTCTAGAAGACGAAGACACTCGCTTTTCTTCAGGGGGACTAGTAAGAATAAATCTTGAAAAGAAAAATCAAAGCACACCCGAGGCTATATATAACGTCCCCCTATCTTCCAAACTTCAAGAGGACAAGAGTAAAGCCACTCACATATCCAAGAAACAGCATGGCTACGTCTGGCGAGATGGTGCCAAAGACGGTGCAAGAGCTTGCGGCGGCCGCGGAAGAGCCGCCGAGCCGGTACGTGCGGCCGGAGCAAGAGCGTCACGCTGGCCTGGTAGCCGCCGATGAGATGCCGGACCCCATCCCTCTCATCGATCTTAGCCGGCTGACGGACGCCGACGAGGCCGACAAGCTCCGTGCGGCTCTACAGACCTGGGGCCTCTTCCTGGTCAGCCTCTTGCCAGTTGCCACACCTTGGTGTTTGAAACAATCGACTTTTTGCTGAAACTGTTAACGCTTTTAGTATCCAGGTCAGTAGGTCACCAACCATGGAATTGAAGACTCTATTATGGATGCCATGATGAGTGCGTCCAGGGAGTTCTTTCGGCAACCGATCGAAGAGAAGCGGAAATGCAGCAACCGTGTAGAGGGCAAGCCCTTCGAAAGGGAAGGCTACGGAAACGAGAAAGTTGTAAGCCAGGATCAGATCCTCGACTGGCACGATCGGTTGCATCTGACGTTGGAGCCAGAAGATGAGAGGAATTTTGCTAAATGGCCTACTCACCCGGAATCTTTCAGGTTATCTACTCTCTCACCTTCGGTGATGTTTAATGTTTCTAATACTCCGTAGCTTTTTTTAGATATAAATAGTATTAGTTTAGTTACAAAGGAAGAAACAATAAAAAAAGGGAAAAATATTGATGGAAAGAATATAAGAAACTACACTTTGGGTAATATAATCGGTGCTCTTGTATCATTGCACGTATCTCTTGCTAGCAGACGCTCAGTATTATCATATAACGAAGTTAGGCTAAAAGCCATGTTTCTTTTCCACAAATTTTCTCTTTCCTTTGGAGACAATTCAAAAAAACTGAATGAACGAAAAGACAAAGGATCTGATTTGACTAAAATATTATAGTGTCTTTCAACAGGGAGGTGCTACTTGAGTACGCATCAAGAACCAAAGAAATAAGAGATGTTATCTTGCGATCAATAGCCAAGATCCTCGAACTTGATGAGGACTACTTCGTCAACCAGATATCAAACAAGGCTCCTGGGTTGGCTAGATTCAACTACTACCCTCCATGTCTAAGGCCCGACCTTGTTCTGGGCCTCAAGTCTCACTCGGATGGTGGTCTCCTTACCATCCTTTTGGTCGACGAATATGTTGGTGGATTGCAAGTTCAGAGAGATGGGAAATGGTACAATGTTCCAGCCAAGCCTTACACATTGGTGATCAACTTAGCAGATTGCATGGAGGTATGCAGCCAATAAATACAAGCTATATACACTCGATCTCTCTAATAATCAACATAATCAATGTATATCATATTTCCTAAATCATATTGCTTCATTAACTTGCATGTAAATTTTTTGATACAGATAATGAATAATGGAATCTTTAGGAGCCCAGTTCATAGAGTGGTGACAAATGCCAAGAAGGAGAGGCTTTCATTGGCCGTATTTTATGGCGTGGATGAGGAAACAGTGCTCGAGCCAGCACCTGGTTTGCTGGATGACAAGCGACCATCAAGATATAAGAAACTAAAGTACAAAGATTTTGTTGTTGGTCTCTTTCAACATCTCCGTCAAGGAACGAGATTCATCGAGACCCTGAAAATATAAGTTTAACATTTTGTTTTGTTTGTGGAGTTGCAGTAGTGATTGCTGAGTGGATATTTTATCTCTATCATTGTCTTTGTACTAGTCTACCAGTTTTATAAGTGACTGGCCTTGTGATGTTTCGATTTTAATAATAAAATCTTCGATTGGGAAAAAGTGACTCACTTTGTCAACTCTTGGTTTCTTCTTTCTATAAGGGTAATCCCGCCCTCTACATCGATATGAATGCAACCCAATTTACTACATATTATCAACCTTATGAAGCGACACAAAGCATTGTGTCACGGAAAATAAGCTCAAGCAAGGTACAAGATACAATCAGATCACATGACCTGACTCATTCACCAGAAATTGCATGGCTAGATTGTCATCCAATTCGGTTGAACAACACATGTGTTACCATCTCCAAGTGGACGCACTCAAAGTCCCGAATATCCCATGCCTCCACATGCTGCAATCATGACCATTACATAGCCATTGGGGTGACCATATGAATAACTTATACATATTAGAAATTTATGATGCTAAACATAGTGCCACTCTGACAGTTCCAGAAAAGACCAACATAAATCACACACTCCCACATGGCCAGGCCGATTTGGGCCTTAATAGGGCTAAGTCATCTTAGTCAATTACCCAACATAGTAGAGACATTGGTTGGAGGCGGTAGACTAAAGTGTGTTCTAAATATACTTAGCAATATTATGAGTGTTGAATTGTTCCTTCTAATTATACTTAGCAATATTATAGAGTATAAATATTGTGCTCCATACTAATCATGCAGAAGGACATGCAAATAGTATGTGTTGAATTGTTTCTTCTCAATTAAATTAACCGCACTTCTTATTATACTGCTATTATACTAAGCAATATTATATGTTGTTAAAATAACCCATATATAAATACCACATAAAAATATTAATCTTAATCTTCATGGATACTTCGAGTTTCCTGATGACTCCTTGATGGCGCCAGAAAACTTGGTGGCTGACGTGGAGTCTTGTTGGAAACCCCAAGAGCAAGGTATGAAGAGTACAACAGCAAGTCTTGTTGGAGATATGCCCAACAGGCAATAATAAAGTGGTTATTATCATATCTTCATACTTATGATAAATATTTACATACCATGCTATAATTGTATTAACCAGAAACATTAATACTTGTGTGATTTGTAAACATAAAAAAGTCCCTAGTAAAGCCTCTTGTTAAACTAGCTTGTTGGTTAATATATGATTATGGTTTCCTGATCATGAACATAGAGATGTTATTAACAACAGGGTCATATCATTAGGAGAATGATGTGATGGACATACTCCTATAGTTAAGCGTAGCATAAAGATCAAGTCATTTAATATAGTTCATTTGCTATAAGCTTTCTAATACATAGTAACCTAATTCCTTCGATCATGAGATCATGCTTATCACCATCACCGGAAGGATGCTTTGATGACATCAAACACCACACCGTAACTGGGTGGCTATAAAGGTGACATTGAGTGTTCGGAAAGTATGGGTTGAAACACATGGATCAAGAGTGGGATTTGTCCATCCATATGACGGATAGATATACTCTGGGCCCTCTCGGTGGAATGTCATCCAATTAGCTTGCAAGCATGTGACTGGCTCACAAGGGATCACATATCACGGGAACGAGAAAAGAGTACTTATCGGGAACGATGTTGAACTAGGTATGCGAGAATCCGAAGCGATCAAAACCTCGGATAAGTAAAATATCGTGAGACAAAGGGAAATTGGTATCGTATGTAAGTGGTTCATTCGATCGCAAAGTAATCGTAGAAATATGTGGGAGCCATATGAATTTCCAGATTCCTCTATTGGTTATTGATCGGAGAAGTGTCTCGATCATGTCCGCATAATTCACGAACCGTAGGGAGACACACTTAAGGATTCGATGTTGTTGAGTAGTTATGGAATGATGAGTAAGAGATCGAATGTTGTTCGGAGTCTTGGATGGGATCCGGGATATCACAAGGAGATCCGGAATGGTCTGGAGAATAAGATTCATATAAAGAAAGTCCTGTTTCGGAGTTGGGGAATGATTCCGGTGTTTTCATCGGGAATGTTCTAGAAGGTTCCGGAAGGTCCGGCACTCCGGAGGGGAAGGGTACATGAATGTGTCATGATAAGTTGGAATGGTTGCATCATGTACTAGGTGTCATCGCTGAGCAAAATAAAGGGATAAATCAAATCCTAGTTTGAAAAGTCAAACGCCAATTTGAAAAGTCAAACGGCAAGTTTACTTGGTGGAGGGAGAGTAGGAAACCTACTTGGGGAGGAAGTCCCACTCCCTCCACCCGTCAGCCAAGGAGGAGGAGTTGGAGGAGGACTCCCTCCTCCTAGCCGCCTCCCTCCCACCTATAAAAGAAGGGGCAGGGGTGCCCCTCTTCCCTACACCAAAACCCTAGATCCTGGAGCCTCCACACAAGTGCTGCCGCCGCCTAGGGTTTCCTCCCAACTCGCCGAGTTAGGGCTTCCCCAAGCCCTAGCCGCCGACTACACCTCTCCACTTGGTGTCTCTAAACCCTATACCACCAAGGCCTCTCTCATAGTCCGCCATACTCGCTCCGGCTTAAGGCGAAGCCCTGCGAGATCTCCCCTCTACTTCCGGTACCACGCCGTCCTGCTGCCGGAATCACGAGGAGAGTGCTACAACCTCCGCTGCCTGCTGGAACAAGGGAGAGGAAGGTCTTCATCGAGTATCGAACGTGTGACCGACTGCGGAAGCGATGCCGGAACGCAGCGCCGGAAGGATCGTCTACGCGACCTTGAGATCGGAAGTGTACGATTACATCACCCACGAGAATCTGCTCTCGTTAACCGCTTTGGAATCTTCGAGGGTGAGTTCCTCTATCGACTCGTTGCTACAATCTAGTAGATAGATCTTGGCTTGTTTGATTGTATGCGGTAGAAAATTTTTGTTTTCCATGCTACGAACCCCTACAGTGGTATCAGATCCGTGTCTATATGTAGATCTATTGCACGAGTAGAACATAATGGTCATTGTGGGCGTTGATGCTTTTGTTGTCGATTGCTTCTTGTGTACTTTGCATCTTGCGGGATGGTGGGATGAAGCGGCCCGGGCTAACCTTACATGACATCGTTCATGAGACTTGCTCCACGCTTGATATGCAACTTGTATTGCATAAGTGGCTTTGCGGGTGCCTGTTTCTCCCAACATAGTTAAGATTCAATTTACAACGGGTGATTAACAATAATAGTATCAATGTTGTGGTTCTTGTTCGTAAGTTACAGCGACACTTGTTGAAAGCCCCAAACCACGTAAAACATGCAAAGAAAATTAGAGGCGTCTAACTTTGTTTTGCAGGGGTGTGCTGTGATGTGATATGGCCACGATTGTGATTATATATGATGTATGCAATGTTCCTTATTGTAAGTTGGCAACCGACAGGAGCCATATGGTTGTTTCCATTAAGTCCTGCATGTCTATTATTCAAAGTAGTTGTAATAGTTGATGCTGGTGGAAGACAACCATGAAGCGGCGCCATTGACCTTGACGCCACACCGGTGATCATGGAGATCATGTTCATGCTTGAAGATGGAGATCGGAAGCACAAGAAGAAAGGCCATCTCATATCACATATTATGAATTGCATGTGATGTTAATCCTTTTATGCATCTTGTATTGCTTAGTTCACGACGGTAGCATTATAAGATGATCCCTCAAGCACACAATTTCAAGTTTTAAAGTGTTCATCCTTAGTAAGCACCGTTGCTAAAGCTCGTTGTTTCGAAGCACCACGTGATGATCGGGTGTGTTAGATTCTGCGAGTGTATACAACGTGAGCAAGCCATATTTTATCATGCAGAAGCTAAGGTTTGATCTTGACGAGCCTAGCATGTACAAACATGGTCTCGGAACACGGATCACCGAAAGGTAAAGCATGAGTCATATAGTAGATATGATGAACATGTTGATTGTTCGCCATTGAAGCTACATCAACTCTCGTGATGATCGGTTTTGATGTGGTGGATTTGGTTCGTGTGATCACTAAAACAATGTAAGGGATATTGTTTTGAGTGGGAGTTCAACATAAATATGATTAAAAGTTGAACACTATTTATCATAAATTAAATCAAAGTAAATTTGCATAGTTGTTGTAGTCATTGGCATCCGTTTACCACCTTGCGCTTAGTTTTAATTGAGATGATAGAACTATAGAATTCTGGTTAGTTACTTTACGAACTAGTATCGTATTGTTTTTGAAGTGTTAATCTAAAGTTTAAAAGTCCAGTGGCAAACTTTCAGTAAGTTCCGGTTACTCCCCATGAAGTTTAATAGTTGGTATTAAATCAAGAGTAACAATTCCAGTGTTAGTATATAAGTATCATGTTTATCTCCATGATTCTTGATATTCAAAGGATTGTCTTAATATCAAGGTTATCTAGGATCTGAAAGAGTTGTTTCAGAAACCATGATGTGTGGAAGATATTGTGATATCTGAAACGAAGTTTTGGTTGCAACATGATAGTATAATATGGCAAAAGTCATGTTTTCATATTTGATGAGAATTTGCAAAAGGTTGGAGACTCTAGTTGTCCTAATCCTCCAAAAGGTTTTGGAGAGCAATATTATACTCGCGATTCACCGTTATAAGCTAAAGTAGCTTGATCATGAATAATTCCATAAGAAGGGTGAATATTTGATGTAGGCAAAATGTTTACTACACCAAGAGATTACTAAAGAAAGGAATTTGAAAGAACACAAAACATTTGATGATGGTGATCTACTTCAAAGTGCAAGTCCAAAGACATTGGTATTTAACTATACACGCTTTGGAATATGTGTCATGTATATGGCTCCACTATTGATGTTGATAGATTCTTTCAAACAGAAAAATAATACTGAAAGAGAGTCTCATAAATATATGGCAGAAAACAAAAGACTAGAATTTTTCAGCTTAGGTATATAGAGGATATACGCGTTATGGATGTATTCTTTGCTTGTTAAATAATGTGGTTCTTAAGTATTGGATGCTGAATTTGTTGGTATGAATCGTCATACAAAACAACAGAATTCATGAACTACAATGGCCTAAGTAACTAGCAAAAGAATATGTGATGATGTTCATCAAGAACAAATAAAGGGTTATTGTGCTGCTTATTGAACATCAAAGCTTGCCTTCAAGATTTGTTTTATCAGGTGTTATGAGAACAAAAGGGTTGTTCAAATAATTGTCGTAATCCATAAAAATGGATGATTTACAAATCTCGTTGGAGAAATCACATCCATAAAACAAGTGCTAAAAATGTCGAAAAACAAATTGATTGAAAGATCACTTAGGAAGTGACATCGCCGTTTAAATTATATTGGAAAGAAAACATGAAGAAACTCCATATGGATGGAATTTTGGAGTCCTTTTGATTTTGATCAAATGACGCTTGTGAAACTTTCCTAGAGATAATTAAAACTTCGTTCATAGGCCAAAAGGGAACGAATGACTAGCTTATTGGAACTTGTACATATTGTTGTATAAAGTCCATTATGTGTAGTCAAGAGCGATGGTTTTCAACTTCATATGTTTTCTCCGAAAATTTAAGTGAATATATGAATATTTACTTAATAAGGATGAAGTATGAAACATTTGAAAAGTTCAAAGATTTTCAAGATGAAGTGCAAAATCATTGTAACAAGAATATAAATAGTTTATGATAAGATCATAAAGGAAGATATTTAAGTTACAAGTTTAGCATAATACCTAAGATATAAGGAATCGTTTCGTGGATTTGCATTTCCCGAAACACCATAAGAGTATGGAGCGTTCGAGATATGTAATTAAACCTTGTTTGACATGGTAAGATCAAAGGTGTAATTCATAAAACTGCCATTATATTTTAAAGATTAAAAGCTTTAGAGACTACCGTTTTTCCACTGAAATGAGCTCCATCATAATCCGTTGAAATGACACCATATAAAGTTATGGTTTGGGATAAAACCCAAGTTGTCCTTTCTTAAAACATTGGTATGCTTTGCATAAGAAAGATGTTTGCAACCAAAGTCGGATAAACCTATCTTTGTATGTTATTTTGAATAACTGTTAAGTATTCCTCCATAACACCGGAGACAAAAGTGTTTGTCGCTTAGAACGTCAAGTTTCTTTGAGAAAGAAACTTTCGTGAAAAGATAAGTGGGAGGACAATAGAACTTTGATAAGGTTAAAAGAACCTTAGCTATATGTGCAAAGTTCTTGTGACGCCAAAAGTGTTCCGGAGGCAGCAACAATGCTCATGGCTCACGTGCCTCAAAGGTTGTGGTTACGAAGGTCAAAGTTTCTATTGAACAAAGTAGGTCGAGTAAACAATCAAATACCAAGATTTGAGGGTTGAATCATTATTTGAGAATAATGAACGTACTACATGCAAAGAAGCGATGATGGGCCCTGACTCTGTAAAATGGATTGAAGCCATAAAATCCGTGATAGTTCCATACACGAGAAATCAAGTTTTGAACTTGAAGGACCCTCGAGAAAGGTATAAGACCTTACATTTGTGTTTGGATCTATAAAGAAATAGACATGGATGTGGCACATCTATGAAATAGTCGACATGTTGGGAAAGAGTTCACAACAATGTTCAAAGGTTGACCATGACAAGATTTGATCTTTCATAGTGATATTTAGTCTAGACAGATTAATGTAGCAACCACTACATATAATTTTGTTATGTGGTAGTAGAATAAACAAAACAAGTTCTTCTAATATAATTGTTACCTAGGACATGTGCATAATGCGGTCCATAGGGTTTTGTTAATTCAAAGGATGCTGAAAGCATATGCAAACTTCAATGGTTGAAGTAAGCATCGCGGAGTTGGAATCTTCACTATGATGAAACTGTTAAAGGAGTTTAATTTCGTCGGAGACGATGAAGATGCTTGCATTTGCAAGAAATTAAGTGGGAGCGCTAAGACATGTTTCTAATACATTATGTAGAAGACATATTGTTGATTGGAAATGATGTATCTTTTATTGACACAAGATAAGAATTTCATCTCGATGAAAGGCTTAGGCAAAACCCAAATATTTGGCATCAATAGACGCTAATATGGTTGTGCCAAAAGTACATAGATGATATATTGAATGAGTTCAATATAGAAACTACAAGAAAGGTTCTTGTTGCACAGAAAGGATTGAATGAGTTCAATATTGATGATATATTCAAGTGTATTGACACCTGGTAAGTGAAACAAAGATTCAAGTATAGATTGGTACTTGATGTATGAAATCACAAAGAGTATTTATATCAATCATACTGTGATATGTACAAATCCAGATATGTCCTATGCTACAAATAATGTGAGCATATACTAGAATAATTCATAAGATGATCATTGGACAATAGTAAGGGTATTCTTATGATCTTTTGGAAGAACTAAGAGTATATTATTTGTAGAAGTGACAAATAGATGGTTAGTTCATTGTAAAAGTACTACATTGATACTAGTTTTGTCACAAAGTACAAATTAAGTTTAGCTCAATCTAAACTAAGGGTGGCACAATATAATGGAAAGTAAGTTCCATAATGGATTTGGATGAGTTCCAAAATTAAGACATTGTGACAGATACTACAACAAAAGGGCTAGGTATATAACTGCTATTATAGCAGCTAAAGAGGGCATTTGTGTCCATTAGTTTGTTATCAAACTAGGTGTAGTTCACAGCGGGATAATACTATGAAGATATATTGTACGACAATGTTATCAACATGTTTTAAACCTCAAAGAACTAAAGGTCTCACCAAAGGACAAAATTTATACAAAGCCATCTCATTAGAGAATGAGTGATGCGTAGAGACGCAAAGACATGCAATTACACACAGACCTAGAAGTGTCAGATCCGGAGATCAGTTAACCACTAGCAATCGTGTACATACGACACCAGAAAGCCATAGGTGTTGAATACAAAAAGGTTTGAAACTAGATTATTGACTCTAGTGCAAGTGGGAGACTGTTGGAGATATGCCCAAGAGGCAATAATAAAGTGGTTATTATCATATCTTCATACTTATGATAAATGTTTACATACCATGCTATAATTGTATTAACCGGAAACATTAATACTTGTGTGATTTGTAAACATAAAAAAAAGTCCCTAGTAAAGCCTCTTGTTAAACTAGCTTGTTGGTTAATATATGATCATGGTTTCCTGATCATGAACATAGATATGTTATTAACAACAAGGTCATATCATTAGGAGAATGATGTGATGGACATACTCCTATAGTTAAGCGTAGCATAAAGATCAAGTCATTTAATATAGTTCATTTGCTATAAGCTTTCTGATACATAGTAACCTAATTCCTTCGACCATGAGATCATGCTTATCACCATCACCGGAAGGATGCTTTGATTACATCAAACACCACACCGTAACTGGGTGGCTATAAAGGTGGCATTGAGTGTTCGGAAAGTATGGGTTGAAACACATGGATCAAGAGTGGGATTTGTCCATCCATATGACGGATAGATATAATCTGGGCCCTCTCAGTGGAATGTCATACAATTAGCTTGCAAGCATGTGACTTGATCACAAGGGATCACATATCACGGGAACAAGAAAAGAGTACTTATCGGTAACGAGGTTGAACTAGGTATGCAGAGATACCGACGATCAAAACCTCGGATAAGTAAAATATCGTGAGACAAAGGGAAATTGGTATCATATGTAAGTGGTTCATTCGATCGCAAAGTAAAGGTAGAAATATGTGGGAGCCATATGAATTTCCAGATTCCTCTATTGGTTATTGATCGGAGAAGTGTCTCGATCATGTCCGCATAATTCACGAACCGTAGGGATACACACTTAAGGATTCAATGTTGTTGAGTAGTTATGGAATGATGAGTAAGAGACCGAATGTTGTTCGGAGTCTTGGATGGGATCCGGGATATCACAAGGAGATCCGGAATGGTCCGGAGAATAAGATTCATATAAGGAAAGTCCTGTTTCGGAGTTGGGGAATGATTCCAGTGTTTTCATCGGGAATGTTCTAGAAGGTTCCGGAAGGTCCGACACTTCGGAGGGGAAGGGTACATGAATGTGTCATAACAAGTTGGAATGGTTGCATCATGTACTAGGTGTCATCGCTGAGCAAAATAAAGGGATAAATCAAATCCTAGTTTGAAAAGTCAAACGCCAATTTGAAAATTCAAACGACAAGTTTGCTTGGTGGAGGGAGAGTAGGAAACCTACTTGGGGAGAAAGTCCCACTTCCTCCACCCGCCGGACAAGGAGGAGGAGTTGGAGGAGGACTCCCTCCTCCTAGACGCCTCCCTCCCACCTATAAAAGAAGGGGCAGGGGTTCCCCTCTTCCCTACACCAAAACCCTAGCTCCTGGCGCCTCCACACAAGTGCTGCCGCCGCCTAGGGTTTCCTCCCAACTCGCCGAGTTAGGGCTTCCCCAAGCCCTAGCCGCCGGCTACACCTCTCCCCTTGGTGTCTCTAAACCCTATACCACCAAGGCCTCTCTCATAGTCCGCCATACTCGCTCCGGCTTAAGGCGAATCCCTGCGAGATCTCCCCTCTACTTCCGGTACCACGCCGTCGTGCTGCCGGAATCACGAGGAGAGTGCTACAACCTCCGCTGCCTGCTGGAACAAGGGAGAGGAAGGTCTTCATCGAAATCTTGAGCGTGTGACCGATCATGAAGCGCTTGAGCATGGCCGGAAGGATCGTCTACGCGATCTTGAGATCGGAAGTGTACGACTACATCATCCACGAGAATCTGCTCTCGTTAACCGCTTTGGGATCTTCGAGGGTTAGTTCCTCTATCGACTCGTTGCTACAATCTAGTAGATAGATCTAGGCTTGTTTGTTTGTATGCGGTAGAAATTTTTTGTTTCCCATGCTACGAACCCCTACAAGTCTTCCCTCAGTTGAGACCGAGGTTATCGAACCAGTAGGAGGAAGGAAACGTCACACAGGTGTTGCAAGCAACGCGGAGACCTGCACAACACAAACTCAAGACTTTGCCCCAACGAATCAGTGAGGTTGTCAAGCTCACCGGTTTGCTGTAACAAAGAATTAAATGTATGGTGTGGAAGGTAATGGTTTGCAGCAAGTAAACAGGTAACAGTGGAAGATGTATCAATGCTAAAGATTGGTCTGGGGTCCATAGTTCACTAGAGGTGCTCTCCTTAGATAAACAACATGGCATGAAGGGTAAACAAATTACAGCGGGGCAATTTACAGGAACTGAGCAAGGCATAACATGCAACTACTATCCAGAAAGATCCTATGAAATTGATTGGGAAATACAACAATATACGTAGACCGTAATCCAACTGCATCTATGACTAGAAGTCCACTTTAAGGTTATCATCCGAACCCCCTCCGGTATTAAGTTGCAAGCAATAGACAACTGCTTTAAGCAAAGTGTGTAAGGTAAACAGTCCACATGTTCCATGAACAATTTTTCTCCCTAGTAGCAACAACACATCTACAACCGAAGAGATTTCTGTCACTTCCCTTGGAAACTAGAGGCATGAACCCACTATCGAGCATAAATACCCCTCTTGGAGTCACTAGCAACTACTTGGCCAATATAACCACTAGCAACAAAGAGCATGCAAGATCACAAACAACACAAACATGATAGAATCATAAATATAGAACCATTAATCAAACTAACATAATAATCTCAATATCCATCGGATCCCCACAAACACAACATGCATGATTACAAATAGATTAGATCTTGATCATAAATGGAGCTCACAAGATCTATACATGGAAGCACAAAGGAGGAGATACAACCATCTAGCTACTACATGGACCCATAGTCCAAGGTGGAAATACTCACAAATCATACCAGAGAGAAGGCCTCCGGGATGATCTCCCCTCCGACAGGGTGCCGGGAAGAACTTCAGATCCCCCCGATCTAGGGACGATGGTGGCGGCGGCTACATACGGTTTCGTGGATTTCTGATCAGGTGCCAAGAGTTTCTGCATCAGGGGCTTCTTATAGGCGAAAGGGCGATTCCGGGAGGCGACCAGGGTCGCCAAACCCTAGCCAGGCACGGGTCCACCTGACCCCGCGCCTGGGGTGGGTCTGGCCCCCCTGGCCAGGCCCTCCGGATCTCCTCTAGACTTCTTGTTCCCCACGAAAAGTTATTGACTTTGGCGTTTGTCCCGTCCAATTCCGAGAATATTTCTTTACTAACTTTTCTGAAACCAAAAACAGCAGAAAACAGGCATCTGGCACTGTTGCAACTTGTTAATAGGTTAGTACCAGAAAACATGTAAAAAGCACCTCAAAGTGTGGACAAGTAAAGCAAAGTAGATACTAAAGAAGCATGAAACATCAAAAATTATAGATACGTTTCCAACGTATCATTTCCACACACGAAAATCCCGTTGACGAGGTTTAATCTCGTTAATGCCCATTTTTATGGACTTGGGTTTTGGAGAAGATGGGGATGCTGGAGATCGTGGAACGGTTAACAGACAAGCAACCAGGGGACACGAGATTTACCCAGGTTTAGGCCCCCGAAGGGAAAACCCTACTCCTGCTTGTCTGCTCTTGATTACGGCGGAGCCGAAGGTTACAGGGTGCGCATATTCGATCTGGCGTGAGGTGCGTATGCGAGAGTATGAGTCGAGAGAGCTAGGACGTGCCCTCCTGGCCTTTATATAGACTTAGGCAGGTCCCGGGCATAGTCCTAGTCGGTTACAAGTTCTAGGGTTTTACCCCTTTAAATTTCCTATCTAGGCTAGTCTTGGTCTCCAAGGATCCGAAGGCGTCATGGACCTTGGCTACCCGAAAATCTTCATGGGCGGTATATCTGTGGGCCTTCCTTGGGCGGACCGGTATCTTTGAAGTCATGTACCCGTGGTATAACCATGTCGAGAGCCCCAGTGATCGGTCAAATCGTGGGATTCGGTGAGGACTCTTCAATCCTTCGGTGCAACTAGGTGTTAACAATATATGTGTAGGGATTGTTGATACATGTGCACGACTCACTGACGGATCGTGGTCGATTAAGCATCTTAGGACGAAACAACATGATCTTCGTCGTTTGAGTCCCTTAACTTAAACCGGAACCTATCTTTGGCGTAACTCGACTCGGGCGCGGAGGACTTACAGGAGTGGAATTCGGTGTTTTAATTGATGTACCCAACGCGTCGTCGGGATTTTTCATCACGCTTTGTTGGCATGGATTCATCTTGTGAGCCTTGATCGTGTATGTTGCCAGGCCATCAGATGATATCTGCAGGTCTTATCTTTGCGTCGCAGACGCAACATCCGAACATTTGTCACCACGGAGGCGCTTCGGGTGGCCAAGGAGATTGTCGCTCACTCAGAATTTTGTTGGGGCAGAGTTGCCAAAAAAGTTTTTGCGTGCTGATCCGGAAGATCGCAGTCGAAGATTTCATAGGGTGCGCGACCAGCGCTCACTATGGGAGTAGCCCCCGAGTGTCTGTTCGAGTCGTAGACTCGAGCAGAGACTTTAATTCAGGCATTGTTTAGTTGTTAAGTCCGTGGGACACGAAAATTTTCGGATGCTTAAATTCATCCTCCCTATGGGAGTAGCCCCCGAGTCCGTAGTGGAGTCGTAGACTCGACGTAGGACTCGAAGAAATACTTTGTCTTTTATTCATCTTCCGGGTCTTGGCGGTATCACGATAGGAGTAGCCCCCGAGTATTTAGTCGAATCAAAGATTCGAGTGAGTACTCTTAGATGTGGAGCCGAAGAATTGTAGTTGGTGCTAGTATAGCTTTTGATGACATCAGTGCTGACGATCAAATGACCTCAAGCGTCTGCTACGCCAGAGATGACTTGACTGGACAAACGTGGGTCCCACTTGCTAACTTTGAATTGACCGGTCACGCGCGGCGTGGAGATAATTACGGCATCTCCTCGATTTCCGCGCGTAGTGGACGGCATGGTAACGACGGTTCGTTGTGATGTTGACACGTGTACGATCAGATCTGCCATTGGCGTTAGGTCTTCTGGATGGACGGCTGCCGTGCGTCGTTTTTGCTGTTATAATCATTGGGGAAAGCTGCGGTTTGTTTTCACCGCATCAGTTCTTGTTTTCACTACTTCCTTGTGCTCTAGCGATTCTTGCTTCGCGCTGGGATTTCCTTCCACATTTCCGTCGTTGTTTCTGTGTTTTCACCGCCGGCGCCGCCGTATCTCCATGGGGAAACCGAATAAATCGTCATCTGCGGTTGGGACCAGCGCCGCCGGAGGAAAGAAGGGCACCACCGCTACCCGTGTCACCGATTGCGGCTGGCGGCGATCAGAGACGCGGGAGAGCGATCTCCGCAAGCTTCATGGCGGGCACGATCCCGCAGGATAGGGAGGCCGTCAAACTCCCCGGCAATGAGGTAATCCCCCGTCCCCCATCTGGGTATCGGGTTATGTTTCTCGCCTTCGTTTTGCGTGGGTTTTCTTTTCCAATCCACGACTTCCTCCGTGGACTGCTCTTTTTCTATGGGATTCAGCTTCATCATCTGTCTCCCAATTCTCTTCTCCACATTGCTTGTTTTATCACTTTTTGCGAGTGCTGGCTTGGCATTGAGCCGCACTTTGGCCTCTTCCGGAATCTGTATTCCGTGAAGAGGCAATCTGGTTCGGATGGCGTGTATCCCATTGGGGGTTTCATCATCTCCCTTAGTCCCAATCTGCTCTTCTTTTCCTTTTCCATGTCCGAATCTGTCCAGTACTGGCGGAGGCGATGGTTTGATATCCGCGACTCCGTAGTGCCCGGGCAAGATTTTGGTCTTATTTCCTTTGACCCCTCCCAAATGATTGAGCGGAAAAGGTCTTGGAAAAACCAAATCTTGGACGGTGAGGTGGCGGAGATAAAGGCCCTTTACCGTCGGGTGGAGGATCTCCAGCTGATTCCGGAGAAGGAGGTGAACGGCGTGGACATCATCCAGACTTTTCTTGAGCGTCGGGTGCAGCCTCTCCAAGCGAGGGTGCACCCGATGTTTCTTTATTCTAGGCGCCGTGATCCGACGAGGGTTTCGGCTGAGAAAATGTCCGAGGGGGATCTTGACAGGGCCCTTCGCGCGCTGCTGAAGTTCAAAGCCGGAGAAGAAATCCCGGGGAAGTCGCTAACTCCTCCATTTTCTTCGACGTTGGCCGTACCGCAGGTGTAGATTTGTGCACGTAGTGCTTTTTGTCGGCTGTGTATTTATTTCCTTTGTTTGCTAACAAAGTTCTTTCTGATTTTGCAGAGCTTCAAAGTGCCGGGCATGGTACCGCCATTGCCCGAAAGGTATCCGAATGCCCCGGATAATGAAGTGGTTGATTCCGTGTCCGAGCTGCCGTCAGCGCGATCTCCGGCGGAGGATGCCGACGAGTCGAGTAAGGACCATACGCGAAAACGGTCACGGAGCTCCAACGAGTCTTCGGATGTCTCGACTCCTCCGACTCCCAGAAACCCTCTGGGCCTTGAGCGTCATAGTGACGGTCATGGAGGTTCTGCTTCTCCCATTCCTGCCATTCCTGTGCGGGTTGTAGCGCCGCAACCTCCAGCGAAGCGGAAGAAGGAAGAGAAAAAGGAGGAGAAGAAGGAAGAAAAGAAGGAGGAGAAGAGAGCCCGAAGGACTCCTCCTGTCTTCGACCTGAGCTCACTGGGCTCGTAAGTTTCTTGTTGTACTATTGTCTTTTTTCCTTCATGATTGTTGTGCTTGTGCTGATTGGTTCATATGCAGGCATTCCTCCCACGATTCCTCCAGCGGTGGTGCGCGGGAGATGATGGGGGAGTCGAAAATTGCGTCTCCTCCGTCTCAGACGGTGGCGACTTCGGGTGGCGCGGCTCCGGATCCTCCGTTGCAGGAGGTGCAGGTGGTTGGCCTCAGAATTTCGCAGGCGGTCCTTCGGAGTCACCATCAGAGCATGTAAGTTTTTCTGCTTCATGCCACGGGGGGGAGCCCCCGAGTGTCTTCGTGTGCGAATTTTGTTTTTACTCCTTTGTGTTGGGCGTAGCCCCCAAGCCCTTTTCTTACTGCTATTTCTTTTTTTCAGCCTTTTGTGCAGGAGGCCAAGCGGCTGGTGCAGGAGCGCCTAGCGCTGGAGGCGAACCTTCGGCAACTTAAAGGTGTCTATCTGCCTTTTAATGCCTCTCTTATTTATCCTGGACCTGTTCTTTAACGCTTGCTTATCTTTAATGCAGAGGAGCATAACATTTCTCTTCGTGAGGTTGATGCTCTCAAGAAGAGCCTTGGTCAATCGGAGCAGAAGGCCGAGGCCGCCGTTGGTGCGAAGGAACGCCTTGAGCTAGAGCTGACTAAGGCAGCCGAAGCGAAAGAGCGTCTGCCGCAGGAGGCTGCGGATCATGAGGAGAAGTTGGCCACTATTGCGGCTGCGCGCGAGAGAGAGGTGGCGGCGAAGCTCATGGCTGCTGCCAAGGCTATTTCGGGTAAGTGCTAGATTTGTGCTTGTTTCTTTATGCCTCTTGTCTTCTTCTGTGTTGCTTTTCTTCATGTCTTCTTTCTTATTTTTTGTCTCAGATGCATGAGCATCGAGTTTGATCTTGATGCTCTAGAGCAGGAGTGCTCTAGATGATGCTCTTGTGGCGGTCGAAGACGCCGGCACCGTCGTCGACTCCTTGCCAAGGCGAAGAGGTCCTTGGTCGCTTCTACAAGGAGCTTGTCCCTAAGGGCGCAGCCCTCGATGATGTGGATGCTTTGGCGGAGGCTCTGTCAGCCGAAGCGCCTGCGGCGTACAAGCGCAAGAAGAAGGGCATCGGCGCGTCAGTCGGGCTGGCGATGGCCTTGGCGGCTGGAGCTGGATATGCCCAGATCACCTCGGATGCCGGACGATCGCGGATGGATCCGAGGTAGCCTTTCTGCCTACTCTGCTCGCAGCGATATGGGCCCAAGCTCGTTGATTTCTGTCGAGTATGCCTTTGCGGCGGCGGGGCCAAAGCTAGGCAATCTGGCTCCGAGGCGACTCAGGGTGCCGCATCTTAGGCATTGTAGACGTAGGGTAGTTTGTAGTCTGATTTTGTTGTAAATATCTTGAAGAACACCATCCTTGTGCCACGTAGTGGCCCTTAATGAATTATTCTATGTTGTGCTCTATCATTTGTCTGAATGTCTGTGTTCCTTTCTTTTTCTGCTGCTATAGGTTCCTTCGGGTGCTGACCCTGTTGACACCCCATCCGCAATGCCGCTGCGACCATCTTTGGATGATTCCTCGCAACTCACTTTTCTTCGGGATCGCATGCGTAGTATGGAGAGGGAGTTGCTCGGGTTACGCGGTCATGCTGATGTTTGGAAGTCCAAGGCGGATCGTGGTGCAGCCAGGGAGGAGTACTTGATGGCGGAGCTGGTTCAGCTGTCCGAGGAGCTGCAATGTAAGTTGTTCTTTGGTTGGAGTTGTAGCTCAGTTCTTCGGATGGGCCTGCCGGCCTTACTCTTATTTTGTGTGATTATCGTAGGTG
The DNA here is from genome assembly GCA_030063025.1 of Avena longiglumis. Classification (NCBI taxonomy): domain Eukaryota; kingdom Viridiplantae; phylum Streptophyta; class Magnoliopsida; order Poales; family Poaceae; genus Avena; species Avena longiglumis. The sequence goes on along the minus strand of CP125975.1, from coordinate 74,448,484 downwards.
CCAACCTTGCTCCGAGGGAAGAAAAGGAGCGTGTCACTGTTCGGGTCAATTGCTTGACTCAACATGACATGGAGGCTGGCGGCTTCTTCTGGATGGATCGTGATTGTGCCGTAACTCTGGCGACGGTGCAGGATCGTGTGCACCAGGTTTCTCGAGTGCTTCGCCAAGTGAAAACCTCGCTTGCCTCGATGCTGCACGTCATGTTCCCTTTGGATGTCGTACCGACAAGCCTTGTGGGTCTTCTGTCAAAGTTTCGGAACGTGAACAATGTCAAGGAGTTGGTGCGGCAACAGCTCGTCGCAGGAGTGAAGGCTGCTTTGTCTCTTGTGAGGCTGCACCGGCCTGACGTGGATTTGGCTGCTGTGGCCGCTGGGCCACCTCTTCGCCCTGATGGTGGTGAGTGGGACATGCGTCCGCGTTACGCATTGTAAAAGATATGCGAGCAATTAAATGATTTGTTTGAGCAGCGTGCTCAGGTTATTCTTCAGGATAGGTAGAACCTGAAAAAAGAGATAGATGTAAAATTTGTATATTTCGGCTGGGCGTGTTGTGCCCTTTGTTGTACAGGTTTGTTTGTTGTGAGCATGCAGTGCTTTTATTGAGTACGTGTCCTTTTCGTTTGCCTGACGTTGTCAGCTACTCAGGTGTACACGTTTGATCCTCAGTCTATGAAATCGTGAGGTGGGGGGAGCCCCCGAGTGCGTTTGTAGCATGTATTAAAGTTGCAAAAGAGTGAACTGAAGTTTTTGGGGCGAGACACGTAGCTTTATTTATATCGTAATGGAGGAGGTACATTGTTCGGCTGAATAGCCTTGGCTGAAAGCCTTATTGAAAGTAAAGGGGTAGGTAGCTATGGATAGAATCGTCGCAGGTGCGCGATGTTCCATGGGTTGGAGTATGCGACTCCAGACTCCACGTGCTTGAGGCGATAGGCGCCACCTGGGATGACTTCGGTGATGACGTAGGGTCCTTCCCATGGTGACTCGAATTTATTCGGTCGCTTTTGCTTGAGTCGCAAGACGAGGTCTCCTTCGACGAAGGACCTTGGGCGCAGCAGGCGGCTGTGGTAGTTGCGGAGACTCTGCTGGTACACCGCTGATCGAGCTGCTGCTATATCCCGTGCTTCGTCGAGTGTGTCGACAGCGTCTTCGAGTGCCATCGTGGATTCGGCTTCGCTGTAACCGACGACACGTGGGGCCTGGTGGCGTACTTCAGCTGGTAGCACGGCTTCGGCTCCATGTACCATGAAGAACGATGTGTAGACGGTGGAGCTGTTTGGCGTAGTTCGTAAGCTCCACAGAACGGATGTTTGCTCTTTCGTCCAGTTTCCAGCTTTTTGTTCGAGTGAACTCAAGAGGCGCTTCTTGATGCCAGCGTTGATTAGGCCGTTGGCCTTTTCCACTTGCCCGTTCATTTGCAGGTGTGCCACTGAGGCGCACGTGATGTTGATCCCAAGGCCTTCGCAGAAGTCCTGGAATTCTTCGGAGATGAAGTTCGATCCGTTGTCGGTGATGATGTTGTGCGGTACGCCGAACCTGTAGACAATGGACTCGAAGAACTTGACGGCAGTTTTGCCTTTCTGGTTGGTGACCGGCATGGCCTCGATTCACTTGGTGAATTTGTCGACTGCAACCAGGAGGAAGACGTGTCCCCCTTTCGAGTATTTTGGCAGTTTGCCGATCATGTTGAGGCCCCATTGAGCAAAGGGCCAGGCTATGGGTATGGGTCTGAGCTCGAACCCAGGTGCGTGCGGTTTGTCGGCGAACCGTTGGCATCCGTTGCATCTTCGGACGATGTCCTTTGCGTCACTCATGGCCGTTGGCCAGTAGAATCCTGCTCGTAGAGCTTTGGCGACAAGGGAGCGGCTGCCTGCGTGATGGCCGCAGATGCCCTCGTGGATGTCTTGGAGGATTGCTTTCCCGTCGCCGATGGTGACACACCTTTGTAGTACACCGGTAATACTGCGCTTGTACAGCTCGCCGTTTATGATGGTGAAGGCTTTTGACCGACGAGATATGCGCGGGCATCTGTCGGGTTGTCAGGCAGTTCTCCATTTAACAAGAACTAGAGGTATGGGCGCGTCCATGTTTCTTCGGCTGCCATGACCTGCATTAGGTTGACCATGGCTACCTCTGTGTCTAGTTTTTCGGGTCCTTCGGGTGGCGTAGCTCCCGAGTGTTCTGCTTCTTCGGGTGATCCCTTGGGGAATTTCCGCTTGATGGATGGCATGCAGATTTGTTCAAGGAACACACCTGGTGGCACCTTTGCACAAGTGGAGCCGATGTTGGCGAGTCTATCGGCTTCCTCGTTGCTTTCTATTCCAACGTGCCGAAGCTCGCAGCCGTCGAATTCTCCTTCGAGTGCGTTGTAGAGCGCGCGATACGCGATCATGTTTTCGGCGTGTGCGTCGCACTCATTCATTGTCTGCTGGACGACGAGGTTGGAGTCACCGTAGATGACCAGGCGCGTTGCGTCGCATATCTTTGCCATCCTCATTCCATGGATGAGGGATTCGTATTCGGCCTCATTGTTGGAGGCTCTGAATTTCATCCGAAGAATGTACTTCATCTTGTCGCCTTGCGGGGAGGTCAGTATGACCCCTGCCCCTGCTCCGGCTTCACGCTTGGAGCCGTCAAAGTGCATCGTCCATGACTGCGACATGTCTGGGATGTCTGGCAGCTGCAGCTCCATCCAATGTACCAGGAATTCCGGAAGGACTTGAGATTTGATTGCGTGTCACTTCTCGTAGACGATGTCCAGGGGTGACAGCTCGATGCCCCACAGGGCCACTCGTCCTGTGGCCTCTAGATTATTCAGGATGTTGTTCAGGGGTGCCTCATTGACGACCATCACCTGGTGCTCTTGAAAGTAATGGCTCAGTCGTCGAGCCGTCATGAACACGCCGTAGGCGAGTTTCTGGTAGTGAGGGTACCTCTGTTTTGTTGGCGTGAGTACTTCGCTGAGGTAGTAGATTGGGCGCTGGACCCTGTGGGTCTTGCCTTCTTCGGGTCGTTCGACCACTAGTATGGTGCTGACCACCTGGTGTGTGGCTGCTATGTACAGCAGCAGAGGCTCGCGCTCCTTTGGCGTGACCAGGACAGGCGGTGGAGAAGCCGCTGAGGCTTTCGAATCGTCGTTGGCTTCGGCGTCCACTCGAATTTATACGCTGTGTAGCAGGTGGTAGAATGGTAGGGCCTTCTCGCCCATGCGGTGATGAACCTGCTTAGCGCCGTACTCGTCCTGCGAGCTGGGCGCCTTTGAGGTTTTCGGCTTCTCCATCGTCATGATGGCTCGATTTTCTTCGGGTTCGCCTCGATCCCTCGTTGAGAGATGAAGTATCCGAGCGGTGACCCGGACGCCTTGAAGGCGCATTTTCGGATTGAGCTTGATCCTGTAGCGATCAAGGTTGTCGAACGTCTCGCGGAGATCGTCGATAAGTGTCCTTGCCTCCTTGGTTTTTATTACTATGTCGTCGACATAGACTTGGACGTTGCGACCAATCTGGTCCTTGAGGCAGGGCTGCATGCATCGCTGGTACGTGGCACCCGCGTTCTTTAGCCCGAAGGGCATTGTGTTGTAACAGAATACTCCGAACGGTGTGATAAACGCCGTTTTCTCCTGATCTTCGACTTTGAGTCGAATCTGGTTATAGCCTGAGTAGGCATCGAGGAAGGAGAGTTTCTCGCAACCTGCAGTCGAATCGATGATCTGGTCGATCCGAGGAAGAGGGAAATGGTCCTTTGGGAAGTGCTTGTTTAGTGACGTGAAATCCACGCACATCCGCAGGATGTCTGTGTCCTTTTTTGGGACCATCACTGTGTTTGCCAGCCACTCGCTTTCCTTGATTTCCCTGATAAAGTCTGCAGCGAGCAGTCTGTTGATTTCCTTGCCGATAGCTTCGGCTCGTGGCTCTGACAGTCTTGGATGGGCTTGGTAGCTTGGTGTTTGAAAGACATTGAGTGCGTGCTCGGCGAATTCACAGGAACTCGGCATGTCTGCGGGACACCAGCGAATATTTCCAGCGCTCACGGAGGAATTGACGGCGCGCCTTCTATCTTGAGCGAGGTCGTTAGCGATCGGGCCGTCTTGGAGGCATCCGTCGGATGGACTTATACTTTCTTGGTATTGACGGTGGAGTCGAAGGACATGTCAGGTGCGTTCTGTCTTGTGACTGGGGGTACCCCATTGTCCGTCACCTCACGGAGCCTTACAAGCTCGTCTTGCATGCCGAAAGACTGGGAGATTTTGTTGAAATCCCTGTCGCATTGGTCCGATCGGGTGAAGCTCCGTGGATCGTGATGGCCCTCGGTCCTGGCATCTTGAGTAGTAGGTATGCGTAGTGTGGGACGGCCATGAACCTTGCGAATGCTACACGCCCCAGGATGGTGTGGTATTGCGACGGCCAGTCCACCACTTCAAATTCGAGTCGCTCCTGCCTTAAGTTGTCCGGCTTCCCGAAGATGACGTCGAGCCCTATTTTGCCCAGGGGGAATATGCCCTTTCCTGGGACAATGTCGTGGAACGTTGTGTCTGATTGTTCCAGGCTGCATTGCGGGATCCGCATAGCTGCTAGAGTGCTTGCGAACATTAGGTTGATGCCGCTGCCGCCGTCCATGAAGACGCGACTCATCTCGAAACCTCCGATCTGCGCCTCCAGCACCAGGGCAGCATGACCTGGGCGAGGGATCTGGCAAGGGTGATCCGCGCGAGTGAATGTGATGCAGGACTCCGATCCGCTGAGGTACTCAGGGATTGCAGGCGGAGTTGCCACGGCCAAGTTGATTTGTCAGGTGATTTTCTTCTGCACCCTATTCGTGGGGCGTCCCTTCTGGATCATATTTAGTGCTCCTTTCGGTGGGGGGTACCCGATCCCGGTGTTGTTCTGCGCTGGTGCGACTGGTTGGTTTGGGCCTCCAATAGGCGGCAGTGGAGGAGCTCCGTGTGCTACTTCACTGGCGCAGTGCGTTTCGAGCGAGGATTGGGGCTTGTTGCCTCATCGCACCATGCTTTACTGAGTTTCGGAACTCATGGCGGTCCTTGAGCATGTGGCTGGCTTTCTTTTGCCATCTGTTTGTTGATGTAGAAGTGGATGGTGCATGGGCCGAAAGTTTGTCGAATCTTTGAGGGTCCGTTATCGCGTCATGGCGTTACCGCAGCGTCTTGGTCCTCATTGTCGCGGAAGTTTCCTCCGTGGTATCCTCCGATGTTGCGGCTGTTGTCGTTGCGGCGATCGGCGTAGCTGGCCGCGACCATGTCGGGTCCGTCGCGGTCCTCGTAGACGCGCGATCTCCTCTTGCTGCGGTGTTCCCATCTTCGGCCGTAGTCGTTCTCTTCATCCGATTGTGCTCGGTGAATGCAATCTTCCCCTTCAGCCCACCTGTTGGCGATGTCCATGAGGTGGTCGAGTGTTTTGGGCTTGACGCGCCCAAGTTCCTCCTTGAAATCTTGACGTTTGACGCCGTCTCTGAAGGCATCGATAGCCCTCTCCTCGGAGATATGTGCGGCGGAGTTCTTGGTGGTAGACTAGCGTAATATGTACGAGCGAATAGATTCACCCCTTCTCTGAGTGCAGGCCCGCAACTCTTCGATTGAGGCGGGCCTCTTGCTGGTGCCCTTGAAATTTCGGATGAAGCTGTAAGCTAGCTCCTCCCAACTTCGGATGGATCCTGATGATAGGCTGCTGAGCCAGACCCGCGCCGCGCCTGTCAGCTGCAGCTGAAGGCATTGCATGGCGGTTTCTTTGTTACCGTCGTGCAGCTTGACGGATGACAGATGGTCGCTGAGCCAAGATTTTGGATCTTGCGTGCCATTGAACTTCGGAGTATCCGAAGGAAGCTTGAAATTTCGTGGCATCTGTGTTCGCCGAATAGATCTGCTGAAGCATCGAGCTCCGCAGAGTTCTCCTTCATCTTCATCCATCTCGGACTCGGATGAGCATGCGCGTTTGGCTCGCGCTTTGTCGATTTTGCGCAGTGTAAGCGCGTCTCTGGCGTCGTAGTCGCGTTTATGGCTATGCGAGCTCTTCTTCCTTCGAGAAAGGTCGTGCTCCTCTTCCTCTTCGGATGAAGGGGTGGGGCTCCTGTCGCGCCTGGCCGGAGCTTTCTTCTTCGGCTCCGCAGGAGCGTCTTCGTGGAGCGCAGCTCCGACGAGTCCGAGTCCGGTGAGTGCGGACTTATGCATGGCTCTTTTCGGGTCCCCTTTCGGAGGTTGGTGGCCCGCGAGATACACAGTGGCTGCCATGATCGCAGCTTGCGGTGTCTTCGGGATGATGTTGTCGTCGACAACCATATCCATGAACGATGTGTGGAGAGTTCGGGTCACATCGCGGCGCTCCTTGGGATCCATGTTCTCTACCCGTGAGCGGTGCTTGTTTCCCTGGTTTCCGTTCGTGCTAGAGCCGGGTGCCATGGCGGAGCGCAGCTAAACTACCGCTGGACTCAGAGGCTGCTTGCTTGCGTTTGTCGAGCGTCTCCTGCATCTTGACTTGCTTCTTGTGCTCCTCAATAAGGAGGTAGTGGTATGCCATCAGTAGGTCACGTGGGGAGTCCACAGGCAGGACTATGTCGCCTGCGACAGCACGGCGTGCCTGGACCCATCCTTCTTCGCTAAGTTGGATGACGTGGACGTTGTTTTCCCCTTCGGGTGGGGGGGACTGGCTTCTTCTGTTTCCGTCGTTTCTGTCCTGCGGGTTGGGGTTCGTGTTGGGCGGCGGGTTAGGCGTTTGCTGCTCCTAGATGACCGCGGCGCACTGGTAGCGCTCGTAGATTGGTCCGCTGCTGCTGCAGCTTTTGGATCCGGAACCGTAGGTCCCTTCATCCGAAGGTGGATCGCACAGATCGGAGTTGCAGCTGCTGCTGTCGTAGAACTCATCTGTCGATGGTGATGTGCGCAGCACGGGGTGTGGAGCCCACGAGGCGGGCCTGATTGACGGTACGGGCACCCGCTCAGGGAGGCGGAGGGTGCCATTTTGTCCCACCTGGAAGCAGAAGCTCCCGAACAAAATTTCGAGTCCGTCGCCTATGGGCTCGAAATCCTTCATGGTGGCCGGCGAGTGGGCGGTGAAGTCGAAAGCGCCGAAGAGGAGGTGATTCTCCGTCGCCGCGGAGTTGTAGATCGATCGGGTCGGGACCGTCACGATCGCACAATCAGCAGCCCCGTTTTCCACAAACGGCGCCAATTGACGAGGTTTAATCTCGTCAATGCCCATTGTTATGGACTTGGGTTTTGGAGAAGATGGGGATGTTGAAGATCGTGGAACGGTTAACAGACAAGCAACCAGGGGACACGAGATTTACCTGTGTTCAGGCCCCGGAAAAACCCTACTCACCTTATGCGCTCTTGATTACGGCGGAACCGAAGGTTACAGGGTGCGCAGATTCGATCTGGCGTGAGGTGCGTATGCGAGAGTATGAGTCGAGAGAGCTATGACGTGCCCTCCTGGCCTTTATATAGACTTAGGAAGGTCCCGGGCATAGTCCTAGTCGGTTACAAGTTCTAGGGTTTTACCCCTTTAAATTTCCTATCTAGGCTAGTCTTGCTCTCCAAGGATCCGAAGGCGTCATGGGCCTTGGCTACCCGAAAATCTTCATGGGCCAGCGTATGTCTGCTGTGGGCCTTCCTTGGGCGGACCAGGTATGCTGAAGTCATGTACCCGTAGGGTATAACCATGTCACCCGTGAAATTATCATTTTTATTAATCATTCTTGCAAACATTGATTCAAACCAAATATCCTTGGAGTGATGAAGCTTCCACTAGAACAAATCAACCTCGAGATGGATACTAATCAACATCAATACTGAACCAAAAGGAACCATGAAGAAAATTTATCGCCCATGAGATTGTTCCTTAAGCTTATGTTCAACGATATCATTGCGAATACGCTGGCCAAAGTCACATGCTTTCCTTGGAAACACTGAGGGGCATGCCCTGTAACAGAGAGTCCAACCAAACTTGGTACTTAGCATTTTTCAAACAAAAATTAACGATGCGATAAAGATCATTTTAAACTCGCACAAGACCGTTTCAAAAGGAAGAATCTATATGTTTTATATCGTTGCTTGGGACTAGGTTATTGATGAGAGATATTTATTACTCCCTCCTATCCATAATAAGTTTTGTAGATTTATTATGACACTTATTATGGATCGGAGGAAGTACTATATATTGTCATACCTCATTCGATACGTGCATTTTGCATCATCATAATAGCAACATATATGATCAGTTTAGAATGTTATTTGCATTGTTATATCACTATTCATGTATTTTTAGATGATTTACGGAACTTTTCTGCAAATTCCCTTTCATGGGTATTTAAATTCTAGGAGGCAGAAAAACCTCCATTTTCGTATTTTGCTATTTCATGGACTTTCTCGACATCAATTAATTCGGGAAAATACCACTGAAGTTTTTAACCAGGAGAAGGATCATGGCCCGTGGAAGCACGCGAGGAGAGCAACAAGGACTGAAAGAGCCCAGGTGGCATGGGCCGACCTGCAGGCCGCGCCACTGAGGATCTTTCCGGACTTAAGCATCGTCTCGTCCTCCTCTTTTTACCATGCCTTCGACTTGCCAGAAAACCTATGCCATACTTTTCCCATAATTTATAGAGGCGGCAGCAGAGGCAAAAGTCTTCTCCTACTCCAGGAGACGTCAGATCCTATTGCACTAGATCCTCTGGTGAGGGGGAAATCATCACCATCATCATCACCACTCCTCCTTGGCGTAGGGGGGACCTCTCCATCAGCACCAACATCATCACCATCTCCATCCTAAAGAGCCACCTTGTTTCCCTCATAGTTTATGATTGATTGAACCCTAGATATTGTTTAAGTGCTATTTGCATGATTATGATTGACAACTTGTCTTTATTTGGTGGAGAGATTGCATTTTCAGATTGATCCATATGCCAATGATCCATATCATGATTGGTATTTGTGAGTAGATCCCCATATTTCTGAGGCCATAGGATGAATTGGAAATAATTTCTATATAATATGATGGGGAAAATTTGCTGCTGGACACTGTTATTTTTTGTTCTTTGCCAAAAGACACTGTTCTATTCTGGCCAAAAAAAGACATTGTTCCATTGTGGATTTGCTCAGTACCATTACAATTCTGCAAACTATTTTCCATAACACATTATTATTTATAAAAGGAAAGCCTCAGGTATGATTACGTTTATACCCTCATCTTCTACCTTCCTCTCGTGTGGCTAGACTAGAAAAGGTATTTTTGCCAAATAATATCAATGGTGAGAATCAATTATAAATAAAAATATTGTGTTGAGAATTTCATTGAGAGGAAGAAGAAGCAGCAATATTTGAGAGAAACAAGGATAGCATCTCGTGGGAATAGAGAAGTAGCAACTGAACGCAGGGAGAGAGAAACTACCAGCTGCGTGCATAGACCATAGAGAGATTAGCAGCAGTAAGCCCACGAGAGATCTGTAGCAACATGCCTGAGTGAGAAACTAGCTACAACAACAACAACAACAACAACAACAACAACAACAACAACAACAACAACAACAACAACAACCATGTGACGCGTTGGGCGATGGCCGTTCGACGCAGCAGGGGCCACACCACATAGAGACGACGTGTTCGCATCTGCCTCGCGTCTGGGGAATGGAGCATGATTTTGGACGTGAAGACAGAGAATTGTCCATACAAGGGTATAAAAGTAATTCTAATTTGGATTTTTTTTCTGAGCTGCAACTTCCCTTTTCTGACTCATAGTATGTTCTAGCAAATGGTACACAAAATTTTAATAGTATCGAGAAAAGCCATAATTCGGCGGTTTCTATCAGCAAATACCTTAAAATAATAGTGTCCAACAACAAATTTTCCCAATATGCAATGAGTATTTGGTCAAGTTTTATCTTTTATGTGGTTCTGTGATGGTGATATGCGAAAATTAACTGTATATTACTTCACCTATATGGGCTCATAGGGCTACACTTTAATGCTAAAGAGGGTTGGAAGGGACGGAATGACAGAAGTCGTATTCCAATATTTGAGTTGTATTAGAGGAGTTTATATCAAGGACCCATGAACTAGACTTTTAAGTTTTAATAATTCTTATGTTTTCTCATGAAAATGGCCATAGGACCCATCGTAAGAGGTCCACTTTCTCATATACATGCTGCACCTAATTTAGGCTTCGTCCTAATAAAATTAAACTTGACAAGATATTCACCATGTTGTTTATAAATCTCTATGCTAAGTAAATTCATGCCGTCCTCGGAAACACTTGTTACGTATAAGTAAACACACTTGAGTTTGTCCTCTTGCTGCATAGAGGATTGTTCTTTCTCTTATAGAAAAAACATTACTCTTAGACATTACTGTTAGCAATTTACATTACTGAAAACTTCAAACCCAAAATTCAAAACTCTTGCATCTTTTATTGTTTTACTTGTCAAATTTGCTAACCAGTACCTTCAACTCCTCGTGGGTTTGACAACCTTTTCTTATTGAAAGGGACTACTATTGATCTCCTGCACTTGGGAGACATCATCATCTTAAACATCCACTTCCTTAGTAGGGATTTATATTTGATCCCCGGTTCCACCACCCAAAATTCCACTCGGTATTTCAATGTGTAGAATGACAGTACATGCTAATTCCATTTATGTACATCACTTTTTCCCACAAGAATATGGATCTTTGGATATTTAAAATAAGTAGAGCATAAACATGGATTGATTTGTGAGTACAACATTAATCGAAAAAGGTCATCCACCATGACACAAAATATGTCATTTCAAATACTAAGATTTTTCTCAAATGAATCCTCAACACTCTTCCACTCTTTCATCAAGAGCTTACGATGACAAATAGGAATTCCCAGGTAACAAAAATGGAATGATTTGGCTTTGCATCCAAACAGTATTGCTGCTTGTCTTGTTTGGCCTTGCCAAATAAAAAAGATCACTTTCAAGAACGTTGATTTAAGGCCCAAAAATTACTATACAAATACACAAGATGAGCTTCATGTTGACCGTCTTTTCCATACCACGCCCCAAAAAAATGTTGATGCCATCAGGTTGGACACTACACCAATCAAGTGAAGATAATTCCCCCAACTTTTCCATCCTTTTTAACTCGGGTTGTAAGAATGACAAACATGCCTACAACAATAATTGGAAGCATCGAAGACACATGATCCCCTAGTCTAAGATCTTTTCTCGTTTAGATGTAATGTCCAATGTCATCATTCGCATTGACGACAACCCTCCCACCTTAAACAAACTGCAAAATCTCGTCACACCACTAAGGTGCAAAGACTTTCACATGCAAAGTTTGTTACAAGTACGTCCATTTAACTTTGTCCTAAGACTTGAAAATCCACTTTGAAGATCACACCATCAAGCTTCTTCTAGTGAAGCTTGTTGATGGTTTCGTGAAGGACGACCACTCCTTCTAAGATGTGTCGTCCAGTTATGAAGGTCAATTGAGTTTAATGAAACATTACGCGCATTTTCCCCAATGGTATCCACTTAGGTAAAAAAATTAAAACAGACGTTTAGGAGGCAAATTGGATAGTACCGCTCGATTTGCATTGATTTCTGGGCAGCAAGGTAATGAACCAAAAATTAAACCACAATAAATGCGGTGCCTCTTGCAAAGCAGCGAATAGAACCATCAGGTCCAGCTTAGTAACATCCAAAACCTTTCATTATAGAACTAGACATAAACTAGTTTGGTGTTTCTAATGAACAAACCAGTTATGTGATGTTGTGATGTCCTTTCTCAAATCACGCTTTTGCTCAGTTATATTAATATAGCAACTGTTTGAGACCGCTGTTGGGCCAGACAATACAACGCCTAAAAAAAACAAAGGAAACGAAGAGGGAAAATAAAACCGACAACAATGGCTCGACGAAAACAAGGATGACCCGTAATCGCTGTGCCCTTTAAAGAATTTCCACCACGCTCCTAGCACTCCAAAGCATCAGGTACCAAGCAACACCTCCAAAAAGGAAAGTCACGACAACGGCGCTGCTACCCGTACTGGTCCTAGGGTTTTTCCTGATATATTACGGGAGGTGGGAAAGAGATACACCCGACGCTCTTCAGGAAGGATGGCGATACCCGCAGGCAACGCCACGGTAGTGTTAAGACAACAAGGATTTCTTCTGACCTCTCAAAAAATCACACTGTCAAACACTTTGAACTGCTCCACCAAACTCGTCGCCCACCAGCACACGGTCTTGCAGTCACCATCGTCGTCTCACCATGTTGTGTTGTCCTTGGAACCAATGGAATTAAGAACAGGTCTGCATGCATGCAACTACTCAGAGCATCTTTGAATTTTGGGTATGTTTATATGTGCATATGCACGACTTTGAATTTTAGATACTTCTAGTTCTAGTTTTTAGCAGCTCGTCTATATGCAGTAACGTAATTATTCTCTCTTCTAAATGAAAGATTTTAGAGTCGGCCGCTGGCCTTTAGGCTTTGTGACTATAGCATCAAAAGATGAACATTGTTCTACTCCCTCCGTTTTAATATATAAAGGTTTTAGGTTTGTAAAAAAAATATCTAGACTTTTTTTTAGTGTACTCTATGAGTGAATCTATATACTAAAAGTATTCTAGATACATTTATTTCACAAACCTAAAACATTTTATAATTTGAAAGGAAGGGAGTAATGTTTAGACGACTTCGTTTACACACCCACGTACAAACGCTGCTATAGATGCTCTCATCGTTTGCTAGCACGGGAGACAGGACACAGGACTCGGGAGCACCCACTGAAACCTGCTTCCTGCAGTTGGGCACTTTTTTTTTTTTTGAGAATGTGTGTGCTTTATTAATCATGAGAACATAGAGTCAATACAAATAGTATCTCGAATACACATAGGGGGCACACCACGCCACACACACACTAGCAAACTCGGAAGAACGAGCTAAACAATACGCAGCAACAATTTTGCCCGCGAAAAACATGCATAAAAGAAACAGATTGAAAAGAGGCAGCCAAGGATTTAATGTCCTGGATCAAAGAGCCACATCTGGAACGATCCTTCTCCCTGGCCTCAATTCTTTGCACCATTGATTTGCAATCTGACACTAAGATGAAACTATCCAGACCCTCACTCCTTGCAAAAGAGAGAGGAGCTCTGATTGCGAGGGCCTCGGCCACTTCGGGCTCAGTAGTTTCTGTAAAGCTATTAGCGAAAGCCGAAACCATAGCGCCCAGGTGATCGCGAATAACAGCACCAGCACATGCTCTGCGGGAAGACGCGAAGAGGGCAGCATCAACATTTACCTGAAGAGTACCTTCCGGCGGAGGAGACAATGAAACTGCTCTGGAGGTCTCACGACTATGGTCGGCACCAGGCTTCACGAGATGAGTCAATATCAAATCAACATAAGCAATGATTTTCCCGGCGACATTAGCAGGGTGAACTGTGCCGCCTTCTTCCCGGAGCTTGTTGCGGGCATCCCAAAGGTGCCAAAAGCCCACATCTAGAACCGTAGCATTCGCCTTGGATCCACGAGTGAGAAATTCAGCTAGCCAAGTCTTTGGCCCTACGGATGCTGTGGCGAGGAGGGCTGCGTGGAGCGGTGGTTTCGCGCTCGGGGCCGGCGGCTGCTGGACCGGGGCGGCGAGGGCCGTGGGCGGCGTTGACCGGGATCTGGGGGAAGCGGCGGACGTGGTGCTGCAGGATGGAGGCGATGACGCGCCCTTGGTGGCGGTGCTAAGCCTACATGCTCTTCGGCAGCGATGGTCGGCCTGCTCGATCCGTTCTTCGGAAACCGGACGGCGGTGTGAGGATCGCTGTGTCGAATCTAATAAAAGAGGTTGTCCTTTGGTTTCTTTTGAACGAAGACGAAGTGCTTGATGTCTTCCTTCGTTGATATGGTCTGAAGAGGCGGGTTCCGGAAGGCTCCGCCGGCGAACTCCCATGGGCGTATCATGCCTGGAGATTGCTGGATCGGAAGGTATTTGGTCGTGCGCACCTTGTTCTTTTGGTCGTTTGGTTTCAGCGGGAGCATTGCGAAGCTCTGTTGTTTGTTTCCCACCAAGTGCCATTCTTAGAGCCATGGTGAAGTCAGATGCGGAGAATGTCAGGAAAGCGGAAATATGAGGGTAGCGATGGTGATTTTTGTTCTTGTGGCGACGGAGAACTAGCTGCGTGATTTGGGACTCGTTGCAACGACTGTTGGTGCGGGAAGACAACACAGGGGGAGTTTCCAGTCTTACCTTGTAGGGTGAAAATCCAAGGTCTGGCCTTAAGAGCACCTCCACTCGCCTACCCAGGAGGCCGATCCGGACGCCGAATTTCGGTCCGGACGCCGAAAACTGGCCCAGTCGCGTACCCAAGGACCTGTTTTCGGCCGGATTTCGGCCATTTTTGGTCCGGGCTACCCAGGCCGAACCCAGGTTTCCGGGTACGCCCTGGGAACGCCGGACTCAGCGATTTCAGCAAAAAAACACAAAGCGGCGCGTTGACCCGCCGAGTCAGTGACGGAAGCCGAGTCGTCATCATCCTTGGAACCACGCGGCGACCGCTGGGCAATAACTTCCCGTCGCGTCGGTCACGCGTTGCCGATATATGGCGCCACCGTCGCCGCTGTTGGGGATATGCTATATGGGTATCCTCATAGCATGTCTCTTATCCGACTAACCCGGGTGGCCCGTAGTCGGTAGCATGGCCTATGGCCTGCTGGGCGGCCCAGTTAGGTGGATCCAGAAGGGAGGCCCATGCCGGATAAAGGAAGGCTACGGTGGAGTCACCAGCGTATCCAGAGCCTTGGAGTGCAAGATACACGAGACTAGTAATAGACAGTGTAGAACTCTGTGACCTGTCCGGCTAGGACTTTTCCCTGTAACCCTAGGACCTGGCGACTATATAAGTCAGGCCTATGGGATCCTTTAGGGCAACGATAACTTAGACTTTCTAGTCACCTCGCACAGCGAACCTATCTCTGTAACTCGGCGTATTGCCATTATAGTGATTTATAGCAGGAGTAGGATTTCGCCACCGTTGTGGGATCTGAACCTGGGTAAGCTGTGTTACCTCGTACCCGTCAACCGTACGCCGTACCCCATGTCTCTAAACACGCATTGTGAGGACCCCTCCATGGCGTACTCGTCGGCAATACCACGACAGTTGGCGCCCACCGTGGGGCAAGAGGCGCTTCAGGGTCTTCAGCGGGCGAGGACCAAGATCTTCGCGGGAATCGACGAAACCGTGGCCATCGGTCGCGTTCTCTTCTCCGGCAACGTTCCGATCGCCACCCCCGACAAGTTCTGGATCCCGGCGAAGACGAACCCTACGCGGTGTTCGATCGTTCCTATCGGAGACATCCACCTCTTCATTGGCGAAACCGACTCGGGCACTAGTTCCCTGGGAGTCGGAGGAGCATCAAGACCCGCACGGACCGCCTACGGGTAGGATACGTTCGCGGAAGGATCGATGTCGGATCTCTCCTCGGAGTTTGCCGGCAAATATCGGAAAAATCCAAGACCCACCCAAACCGCCCCTGTGCTGGATATAAAGGTGGAAGATCACTGCAAATCCGCCGGCTTTGTCTGTGCGTCTGGACAGCAGAGATCCAAGTTCGTCGGCATGGTTACCATCTTCAATCTAGCGCGCTGCGTTCAGAGAGAGGGCGAAAACCCCCGCGATTACCTGGCTAGCTGGCTCCGTATACGAGCCAATCTGGCCCACTACCCCAATGATGATGCCATCTATCACTTTGTGGAAGGACTGGACCATGGAACGCTTCTCCGACATTCTCTAAGACGGCAACAGGCGTCAGGATGCCTCACCTTCGAAGGCATGGTGAACACCGTCAACAACTACGCGGAGGCTGAAGCGGCAGCTCAGACAGCGCTTGCGCTCATTGACGGAGCCCCTCCGATTCAGCCACCACCACCACCGCCTCCGGACGCCATCGTCGCAACAGCACCACCACTTCGAGTCATCATTGAGGCCGTTGCACCTCCACCGCCCGTCATCGAGGAAGTCCTGGCACCCTCCGACTCTGTCATTGACGCGCTTTATGCTCATTTCAGTGCAGATTCAGAGGAAATAGACTTCAGTCCAGAAGAGCTAGACTCCGCCATGCAGGAGATGGCGCAGGAGTACTCGCGCGACGAGCAAGCTAATAACACCGTCATGTCTCGAGGGGTGTTTGTCACCATTGGGACAGCGATGGACGAAGACCAGCCCAGGCAAGCTCCGCCTACAGCACTGGATAAGGGGAAGGGGCCACTAATTGCTGACGACATTGATCGCGCAAAGGTCATGCCGCCTCCGCCTAACCCAGTGCAGCAGCCGCAGGAACTCGGCACCGGTCCGAGAAAAAAAAACACCGCGAACCTGTCGCCTCCAGCATCCACATCGGCAGCAGCCCATGTTACTCCAGATGATAGAGTGATGTATGGCAATCTCCTCATTGAGCCTCTAACTGTTGATCATATCCGGAACGTGACTCGGCTTGACGAGAAGCGCCAGCAGCTGCTGGAGGAGGCGCAAGCCATCGCGGAGCAAGGCGCTAAACTAGACCGAGATCTGGTAAACGCGCAGAAGTCCATAGAGAAAGCAAGAGCAATAGAGGCCGAGTATAAGACTCTGCTGCAGCAGCAGAAGGCTAAGAAAGCTCCGGCTCGCGTCATCAACGATCCTGGTGTACGGCGCAACCTAGGATGGTCTCCCTCGAAGCCAGCACAGGCCAAGCCATACATTGATAGTGAAGGCAAGCAGGTGATGCCCACCCCACTCCTTAACCTCGCCGTCGCCAAGACCCTTCTGGAGCAGGATAGATCGCCTGAGGCAGTAGAACAGGTCTATGACCTAGTGGCCAAGGCGGTAAAGCAGCAGGAAAAGGCCACCTCTCAGAGGCTTGAGTCTGACCCAGCGCTCTGCCGATCTAGCCAATACAAACCGCCAAGGGACGGATCTCCTCAGGATGTCGGATCACAGACGGGTTCATCAGACCGAAGACGGAGGGATGCGCGCAGCAGGAAGGATGCTATCCCCATATCCTCCGACCACGGAGAAAGAGCCCAACCTCGCCGCCCATCGCCGCCGCCCCGACGTCAGGAAGATTACAAGACTCACCATCGTACGGATATGCCCCCTCCAAAGCAGTGCGGCATCGTCATCCGCGACAACGCGGCACATACCCGTCATGATGGAGAGCGCCACCAAGGACATAAGAGCAGGTCACACCATGACCCTCCGTGTCCGGCAAGGAACCGTGACAGGCGTGGGGCGTTGCAGGAGGGTAACAGCAAGAAGGCTAACCCACCGCCACCCCCGCCTCCGTCACCGCCAAGCAGTCACCATGACGGAAGAGGCCCGCGTCGTTCACGCAGCCCATCCCCTGTTGACAACAAGAAGAAGAACCCGGAGCCATACAATGCATGTTCACGGATCGATAAGATCCACGAGGCCCGGGAAGGACCATACCTGGGACCACGTTGCTTTGGACCTGCAATACGGTCCGCAACTTACCCCAAAGGTTTCCGGATTGACAAGACCATCAAGCCCTATGACGGTACCGCCAAGCCCGCCACATGGTTGCAGGACTACGGCAACGCGGTGGAGATTGCTGGAGGCAACCCCAACGTCGCCGTCAAGTACCTCCCGCTAATGTTGGCGGGTACGGCCCGTCAATGGATCGACGACTTGCCGGAGAAATCTATCTACAACTGGTTGTACATGCAAGAAGCGTTCACCAAAAACTTTGAGGGTACATACAAGCGTCCCTGCACTATGGGCGATCTACAGCGGTGCGTGCAAGAGAAAGACGAGACATCTCGCGCCTACCTCTCCCGCTAGATGGATATGAAGAATTCCTGCGTAGGAGTGCACGCCCAGACCGCCATGGCCGCCTTCATCGACGGATTGGAAAGGGGCACGTTACTCCGACATAAGCTAAAGCGCTTGCAGGACAATCATCAGCTTGACTTGAATCAGATGATTCAGTTAGCTAGTGAGTTCGCAGCTACCGACTGGCTCTTTGCCGGCAACGGCCGTTCCAACCCAAGCTCGGAGGAACAGCAGTACAAAACGGAAAACCGCTCCAAAAGAAAATCAATCTACCGACATGGTCGCCATGACTTTTGCAGGACGAGGAGAAGGCGGACAACGTGGCCGAGGAAGGGGAGCAGGCCGTGGGCAGCAACGAGGAAGTGAAACCAACTCAGCGCCGCTCCGCATCCCCCAAACATACGAAGAGTACCGTGATATGCCGTGCCTCGTACACCTCGATGTCAACGGCAAGGCCACCCATACCAATGGACACTGCAAGTTCGTCAACGACCTCAAGAAAGACCCGGAGTACGTCTACAAGCGAAGTCGGAAGAACAGACCGCGAAGCAAGGGCAAGGGGAAGAAGAAGGAGGAGGAGTCCAAGGATTCAAGTGACATGGACGAGGATGTTGACCCCAAGCACGCCGCCAAGAGCGACGACAAGGGAAAGAACCCCTTCGCAAAGAAGGCCCCAGTCTACCACACTTTCCTTGGCACCCCCACCGTCCGACAACAGAAGACCTCTCTAAGGATCCTGATGGCCACTCTCCCCCCAGTCCCCTAATACCTGCGCTGGTCGGAGGTTCCAATCACTTGGGACAGGACGGACCACCCAGACCTTGTGCCCACGGAGAAACAATACGCCATGGTCATCAACCCATTGATTGACGGCGTGGAGTTCACCAAGTGCATGGTGGATAGTGGAAGCAGCATCAACATCATGTACCTGGATACACTGCAGAAGATGAACTTGACGGAGGCAAACCTAAGGCGGACCAACACCATGTTCCATGGCGTAGTTCCTGGATGAGAAGCTCGGTCCCTTGGGTGCATTACACTTCAGGTAGCCTTTGGCGACGTTAATAATTACCGCCAAGAGCGCATGACCTTTGAGGTGGTCCCCTTCAAGAGTGTGTACCACGTCATATTCGGCCGCGATATATTCCACACATTCATGGCCAAGCCATGCTTCGTCTACAACAAACTCAAGATACCCGGACCAAACGGTGTCATCATCGTATCCGGAACCTTTACCAAGGCAAGGGACTACGAGATCAATGAAGCAGCCGTTGCGTGCCCTCTCTGACGAAGAATTCAAGGAGATCCAGAGCAAGGTCAATGACTCAGAGATGCCCGCGTCGAAGAAGCAGATCTCCGACTCTGCTCCTGCGTTCAAGGCCGCCATCGAGACCAAGCCGGTGGAACTTGTGGTAGGCGATGCCTCCAAGACCGTCGCCATTGGGACGAACCTGGATCCCAAATAGGAAAGCGCGCTCGTCGAGTTCCTCCATGAGAATAGGGACATCTTTGCCTGGCAACCTGCCAACATGAAAGGTGTACCTAGGGAACTTGCCAAGCACAGCTTAAACATAGATCCAAAATGTAAACCAGTGAAACAACCTCTACGACGCTTCGGAGATGAGAAGAGACGCGCCATTGGCAAAGAGATAGCTAGGTTACTTAAGGCTGAGTTTATCCAAGAAGTCCTTCACACCCGATGGGTGGCCAATCCTGTACTTGTCCCCAAAAAGGGAACCAATGAATTAAGAATGTGCGTTGATTACACCGGCTTGAACAAAGCATGTCCCAAAGATCCGTTTGCTTTGCCTCGCATTTACCAAGTCATTGACTCGACGGCTGGCTCGAAACTTTTGTGTTTTCTCGATGCATACTCAGGATACCACCAGATCAAGATGAGGAAGTCGGACCAATTGGCCATTTCGTTCGCTACCTCATACAGCACGTTTTGCTATGTCACGATGCCCTTTGGGTTGAAAAACGCAGGTGCTACCTACCAGCGGACAATGCAACATTGCCTTCACGATCAAATTGGTCGGAACGTTCACGCCTATGTGGACGATATCGCGGTGATGTCTAAAAAGTCAAATGACTTAATCTCCGACTTAAAAGAAACCTTTGATAATCTCCGGAAATACAACATGATGCTCAACCCTAAGAAGTGTGTCTTCGGGGTTCCAGCCGGCAAACTGTTGGGCTTCATCGTTTCCCAGCGCGGAATCGAGGTCAACCCGGAGAAAATCAAGGCCATCTTAAACATAAACCGTCCGACATGCATAAAGGACATCCAACGACTAACAGGTTGTGTTGCAGCAGTTAGTCGGTTCATCAGCCGACTTGGAGAGAAGGCTCTTCCACTGTACAAGTTGCTGAAGAAGGCGGACAAATTCACGTGGACGGACGAGGCAGATGCAACATTGAAGCATCTCAAGGAGATTCTTTCCTCAGCGCCCATCCTTGCAGCACCCGATCTTGGTGAGCCCCTATTAATTTACATGGCGGCAACCAACCGGATTATCAGCATCGTCGTCGTGGTAGAGCGGAAGGAACCAGGCCATGAGCACGGAGTTCAACGACCAGTTTAATATGTAAGTGAGGTGTTGACGGAGTCCAAGCAGCGTTACCCGCACTACCAAAAGATAGCTTATGGAGTATTCCTCGCTTCGCGGAAGCTGAGGCATTACTTTCAGGAGCACCCAATCACAGTAGTGAGCAAGACTCCACTGTCCGACATTATCAACAACAGCGGCCTTCTGAGGAAGGGTCGCGGTGGGGCATTAAACTTGCGCCGAGATCACCTACAAAAGGCCGACGCTATCAAGTCACAAGCCTTGGCGGATTTTATTGCAGATTGGACGGAGATGCGGATGCCACTCCGCTGCGAACCAGTCTTGGGTGATGCACTTTGACGGATCAAAGCTACTCAATGGCTCGGGGGCTGGTGTATTGCTACAGTCACCAAAAGGAGACAAGCTACACTACGTTCTTCAGATCCACTTCGAGGCTACAAACAACATGGCCGGAGTATGAAGCACTCATTCACGGACTGCGTGTAGCCAAGGATATTGGCATCAAGCGCATAGTTTGCTGTGGAGATTCCGACTTGGTTGCCCAGCAGGTGGCTGGCACCTGGAATGCGCGGAACAATATGATGGCGGCATATCGCGACGAAGCGGACGAGATAGCCAAGAGCTTCTTGGGCTACGAATTCAAGTATGTGCCTAGGGAGCAAAACGAGGCGGTTGATCTATTGTCTAAACTTGGATCAGGACGCAAGCAAATTCCGCCAGGAGTTTTCCTAGAGCATCTACACACACCATCCGTGAAGGGCGCCGACATCGACAACACGGATAGAGCTGATTCTTTCGTCAACATGGTGACAAAGATCCCTCCGGCTTGGACAAAACCGTTCATGGAATACCTCGAACACGGAACTTTGCCCGACGACGAAGTCAAAAGACGGCAAATAGTACGACGAGCAAGGGGTTATACCATAATCAATGGGCAACTCTACAAAAGGAGCACTACTGGTGTATACCTAAAGTGTGTTTACCAGCTAGAAGGTATGGAAATCCTACACGAAATCCATCTCGGAGATTGTGGGCATCACGCCGCTCCTCGATCGTTGGTCGCGAAAGCCTTCCAGCAAGGATTCTACTGGATGACCGTGAAGGCGGACGCCGACAAGCTGGTTGAAACATGCACATGATGCCAGTATTATGCCCGACAACCACATGTTCCTGCTGAAGAATTGCGAACAATACCTATAACTTGGCCGTTTGCAGTCTGGGGGCTAGACATGGTGGGACCGTTACAAACGGCACCGTGTGGATTTACGCATCTGCTTGTAGCAGTTGACAAATTCACCAAATGGATAGAAGCTAAACCCATTAGAAAGCTCAATGGGGCAACTGCCCTTAGGTTTGTCCGGGATCTAGTGGTGAGATTTGGTCTTCCACATAGCATCATCACCGACAATGGAAGCAACTTGTCACTCGGAGAAGTGGAGGCCTACTGCTGGGACAAAGGCATCCGAATTGACCTTGCGTCTGTGGCACACCCACAATCTAATGGTCAAGTTGAGCGATCCAATGGATTAATTATGCAGGGAATCAAGCCACGTCTTGAGGCACCGCTACATAGAGCAGGGGAGCGGAAGAATTGCCATCTGTGCGTGGAGTTCTGAACTACACCTATGAGATCCACCGCTACACCCTTACTTCATGGTATATGGAGCAGAAGCCATCCTACCCTCCGACATCCTCCACGATGCACCAAGAGTTGCCGCCTATGAAGAAGATGACGCTGAAGAATCCAGACGCCTTGATGTGGACCTTCTCGAGGAGGAGCGCGTTTTGGCATGCCAAAGATCCGCCATCTACCAGCAGAAGCTACGCAGCTACCATAGTCGCCGCGTCCGACATCACTCGTTTAAAGAGGGGGATTTAGTATTCCGACTTAAGCAGAAGAAGTCACACAAATTATCCCCGCCATGGGAAGGACCGTTCATCATAAGCAAGGCGCTGCTCAATGGGTCTTACTACCTTATCGACAATCGTGAGCTCAAGGATAGACCCAACGAGGATCATAAGCGTAAGCAACATGACCCGGATGATGACTACCCGGAGCTTGATCGTCCATGGAACATAGCACAGCTACGTCCTTTCTACACTTAGCATCTTTTATCTAATCGTGTACCTCTTATATGATCAATGAAATAAAGCTCTTTGGTTCACTCATATTGATGAGTCTTTTACCTCCTTTAGTGTTCATTTTTGGATCATATAAACCTTTATGCACAAGCTTTGCGATTGCACTTGTGAAAATTCCGCCTACGGGCGTTAGCTTAAGTTTTCTGGTCTACACATTCTTTGTTGTTTTTATGTGGATTCTGGAGTAGTGACTTTTGGCACTTATTGTCGGCGATTTTGTGCTCAGGTTATTGACGGTGCCATTGGGCATCATCACCTAAGCGCATGGTTCCGACAACGAGTCTTCCGACTCACGAAAAGTCAAGCATAAGAACTAGAGTAACGGATAAGCCAGCACTTGCTTAAAACAATATATACATACTGGGCATTAATTCTTAAGTAGCAGGATACGACAACCATTGTTTTCTGCCTTAAGATTATATCACCAAGTTTTTTCAATGCACACTCCAGAGGTGAAACAAGAATTACAAAGTGTTTTTCACTCCTTGGGTGCAGGGGACTTGGAGGACACATCATCACCAGCCAGAGATTCACCTTCAACGTCACCACTGTGAGGAGACTCGGAGGATTCAGGGTCGGCGTTGTCAAGAAAGTTCCTGGGCACGAAGACGTCAACGTCCACCAACTCGGCAACCCTAGTGTCATAGCCCACGAGTGATGACAGGATGGCTTCATGATCGATCTCCTTGCCTTCATCATCCACGTCGGGGATACCAGATGTCACCATGTCGATGTCGGCACCTTCATAGTGTGCCTTCACCATGGATAACGCCATCCTAGCGCCAGCCCGTGCACATGAAGCTTTCCAGCTCGCGACACGCTCGGGGGCTCGGCGCAGAATCTCCGAGTACTTCACCACGGAGTCGGAGGCCTTGATATAAATTCGGAGGGGCTTGGCAATCTCTTTGGCTTGGGTGATGGCGGTATTGATGAAGTTGCCGGCAAGAATCATGCATTCCTTGTCCGAAGGAGGCGAGTGGGTTAAGCCCATAGGCGCTGAAAATTCCAACAAGAATTGCATGAGTTCAATAAATTCTAAGTATCTAGACTACAGAGCCACAAGGCGGAGGACACTTACTGAAAATGCTGGCCTTACCCTGCCAGACGACGTCCGCCAAAGATTCCTTCTCTTGTTGGAGGAGCTTAAACGCCTCGCTATGGCGAAGGTTTTGCTCATCGGCAGCTTGCTTATGATCCTTTAGGATCGCAAGCTCCTCCTTCAAGCAATTGATCTCCGCGGAGACGGAGTCCTGCAAGGCTTTCATGGAATCCTTGTGCATCTTCAGCATTTCTTCCCTCTCCTTCTTAAGGATCTTGTTCTCGTTGTCCAGCTGCTGGATGTGCTTGGACTGCTCGACAATATCCTTGGCCTTGGCGACCTGCTCTGCAAGTCGGAGAAAACAAAGTACACAGTGAGTACTTGAAGAAGGAAGGCACAAAACTAAGACGGAAATGCACAAAAAAGAAAACAGACTCTTGTTTTTGATGATCTGTTCCTTCAAGTGAAGGGAATATGCCCTGAGAGGCAATAATAAAATGTTTATTATGTGTATTCCAAGTATATGATATATGTTTATTTTGCATGCTATAATTGTATTAATACGGAAACGTTAATACATGTGTGTTTAATAAACAACAGAAAGTTCCTAGTTATGCCTCTCTCATAAACTAGCTCGTTGATTAACAAGATGATCAAGGTTTCCTGGTCATGGACATTGGATGTTGTTAATAACGGGATCACAACATTAGTGTAATGATGTGATGAACATTCATCCGAAGTATAGCATTACGATCAAAGTCATTGAGTTTATATTGCTATAACAACTTACGAAGTGATCCTAATCCTTAGACCATGAGATCATGTCAATCACTAACACCGGAAGAGTTTCTTGATAACATCAAATGTCACACCGTAACAGGGTGATTATAAAGATGGATTCAGAACTAATAAAGTGTTATGTTGAGGCTCATGGATCGAGAGTGGAATTTGTTCATCCCGATGACGGATAGATATACTCTGGGCCCTCTCGGTGATATCACATTGATTAGCTTGCAAGCAAGTGATTTGATCACTAGAATGTTATATCACAGGAACAAGAAAAGAGTGCATGTCGGTAACGAGATCAAACTAGGTATGGAGATACCGATGATCGAATCTCGGACATGTAATATATCGTGAAACAAAGGGATTAAGATACTAGTGTAAAAGGTTCCGACGATCACAAGAAAGTCATCGTTGAATGTGTGGGAGTCAGTATGGATCTCCAGATCCCGCTTCTGATTATTGATCCGAGAGCGGTCTCGATCATGTCCGCATTATTCATGAACCGTAGGGTGACACACTTAAGAGACACCGACATCCAATTGGAGCAAATGTTTCATGCCGAAAGAATGAACAAGCGCAGGAATTTATTTCACTAGATACCGAAACAGGTTTTCGGGTGAAATTGCATAAAGTGGTTATGCATGTGAAATAGAATTCTAGAAAGGGGTTATTTGTGAATGTTTGTCATTAAAGTAATTGACAAAATTCTGAATAAAATAAAAGAGTTTTATTTAATGAGAGTTTGCATTAAATTTGGTGGAAATTTAATGGGAATTTGAGTGGACTTTTGAGTGGAGGGAATTTAGAGGAGTTTTGTGAGTGGAGTGTCCACCCACATGAAGAGGGGAGGGCAAGGGGGCAGCCCCATGCGCCGGCCACCCCTTGGGGTTCCCCCCTCCTCCTATAAAAGGAGCCCCCTCCTCACTTGTCTCTCACACCTCCTCGCGAAGGATCTCTCCCCTCTAGAATTTATCCCCATGGTCTCGGACTAGCGAGATACATGTTCCCGTGGCTATTCGGCAAGAAAGAGTTGTGCTTCCTGCATCACCGGGCGAGGAGGCGGAGGTTGCTCGGTGCCTCGAACGTGTGTGCGAGCACGGATGCGCTGCTGATTTGCGGCGCTAGGACTTCCTCTCGATCTTGAGATCGGCAAGAGATCGTCTACATCAACCACGAGTTGAACTTGTTAAGCTTTGTCGGTCTTCAAGGGTATGTTCTCTACGGATATACATCCGCCCGTTGTTTGTATCTAGTATATAGATCTTGGTACATAGTTCACATCGTAGGAAAATTTTTGTTTTCTATGCTGCGAACCCTACAGTGGTATGAGAGCCGGATCTATGCGTAGATACTTTACACGGGTAGTACACATATGAGTATGTGGGTGATGATGATCATGTTGTTGCTCCTTTGTTGTGATTTTGGATATTGGTGGCATAGTGGGATGAAGCGGCCCGGACAAACTTTACATGTCCTCGCACATGAGACCTGTTCCACGCTTGACATGCAACTAGTTTGCATAAGTGGCTAGCGGGTGTCTGTCTCTCCTACTATAGTCAATATCTATTTTGCAAGCGAGTTGTCAACAATTTGATTAACCTCGTTGTGGTTCATGTTCGTAGGTAAGAACGGTTCTATCTCGAAAGCCCTAAGCCACGTAAAACTTGCAATGGATAAATTAGAGACGTCTAGTTTAGATTGTTCTTTGGGCTAGTGTTATGATATGGTAGTGTTGTAAGTAGAAGTATGAGATGATACTCTTACAACACACATAGCGTGTAAAATCCATAGACCTTGGATTTACACATATAGGTATGATAGTGATCATACCACGATGCACATGATATAGATCATCTGCGGGAACCATATAATTTCACTAATAAACATATGATGTTTGATTGCATCTTATATTGCTTGTTTAGCGCTTTGTTAGCATAATAAGATGATCCCTCATTTAAATATCAAGATAAGAATGTGTTCTTCCTTTAGTATGCACCGATTATGTTTTCGTCGCTCCAAGACATCACGTGATGATCGGGTGTTCTTGGATCCACGACCATATTTCGGGTGTAAAACAGTTACACACGCAAATACTAAGGTTCTAACTTGGCGAGCCTAGCATGTACAGACATGGCCTCGGAACACATACCGAAAGGTTAAGCATGAGTCATATAGTTGATATGATGCCCATTTGATGCTCGCCTTTGAAGCTATACCGACTCACGTGATGATCGGACTTGGTGTAGTGGATTTGGTTCATGTAATCACCAAAAGGGCACGAGGGATGTCGCTTTTGAGTGGGAGTTCATTCGTAATATAGATTAGTTGAACTCGATCTATCATACACTTAGTCTAAACTTTACAAATTCTGTTGTAGATGGCACCACTTGCTTTTAATTTCAATGTGTTCATGGAGAAAGAGAAACTAGCAACGAACGGTAGCAACTTCTTGAATGGGCCATGAATTTGAGGATTCTCCTCTCTTGCAAAAGCAATATGTGCTAGAAGCGCGTTAGGCCCCCACCTTTGATGATGCCCTGACGAGGAGAAGAATGTCTATCAGACTCGTCAGGAGGACCACAACTTAGTTCATTGCGGCATATTGTATGGGCTAGAGCCGGAACTTCAAAAGCGTTTCGAAAACGGCAATGCATTTGATACAATGGGTGAGTTGAAAATGATTTTCGACACACATGTCTTGTGAGAGCTACAATGCTTCGTAAAAGTTCTTTAGCTGCATGATGGAAGAGCACACTCGTTAGTGAGCATGTACTCAAGATGTCGGTTACGATAAGCTTGTGTCCTTGGGAATATCGATTCCCATTGACTTAGGCATCCATCGTGTTCTGCAGTCTCTGCCACCTAGCTATAAGAGCTTCGTGATGAACTATAATATGCAAGGCATGAAGAAGTCTCTCCCCGAGCTTCTGTCAATGCTTAAAACTGCAGAAGTGGAGATCAAAAACGAACATCAAGTGTTGATGGTCAATAGGAACTGGTTTAAAGAAAGACAAGAAGGAAAACGGAAGGAAGTAAGGCGGCAAGCCTTGCCGCGCTGAAAGAAACCCGAGTTGGACCTAAGTCGATTCCGAAGTGCTACTATTGTAAGGGGATGACCTTCGAAGCGCAATCGCCCCAAGTATCGCGCATAAGAAGGCGGCAAGGAAAACAAAGGTATATATGATATACATGTTATTGATGTGTACTTGACTAGTGCTCGCAGAGCACCCGGGTATTTGATACCGGTTGCTAATATTTGTAACTCGAATCGTGGGCGGAACAAGCGACCACTAGCAAGGGGTGAGGTCAAGATGCGTGTCGGCAATGGATCAAACGTTGATGTAATCGCCGTCGGAACGCTGCCTCTCCACTTACCGTCGGGATTAGTTATAAACTTGAATAAATGTTATCTGGTGCCTGCACTGAGCATGAACATTGTATCTAGATCGTGTTTGATGCGAAGTGGTTATTCATTTAAATCTGAGAACAATGGTTGTTCCATTTATATGAATGAAATCTTTTATGGTCATGCACCGATTATGAATGGTTTATTTCTATTAGATCTCGATGATAATGTTACACATATTCATAATGTTGATGCTAAAAGGATTAAACTTAATGATGATATATCCGCATATATGTGGCACTGCCGTCTAGGTCATATTGGCATTAAACGCATGAAGAAGCTCCATTCGGATGGACTTTTGGAATCACTTGATTATGAATCATTTGATACATGTGAGCCATGCCTTATGGGCAAGATGACTAGAACGCCGTTTTCGGTTCAATGGAGCAGGCGATTTATTGGAAATCATACATTCGATGTATGTGGTCCAATGAGTGTGTCGGTGAGGTGGATATCGTTATTTTGTTACTTTCACGGATGATTTGAGTAGATACGGTTATATCTAGTTGATGAAACACAAGTCTGAAACCTTTGAAAAGTTCAAGGAATTTCGAATGAAGTGGAAAATCATCGTAATAGAAAGATCAAATTTCTACGGTCCGACCGTGGAGGTGAGTATCTAAGTTACGAGTTTAGCACTCACATGAAAGAGTGTGGAATTGTTTCACAACTCACACTGCCGAACACCACAAATGAAATGGTGTGTCGAACGTCGTAATCGTACTTTATTAGATATGGTTCGATCTATAATGTCTCTGACGGACTTGCCGTTGTCATTTTGGGGTTATGCACTAGAAGCTGCTGCATTCACTTTAAATCGGCACCATCTAAATCCGTTGAAAAGACACCAGATGAATTGTGGTTTGGAAACAAACCTAAGCTGTCATTTCTTAAAGTTTGGGGATGCGATGTTTATGTGAAGAAACTTCAACCGGATAAACTCGAACCCAAAGCGGAAAAATCGTCTTCATAGGATACCCTAAAGAAACTATTGGGTATTCCTTCTATCACAGATCCGAGGGCAAGGTTTTTGTTGCCAGAATGGATCCTTTCTAGAAAGAGTTTCTCGAAAGGTGTGAGTAGTCGGAAGGTAGAACTCAAGAGGTTGGAACCTTCTCTTCAAAGTATGGCGAGTAGCGCAGCGGAAGTTGTTCCGGAGTTGTCTCCACATTGAAGAGGGAACTAATGATAATGATCATGAAACTCCAAAAGAGAGTACTACCAACCTCGCAGGTCAAGCAGACGCAGCGTCTGACTCCGAAAGACGGAAATCTGTCATGAATTTCATGGTTGATGAAAATAATGACCCTGCGACGTATGAAGAAGCGATGATGAGCCCGGATTCCAACAAATGGTTAGAAGCCATGAAATCCGAGATGGAATCCATGTATGAAAATCAAGTTTGGAACTTGGTGGAATTACCTCACGACCGAAAGGCCGTGGAGAACAAATGGATTTTCAAAAGGAAAACTGATGCTGATGGTAATGTGACCATCTATAAAGCTCGACTTGTCGCAAAGGGGTTTCGAAAAATTCAAGGAGTTGACTACGATGAGACTTTCTCCCGTAGCGACGATAAAGTCAGTTAGGATTATGTTAGCAATTCTGCATATTTCGATTATGAGATATGGCGGATGGATGTCAAAACCGCGTTTCTCAATGGTAATATTGAAGAAGAGTTGTATGATACAACCAAAGGGTTTTGTCGATCCTAAGGACGCTAACAAGGTGTGCAAGCTTCATGATCCATATATGGATTGAAGCAAGCATCACGGTTGGAATCTCGCTTTGATGAGGTGATCAAAGAGTTTGGATTTGTCCAAACTTATGGAGAAGCTTGTATTTACAAGAAAGTGAGTGGGAGCAATGTGGCATTTCGATATTATATGTGGATGACATATTATTGATCGGAAATGATATAGAACTTTTAAACAGTGTTAAAAGTTATCTAAACACAAATTTTCAATGAAGGACCTAGGTGAAGCGTCATACATATTAGGCATAAAGATCTATAGAGATAGATCTAGGCGCCTAATAGGGCTATCATAAAGTACATACCTTGATAAGATTTTAAAGAAGTTTAAAATGGACGGAAGTAAGAAGGGTTCTTACCTATGTTGCAAGGCAAGACATTGAGTAAGACTCAAAGTCCGGCTTGGCGGAAGAAAGAGAGATAATGGACAAAGTCCCTATGCTTCACCATAGGCTCTATAATGTCGCCATGCTATGTACAAGACCGGATGTGGCACATGCTATTAGTTTGACTAGTAGGTACCAATCGGATCCGGGTTCTAACATCGATAACGGTCAAAAATATCCTTAAGTACTTACGAAGAACTAAGGATATGTTTCTTGTATCTGAGGTGAAGAAGAGCTCGTCGCTAAGTGTTATGTCGACGCTAGCTTTGACACCGATCCAGATGACTCTAAGTCTCAATCCGGATCGTATTTCTCATGAATGGCGAGCGTTAGTTGGAGGAGCTCCAAACAACCTGTGGTAGCGGGATCAACAACGGAGGCGAATATGTTCTTTGCCGCGGCTCGAAGCGATTTGGATGAAAGAGTTCATATCCGAACTAGGAGTTGTGGCAAACGTTGGACCCAATGGTGATCTATTGTGACAATAATGGTGCCATTGCCAATGCCAAAGAGCCAAGGTCTCACAAGCATTCCAAGCATATTAAGCGCGGTTTCACTCCATCCATGAGCATGTCAAGGATGGAGATATAAAGATTTAGAAGTACATACGGATCTCAATGTAGCAGATCCGTTGACTAAAACTCTCCTAGAGCAAAACATGATCAACACGAGAACTCAATGGGTGTTAGATTTATCACTATGTAACTAGATTATTGTCTCTAGTGCAAGTGGGAGATCAAGGAATATGCCCCGAGAGGCAATAATAAAATGTTTATTATGTGTATTCCAAGTATATGATAGATGTTTATTTTGCATGCTATAATTGTATTAATACGAACGTTAATACATGTGTGTTTAATAAACAACAGAAAGTTCCTAGTTATGCCTCTCTCATAAACTAGCTCGTTGATTAACAAGATGATCAAGGTTTCGATCATGGACATTGGATGTTGTTAATAACGGGATCACAACATTAGTGTAATGATGTGATGAACATTCATCCAAGTATAGCATTACGATCAAAGTCATTGAGTTTATATTGCTATAACAACTTACGGTGATCCTAATCCTTAGACCATGAGATCATGTCAATCACTAACACCTAAGAGTTTCTTGATAACATCAAACGTCACACCGTAATGGTGATTATAAAGATGGATTCGAACTAATAAAGTGTTATGTT
Source organism: Avena longiglumis (assembly GCA_030063025.1). Lineage (NCBI taxonomy): Eukaryota > Viridiplantae > Streptophyta > Magnoliopsida > Poales > Poaceae > Avena > Avena longiglumis. The sequence goes on along the minus strand of CP125975.1, from coordinate 74,417,421 downwards.
GAGGCTCATGGATCGAGAGTGGAATTTGTTCATCCCGATGACGGATAGATATACTGGGCCCTCTCGGTGATATCACATTGATTAGCTTGCAAGCAAGTGATTTGATCACTAGAATGTTATATCACAGAACGAGAAAAGTGCATGTCGGTAAAGAGATCAAACTAGGTATGGAGATACCGATGATCGAATCTCGGACATGTAATATATCGTGAAACAAAGGGATTAAGATACTAGCGTAAAAGGTTCCGACGATCACAAGAAAGTCATCGTTGAATGTGTGGGAGTCGATATGGGTCTCAGATCCGCTTCGATTATTGATCCGAGAGGGGTCTCGATCATGTCCGCATTATTCACGAACCGTAGGGTGACACACTTAAGACACCGACATCCAATTGGAGCAAATGTTTCATCTTTGAAAAAGAATGAACAAGCGCGAATTTATTTCACTAGATCTAAAAGCAGGTTTTCGGGTGAAATTGCATAAAGTGGTTATGCATGTGAAATAGAATTCTAGCAAGGGGTTATTTGCGAATGTTTGTCATTAAAGTAATTGACAAAATTCTAAATAAAATAAAAGAGTTTTATTTAATGAGAGTTTGCATTAAATTTGGTGGAAATTTAATGGGATTTTTGAGTGGACTTTTGAGTGGAGGGAATTTAGAGGAGTTTTGTGAGTGGAGTGTCCACCCACATGAAGAGGGGAGGGCAAGGGGGCAGCCCCATGCGCTGGCCACCCCCTTGGGGTTCCCCCCCTCCTCCTATAAAAGGAGCCCCCCTCCTCACTTGTCTCTCACACCTCCTCATGAAGGATCTCTCTCCCCCTCTAGAATTTATCCCCCATGGTCTCGGACTAGCGAGATACATGTTCCCGGTGGCTATTCGGCAAGAAAGAGTTGTGCTTCCGCTGCATCGCCGAGCGAGGAGGCGGAGGTTGCTCGGTGCCTCGAGCGTGTGTGCGAGCACGGATCGCTGCTGATTCTTGGCGCTAGGACTTCCTCTCGATCTTGAGATCGGCAAGAGATCGTCTACATCAACCACGAGTTGAACTCGTTAAGCTTTGTCGGTCTTCAAGGGTATGTTCTCTACGGATATACATCCGCCCGTTGTTTGTATCTAGTATATAGATCTTGGTATATAGTTCACATCGTAGGAAAATTTTTGTTTTCTATGCTGCGAACCCTACATCAAGATGGTGGTTTTACCCTTTTCAGCTTCAAGGTCCGCGTGCATCTTCTGATACTTGTCATTGGCCATGCCTCTCCGAGCATTCTCGTTCTGTGGAAACAAATACAAAGTTAAGTCGTTGTTTAGTCTGCTTGGAGCTTCTAGTCGGAAATTTTCCACCTAGAGGCTCGGGGGCTACAGCGAGAGTTTTTATCTTAGCAATATGCTTAGCTTTTCTTTAAGCATCTAGTCGGAGATAATTCAGTTCTCAACTAGAAGCTTGGGGGCTACAGTATAAAGTTTTAACTCGGAAAATGCTTAGCTTTTCTCTAAGTATCTAGTCGGAACTAATTCAGTTACAACTAGAGGCTTGGGGGCTACAGCACTTAAAATTATGAACACTGTGTATGCTACTCTTAAAGCATCTACTTGGAATAATTCATTCCATCTAAATGCTTGGGGGATACAGTGAGAGGTTTTTCTAACTTATTCACTCTTAGAGCATATAGATGTAAAACCAATGGTTTTCCGTCTACATCCTCGGGGGCTACAGTGGGATACTCATATGAAATGCAAAAGGTAAAGTAAAACTTACAAGTGCGATGATCTTGAGGTTTGTAGCACTCTCGGCCAGCAGCTTGCCAAAGGAAACGTTGTTTCCTCGCAAGATGTCTGCTTGATGGAGTAGCTCCTCAAGACCGCACGCGTCGAGATGGCACTCCTCCAGAACCATAGTTGTGCCACCCGTAAGCACCGTAAATAATCTTTGGCATCAAGGGTTTCGGGAGTAGGCGCCGCCGGCAGTACCAGACCACCACCGCCTTGCCGCTACCGATGGCATCCTTAGCGAGCTTCAGCCATTTGAAGAGCGGCGCTCTCTGCGTCGCGCTCACGACAATTGCGAGTTCGGTAGAGGCGCCAGAATCCACTTCCATGGCGGAAAGGCCTGGTGCCTCCTGGACTTGGGAGCTTGTCGGAGCGGAGGAGGGCTTGACGGCAGGAGTAGCAGGGGCAATGGCGGGGGAAGAGTCACGATGCAGCATATCTTTAATATTTCTAGAAGCCCCAAGAGTCTTGGAGGACTTCTTGAGGCTGGTTGTAGCTTTCTTCCTGAAACGTGCAAAGTGCATAAGTATAGGAATAAGACAGATAAATGAGGCAATGTCGGAGAATAAGAAGCTTACACTAGGGGGGCGCTTTGGCAAACATCCCGGTGGATTTCTTCTTTTCCGCCTCCAGGGCGGCAGTACTCTTTTTGGAGGCTCCACCCTCCGTCTTCTTCTTCTTGCCTCCGTCGGCAGCGTCAGAGGTGGAGCTCTTCCTCTTTCGCGCCAACGGGGCATCATCGTCGGACACGACCGTTACTTCCTTCATCTTGGGATCGTAGATTTGGGTGGCCAGGTTGCCTTCCTCTAGATCGCTAAGCTATTAAGTGAGAAATCATCATGTTAGACAAGATAATATTGGCAAGACGGAAAAACTGGAGCAATGTCATACACGGAAAACAAATACCTACCTTTGGGCACTTTCCGTCTACGAACATGTCGTAGGTGAGGGTGAAGCCACGCTTATTTTCCTTCACCTTTACGATGTCCTTAAGGCGGAACTTGACGGAGTCGCTCAATAAGTTGTCCTCGGAGATACGGAGGGTATCCCTTCGGTCGCCGGTGTACTCGTGCATAAGCTTCGTACGGTGCTGCAGAGGTTGGATCCGCCTGATGAACCAGCACATGGCTAGGTCCAAGCCGGTTAGACCCGTCTCTACAAACCACTCGATCCGCCTTATTGCGCGAGAAGCGTTGAGGTCGGAGGGAAGGGAGGCATGGGATCTCCATGTGGGGACTTCAGCGGCGGCTCCATCCATGAAGTCCGGGTACGTTACTTCTCGGCCCGCCAAAGGAATGTCGGGGCCATAGAAGTACGTCCGCTGCCAATTTTTGCACGACTCATGGCCGACGATGTCGGGGAACCGCCGGCCAGGTCGGATCTTGAAGCTTATGGTGCTGTAGTTTCTAAGCTCCTCCCTACTGTGTCTGGCTTCACGTTTGACGGTGAAGAAGTAGACAAACAAGTCTAACCTAGGCCTAATCCCTAGGTAACCCTCGCAAAGTGCCGCGAAGTTGCTAAGCACTAGGATACTATTGGGGGAGAGGTTATGGGGTTGGACCTTGAAGTGATTCAAGACAGACAGGAAGAAGTGGGAGATGGGCAAAGAAACGTCGCGTACCAATTGCGCCTTGAGGTATACCTTCTCTCCGGCTTGGGGAGAAGGGGTCACCTCACCGGCCGGCGCCGCCTGCCAGGCGAGCCCCTCCGTCGCGGGGAGGTAACCCTCAGCGACCATCTCTTGGATGTCGCGGCCGGTGATGTCCGAGCCACGCCAGTCTCCTTTGTGCGAGTCTAGATCCTCTTCTAGGGGCTCCAGCGCCGCCAGATTGTGGTCACCGCCGGTGGTTTCTATCACCGCCGATGCGGGGATGACCAGACCCTCTGGGGGCACGACGATGGAGCTCGCCGCTTTCGGCGACGCCGCCATTGACGGGGATGAGCTGCTGCTAGCCATGGAGGAAGGAAAGAACGCGACTGGTGCAGGCAAGAGGCTAGGGTTTCTCGAGGTTTTCGCGGAGAGATCGAGGAGGCGCGCGGCTGGAGGAAGAAGACGATGACGCAAGAGAATGGGGTGAAAAAGTGGCAAGTGTCCCACGGTTACTATTTATCTTACTCTGCGTCAAGATTCGTGCAGCTAATCGGACGGTTGCCGCGTAGACGACGTGTTCGTGAACGTGCGCGGTAATTTTGCCATGTCTCCAACCGCCGCCAACGGTTCAGACGCTCACAGCGGAAAACGGATATGGTTACGTTCTGCATGTGTGAGTTACGAGGCGTCACGACCTACGTCATCATAACTGATATGGTAGATGAGCCGTCCCATCGAAGATTCCGGCATGGACGGATTTAATCCGACAACGGGAGCGTACGATGGAAGATTCAGCGTTTCTCCGACTTACTTATAGAAGACGGAGAAAACTTTTGCAGGGTTCTTTGGGAGGACTACAAGATGTTTCTTGACGATTTGCCGACATCCATTTAGACGAAGCATTCCACAGGAAAAGGCAAGACGGCGCAAGATCTCGGAGTTCTCCGGGGGCTACTGCTGGGGATATGCTATATGGGTATCCTCATAGCATGTCTCTTATCCGACTAACCCGGGTGGCCCATAGTCGGTAGCATGGCCTATTGTAACACCCTCAGAATCGACCCTATGCAAGTTTTAGCGAAAACCCGCCAAACCCGCATAGAAACGATTCAAAGGTGCCCACCAGGCACTTTCGTGCGGGTGGAAAATGAAGTAATAACATTACACAACAGTCCTCGATGGGACCCACAGAACAGATATATATATACAACACGACTCCATGAGTCAAGAATACAGATATACGGTACAAAGATCCAAATCACCTGGAAAAGATGAAGCGTCCGACTACGGACAAGATGCAAATGGGGCTAAGAGCCCTGAAGAAATAACCAATGGCGTCCATAACCCTGCCCAGGCCAAGCCGGAAGGGTAACCCCTTAACGACGCCGATCTCAAAACCTGCTTAAACAAAAGGGTGCCGACAAGGGCAAAAGGAAAAGAGGAGCGTCGATCGAGGCCAGTACACGGCGAGGCTAGAATTCGGCGGTCCTCGCCTACATAGGTATGGTGTACTGAAGCGGCAGCGGCAGCATGCACTAAACAACCTATAGATACTTGATACAACTGGTGACTATCAGAGAGGGGTAAGAAATACCTATTCGGAACCAACCTGATACTACCATCAGACAAACCCATCCTGGTGTTTCCCCCTCGAGACCAAACGAGGAAGTCCATCGAGGAACTCACACAGTTGGCAGTTTTATTTATTCAGTTATCGTTGCAGCAATTACTAGTCAAGTATAGATAATCATCCTGATATAATAAGCAGTGGGCAATTTTAGTTAACCATTCCGTTGTAGTTGCAACACTTACTAGTCATATACAATTAGCATGAGATATCCCAAAACCCAGCAGTTGTTGGTACTTTTATTTAGCCATTCCGTTGTAGTTGCAATATTTACTAGTCAGGTACAATGGTCGCAAGCGACAACTCAAGCAAGCAATTGTTGGCAGTTTTATTTAGCCATTCCATTATAGTGAAGCTGATTACTAGTCATTATAAAGTCAAATTTATAGCACTACTTTAGTTATAGTTGTCTATGATCGAGATATTGTGCTCCAAGTCGTCCATAACCGCGACACGGCTTTCGTAAAGTTTTACCCGCCGGTGCACAAATAGCAACACACACTCGATCAACCTCGAAAACCAAATCAAAACCCAACGAGGCCTTCACGACAAAGCAATCACAGATTCAGAAAATTTTTGGGGCCACCCTTGAGTACACCAACGGAGTTAGCTGACTTGAGACGGACCCGAGGTTTGTGGGGGGGGGCCGATCGGGAACCCAAAACTGGGCTTGTCGATACCACGTAAACGGGTCACAATTCCTAAACAGTATAGTGTGCTCCTCGCACAATCGTAAATAAAACAGTAGCATGGCATAAGTACAGGATAGTAAATAAAACCTCAAACTAGTTGTGGCCTAGTTGTAAGGCCCCAAGAAATAAGATCAATCAATAATCCTCCCGATGTGGATAAGCGATAAAACAAATGTGGATAAAACAAGAACTAAGGGGGTCCTCACGACACAAGTGGACGGTTAACAACCAAATAACATCTATTGCCCACCTGTGCCTCTGCTTACTTACTTCAATTTTAGTTGTTAAACAGGAATTAAAGTGAACGATAAGTAAAGCCATGATCATCTCCAACATCAACATGCGGCAATACACCAACAACTGTGGCACTTGACGACACGCAACGGCACTTGAGCAAGTGACTACGACGCGCAAGTCCAACTATCTACCAAACAACAGGTAATAGGGTGTGTCCAAGGCGATATACGGCTGCAAGGGATATCACGGGTACGAGACTAGAGTATCGCAACACAGATAGCAATAGAACAACAGGAGGGAAATAAATACTATAAAAGTAAGATAGGTAGAAAGAGGGGAGATGCTCGTCTGAAAACATTGTCGGAGGTTCAACCGAAGATCGGGGCGAAGCTCACATCAACTCAACGGCCTTATCCGCGAAGAAGAAAAACACTAGAAGAAACACCGGATGCACTATTTAATACAACGGCAGAAGATCGGCATGATGCATGTATGATGCATGGCATGGTAGATATGCGGTGCGATGCAATTAGGCAAGATTAAGCGGAACCGGGGTCCGGACAATTAATTAAATGGTTCAAGTTATTTAACTATCCCGCAATTAAATGTTGTTTTAACAAGGCAAGATATGACAACGGTTCGATGCACAAATTTAAATGAGGCCAATATAAGACTAGATTTGTCCGCATATGGGCCCCATATTTAATTAAGGTGAATCGGCATAAGGCCCCAAACCACACAATGTATGCATGCAAGTATGACAATTAATATGCAACAATTATATAGATGGCCTTTATAAAAATAGGGTTCTCGGATAAGGGTCACACATGGAGGTTTGGCGAACTTGGGGGTTCCGGGGTTCGGGGTTCGGTCTCAGGGTTCGACGGGATCGGTCTCGGCAGAAACATTCTCGATTAACGGGTGGATCTTGTCGCATCCGGGTTCTCGGCGAGCTCGGCGTCCGAGAAGGAGAACTTGTCGTCCAGGGTCTCGGTGTCCGGGGTGAAGTACTCGGCGTCCTCGAGGGAGTACTTGTCGTATTTGCATCGGCGACCTTGGCGTCCAGGTTCTCAACTTCGCATCCTCGAAGGAGTACTTGTCGTATCCGTGAAGTAGAGCATGTCGGTCCACGGGGTTCGGGCTTCGTGATTCGACGGGTATCTTGGCGTCCCATGAAGGCTTCCTCGGTGCTCCGTGTCGAAGGCATCGGGGTCTCCGGGTAGGAGAACATGGGGTTCCGAAGGGGTTTGGGAAGGCGACCTTGGAGTTCCATGATCCCTCAGGTTCATCTCAGGCTTGCAATCCACACTTCCCCAGGGTAGCCGTGTCGGGAAGATCTTGGCACCACTTGCCACCTCTCGAGTACAACCGACACGCCACGACCTTGAAGGAGATCTTGGCGATTGCTTGTCAAAACCTTCATCCATCGCTGAAGTCCACTACAGGATCAATTCTCCTTGCGCCTTGGTCTTGTACTGCTGAAGCCCCAAGGTCAACACCCACCGATTAGCAGGGGAGCTCGCGGCGGAGCTGACCGGGGGAAGCCCGACGACAGGACATGGGCGAGCATGGGCTTGGGAGGCGCTCGGGGTGTGGTGGATGGCGCAGGCCGCAGCGGAGGACGACGGGGACCACGGCGGCGACAGGGAGCTTGGAGAGGCGCGGGAGGTGGAGGTCGACAGGCCTCGCAACGGGCGGCACGACGCCGCTGGGCTAGGAGGTGGCAACACAGACGAACCGGCGGCGAGGGTCATGGCGGCGACGTCAAGGTGGAGGAGGGCGTCATGGCGAGAGCTCACAAGTGAGGCGCAGAGCGGAGGGGGCGGTGGAGGCGGAGGTCGGTGGGGCCCAGACGGGTGAGAGAGAGGGAGTGGGGGAAAAATATGGGGATTGATGAGGTGGCAGGGTGGGTAGGGATTGGGGGAGAGGGTGAGATGGCGAGCTGCGGTTGGTGGGTAGAATAGGATTGGGTAGGTATAGGATTTAGAGTTTAGGTTTTATTAGTTTTGTAAATATGTGTTTGTTTTGTTTATTTTAAAACAAGGCTACTTTGCAATTAGTTTATAGGTAAATAAAATATCCGATACGATCGGGGTTTTGCATTTGAAATAAAGGGGGGTATTTGTACAAAGCAAAACTAGGCTTTTCGAAATAGTTCAGACAAACAATGCATGATGATGACGATGCAATGCACAAAAACAACGCGATTTTCTAGTAGTGGTTTTGCGGGATGCCACACCTATGGCCTGCTGGGCGTCCCAGTTAGGTGGATCCAGAAGGGAGGACCATGCCGGATAAAGGAAGGCTACGGTGGAGTCACCAGCGTACCCGGAGCCTTGGAGTGCAAGATACACAAGACTAGTAATAGACGGTGTAGAACTCTGTGACCTATCCGGCTAGGACTTTTCCCTGTAACCCTAGGACCTGGCGACTATATAAGTCGGGCCTATGGGATCCTTTAGGGCAACGATAACTTAGACTTTCTAGTCACCTCGCACAGCAAACCTATCTCTGTAACTCGGCGTATTGCCATTATAGTTATTTATAGCAGGAGTAGGATTCCGCCACCGTTGTGGTATCTAAACCTGGGTAAGTTGTGTTACCTCGTACCCGTCAACTGTTCGCCTTACCCCACGTCTCTAAACACGCATTGTGAGGACCCCTCCATGGCGTACTCGTCGGCAATACCACGACAGTTGGCGCCCACCGTGGGGCAAGAGGCGCTTTAGGCTCTTCAGCGGACGAGGACCAAGATCTTCACGGGAATCGGCGAAACCGTGGCCATCGGTCGCGTTCTCTTCTCCGGCAACGTTCCGATCCCCACCCCCGAGTTCGGATCGGCGAAGACGAACCCTACGCGGTGTTCGATCGTTCCTATCGGAGACATCCACCTCTTCATTGACGAAACCGACTGGGGCATTAGTTCCCTGGGAGTCGGAGGAGCATCAAGACCCGCACGGACCGCCTACGGGTAGGATATGTTCGCGGAAGGATCGATGTCGGATCTCTCCTCGGAGTTTGCCGGCAAAGATCGAAAAAATCCAAGACCCACCCAAACCGCCCCTGTGCTGGATATAAAGGTGGAAGATCACTGCAAATCTGCCGGCTTTGTCCGTGCGTCTGGACAACAGAGATCCAAGTTCGTCGGCGTGGTTACCATCTTCGATCTGGCGCGCTGCGTTCAGATAGAGGGCGAAAACCCCCGCGATTACCTGGCCAGGTGGCTCCGTATACGAGCCGATCTGGCCCACTACCCCAATGATGATGCCATCTATCACTTTGTGGAAGGACTGGACCATGGCACGCTTCTCTGACATTCTCTAAGACGGCAACAGGAGTCAGGACGCCTCACCTTCGAAGGCATGGTGAACACCGTCAACAACTACGCGGAGGCTGAAGCGGCAGCTCAGACAGCGCTTGCGCTCATTGACGGAGCCCCTCCGATTCATCCACCACCACCATCGCCTCCGGCCGCCATCGTCGCAACAGCACCACCACTTCCAGTCATCATTGAGGTCGTTGTACCTCCACCGCCCGTCATCGAGGAAGTCCTGGCACCCTCCGACTCTGTCATTGACGTGCTTTATGCTGATTTCGGTGCAGATTCAGAGGAAATAGACTTCAGTCCAGAAGAGCTAAACTCCGTCATACAGGAGATGGCACAAGAGTACTCGTGCGACGAGCAAGCTAATAACACCGTCATGTCTCGAGGGGTGTTCGTCACCATTGGGACATCGATTGACGAAGACCAGCCCGGGCAAGCTTCGCCTACAGCACTGGATAAGGGGAAGGGGCCACTAATTGCTGACGACATTGATCGCGCAAAGGTCATGCCCGTCGCGTCGGCCACGCGTCGCCGATTTATGGCGCCACTGTTGCCGCTGTTGGGGATATGCTATATGGGTATCCTCATAGCATGTCTCGTATCCGACTAACCCGGGTGGCCCATAGTCGGTATCATGGCCTATGGCCTGCTGGGCGGCCCAGTTAGGTGGATCCAGAAGGGAGGCCCATGCCGGATAAAGGAAGGCTACGGTGGAGTCACCAGCGTACCCGGAGCCTTGGAGTGCAAGATACACAAGACTAGTAATAGACGGTGTAGAACTCTGTGACCTATCCGGCTAGGACTTTTCCCTGTAACCCTAGGACCTGGCGACTATATAAGTCGGGACTATGGGAGCCTTTAGGGCAACGATAACTTAGACTTTCTAGTCACCTCGCACAACGAACCTATCTCTGTAACTCGGCGTATTGCCATTATAGTGATTTATAGCAGGAGTAGTATTCCGCCACCGTTGTGGGATCTGAACCTGGGTAAGCTGTGTTACCTCGTACCCGTCAACCGTCCGCCTTACCCCACGTCTCTAAACACGCATTGTGAGGACCCCTCCATGGCGTACTCGTCGGCAATACCACGACAGCCGCCTCGGCTCCCGCGACGGACCGATGGTCACTAACTTCCCGCCGTTTCCACTTTTCCCGCCCTCGCCGCGACACCCTTCCCGCCCTCGCCGCGCACGTCAGCCTTTATAAGCCGTAATCCTCACCGAAGATCTTCGCACTCTCTCACAGCTTCCCCCACCCACAAGCCCATCTCCGACGAGCTCTCACCTTTCCCCCTTCTCTCACCATGGGCGAACGCTACCCCGGTGCCGCCCCAAGACAGAAGGCTCGGCGTCGGCCGAGGACGCCGCCTTGAAGATGGTGCTGGAGCAGTCACTCCGCGAAGCGCCGCCACTGTCGCCGACGTTGCCGCTCGTCGAGCCCTCCTCGCCGGACATCCTGAAATGGTCCAGGAGGGACTAGGAGAAGGCGGAGCATCAGCGCATCCTCGCCCTACAGCAGCAGGCCGAGGAGTAGGCCGCACGGCGTCGGGCCCTGGCTGGGCGTCAGCTCGCCTACCAGGGCGTCCCGCTGTACGTCCTGGACGACGACAAGGACGCAGGACCCTCCTACCAGCCATGGAGGTGCGGCGACCCTGGCCAGGGCACCTCCCGCCAGAACAAGCCGCCGAGCGACGACGACGACGACGGCGGTGAGGATGACGGCCGGGCTGACCCAGACTACACGTCGTTCTACGACAACTTCGGCATGTAGGACGGCGAAGGCACCGGCGGCGGCCTTTTTAAGTTTAGTTATGTACTAGTTTCGTTTAATTTTGATGTAATTCGCCTATATTTCGCCCAACTTAATGAAAATAGCCTTAGTTTGATAAATTTTAGCCGAACTTGGGGACTCGGCCTGGGTACGTGGATGGGTGAATGGGCGTACCCAGGCCGAAAACAAGTTTAGTCCGGCCGAAAAACGGACCAAATTTCGCCCTGGGTTCGGCCAGCGAGTGGAGATGCTCTAACTGGTTGTGCCTGGCAATGACCTCGTTGAAGGCATTGTTTTGTGAGCGAGAACTTTCTTCAGGGTGAAAACCTATAATCTTTGATCAGGCAACGACGACGCTTGGGCACTGTTTTATTTTTTAAGGCGTTGTTATTGGAGTGGAGGACTACTGGGATGTGTTTTCCATAACGTCCCAAGCAAATGGACAAAGCGCATGTTCGACACTCTCCTCGGCAGAGCAATGAATGCATGCAGGAGACGATGGGATGTGTCGTCGTTGCATTTGTTGTCCGCACGGCAAGCAATTGTGGGCAAAACGCCACATAGTGATGCGCATCTTGCCTAGGGATGGCAATAGGGCAACGAAACCCGCAAACCCGATGGATACCCGTATTAAATGGGGAGGGTTTGGTAAAAAGTTAGATCCGCCAAGTTTAATGGGGCGGGTATGGGGGTGGCAAACCCATACCCGCAGACCCGCTCTAAGCCTTAATCCTATCCCTAATAATCATATGACTAACCACACTTCCATGCGGGCCATGTACGCAGACAACACACATCACATGCACACGCTGGAATATGGAGTCATGAAGACAGGACATGCACGCACGCGTCCATTTCCACCAAACCCATCCTACTATCCCATCGTTTTCTTCCCGCATGCGTCAGCGTCGCTCCCGTCTCATGCGCTGGTGGGTACCCGCCGGGGCCCCGAACCCGGCCGGGTCGTGGATATGGTAAGAAATGAGACCCAACAACTTAAATGGGGCGGGTATGGGGGGACCGAACCCGGCCCCGAACCCGGCACTGCCCACAGCGCTTTCCAAAAAGCAGAATCTGCTTGGGAGTCTGACGGCATTTCTTTTCCTGATGAGCTTTGAGAAGCCAGAGCCGCCTCCGAGCGGGCAAGATGATAGGCCGAGCAAATAGTGTACACACCAAAGCGACTGTGTGGCCAAGATATAAAATCATCCTCGCCGTAAACACTGATGGGAATTTGGAGAACCTGCCTAGCCACGTCCTCGGAGAAAACTGAAGCAACCAAATCCTCATCCCATGACCTCAGCATCAAATAAAGAATCAACAGTCTGTCCATCAGTTAGCCGAGTCAGAGTACTCAATCGTGTCGGCAGAGTGCCTGGGATCCAGTTGTCGGAGACAATTCTGACAGTGGCGCCGTTGCCAATACCCCACCTAGCGCCAAGTTCGAGCAGTTTACGACCGTGCAGTATGCTACGCCAGGTGTACGAGGCAGACCGAGGATTCCGAGCATTCCAAAAATTACCATTTAAATAGTACCATCCCTGAAGGACACGAGCACATAAGGAGGTAGGATCAGTCAACAGCCTCCAGCACTGTCGACCCAACATAGCTTGATTAAAAGTTTCCATGTCCCTAAAACCCATTCCTCCCATGCTTTCGGTGATGAGAGCCAATCCCAAGATCTCCAATGCATCTTCCTTATACCATCTTTCTTACCCCACCATTCATTTGCAATGAGTTTCCACATCTGGTCACAGATGGAAGCTGGCAATCGGAAGCAGCTCATCACATAAGTTGGAATCGCCTGGATGATTGATTTTAGCATTGCCTCACTTCCAGCCCTAGAGAGCGGGAGATCCAAGAGAGAATTGGCCCGTTGCCACATACGGTCAAAGATATATCTGAATGTCATGATAGGCGACCGACCAATATCAGTGGGCATGCCAAGGTAAGAGTCTTGCAAGGATTCATTATAAACCCCCAACCTTTGCTTGACTTCATCTTTTACTTCCACTTGGCAGCCATTACCAAAGAATACTGTTGATTTGTCCAAATTAATCTTCTGTCCCGAACCATCACAAAAGAGGTTGAGAGTTTGGTGAAGGGCATCCAAACTCCTACTATCACTTCGAGCAAAGAAGATACTGTCATCCGCAAAAAGCAAGTGTGTTATAGAAGGTCCAAGTCTACCATTTTTTAAGCCTTGTAGTGCTCCTTGAACCTCCTTTTTCTGCAGAAGACACGATAAACCCTCAGTGCAAAGAATGAATAAGTAGGAACTGATGGGATCCTCTTGACGAATGCCCTCGAGGGCACCACGGGCTCAGTAAGATCTCCATTGACGCGGACAGCTTATCTGACATTAGTGACACATCGCATAACCGTGCTGATCCATGCATCAGCAAAGCCTAGACGGTCGACGATAGCCATGTAAATAATTTCACTCCACCCTATCATAGGCTTTCATCATATCGATCTTCAGAGCAAAGAAAGGCCTCTTAGCACGTTGTTATCGAATAGTGTGAAGACATTCAAAAGCAATGAACACATTGTCCGTGATCAACCTTCCAGGAACAAAAAACGCTTTGGTTCTCAGACACAACATCAGGCAAAATCTGCTTCAATCGGTTAGCACTTGGGCGGCAGTCCCAGCAGGGGTCCACCACTAGCCTTCAATCGGGCAAACTCGTCTCCAAGTCCAACTCGGAGATGAATCCGGGTTCCTGTCTCGCATCCGAACACCCCGATAACTCTCGCGCCTATATACGCGCACGAGCCGCGCCACGCCCACTCCACCAACGATCTCATCTGTCTCGCGCCGCCGGCGGGCACAGAACGATCGAGAAAACGCACGCACACGCACGCTACGCGCCGGAAAGGACAGACAATATGCTGATGGCAACGCTAACCCACCGGTCCACGGACTGCCTCGGCGGCAGGCTCCACCGCGACGCCTTCCGACGGTACCCGTCCCGCGGCGCAGGCGCCGCGCGCGCCACCGCCACGTCCGACAACAAGCAGGCGCGGCCTGGGCCTGCCCAGGGGAGGCAGCGCGGGCGGAAGCCTCGCCACGCCGCCTCGACGGCGAAGCCGCAGGAGCGCGCCATGGAGAACGTCGTGATCCTGAAGCGCGGCGAGCAGGTCGTGCCCAAGTCAATGACGGCCCCAGCCGTGGCGGCTCCCGTTGGTGCGCAGGCAGAGAACGCCGATCCTGTCGTAGCTGCAGGCCAGCTCGGTGCGCGGGCGCTGTCCGAGACTGCGTCGCCCGCGGATCAACGTGGAGAGCCGTCGTCAGAGAAGAAGGCGGAGACCGCGGCGGCTGATGGACGGTGCCCTGCGCCGGCGGAGAAGGCATCGGCGACGAAGAGTAAGACTGAAACTGTGACATCTGTGGGTCGGGGCGGTGTGCCGGCCAGTAAGACTGAGGCTGTGGCGACCGCGGACTTGTGCTCTGCGCCGGCGAAGGAGGTCGAGCCTGCGGTGGCCACTGCGCCTGCTGTGAAGAAGGCCGAGGTCGTGGCGGGCGCGAACCGGGTAGGCCTGAAGGCAAGGAAAGCAGAGGCCGTGCCGACCGTGTACTCGGGAGAATCGTTCGTGGTTTCGCCGGATCCGTGCCAGCTGCCGATTCCCGTCGCCTTCTTCAAGCAGCATGGCGGGAACACGGCTGCATGCGCGTAATGTGCGGGCAGGCACCGGCGTTGGACGTAACTCAGGGCACCCGGAGCCGGGAGAGACGAGATTGCAGTAGGCAACACTGGCAGTAGGCTAGTACATCCGGGGTACTGGGACTGTACTAACTAGCGTTCCTGATGTACACACAAGCTCATCACCACCACTGATAATCTTTGTACTAGATTGCTCCGGCAATACAGTACTTTTTCCAGATGCCACTGTAACATTTACTACTTGATTCAGAAATAAGAAGGCATGCTGTAAATGATATACTACCTGAAGATCCTTCTCTGCCACGACACTCAAACAAGCACAACCATATAGAGCTACTCCAATCATATACATCAACTGCATTACTCCTCCTCCAATCATGTCCTCCTACTACGTACATGTTAATTGTTTCTTACATCTAATGAGCAATGCACACCTCAATCCAAACGATCTTCAGCTCAGCTGTGATTCTTGTCATCTGCACGCCCACCGCCGTCCCCTGCTCCCCAGCCGTCCTCGAGCGGCACGTCCGGCATGACCTTCTTCCAGAACCAGTGCTTCCTCCACAGCAGCACCATCTCCTCGATGGGCACGCCCTTGGTCTCCGGCAGGAAGATGTACACGAACACGGTCATGACGGTGATCCAGCCGGCGAAGAAGAGGAAGATCCCGAACTTCAAGGCGCAGAGCAGCGACAGGAACGCCTGCGCGATCACGAAGGTGAAGAAGAGGTTCACCGCCACCGTGATGCTCTGCCCCGCCGACCGCGTCTCCAGCGGGAAGATCTCGCTCGGCACCGTCCACCCCAGCGGCCCCCACGACCACCCGAACGCCATCACGAACAGGCAGATCACCAGCACCACCGCGATCGAGTAGCTCCGCGACAGCTGCTTGTCCGTCCCGAACTTCACCCCAAGTATCACCGCCACGATCACCTGCACACACAACATATTCAGCCTTTGCCATGGCGTTCACCATTTTGATGACTAGTACTAGTAGATACTAGGTATGACGGTCGGTCAACCTGGCAGACGATCATCTGGATGCCGCCGCTGATGAGCAGCTTCCTGCGGCCGAGGCGGTCGACGGTGCCGATGGAGATGAGCGTGGAGAGGCAGAGCACGGCGCCGGTGATCACGGAGGAGTAGAGCGACGCGTCGGCGCCGAAGCCCATGGTCTGGAACAGCACGGGCGCGTAGAACAGGATGGAGTTGATGCCCGTCAGGATCTGGAACGCCGGCATGCACACCGCCATCACCAGCTGCGGCCGGTTGCGCCGCTCCAGGATGTTCCGGAACGGGTTCTCGATCGTGTTTGCCAGCTCGCTCGCCTCCGTCATGTCCATGAACTCCGCGTCCACGTCGGCCGTGCCGCGGATGCGCTCCAGGACGCGCCGCCCCTCCTCGGACCGCCCGCGCTCGATGAGGCTGTTCGGCGTCTCCGGCAGCATCAGCCCGCCCACGGTCATCAGCAGCGCCGGCGCCGCCGCGAGGCCCAGCGAGAGGCGCCATCCCCAAGGATTGATGTTCTGCGTCCCGTAGTTGATCATGTTCGCCGTGAAGATGCCCAGCGTCGTCGCGAGCTGGAACATCATGTTCAGCGCGCCACGCAGGTGCGCCGGCGCCATCTCCGACAGGTACAGCGGCACGCCCTGCAAGTCAACAACATTGTAACTTGTAAGAGCCAATACAAGCACAAGCGCTCTCGGTGTACGTGACAGGGTCACAAGCTGACAGCATGACAGCTAGCACACCTGATTTCCGAAACCGATGCCGACGCCGAGCATGATTCGCCCGAGGATCAGCATCGCCAGGTTCACGGCGGCGACGTTGAGGATCGCGCCAATGAGGAAGCTGATGCCGCCGCAGACAATGCTGGCGCGCCGGCCGTAGTTCCTCGTCACCGGCGAGGCGAAGAGGGAGGAGACGAGGCCCGCCAGGTACAGAGAGGAGGTGAATGCCGACAGGCCCTGGTTGTCGTACTTGCAGTAGTTGTTCTGGTGGCCGGAGTTCTTCCGCCGGAACACCACCGGGAAGAACTTCTCGAGGAATGGGTCCATTGAAGTTACTCCTCCTGCACATTATTTCGTACAGTCAGACAGATAGCCAGGGTTCGAATGAGGTAAAACCTCAAACAGCTGTAGTTTCCAGTGAATTTTCAGCTCGTCCTGAACTCCTGATGACGACGGAACCTGAATGTTCTACACTAGTAGCACTGACGATAACTTCTACTAAACGCAAAGCATGTGAAAAACATTGTTGAGCAATTTTTTAGGTTAGCCCACAACATTTTGTAACGTGGTGGGAAAATTTGCTACAGGACACCGTTATTTTCCGGCGTTTGCTAAAACACACTATTGGAATGTGGCTTTGCCCAGTACCATTATTATTTCGTGACAATTTGCTAGAACACTCTGTACTGCCCAAAACGAAAAGTTTGACGTTTTAGACTTTTTTACCTTGTTGCAAATATGTTTAGAATTTTAATTGAAATGCAAGATGTTTCAGATAAAAAAAACTGTCCAGCTTTTTCCCAATTCCCTCGTTGATTTTTTTTCTTAACCACGATGCTGCATGCTGCAATGGATGGCGACTTGGCGATGTTCCAACTTGATATGAACGTACGTATAGTTTCTAATTCATGTTCGGTATATGCATATGTTGGATTTGGTGAATTCGAATTAGAGAAAAAAGTGTTCAAACCGGACATATGTCAAACTTTCCATTTGTGGCATGCAGTGTGTCCTGGCAAATGTGCCATGAAATTATAATGGTACTCAGCAAAGACACCTTCCAGCGGTGTGTTTTGGCAAACGCCAAAAAATAACGGTGTCCTCGAGCAAATTTTTCCTAACATTATTGAGCATTGTTGACCAAATCACAACATATACCCGGTTCAGCAGCACCGCACGCTGCTGCGCTTCCACATTTCATAACCTTCGAAAACAAATAATGTGATACAAGAAAAGGTCCATGTTTTGGCCCTCAACTATTGTGAGTCTAGTTTGATGTCTAAACATGCAAAAAAGCACAAGCTGGATTCTTAACTTTTAAGACTAGTCAAATTTAAGCTCTGAACATAGCGAAGGTGGTATGGCTGAACATAGCTCTGCGTTTTCCCTATCATGGCCAATCATTGATTTACTAGATTTTGTTTTGTCAAATTTGAAGTGGATTTAAAGTTTCTAAAATTCAAAAACATTCTACTCCCTCTGGCCAGAAAACATTCTACTAGTAGCACTGACGGTAACTTCTACATAAGCTCAGGAAACGTAAGGCATGTGAAAAACGTTGTTGAGCATTTTTTAGGTTAGCCGACTACATTTTGCAACGTGGTGACATTATTGAGCACTGCTGACGAAAACACAACATTTACTCGGTTCAGCAGCACCGCACGCTGTTGTGCTTCCAAATTTCATAACCTTGGTAGTCCATGTGATGAACTTTTTCTTTAACCAAAAAAAAGGTCCATCTTTTGTCCCTCAACTATTATGAGGTTAGGTTTGATATCTAAACTTGCAACAACAAAAAAAACAATCTTGATTCTTCACTTTTAGGACTAGTCAAATTTGCTCTCTGAACATAGCTAATGTGATATGGCTAATGACCACGTGGTAGATTCACACATTTGGCAGCCTAGTCAGCACATTAAACTCATATAATCTATGAACATTTTAGGGGAAATCATCATATTTTCACTTGTTTAGTTATTTTCCCTTTCACGGTTTAAGCCGGCCATGAAATTAGAATAAGGTCCTCCACCCTATCCTTGCTTTGGTGGTGAGTCTAGCGCTAGCGAAGGGCTGGTGGATTTATTTGTCTGGCGGATCTCCTTGGATTTGGTATGTTTCCGTGTTTGTTGGTGTGGTTATAGGTTTGGCTCTTCCAATCTTTGATTTTTTATCTTTGACGATGGTTGCTACTCTGCTGTACTGGTATATTGGAGCCTTTACATGAAAATTTCTCATCTATCTACTACTACAAGAAGGTTTGTCTGGCTGCAACGATGAAGGGGCAAAGACGTCGCGCCTTTGCCTCGCTCGAGTGCTCGTAGTCGTCACTATATGTTCCAAGGATCTATTTGTAAATTTTATCAATTGTACTCCCTCCGTCCGCAAATAAGTGTACATCTAGCTTTTGACTAAGTCAAACATAATCAAATTTGACCAATTTTATAGAGAAATATAGAAACATATATTACATCAAATTGACATATTATGAAACTATTTAAAAATAAATCTAATGATATCAATTTAGTGTCCTAAATGTTGATATGTTGTCTAAAAAAGTTAGTCAAACGTAGTAAAGTTTGACTTAGGATAATGCTAGAAATACACTTATTTGCGGACAGGAGGGAGTAGTGTTCTTTGTACTCTTGTTGATGATTATTAATAGACCTGTAGTCCTTTTTGCACAAATAAAAATAAAAAAGAAGTCAAGAACACATCTCTTTATAAAGAAGTTGTTGCAATATTTTCTGCTAGCTGGTGTCGTTGGGAGTTGCAAGCACGTAACCGCCGTTGATAGGTTGCAAAATATTTTCCCATGACGATACCCTTCATTGATTAGAGGGAAGACCATGCGGAAACTGACGGCCGCACCCTCTATGATATCACCCTGAAACGAAATGAAGATATGACCATACATAGGGGTGCCGAACACGACGCTGGAGTTCGCGACCTCGCGTGTCAGCTCCTCCGCTACACATCAACTGTTCGAGTCTTAGTCGAAATTGATTACGCATTACGGGAAGCCCATCTAAGTTTGCGAACCCAATTCTACTACCACTACTACCACTAGTACGTACTCGTCTGTCACCCAAAGATCACATCGACCCGTTCGTACCACCACCTAATAATAAGCAAAGCGAGCACCAACCATTCTCCTCGTCGGAGATAAGGGCGTGTCCTGCCCTTTGATGCACCAATGGATCGTGTACTGACTGCAGCTCTGCTGGGTTCTATAGTTGTACTACCATGTGGGCGTTGGGAGGCAGACAGGTCGCGATCGGGTAGCGACGTAGCAGGCGAGGGACCAATAACGAGTGACACACACACCGCCGGCACTAGCTCCAAATCCTCCCTGCCCCTGCCCTCACGAGGGGCCACCGCTAGATAGGGTCTAGCTAGAAGAAACGGGCATGTGTGTACATGTTCTGGTGTTGGTCGTCGTCGAGGAGCAGAGCAGAGCATAGCAAAGCTCTTCCGATGGTCCATGGCTGGCTGAGAAGCAACCACACACACACACAGCGGCAAACGCAGGGGCATAGCAGAACGCGGACGAGGGGGAGACAAAGGAGTTTACCGGAGATCCCGATGTCGTAGCCGAAGATGGAGCCCCCGACGGCGGCGACGAGGCAGGCCATGGCGACGGCCCACGTCATGCGGCCCTTGTACTCCGCCGCCCTCTCCTTCTTCACGCCCAGCGCGGACATGCCGCCGCCCGCCATCTCGGTCCCTCCTTGAGTTTCCTCTCCCCTGCTGGTCCTCTCCAAGAAGTCGAGCAAGAAGTCGAACCGATCGAGGAGGGGAGAAGAGCTCACCGCACGGAAGCAATGCTCCAACCAACTACAATTCCACGGCTATATATATGCCCCGTTGTGGCCTGCCTCGGGCTCTCGCTTGACTTTCTTCCACCCTCTCCTTGTCCAGGTCCAGGTCCAGGATGTGAACTGTGATGCGAGTGAAGAAGGCTGTACAATTATGGGAGCTAGGGAACTACTAGTTGGCGATTGCTTGCATAAAAGCACCGGAGGTTGGAGGCAACCCACGCTGCGGCTGTGCTAGTGCGTGCGTTCAAGACGATAATAAGCCACCCTGGCGCCCACGGCCGCTGACCCTTGACCCACATCCTCCGGAGGCGGAGAGGGGCTGCGAACGTAAACCCAACCCAACCCGGCGAGCGACGTGGAGATATATGTCGCGGCGTGTGCACCGCTCCGCTACGCGACGAGCGCTCTACCCGCTAGCTCCTCCCTCCCTATACGGTGCGGGCCCATCCACGCTGTCTCAAGATAAATATATCTACAGCCCAAGACATGGTCTAGCTAGCCAAACTGCCTTCTAAATTTACAAATGGCCTGGCCCGCTGCTTTGTTTGCAGCTCTACAGCTCACGCATCGGGTCCTGACGACTGAGCTGGCAGTTGCGGAGTACGTATATTCGACCCGACATGGCACGCTTCGGATGACTTGCTTTACACAAGTCAAATACACTTGCGCATGTATCCCTGGCGAGTGTCTAGGTGGGGAGGGGGTAGTCTATACAGTTTATTTGTATCCTCCGTTCATAAAAAAATATGTAGTTTTAACTTTTGTTCTAAGTCAAACCTGATAATATTTGTCTAATTCCATATAGGAATATAGCAACATGGTGCACCATCGCTTCCTGATTATCATAAAAAAAAACAGGTCGGTTCCTGTAAGAGAGCCGCAGCACCGGCGCGTCAGCAACTCGTTCTGATAACGGTAGTGGTTGTTAGGTGGTCTAAGAATCTCTATGTATTTTTTATTATGTTTAGGTGTTTTATAATTCTTCTGAGCTCATGAAATAGATTCGGATTTTTTCCCAAAAAAAGAGGGAGTTGGCAGGTTTGTGATACATATGCTTTCGTCCAATCGATAATATGTTTTCACCCTGACATGCATGTCTCCCAGACCAGATCTGTTCTTATGTTAGTAAAAGAAACCGATTTGTACGACAAATGAGAAAAAGAAAGAACTCGACACATTCCTAATGGAAACTGATCGGTGTTATCGAGGATCGGATCGATACATCATACTTCCGCGTGACGCTTGCTGCTGCCATGACGCCTTTCACGTCCTTGCTCGACCTTCTACACCAGACGGCCTCTCCAGGTTCAGGATGAACACCTCTTGTCACTTTCCACTACAAGACGCGCGTGCTACGCCGAGGATAAAAGGCCGTCGGCATAGGCCAAAATACCCTCGGCATATGGTACGCCGAGGGCTGCCCTCGGCAAAGATCTCCCTCGGCGGAGCACACTCAAGCCGTCGGCATATCGAAATGCCGTCGGCGTAGCGGCCGTCGGCATAGCCTATCGGCAGGGTGCAAAAACATTTTTTTAAAAAAAATATTATTTTTTCGAAAAATAATATTTTTTTATTTTTTTCTTATTTTTTTATTCTTTGAATTGTTTCACTTGTTAATCTCCTACTTTGAACATTTTTACACTAATTATATTTAATATTTAATTAAATTATAGTCTTAGTCAAACTTCCCAACAGATCACCCATCCTAATACTACTCCAGCTTCAGCACGCTTAACTTCCTCGTTCCTTCACAATCCGTTTTCGCAAAGTAATTCATACATTGGTGTCAATACTATGATATCAATCCTATTAACTCATATATCATCATGTCACATGTTTGTATTTTTTGAAATTACAAACAATTATTTAAGTAAATATTAATGAATAAATAAAAATATTATTGAATTCAAATAAAAATATAATAATTTTATTTTTTGTATTTTTGTATTTTTCTATTTAATATAGAATAATTAATATCTTTAAATCTGTAAATTGAAATTCAACAAATAATATGTCTAAATTGATAAGAAAAATGAGAGGGATCCAAATATGATATACATATCAACTAATCACAAACCCTCCGTTTTTTAATTAGCTATTTGGTGGTTGCTTTAGAAAATCCCCTTTTTGCGCTCAGATAATGAAAAATGCCTTTTTGGTGCAATGAAAAGGAAAACTTGCATTGGATCTTTGATAAAATAGCATATTGTGAACCTAAAAATGATTTTTGTAAAAAACATGATCATCGGATCATGTATCTGTAGTTCATATCTGACCCACTTCCTACCGATTCGGCAGGAATTTGTCTTTTTCACCAAAGGTGGACGGAAAGGTTTCGGATCCCCCTATTGAGACATTGTCCATATAAGGTGGTATAGTATTTTTGTAAAATGTGGTGGTGGTATTTTGAATTAGCCATTTGGTGGTTGCTTCACAAAACCGTCCGTTTTTTATGCTCGAAAAATAGAAAATGGCTTTTTGGTGCGACAAAAAGGAAAACTTCCTCCTACAACATTTTTCGCCATCCCATGATGAATGTGTATGCATAATATGGTCACATTATCACAAACTATGCCTTGATTCTAGCCATAACATTGGTCATTTGACCCGAAAGCCAAGAAACCTCGAATGAGATAGGTCATTTTGTGAAGGTTTTTTTGAGACATAATCAATATATCAAGTTTGATGTTTTTTCCTTATAACTATGTCACATAATCTGACACTACGCGAAGGTTTCGCATTGTTTCGATCGATTTTGGATTTTTATGCCCGTTTTAAACTATCGTCAAACTTTGTCGAACGGCAGACATAAAGATTCTTAGCTCGGGGCCGATCCTCGCTAAACTTTCATTGGATCTTTGATAAAATAGCATATTGTGAACCTAAAAATGATTTTAAAAAAACATGAGCATCGGATCATGTACCTATAGTTTATATCTGACCCACTTCTTACCGATTCGGCAGGAATTTGTCTTTTTCACCAAAGGTGGACGGAAAGGTTTCAGATCCCCCTATTGGGACATTGTCCATATAAGGTGGTATAGTATTTTTGTAAACTGTGGTGGTAGTATTTTGAATTAGCCATTTGGTGGTTCCTTCACAAAACCGTCCGTTTTTTATGCTCGGAAAATAGAAAATGGCTTTTTGGTGCGACGAAAAGGAAAACTTCCTACTACAACATTGTTCGCCATCCCATGATGAATGTGTATGTATAATATGGTCACATTATCACAAACTATGCCTTGATTCTAGCCATAACATTGGTCATTTGACCCGAAAGCCAAGAAATCTCGAATGAGATAAGTCATTTTGTGAAGATTTTTTTGAGACATAATCAATATATCAAGTTTGATATTTTTCCTTATAACTATGTCACATATATGACACCACGCGAAGGTTTCGCATTGTTTCGATCGTTTTTGAATTTTTTATGCCCGTTTTAAACTCTCGTCAAACTTTGTCGAACGACGGACATAAAGATTATTAGCTCGGGGCCGAGCCTCGCTAAACTTTCATTGGATCTTTAATAAAATAGCATATTATGAACCTAAAAATGATTTTTATAAAAAAAACATGAGCATCGAATCATGTACCTGTAGTTCATATCTGACCCACTTCTTGCCGATTCGGCAGGAATTTGTCTTTTTCACCAAAGGTGGACGGAAAGGTTTCGGATCCCCATATTGGGAAATTGTCCATATAAGGTGGAATAGTATTTTTGTAAAATGTGGTGGTAGTATTTTGAATTAGCCATTTGGTGGTTGCTTCACAAAACCGTCCGTTTTTATGCTCGGAAAATGGGAAATGGCTTTTTGGTACGACGAAAAGGAAAACTTCCTCCTACAACATTGTTCGCCATCCCATGATGCATGTATATGCACAATATGGGCATATTATCACAAACTATGTCTCAATTCTAGCCATAACATTGGTCATTTGACCCGAAAGCCAAGAAACCTCGAATGAGATAGGTCATTTTCTGGAGATTTCTTTGAGACATAATCAATATACCAAGTTTGACATTTTTCCTTCTAACTATGTCACATAATATAACACCACGCGAAGGTTTTGCATTGATTCGATCGTTTTTAATTTTTTATGCCCATTTTAAACTATATATAATATTTTATATTTTACTTAATTTTTATTTATAAATGTGTAATATTTGAGTGTAGATAGATAGGTCTTATTTTTCTGCAAATTTTGATATATTATTTGTATTTTTCCGAATTAGAATGATTTATTTATAATTTTTCAAAGTTTAATGCGATAAAATAAAAAATAGCTACGCGAGGGCAGTCGTCGGCGTAGCATAGAATATGCCGAGGGCAATTTTACGTCGATGGCTGCTTGGCGGGGCTGGCCTGGACAATGGCTACGCCGACAGTCCTGACGTTTGGCCGTCGGCGTAGCGACCGGCCGTCGGCGTAGTTCTCATTCCTGTAGTGTTTACTCCCTTTGATCCATATTAATTGTTATAAAAATAGATATATGTAGACATATGTTATTAGTGCTAGATACATTCATTTCAGCAGAGATAAAATAATAATTTTGACCAGCATATCGTGGCTTGGCTTGCAATTGCTGGTGACCATACCGATCAAGTTACGAGTTTGGGGCCGGTGTGCCACTGACCACTAGTTTATCCAGGTCAACTGCATCCAATGTACTATGTGTATGTATCGGTGCATGCAAACTGCAGCTAAGAGCTCCCTGTTTCAAGGGCTATCCGCCCCCAGTATGCCATTGTCGTTGCTTAGAGCAAGAACAATCGTATACCCAGCAGTTGGCTATATGAACCATGCAAAGCCATGCGCACATCTCTCACATTCAACATACATATAACATGTTATACAACAACTATCACGAGAGATAAATGTTAAAGAAAATTAAAAATTATATTTATAAGTTTTAAAATAATTGAATACAATTTTAGACTTTGTCAATGATATATTTTACAAGCATGCAGAATCACAATACGAAATTCTTTTTATTATGGGATACACAAAAAGACAGTCTAATCAGACCCATGATTTTTTCATACTTGTGTTCAAAATAAAGATTATTCCAATTGCACTACGGGACGCGCGTGCTACGCCGAGGGCAAAAGGCCATCGGCGTAGGACAAAATACCTTCGGCGTATGGTACGCCGAGGGCTGCCCTCGGCATAGCCTCCTTGGCAAAGATCTCCCTCGGCGGAGCACACTCAAGCCGTCGGCGTAACGAAATACCGTCGCTTTGTCGTCGGCGTAGAGGCCGTCGGCATAGCTTGTCGGTCGGTTGTAAAAACATTTTTTAAAAATAATTTTTTTAATTTTTTTCTCAACTTTTTTATTCTTTGAATTGTTTCACTTGTTAATCTCATACTTTGAACTTTTTAACACTAATTATACTTAATATTTAATTAAATTCTAGTCTTAGTCAAACTTCCCAGCAGATCACCCATCCTAATACTACTCTAGTTTCAGCACGCTTAACTTACTCGTTTCTTCAGAATCCGTTTCCGCAAAGTAATTCATATATTGGTGTCAATACTATGATATCAATCCTATTAACTCTTATATCATCAGGTCACATGTTTGTATTTTTGAAATTACAAACAATTATTTAAGTAAATATTAATGAATAAGTAAAAATATTATTAAATTCAAATAAAAATATAATAATTTTATTTTTTTTATTTTTCTATTTAATATAGAATAATTAATATCTTTAAATCTGTAAATCGAAATTCAACAAATAATATGTCTAAATTGATCAGAAAAATGAGAGGAATCCAAATATGATATCCATATCAAGTAATCACAAACCCTCTGTTTTTGAATTAGCTATTTGGTGGTTGCTTTAGAAAATCCCCTTTTTGCGCTCGGATAATGAAAAATGCCTTTTTGGTGCGATGAAAAGGAAAACTTGCATTGGATCTTTGATAAAATAGCATATTGTGAACCTAAAAATGATTTTTGTAAAAAAAAACATGAGTATCGGATCATGTACCTGTAGTTCATATCTGACCCACTTCCTACCGATTCGGCAGGAATTTGTCTTTTTCACCAAAGGTGGACGGAAAGGTTTCGGATCCCCCTGTTCGGACATTGTCCGTATAAGGTGGTATAGTATTTTTGTAAAATGTGGTGATAGTATTTTGAATTAGCAATTTGGTGGTTGCTTCACAAAACCGTCCGTTTTTTATGCTCGAAAAATAGAAAATGGCTTTTTTGTGCGACGAAAAGGAAAACTTCCTCCTGCAACATTGTTCGTCATCCCATGATTCATGTGTATGCATAATATGGACACATTATCATAAACTATGCCTTGATTCTAGCTACATTGGTCATTTGACCCGAAAGCCAAGAAACCTCGAATGAGATAGGTCATTTTGTGAAGTTTTTTCTGAGACATAATCAATATATCAGGTTTGCTATTTTTCCTTATAACTATGTCACATAATATGACATCACGCGAATGTTTCGCATTGTTTCTATCATTTTTGAATTTTTTATGCCCGTTTTAAACTATCGTCAAACTTTGTCGAACGGCGGACATAAAGATTCTTAGCTCGGGGCCGAGCCTCGCTAAAATTTCATTGGATCTTTGATAAAATAGAATATTGTGAACCTAAAAATGATTTTTGTAAAAAAAAAAACATGAGCATCGGATCATATACCTGTATTGTAGTTCATACCTGACCCACTTTCTACCGATTCGGCAGAAATTTGTCTTTTTCACCAAAGGTGGACGAAAAGGTTTCGGATCCCCCTGTTGGGACATTGTCCATATAAGGTGGTATAGTATTTTTTTTAAATGTGGTGGTAGTATTTTGAATTAGCCATTTGGTGGTTGCTTCACAAAACCGTCCGTTTTTTATGCTCGGAAAATAGAAAATGCCTTTTTGGTGCAACGAAAAGGAAAACTTTCTCCTGCGATATTTTTCGCCATCCCATGATGCATGTGTATGCATAATATGGGCACATTATCACAAACTATATCTTGATTCTAGCCATAACATTGGTCATTTGACCCGAAAGCTAAGAAACCTCGAATGAGATAGGTTATTTTGTGAAGGTTTTTTTGAGACATGATCAATATATCAAGTTTTCTATTTTTCCTTATAACTATGTCACATAATATGACACCATGCGAAGGTTTCGCATTGTTTCGGTCGTTTTTGAATTTTTTATGCCCGTTGTCGAACGACGGACATAAAGATTCTTAGCTCGGGGCCGAGCCTCGCTAAACTTTCATTAGATCTTTGATAAAATAGCATATTTTGAACCTAAAAATGATTTTTGTAAAAAAACATGAGCATCGGATCATGTACCTGTAGTTCATATCTGACCCACTTCCTACCGATTCGGCAGAAATTTGTCTGTTTCACCAGAGGTGGACGGAAAGGTTTCGGATCCCCTTGTTGGAACATTGTCCATATAAGGTGGTATAGTATTTTTGTAAAATGTTGTGGTAGTATTTTGAATTAGCCATTTGGTGGTTGCTTCACAAAACCGTCCGTTTTTTATGCTCGGAAAATAGAAAATGGTTTTTTGGTACGACGAAAAGGAAAACTTTCTCCTACAATATTGTTCGCCATCCCATGATGCATGTGTATGCATAATATGGGCACATTATCACAAACTATGCCTTGATTCTAGCCATAACATTGGTCATTTGACCCGAAAGCCAAGAAACCTCGAATGAGATAGGTCATTTTGTGAAGGTTTTTTGAGACATAATTAATATATCAAGTTTGATATTTTTCCTTATAACTATGTCACATAATATGACACCACGCGAAGGTTTCACATTGTTTCGATCGTTTTTGAATTTTTTATGCCCGTTTTAAACTATATATAATGTTTTATGTTTTACTTAATTTTTAATTATAAATGTGTAATATTTGAGTGTAGATAGATAAGTCTTATTTTTCTGCAAATTTTAATATATTATTTGTATTTTTCCGAATTAGAATGATTTAGTTATGATTTTTCAAAGTTTAATGAGATAAAATAAAAAATAGCTACGTCGAGGGCAGCCGTCGGCGTAGCATAGAATATGCCGACGGCAATTTTACGCCGACGACTGCTTGACGGGACTGGCCTGGACGATGGCTATACCGACGGTCCAAACGTTTGGCCGTCGGCGTAGCTTCCCATTCCTGTAGTGTTGATAGTTTCCACATTTGTGTTATATATCACTGGTTGCATCAAGGCTTGTTTTCAGAAATTTTTAAAACTTAGAAATATTTTTTTTTTGATTTCTTTTAGAAGGATCACTGGTGCCCACAAGAGATGCATACAAAGATAGATAGGGTGGTAGGCCACAGCTATATTTACATGCCTGTTTTTACTTCTTTCGGACAAAAAATATACAGCTTCTAGTGCTAGTACCTGTCACCGAAAGCCGCATCTGAGTGATCTAAACATTTCTCCCTGCAGCGCACAAGCAAATCATGCGATACTGGAGGAGGGGATTATTAGCTAGGCACGCGTGCAGGCCAGCCTTTCGGCTACGTGCACCTTCGTTCCGTTCCGAAGATTCAAGGCAGTTGATCTCCCTCCACTTTGCTTGGAGTCTTTTGTTAGTTCTGAGTGCTGCGATTGCGAACATAGTACTGATGGAGTAATATTATCTCTTGATGATGGGTGCCTTATATTATCCTACGTACGTCGGCTAAAGTTGTTTTTAGGATATCCCGTTTCAACCAGCATGAGAATCTTTTTTCTCTCTTTGCTGTTGTAGTCTTAAAGGCGGCCTTTAAAATTATTAATTTACTCCCTACAAGAAAAGTTTTTCTCTTGTAAAGCAAGTGGACCGCACTTGTGGTGTGAATGATCCCACCATGCTGAAAACGTTGAAGAGGGGGAGGAGGAGGAGGAGAATTATAGCACTAAAACGTCTAACACTCATACTGTTTAATCAGGACCAATACTCCAAAAGCAAACAACAATACTCTCTCCGATTCAAATTAATTAACACATGTTCATTTAAATTAGACAAGAAATCTATGACAATTAATTTGGTTCGGAGGGATTAGTACACATGAGGGAGGCCGGTAGCTAAATGTGTACAACACCTCTCCTGGAGATTAAGCTTTACACGAAGCAGGTAACCACTAAAATCAAGCTCCATATCATTTTGATTGAATCGTTGGGAAGATATAACCGAAGCGATCCCTTTCTAGGCATCATGAAGGTGCATTACGCACGTACGGTTTGAAATTCGATCTCGCTGAGATGTATCATTTCAATCACGCTCGCGTGTGTCCAGGGCCAGGGGGAGAACCGCGGCCAGAAGTCTGCGAAGCCGTGCATTGCTCCGTTCATCTGCTCCCACGCACCAAGGAAACGCAACAAGTGTCCAACTTCTCTTTCAGAAAGAGAGAAGAAATCCATGGCGTGGCGAGACGGGAGGCCACCCGAGCCAGTTTGTGCTTTGCCGCACGGTCGTAATCGCCACCGCATTAGCGCTAGGCGTACTACTACTAATACCCTCTGAACCCACCACTTTGTTTATATCAGTCAAATCACCATCACGACCTGTCGTACGTGATCGGGCTGCCGATCGAAAAGTCTGGACTGGATTTCAATCGGTAGGACAGACGAGAGTGACCAGGGGAATAGTACGTCGCACGTTTGCGTGAGCTGCCGTCGCCTCGCCTGACCTCAGCGAACTTTGAGTATTCATGGCGTGAGCATGAGCATGTTTATTTCGTGATGATTGGACAATCTCAACATAGCACGAGCAGCTCGATGTGAGTGGACCGATGTTTCTATGACGCAGGAGGCCCATAGCCCGGTGTCTGGCCGGCCGGCGCCTGGTCCTGCGCGGCTGCGCGCCGCCTACTCATCGTCATCAACGTCGTTGATGACGTTGAAGACATGAGGCGGTGGCCAGGTGCCGCTCTCGGCTGGAGCGGAAGGCGGTGCCGAGAGCAAGGGCGGCGCGGGAGGCATATGGGCCTGCGCAGCCACTCAGGACTCGTGCAGGCATGGGCGGTGTCGTCCCACCGTTTCTCCTCCTCTAGCTGCGACACGAGGATGGCGGCATGGAGATCCTCCTCCTCTATCATCGACCGGGGCTGCGGCTCCGGCTCCTCCTTGACCGCCACCTGGCCGGGCCAAGGCCACACCTCGGACTCGACGATGTCGGCGCCCCTGTAGCGCGACTAGTCTGAGATACCGGGTTGCGGTGGTGGGAAGTGGAGGCCACCGTCGTCGTCCTCCACGATGGAGTCCTCGTTGGACTCCTCCCAATATTCATCCTCATCGTCGTCGAGGTTCTCGAGGTGGGCCTCGCTGGCCTCGCGCAGGGCATGCCCGCCTCGGCGAGCGTGCGGCCATGGGCAGGGCATGCCTGCCTCGACGAGCATGCGGCCATAGACAGTTGCACGTCCGGCCACGGGCATGGCATTCCTGCCTTGGCGAGCGTGCACGCGGCCTCAAGGCTCACGTACCGCGTCGCTCGGAGCACGGGCGCGACGGTGGGCCGCGGAAGAACGAGAAGGAGATGCGCCTTGGCGGCGACCTAGACACGGAATGGCGGCGACAGCCGTCGTCGGCAGAGGAGCTGGCCTCGTGGTCGCTCTGGCCAGGCCGGGACCATCCCTTCCACACCCCCCCCTTTCACCATCGAGGCCGGCGATGAAGGGCCTTGTCGGCGGGGAGGGGGTGGCTAGGGTTTTGGGGTTTGGAGTGGGAGTGGGAGTAGAGTGGAGTGTGGGGATGGGGACGACGACGCGGTCCCATTAAAAAGGACACGGTCTATCCTCTGGGACACCACCAGGTAGGACCCGAGGAAGACTCGGGTGGACACAGGCGGACGAGGCTAGAGTCCGTTCCACCGCATTCCAGCCCCAGGTTTGGGCCCGGTTTGCGCCGAAACGGACCGCGCCGCTCTGTCCTCTCCATTTGCGGGGTGCTCGTTGGGTCGTGGGCTATGTCCGGCAGGACCAGTTCGGACACACATAGTCCATTTGCGAGGATGTGTTGGAGTTGGCCTTAATGCTCTCTGGCGTCCGCCTCGGGCGTCCTGCTCTTGCCTAGTCACCACTGTGCACTCTCACCACAGCCACCGTGCACTCTAAAACAATTATAAGAGCATCTCCAGTTCTCCACTCAAACCCCCCCTCCCACGTAAAGGCCCCCTAAGCGGCTATGGGGGCGCCAGCGACAAAAAACGCCCCTAGCTGTCCTCCCAAATGAAATTTTCATCTGGCAGAGGCTCTATAATCATCCAACACCCCCAACCCACCACAGTCCATAGGCAGTCAATCGGGAGCGCTGGCTACTACGTTTGGCCCCAAGGACCGACCCGACAGCCTCTTCACTATTTTTAGTATCAGGGTGTGACTGGGTAGTATACCCCCTATAATTAAATCATCCGATCGTCCCCCATATGGGTTACCCTGGACGCCGTATTGGCGGGTACGAGTGCAGACGCTGTAACGAAGAGCAATTTTAGGGAGACCTCGTTTTTTTTGAACGGTAAAAGGGCCCAGAGGACCCGAGAAGCTGCAAATTAATAAACGTGGCAGGTACAAATTACGGTTAGTCCCTTAGCATTAAGAACTCTAGCCAGGCTAGACAAAATAGAGAAGGGCCTAACACTTTCAAAAAGCACCCTAGGACTAAAACATAGAAAGCAATCAAGTCCTCGGGGGCCTCCGCCACCACTCTCCGGCGACCTCCAGCCATGGTGAGGTCGAGGTCTCTTGCTCGTTACGCCTTCCGAACCGGAGAAGAAGCAAGCCGCCAGCCTTCTTGACAGCGACGGGGACAAACCACTTGTCAGTGCCAATTCGTCGAGCTCTGGCTTCAAGCTTCGAGCAGGGCCTCCAATGGAGGTTGAAACCCTAGGCCGCCCTTCGGCCAGAACGGGCAGCGGCCCGGCAGCCCCGCCACCAAAGGACCACTGCGAAAAAAGATCTCGAGTCGCAGCTTCGCAGCAAACCATAGCACCCATATGAAGCAGGCTTGGAATCGCAGAAGGCCGAGCTTGAGGAACGCCATCCCTTCTCTCCTCGCCACCACGGCCGGCCGGAGAAGAGCAGCAGGAACTCAAAGCCAACCTTCGCGACCCAAACTCACCAGCCTTATGAAGGGGCTCCCCGGAGTCGAGCACCACCGCTGAACGAGCCCAAGCGACAGACACACGCTTATTACGAGGATTCGCATGGAGCAACATCACCGACGCCTTCCTCCTCTGAAGGTCATCGAGAATCACCCGTCGCGGCCTCCTGCCGCCGCGCAGATGCGTCAGGAGACAAAATCCATTACCTCTTCCTTTAGTGGTCGCAACCCCGCTAGCATCCCTCTTCCCCTCGCCACCACGGCCGGCCGGCAGAGGGAGAACTAGCAGGTCACCAACACGGGGAAGAAGAGGCAAACAAAAGCTGGAGCACAAAGCCGTCGTCATAAGAAGCTCCCCCATCCCCCGCCACCATAGCCGGACCAAAGGGGAGCATCCAAACTCCAGCAGCTTCCAGCTCCAGCAGGCCTTTATTGGTGGAGATGCGAGCCCCACCCCAACACTACCCTCACCAGCGAGGCAAGGGGGCAAGGGGGGCGCGCCGCCGCCACATCCCGGCCAAGGATGGAGACGGCCTCCCGGCGGCACCCGGCCACCAAACACAGGGACAAGCCCCAAAACACCCTACTACTACTACAACGACCAACGGCGCCCCCCCTCCACCCAGCTCAGCCAGCAGCGCCGGCGAGCGAGGCTTCAGGGCGGCGCGGAGAAATCCAAGGAACTGTAGGGGCGGAGAGGATAAGTTTGGGGGAGGGGGGGGGAGACGAACCTCCGTGGTTGGAATAGATGTTGATACTTCAGGGAGACCTCGTGAGTTGCTCTTATACATGTGGATGCAAAACGGCCTGAGTTCGCTGGCGAGTTGGGAGTTAATTTAGCACAGGTCGAAAGTGCAGTTTGGAAAGTATATTTCCGTCTGTTAGTGTTTTCTTGGCAAAGTGTTAATTTATGGGACGGGATTTGTCAGGTTGACTCAAAAGTCAAAATCTCGATCTCGGTTCAGAGTGGAACATTCAGTTCAAACTGTAGTTCAACTGTCAAAATTAAAAACAGGGAGTCCAAGTTATCACAGTGTATCAAACAGATGGTCCAAAATAGAATTTACTTAGTACTACTCCGATCAGTAATAAGTCTCGCTGATTTAATACAAAGTTGTACTAAATCAATGACATTTATTATAGATAGGAGGGAGTAGAAAAAATGAAAACCAGACCACCTTTACCAACCCAACGGAAAGGCGACGAAACAACCCTGAAGATCTCGTGCTCCAACACGTTAGATATGCAGGACACCATATACCGTTGAATACACATTCATGTAAATTTTAGGATTTCGAAAGGGTTGTAGGGAAACTGAAAGTTTCGCCCCCATCAATGTGCCTCCCATCCTTTAACTTCTTTAGCCTCATCTTCATTTCTTTCTCTTTAGATCCCCACTTGCCATCTAGCTGCGACACCTCATTTAAAATGCTCGTGGCATCACTCTGCATGTTTAGCCTTGTTAGGGCGACCGACTGCATGTACAAACCCGATGTCGTATCCGAAGATGGAGCCCCCGACGGCGGCGACGAGGCAGGCCATGGCGACGATGTCA
The DNA here is from genome assembly GCA_030063025.1 of Avena longiglumis. Lineage (NCBI taxonomy): Eukaryota > Viridiplantae > Streptophyta > Magnoliopsida > Poales > Poaceae > Avena > Avena longiglumis. The sequence continues at coordinate 74,383,576 of CP125975.1, read as the reverse complement.
TGCGGCCCTTGTACTCCGCCGCCCTCTCCTTCTTCACGCCCAGGGCCGCCATGCCGCCGCCCGCCATCTCGGTCCCTCCTTGAGTTTACTCTACCTCCCACCTCCTCTCTGGCCTCTGCAAGAACTCGAGCAAAGAGGCGAGCAGATCGAGCCGTGGAACTCGAGGCCACACCGAAGCAATGCTCCAACCAACTACAATTCCACGGCTATATATGCCTCGTTGTGGCCTGCCTCGGGCTCTCGCTTGACTTTCTTCTAATCTAGAGTTTTTTTTTTGGACAGGACTAATCTAGAGTAGTACTACTTCGTACAGTACTCAGTAGTATCAAATAGAACTGCCTTCTAAATTTACAATTGGGTTGCCAATTTGTTTGGGACCCCTACAGCGCTCATGCATCGAGTCCTGGGATCGACCGGCACTGTCGAGGCTTTGGGCCGACATGCCACGCTAAGATGACTTAGTTTACCCAAGTCAAATCCATGCGTGTGCATATGGGCATGGAAGTTGTAGCCTGGAGAGCCTATATAGATGTCTTAGATTGTCAAAATTTGGATAAACATATATACTAAATAGTGTCAGATTCATTTAAATTTTAATAAATCGAAGACATCTATTTTAGGACGGAGGAAGTATTATTCTCCGTCGGCGGCTAAAGATGTTTTTAGGATATCCTCTTTTAGAACAGCACGATAATCTTTCTCACTTCTTCGTTCTCTCATAGTCTTAAAGGCGTCCTTTTAAAATTATATTTTTTTAAAAAGAAAAAAACAACGAGTTTGATCTTGTAAAGCAAGTGACCCGCACTTGTAGTGTGAATGATCCCACCTTGCTGAAAACGTTGAAGACGACGAGGGGGACAATGATCACACGGTTCAATTAGGATCGGCCTTCCAAAAACCCTTTGACAACTGTCATCGAAACGAGAGAGAGGCCGGCATCCAAATGTGTACGTCACCCATACATAGCTCCCTATTATTATCGGTTGAATTGTTGGGAAAATGATCGAAGAAATCCTTTTTCTTGGACGTGCGAAGGTGCAGTACACACGTACACAGTTGGGAGTTTCTGTCTGAGAAATGCTTTCGATCGCGTGACGTCCACTGATGCAGATGAAGAAGCATGGGCCGGGCTGCATCCACATCAATCCCACCAAGTAAATCTAGAAGTTGCAAAAAGCAAACGAGAAAACTTGATTTTTATTTTTTTTGCTTTGCACGGTCGTAATCATCGTCGCATGCATTAGCTAGGCGAAATATCCTCTCAAATCCACCACTTTGTTTATCATCAGTCAAATTACCACACCACCACCACCTGTCGTGATCAGGCCGGCTGCCGGAAAGTCGGGACTAGATTTTAATCGGTAGGAGGACAGAGGAGAGTGACTCGGCCCTCGGTAACAGTACGGCGCACGTTTGCGTGAGCTGATGTCACCTGACCTCAGCGACCCTGAGATTTTGGATGGCGTCAGCATGAGCATGTTTATTTCGTGATTCTGCGATCTCTTTACATACCCAGGGCAGCTGAATGTGCGCTTTCTATCAACAAAGGCCCATAGGAACATTCTTATGCCATATGAGATCCATGGATCACTTTATATTAAAAAGTAAAAAATAATATGTATCAGAATTAAAAAATGAAAACGACTCTGGACTTTGTCAGTGATATATCCTACAAGCATTCAAAATCACAATACGGAAATCTTTTACTACGGGGTAGTACACAAAAATGACAAAGTCTCGCAGGAGATCTCAAAATGCGATACTCAATTCCACATTATTGTCATTTTTGTGTAGTTTAAAATACACATTTTTTCCAACTGGTAGGTTGCACATTTGTGGTATATATCACTGGCTGCATCTTGATTTGTTTTCATAATTTTTTGGAACTCAGAAATAAATTTTCATTTTTTAAAAGAAAACATGGACAACGCCAAATCTTCACTCATCTCTTCTATGTAAGTTAGGATGGTCCATCAATGATTGGAGTGCAGCCCGTACAGTTCATGTCTAGAGTAAACTGATTAACATCTGTCTCAAGTGTGACTTAGAGCATCTGGAACAAATGGTGTAAAATAGGGTTAGAGCAAAAAAAAACTATTTTAGGTCATCTGGACCTAAAAGCAGATGCCCTATCCAAATTTAGTGATCCAAATTTTGGGTAGTCTCAAATTATCCCCACACATGATACAAATTTGGACACCCGAGCCGCAAAACAAATTGTCTTGTCTTGCTGAGCACAAGCCAACTGCCTACTTGAAACTTCATCCCACCGCACCCGCCTTCTTCAACCAACGCCGCTAAGATCCAACCCCGTCGCCACTATCGCCAGTCCTCCGTACAACCCTGACTCGGCCGAATGAACACACTGCTCTAGACGACTGCTACAGCCTGGCGTACGCGTCGAATCAGGATCGGCTGTCGCACCTCTGGCCTCTGATTCTAACCATTTGAACCACTGCTACGAATACGTACACCACGCGACAACATCTTCCTCTCTTGCGCTAACGAGCCCATCCCAAGGCCCTCTGCAATCGGTGCGACGACCACCTTGGCCCCAACAAGCCGCCGACCAAAATCCTTCTCCGTGCACAGAGGAAGAGGCTCAAAGAAATTTTCTTTTGTTTCTAGACTTTGTTGATGCATCATAAAAGTATTTTATAACTAGAAAATTATTATGCTGCAACTGAGCTCGTTTGATGATCCTTGTCTAATGAGGAGTATGACATGAACAATGAGGAGTACATTGCTTTGATCATGATGATGCACAAGAACAAGAAACCGAAACATGGTGGCTCTGTTTTCGTCCGTAAGTTGATTCATAGGGCAAGAAAGAGATGGGCACAATAAATTGATGATTAACTATTTCAATCCCAATCCTGTGTATGTAGAGCGATACTTTTGACGCCATTTTAGGATGTCTACGGATTTGTTCCATCATATTGCCAAGTGCGTAAAGGAACATGATTGGTGCTTCGAGCTAAGGAGAAAATGTAGTAGACTTCTTGGATAAAGCACCATCCAAAAGGTGATTGCTGCATTGTGCATGATGGCATATGGTATTATGATAGATCTCACTGATGATCGCTTAATGGAAGAGAGCACTTTCATCAAGTGTGTGAAACAATTTGCAAATGTGGTGGTTTAAATGTTTGGACCATATTATTTAAGAGCCCCCAATGCCTTGGACACTAGCTGGCTTTTGGAAATGAACAAAACATGTTGGTTTCTAGGTATGCTCGACTCAATTGATTGAATAGACTGGAGGTGGAAGACCTACTTGAAGAATGGTATTGACAGTTCAGAGGACATAAGAAGGATGCCACCATCATTCTTGAAGCCATGACTGGCCAGGAGAGATAGATTTGACATGCATTTTTTCGATGCCTAGATCTTGCAATGACATCAATGTGCTCTAGTGGTCACCACGGTTTGTAAAGTTATCCAATGGTGAATCACCACCGGTGGAGTTTAGTCAAATAGACACACATACAACATGGCTGCTACCTCGTAGATGGGATATATCCAAAGTGGGCTACTTTGTTGAAGCCAATTTCAAGCCCCAAGGTAAGAAAGAACTTCAATTCCATAATTCTCAAGCGGCTTCAACTTTAGGATTTTGCAAACCCAATTTTATTTTGTGTGAAGACCGACTAGGGTTTGGAATCAAGAAATCCTTTGGTACATCGTCACGACATGGTGATCACAACATGATCATTGACAATGAGCGTGGGAAAGTTTTGGATCATACATTTTATCACCTAGTGGGGAAACCGGTGCAGCCATGGAGAAGGGAATACTGAATTGATGTTTTCTTGAGATGTACCATGACATTCGAGAATGAGATAAGCTCTTCAAAAGGATCTCATCGAGTGGTGGACATGGAAGGGCCAACATAATCACTAGTTTCATCTCTATGTTTCATGTTGTGTGTGATGAACTTGGTGTTGATTTTTATGGTTAGAATTGATTAACTGTGTAATAATTAATACTCTCTCCGACCCATATTAGTTGACTCAAATTTGTCTATGGGTCGAAGGTATACATTCGTAGCTAGATGAATCTAAGTCAACTAATATGGGTCAGAGGGAATACTATTTATGTTTTATTTGTTTTAGATTCATTTGAGATGAGTTTGATATTATTTGTTTGGGTTCAATTGTGATGTATGCAGTTGTGGAGAAGAAAAACATATTTTGGTTCCCTATTTTACATCATCTGCTATGGCAGAAAATTTTCTGGTGCCCTATTTTACATTATCTGCTACAGCGGAATTTTTTGATGCCCTAAAATCCACTTTTGAGTGTCGTAAAACTTTTTTTGATGTATTATTTTATATCATATATTGTAGGTTCTTATAGGTGTGTCATGTGTGACAATTTCTCTCTCCATCTTTATTTTAAGGAATAGATTTTTCCTAATTCCATAAACAAAGTCACTAGTAGTTTGTATTAAGGTTCGGAAAGTAAAAAAGTAGAACATCCATGAAATTTTGGAGCCTAAACATCAAGAATTCCAATAGCATCACAACAACTAGAAAAAACTTATGCTCCTCACCCTGGAAGAAGAGTTAAGGGTTCCTCGGTCAGCCAGCATCAGGGAGCTTGCTCCTATGCTGTGATTCTCTATTCCAGTGGAGCCCATCGCCGTGATCTATTGAACACCTTGACTGCCACCATGAGTTTTCTAGATGCTTGTCGGAGAACTGTCATTTTTCTTTTCCTTATGCAAAAAAGTCCAATCAACTATGAAATGGCACAAGTAATGAACTAGGGAGGTAGGTTCACCCGGGAAACCCCCTCTTGGTTGAGACTTGAGAGACATGATGGATATTCGTAACACGAACAGGGTGTGGAGGACCCTTAGAGTAGCTCTAACGGAGCTTGAAAAAACACGAACCGTAAAATATTTTTATAGGTTAGGTAAAACTTCTTTTATGGGTTGAAAACACGAGGCGCAGAATGAATCCCGTAAAACTGGACCCGTAAAAGAGATTTTACGGGTCCAGTTTTATGGGCTCCGTTTCCCGCCTTGTGTTTTCAACCCATAAAAGTAGTTGCTTATTCACAATTTGAGCAAATTGATTGATGATCTCACAGTCAAACATGGTATGCAATGGTTCAAACATGTGTACATCAAATTGTCCCAATCACAACAACCCAAACATATATTGGGCAATGTTCAATCATATACCAAATCAATAAAAAATGTCCATCACGATGAAGGAATAGAACATGAAACCATATCGCCATCGTTGTCGTCTCCATCATGCACAGCTCCATCGCCACGACTTGCCGAAGCTCCTTTGGCTTGACGAGCTTGCTTCCTTCTCTCCAAGATGTCGGAAAGCATCATTTGATGAAACTCCAATTGAGTTGGATTCTGTAGGGGTTCGTAGCATGGAAAACAAAAAATTTCTACCGCATACACACAAACAAGCCAAGATCTATCTACTAGATTGTAGCAACGAGTCAATAGAAGCACTCACCCTCGAATATTCCAAAGCGGTTAACAAGAGAAGATTCTCGTGGGTGATGTAGTCGTACACTTGCCGATCTCAAGATCGCGTAGACGATCCTTCCGGCGCTCGTTAGCAGCTTCTCATCGGTCACATCGCTCGTACTGATGAAGACCTTTCTCTCCCTTATTCCAGCAGGAAGTAGAGGTTGTAGTTCTCCCCTCGTGATTCCGGCAGCACGACAACGTGGTGTCGAAAGTAGAGGGAAGATCCCGCAGGGCTTCGCCTAAGCCGGTACGAGTTATGGTGGATCTCGGGTTTCTCGGTAATCTAGGGTTTAGAAGATCGGGAGGAGGAGGAGGTGTCGATGGCGTCTAGGGCGGCGGCGACGAGGCGGCTGGCGGCGGCAGCGGCGCACGGGTGTGGGGAGGGCTAGGGCTTGTGTGTTTGGGGCAGCCCTCCCCCTCTATTTATGAGAGGATGGCAGCCTTGAGAGAGGGGAGTTTGAATCCACTTCCAAACCCAAGTTGGAAGGACTCTTTCCTTCTTCCACTAGTAAACCATTGTTCCAGTTTGACTTTTCAAACCTCCCGTTTGACTTTCAATTTAGAGCTTTAATTCTCTCACACAAATGTCCACACCAAGTGACTTAGGATATGATCCAATCATTCCACTTACCCATGACACATTCATGGACCATTCCCCTTCCGGTCCGGTGAACCTTCTAGAACCTTCTAGAATCTCTCCGATGAAAACATCGAAATCATTCCCGAACTCCGGAACCGGACTTTCCTTATATGAATCTTACTCTCCAGATCTCCTCGTGATATCCCGAGTCCCATCCGAGACTCCGAACAACATTCGGTCTCCCTACTTACATTCCATATCTACTAAACAACATTGAATCGTTAAGTGTGTCTCCCTACGGTTCGTGAATTATGCAGACATGACCGAGACACTTCTCCGATCAATAACACATAGAGGAATCTGGAAATTCATATGGCTCCCACATATTTCTATGATTACTTTGCGATCAAATGAACCACTTACATACAATACCAATTTACCTTTGTCTCGTGATAGTTTACTTATCTGAGGTTTGATCATCGGTATCTCTGCATACCTAGTTCAGCCTCATTACCTGATAAGTACTATTTTCTCGTTCCCGTGATATGTGATCCCTTGTGAGCCAGTCACATGCTTGCAAGCTAACTGGATGACATTCCACCGAGAGGGTCCAGACTATATCTATCCGTCATATGGATGGACAAATCCCACTCTTTATCCATGTGCCTCAACCCATACTTTCCGAACACTCAATGTCACCTTTATAGCCACCCAGTTACGGTGTGGTGTTTGATGTCATCAAAGCATCCTTTCGGTGATGGTGATTAGCATGATCTCATGGTCGAAGGAATTAGGTTACTATTTATCAGAAAGCTTATAGCAAACGAACTATTGAAATGACTTGATATTTATGCTACGCTTATCTATAGGAGTATGTCCATCATACCATTCTCCTAATGATATGACCTTGTTGTTAATAACATCTCAATGTTCATGATCGAGAAACCACGATCATTGATTAACCAACAAGCTAGTATTATAAAAGAGGCTTTACCAGGGACTCTAATTTAGTTTACAAATCACACAAGTATTAATGTTTTCGGTTAATACTATTATAGCATGAATGTAAACATTTATCATAAACACAAAGATATAATAATAACTACTTTTATTATTGCCTCTAGGGCATATCTCCAACGGTCTCCCACTTGCACTAGAGTCAACTAATCTAGATTACATGGTAATATACCAAACACCCATGGCGGTTTGGTGCTGGTCATGTTTTTTCCCTCGGGAGAGGTTTAGTCAACGGATCCGCCACATTCAGATATGTGTTTACTTTTGAAATCTTTATGTCACCATCTTGGACATGCTCTCGAATAGGGTGAAAACGCAGCTTGATATGCTTCAGCTTCTTGTGTGACCTTGGTTCTTGCGCATTGGCTATGGCACACATGTTATCACAATAGATAGACATTGGGTCCAGCGCACTTGGAACCACACCTAGCTCTGTAATGAACTCCTTCATCCATATCGCTTCTTGTGAAGCCTCCAAAGCAGCCATGTATTCCGATTCAGTTGAAGATCTCGCCACAACGCTTTGCTTTGCACTCCTCCAGCTAACTGCTGCACCATTCAAAGTAAATACGTACCAGATTGTGATTTAGAATCATCCGGATCGGTGTTCCAACTAGCATCGGTGTAACCATTAACAACGAGATGTTCATCACCTCCATAAGAAATAAACATATCTTTAGTTCTTCTCAATTACTTAAGGATGTTTTTGACCGCTGTCCAATGATCCACTCCTGGATCACTTTGATATCTGCTAGTCAAACTAACAGCATATGCAATGTCGGGTCTAGTACATAGCATGTCATACATAAGAGATCCTATGGCTGAGGCATAGGGAGTCTTACTCATCCTTTCTCTATCTTCTGCCATTGCAGGACTTTGATTTTTACTCAAGGTCGTATTGGGAAACATGGGCAAGAACCCTTTCTTGTTATCTTCCATTCCAAACCTCTTTAGAACTTTGTCCAAATATGTACTCTGTGACAATGATATTAGGCGTCTCGATCTATCTCTATAAATCTTTATGCCTAATATGTAAGCTGCTTCACCAAGATCTTTCATTGAAAAACTATTATTCAGATAATCCTTGACACTATTAAGAAGATCTACATCATTCCCAATCAACAATATGTCATCTACATATAGTATTAAGAATGCTACAGAGCTCCCACTCACTTTCTTGTAAATACAAGCTTCTCCATAAGTTTGTATAAAACCAAAGCTTTTGATCACCTTATCAAAACGTTGATTCCAACTTCGAGATGCTTGCTTCAATCCATAAATGGACCATTGAAGTTTGCATACCTTGTTAGCGTCTTCAGGATCGAAAAAACCTTTGGGTTATACCATATACAACTCTTCATCAATGTCTCCATTGAGGAACGCCGTTTTGACATCCATCTGCCATATCTCATAATAATAATATGCAACGATTTCTAATAAAATCCTCACAGACTTTAGCTTCGCTACTGGTGAGAAAGTCTCATCGTAGTCAACTCCTTGAATTTTTCGAAACCCTTTTGCGACAAGTCGAGCCTTATAGACCATAACATTACCATAAACATCTGTTTTTTCTTCTTGAAAATCCATTTATTCTCGACAGCCTTCCGGCCATCCGGTAAGTCCACCAAAGTCCATACTTGGTTTTCGTACATGGATCCAATCTCGGATTTCATGGCTTCTTGCCATTTATTGTAATCTGGGCTCATCATCGCTTCCTCATATGTCGCAGGGTCATTGGTATTATCTACCAACATGACACTCATAACGGGATCATACCAATCAGGAGTGGTACGAGTTCTCGTTGACCTGCGAGGTTCCATAGTAACTTCAACCGAAGTTTCATGATCAACATCATTAGCTTCCTCTCTTATTGGCGTAGGCGCCCCAGGAACCACTTCCGGTGTTGCGCTACTCGCAAGTTCGAGAGAAGGTTCAACAACCTCGTTGAGTTCTACTTTCCTTCCAGTCACTTCTTTCGAGAGAAACTCCTTCTCTAGAAAGGATCCATTCTTGGCAACAAAGATTTTGCCCTCGGATCTATGATTGAAGGTATACCCAATAGTTTCCTTCTGGTATCCTATGAAGACGCATTTTTCCGCTTTGGGTTCAAGCTTGTCAGGCTGTAACTTTTTTACATAAGCTTCGCAACCCCAAACTTTAAGGAACGACAATTTAGGTTTCTTCCCAAACCATAATTCATACGGTGTCATTTCAACGGATTTAGATGGTGCCCTATTTAACGTGAATGCAGCTGTTTCTAATGCATAACCCCAAAATGATAGCGGTAAATCTGTAAGTGACATCATAGAACGAACCATATCCAAGAGAGTTCGATTACGATGTTCGGACACACCATTACATTGTGGTGTTCCTGGTGGTGTCAATTGTGAAAGTATTCCGCATTTCTTCATATGCTCGCCAAACTCGTAACTAAGATATTCACCTCCACGATCAGATCGTAAAAATTTAATCTTCTTGTTACGTTGATTCTCTACTTCACTTTGAAATTCCTTAAAGTTCTCGAAAGTTTCGGACTTATGTTTCATGAAATAGATATACCCATATCTACTCAAGTCATATGTGAAGGCAAGAACATAACGATAACCACTGCGCGATGCTACACTCATTGGGCCACACACATCGGTATGTATGATTTCCAATAAGTCCGTAGCTCGCTCCATCATACCAGAAAATGGAGTCTTAGTCATTTTACCCATCAGACATGCTTCACATCTTTCAAGTGATTCGAAATCAAGTGATTCAAGAAGTCCATCGGAATGGAGTTTCTTCATACGCTTCACTCCAATATGACCAAGACGACAGTGCCACATATAGGTCGAGTTATCGCTCAATTTCAAACGTTTAGCTTCAATGTTATTAATGTGTGTATTTCTACAATCGGGATTCAATAAGAATAGACCATCTACCAAAGGTGCATGTGCATAAAACATATTACTCATATAAATCGAACAACCATTATTCTCGGACTTAAACAAGTAGCCGTCTCGTAATAAACATGATCCGGATATAATGTTCATGCTCAACGCAGGCACCAAATAACAATTATTTAAGTATAAAACTAATCCCGATGGTAGATGAAGAGGTAGCATGCCGACCGTGATCACATCAACCTTTGATCCATTTCCAACGTGCATCGTCACCTCGTTCTTCGCTGCTTCCTTTTATTCTGCAGCACCTATTTCGAGTTACAAATATGAGCAACCGAACCAGTATCAACCCAGGCACTACTACGAGTACTAGTGAGATACACATCAATAACATGTATATCGGATATACCTTTCTTCTTGATGTTGCCGTTCTTCAAATCTGCCAAGTACTTAGGGAAATTCCACTTCCAGTGACCCTCTCCCTTGCAGTAAAAGCACTCAGTATCAGGCTTAGGCCCAGCCTTGGTCTTCTTCGCCAGCGCGCTAACTTTCTTACCGCTCTTCTTGAAGTTTCCCTTTTTCTTAGACTTGCCTTGCTTCCTGAATTTGTTGGTTTTATTGACCATCAACACTTGGTGCTCTTTCATGATCTCCACTTCGGCAGACTTTAACATGGAGAAGAGTTCGGGCAACGACTTGTCCATGTTTTGCATATTGTAGTTCATCACAAAGTTCTTTTAACTTGGTGGTAGTGATTGGAGGACACGGTGAATCCCTAAAGCATTAGGAATCACTATACCCAAGCTTTAAAGTTTGCTTGCGTGCCCATACATCTTAAGCACGTGCTCACTGACAGAGCTGCCCTCTTCCATCTTGCAGTTAAAGAACTTTTCAGAAGCCTCATAACTCTCAACTGCCGCGTGAGCCTCAAATATCATTTTGAGTTCACGGACAATATCATGTGGGTCATGGTTCTCAAACCTTTTCTAAAGCTCAGATTCCAAACCATACAAGATAGCACACTGAACTATGGAGTACTGATTCTTTCGAGCGAGGAAAACATTCTTTACCTCATCGGTAGCATCAGCTGCAGGTGGATCACCCAGCGGTGCATCCAACACATAAGTCAAATTACCAGCATTAAGGACAATCCTCAAATTGCGGAACCAATCCGCAAAGTTGCTTCCATTGTTTTTCAACTTTTCTTTCTCTAGGAACACATTAAAATTGATGGTAGGGGCCGCCATTGATCTACAACTTATTTGCAATAGTCTAGACTAAGTTTATGAAAAATTGAGTTTTAATTAATGTTAAAATTAATCTAGGTGAACTATCACTCAAAACAATATCCCTCACATTGTTTTAGTGATCACACGAACCAAATCCACCACATCAAAACAGATCATCACGAGAGTTGATGTAGCTTCAATGGAAAACAATCATCATGTTCATCATATCTTCTATATGACTCATGTTTTACCTTTCGGTGATCCGTGTTCCGAGACCATGTCTGTACATGCTAGGATCATCAATATCAAACCTTAGCTTCCGCATGAGAAAATCTGGCTTGCTCCCGTTGTATACACTCGTAGAATCTAACACACCCGATCATCACGTGGTGCTTCGAAACAACGAGCTTTAGCAACGGTGCTAACTAAGGACGAACACTTTATAACTTGAAATTTTGTGCGTGAGGGATCATATTATAATGCTACCGTCGCGAACTAAGAAATACAATATGCATAAAAGGATTAACATCACATGCAATTCATAATATGTGATATGATATGGCCTTTCTTCTTGTGCTTCTGATCTCCATCTTCAAGCACGAACATGATCTCCATCATCACCGGTATGGCGTCAAGGTCAATGGCGCCGCTTCATGGTTGTCGTCCACCAGCATCAACTATTACAACTACTTTGAATAGACATGCATGTCTTAACGGAATTTACAAGACAACCATATGGCTCATGCCGGTTGCCGACTTATAATAAGGAACATTGCATACATCATATATAATCACAATCATGGCCATATCACATCACAGCACACCCCTTCAAAACAAAGTTAGACGCCTCTAATTTTCTTTGCATGTTTTACGTGGTTTGGGGCTTTCAATAAGTGTTGTTCTAACTTACGAACAAGAACCACAACGTTGATGGTTGAACTATCAAGTTCCCGTTGTAAATTGAATCTATACTATGATGGGAGAGACAGACACCCGCAAAGACACTTATGCAATACAAGTTGCATGTCAAGCGTGGAGCAAGTCTCATGAACGATGTCATGTAAGGTTAGTTCGGGCCGATTCATCCCATCATACCGCAAGATGCAAAGTACACAAAAAGCAATTGATAATAAAAGCACCACCACCCACAATGACCATTGTGTTCTACTCATGCAACAGATCTACATATAGACATGGCTCTGATACCACTGTAGGGGTTCATAGCATGGAAAACAACAAATTTCTACCACATGCACACAAACAAGCCAAGATCTATCTACTAGATTGTAGCAACGAGTCGATAGAAGCACTTACCCTCGAAGATTCTAAAGCGGTTAACGAGAGAAGATTCTCGTGGGTGATGTAGTCGTACACTTGCCGATCTCAAGATCGCGTAGACGATCCTTCTGGCGCTGCGTTCCGGTAGCGCTTCCACAGTCGGTCACACGTTCGGTACTCGATGAAGACCTTCCTCTCACTTTTTCTAGCAGGCAGCGGAGGTTGTAGTTCTCCCCTCGCGATTCCGGCAGCACGATGGCATGGTGTCAGAAGTAGAGGGAAGATCCCACAGGGCTTCGCCTAAGCCGATGCGAGTTATGGTGGATCTAGGGTTTCCCGGTAATCTAGGGTTTAGAAACCGGGAGGAGGAGGAGGTGTCGGCGGCGGCTAGGGTGGCGGCGACAAGGCGGCGATGGCACGAGGCAGCAGCGGCGCAGCGGTGCTAGGCGACAGCGGCTCGGCGGCGGCGGTGCACGGGTGTGGGGAGGGCTAGGGATTGTGTGTTTGGGGAATATCTCCCCCTCTATTTATGAGAGGGGGGCAGCCTTGAGAGAGGGGAGTTTGAATCCACTTCCAAACCCAAGTTGGAAGGACTCTTTCATTCTTCCACTAGGAAACCATTGTTCTAGTTTGAATTTTCAAACCTCCCGTTTGACTTTTAATTTAGAGTTTTAATTCTCTCTCACAAATGTCCACACCAAGTGACTTAGGATATGATCCAATCATTCCACTTACCCATGACACATTCATGGACCATTCCCCTTCCGATCCGGTGAACCTTCTAGAATCTCTCCGATGAAAACATCGAAATCATTCCCGAACTCCGGAATCGGACTTTCCTTATATGAATCTTATTCTCCAGATCTCCTCGTGATATCCCGGATCCCAGCCGAGACTCCGAACAACAATTTGGTCTCCCTACTTACATTCCATATCTACTAAACAACATCGAATCCTTAAGTGTGTCTCCCTACGGTTCGTGTATTATGCAGACATGACCGAGACACTTCTCCGATCAATAACACATAGATGAATCTGGAAATTCATATGGCTCCCACATATTTCTATGATTACTTTGCGATCGAATGAACCACTTACATACAATACCAATTTCCCTTTGTCTTGCGATAGTTTACTTATCCGAGGTTTGATCGTCGGTATCTCTGCATACCTAGTTCAGCCTCGTTACCTGGTAAGTACTCTTTTCTCGTTCCCGTGATATGTGATCCATTGTGAGCCAGTCACATGCTTGCAAGCTAATTGGATGACATTCCACCGAGAGGGCCCAGAGTATATCTATCCGTCATATGGATGGACAAATCCCAATCTTGATCCATGTGCCTCAACCCATACTTTCCAAACACTCAATGCCACCTTTATAGCCACCCAGTTACGGTGTGGTGTTTGATGTCATCAAAGCATCCTTCCAGTGATGGTGATTAGCATGATCTCATGGTCGAAGGAATTAGGTTACTATTTATCAGAAAGCTTATAGCAAAAAAACTATTGAAATGACTTGATCTTTATGCTACGCTTATCTATAGGAGTATGTCAGTCATACCATTCTCCTAATGATATTACCTTGTTGTTAATAACATCTCAATGTTCATGATCGATAAACCACGATCATCGATTAACCAACAAGCTAGTATTATAAAAGAGGCTTTACCAGAGACTCTAATTTAGTTTACAAATCACACAAGTATTAATGTTTCCGGTTAATACTATTATAGCATGAATGTAAACATTTATCATAAACACAAATATATAATAATAACTACTTTTATTATTGCCTCTAGGGCATATCTCCAACAGATTCATCCTCGAGGTATCCATCATCACAATCTATTTCTCCTCGGCCATGAGTGATGATGCCCAACACTGTCGTGGGACGCTCCGTTGGAAACCCCAAGAGCAAGGTGTGATGAGCACAACAGCAAGTTTTCCCTCAGTAAGAAACCGAGGTTACCGAACCAGTAGGAGGAAGGAAATGTCTCAAAGGTGTTGCAAGCAACGTGGAAACCTGCACAACATAAACTCAAGACTTTGCCCCAACGAATCAGTGAGGTTGTCTAGCTCACCGGTTTTCTATAACAAAGGATTAAATGTATGGTGTGGAAGGTAATGGTTTGCAGCCAGTAAACAAGTAACAATGGAGGATGTATCAATGGTAAATATTGGACTGGGGTCCATAGTTCACTAGAGGTGCTCTCCTTAGATAAACAACATGCAATGAAGGGTAAACAAATTACAGCAGGGCAATTGACAAGAACTGAGCAAGGCATAACAATGCAATACCAAACAAAAAGATCCTATGAGATTCGATTGGGCAATACAACAATATACATAGACCTCCATCCAACTGCATCTATGACTAGAATTCCACCTTCAGGTTATCATCCAAACCCCCTCCAGTATTAAGTTGCAAGCAACAAACATCTGCTTTAAGCAAAGTGTGTAAGGTAAACAATCCACTTGTTTCATGAACAAGAGACCATTGTTTTGTCCCTAGTGGCAATAGCACATCTACAACCGAAGAGATTTCTATCACTTCCATTGGAAACTAGAGGCATGAATCCATTATCGAGCCTAAATACCCCCTCTTGGAGTCACTAGCAACTACTTGGCCAAGATAGCTACTAACAACGGAGAGCATGCAAGATCACAAACAATACAAACATGATAGAATCATCAATATAAAACCATTAATCAATCAAACATATTAATCTCAATATCTATCGGATCCCCGCAAACACAACATGCATGATTACAAATAGATTAGATCTTGATCATGAACGGAGTTCACAAGATCTATACATGAAAGAACAATGAGGAGATACAACTATCTAGCTACTACATGGACCCATAGTCCAAAGTGGAACTACTCACGCATCATACCAGAGAAGAAGGCCTCCGGGATGATCTCCCCTCTGGCAGGGTGCCGGGAAGAACTTCAGATCCCCCCGATCTAGGGACGACGGTGGTGATGGCTACAGAAGGTTTCGTGGAGTTTTGCTCGGGTGCCTAGGGTTTTTTTTTGCATCGGGGGCTTCTTATAGGCGAAGAGGCGAGGCTGGGAGGCTGCCAGGGGCCCCACACCCTACCCAGGCGTGGGTTGGGCCCACCCATGCCTAGGGGGGTCTGGCTGCCCTTGTGCGCTTCGCCGTCTCTCCTTTGGACTTCTTATCCCCCACGGTAAAATATTGACTTTGGCTTTTGTCCCGTCCAATTCCAAGAATATTGATTTTCTGCCTTTCTGGAACAAAAGACAGAAGAAAACAGGCAACTGACACTGTGGAAACTTATTAATAGGTTAGTTCCAGAAAAGATATAAAAACACCTCAAAGTGTAGACAAAGCAAAGAAAAGTAGATACTAAACAAGCATGGAGCATAAAAAATTATAGATACGTTTCCGACGTATCAATGAGCTCCTTCATTGCCTTGGCCTCCTTTATCTTGAGCCTCTTCCCCTCTAGCTGGGTCTTGAACTTGGCTTCACTTTGGAATCCTACCCACCTTGACTGCTTCATCACCATCTTCTTGTCATACATTATCATCTTCATCTCCAACACCTTTGTTTTCAACATTTCCTTGGACTTGACCATCTCATCGATCTTATCCCTCAGAGAATATGATTCGTCTTCAAGCCTCATCCTCTCCTTTGCCTTCTTGTTTCCTTCCGTTACCAATGTTCCTCCCTGATGGCGCCTGTAAGCGCTTCGTCGGGAAACCCCAAGAGCAAGGTGTGATACAACACGGCAACAAGTCTTCCCTTAGTAAGAAACTGAGGTTATCGAACCATTAGGAGGAAGGAAACGTCTCAAAGGTGTTGCAAGAAACTTGGAAACCTGCACAACATAAACTCAAGACTTTTCCCAACGAACAGTGAGGTTGTCAATCTCACCGGTTGCTGTAACAAAGGATTAACTGTATGGTGTGGAAGGTAATAGTGGTTTGCAACAAGTAAACAGGAACAGTGGAAGATATATCAATGGTAAAGATTGGACCGGGGTCCATAGTTCACTAGAGGTGTTCTCCTTAGATAAACAAACATGGCATGCTGGGTAAACAAATTACAGCAGGGCAATTGACAGGACTGAGCAAGGCATAACAATGAAATACTAGACATTCATGATCCTATGAAATTTGATTGGGCAATACAATAAGATACATAGACCACCATCCAACTACATCTATGACTAGAAATCCACCTTCGGGTTATCATCTGAACCCTCTAGTATTAAGTTGCAAGCAACAGATAACTGCTTTAAGAAAAGTGTGTAAGGTAAACAATCCACTTGTTCCATGAACAAGGGACCGTTGTTTTCTCCCTAGTGGAAACATCACATCTATAAACTTAGACATTTCTGTCACTTCCCTTAGATTAAATAGAGGCATGAACCCACTATCGAGCATAAATACCCCCTCTTGGAGTCACTAGCATCTACTTGGCCAAGATAGCTACTAGAAACGGAGAGCATGCAAGATCACAAACAACACAGACATGATAGAATCAATAAGACAAAACCATTAATCAATCTGACATAGTAATCTCAATATCCATCGGATCCTCGCAAACACAACATGCATGATTACAAATAGATATGATCTTGATCATGAACGGAGATCACAAGATCTAAACATGGTAGCACAAAGGAGGAGATACAACCATCTAGCTACTACATGGACCCGTAGTCCAAGGTGGAACTACTCACGCTTCATATTGGAGGCTGGCATGACGAAGAAGAAGGCCTCCGGGATGATCTCCCCTTCGGCAGGGTGCCGAGAAGAGCTTCATATCCCCCCGATCTAGGTACGATGGTGGCGGCGGTTTCGTGGAATATTGATCGGATCCTTAGAGTTTAGGCATCGGTGGTCTTTATAGGCAAAGAGGCGAAGCAGGGGGCGGCGAGGGTGGTCACACCCCCTAGGCGCGGCTAACCCTAGCCCGCGCCACCAGGGGGTGTGCCCCCCTGGTGGCTCTCCTCCGTCTCGTATTCAGGCTTCATGTTCCCCATGGTAAAATATTGACTTTGGCTTGTGTCCCGTCCAATTCCGAGAATATTGATTTTCTGCCTTTTGGAACCAAAAACAGAAGAAAACAGGCAACTGGCACTGTGGCATCTTGTTAATAGGTTAGTACCATAAAACATATAAAAACACCTCAAAGTGTAGACAAAGCAAAGCAAAGTAGATACTAAACTAGCATGGAACATCAAAAATTATAGATACGTTTCTGACGTATCAAGCATCCCCAAGCTTAACTCCTGCTCGTCCTCGAGTAGGTAAGTGATAAAAATAATAATTTTTGAGGTGACATGCACCATCAAAATCAAGATTAAACCATTTGCAAGCATTGAAAGCTGGGATCAAAGAACTTTAAACATGAGCATGAAAGATGGAGTTCTAACAGTAAGAAAAAGTAACTATGCATGCAACATGAAAGGCTACAAACAAAGATCATGAATAACATGCATTGAAAAACGTTTTTTTGATTCACATACAGAAAACATAGCATAGTGGCATTCAACTTGTACCTCATGGAATAGCAAATAGATGCATAGGACACCTTCAAAGTTCATAAGAGTGACTGGATAAAAATATCACAAGAACAAGTAATATCAACAATATGCATCAATCAATAAGTTTTGGGACAATGCACATAGAACTAAGAATGGCAACTATGCTATCTTAACTGGTGCTAAGGATATAAGGTGGAGACTCAATATAATGGTGGAAGAAAGGCCCTTCATAAGGGAAGCAGGTATTTCAAGTCTCAAAAAGAGCTTCCAAAAATTATGGTACTTGTTATCTTTCAGCCCTCATTGCCCCTATCATAAGCATCTTGAAGTGATTAAGGTTAATGTGAACAAACTATGGAGTATATGCTTGGCAAAGTATAAGTTGGCAATCTCATGTCCCTTGAATACGAGGGCCGCTCCTCATGCTACTCAACTTTTTACTCACCTGTAAGTTCTTGTCATAGTAAGTACATGTGTATCATAGAGAACCGCCAACGGGATACCCCTTGCACATGATACATGAGCTATCCCATAATCAATATGACAAGGCAAGCAGACAATGAGCATCTTAGCAATCTTCTTATTTACCATGGGAAAATGGCGATTTTTTTTCTCCCCTTCCTCTTTTCTCAATATGTCTCTTTTTTATAAGAAGAAAGCTTCATAGATGTCATTATGGTGATGCTGCAAGTTTCCACCATGATTAGGCATAGATTAGGCTAGAGGCCCAGGCGTTTATCTAACACATATACATAACTCCATGGACTTACAAGCTCCCCTTTCATTTCACACTGACGACATCCATAAACAAAAGAGCATGATATCAACTGTGTACAAAGTACAAGTGCAATGTTGAAAGCGTTCCCCGTGATAGCACGATTCTGCTAATTCCAACGTATAACTGTAAGCATATACAACATAGATGACACAATGGTTCAAATTTATTAGGGGCAATAAATATAAAGTATTCTGTCAAGTTCGTGAGAGATTTAATCACTATGTTTTCACATAACAAAATACTTTTTAATTGGAAGATAGATGAAAACAAGAATATACTTGTAATGGTGTAACACACCATGCATAGGAATTTATAGTGGACACTTTGAAATAACTTGGTTTCTTGGGAGTTGGATGCATGAATAGAGCTTAATCATACAAGTGGAGGATAGCAAAAGATTGGGAGCGACCAACTAAGAGAGAAATAATGGCCATAATCATGTAGAGAGACAAAACATTACTAATCAAAGCATAAAGTGGTACTACAAGTCAAGTACTAAATGATCATAGAGGCTATGGTGACTTGTTCATAGTCATAACATGGTGTGAGCATGTGCCAAGTGTTGGGCCACGCGGAGATAAAACAAAAATTCCCCTCTAACGTGGTGATCCCAAGATCTAGCTGAAGTAGAAGGCCATGAGGTTTACCACTAGACGCGTAGTTGCGGATTACTGATGAAGCGCGTCAGTTGATGCAGTGCAGTCCTCACGATCCGATCGTCATGCTGATCGCACAACACCTCTGCTGGTATCCACACGCACAAGGAGGAGCACCGGCGGCGAACTGCTAGGTTCGTATCGATGGTAGGACTGCTGTGGAGCTAGGGTTTCCAACACATGGAATGACCTAACCGAACAACGATTAACCCTTCTGGGTTACGGTGCTCCACTATATATAGGGAGTGAACGTGGGCTCTGGTCGCGCGACCCATTCACTAAAGCTCATATAACACTAGTCACCGTGAGTCCAACTCACTAACTCAGTCCTAATCCGGTTCAGGTCCAACCCAACCAGATTACATGTTCAGATCCAATCCGAACTTGCTCCCGCTCTTAAGTGTGTGACCTCGCAGGCTCATGGCTACTTGGACACGATTGGAGTCCGACTCTCAATCGATCAGTCGGTAGCGGCTCCTAGCAGAACGTGCCGACTCCCAAGTACCAAAGAGTCATGACGACTTGCCTTTCTAATGCGACTTACGTCCGAGTCCCTTTTGCCTCACGATATACCTTGTCAGACTATAGGCGAATATATGCCATCCCTTAAATAGTCCGACTCTCTTCTCGATCCGAGATAAGTGATTCACCCGGCTAACTCTTAGTCGATCGCCTCGGTTAACACTTAACTGAGTCGTGCATGGCCATGC
This sequence comes from Avena longiglumis, assembly GCA_030063025.1. Classification (NCBI taxonomy): domain Eukaryota; kingdom Viridiplantae; phylum Streptophyta; class Magnoliopsida; order Poales; family Poaceae; genus Avena; species Avena longiglumis. The sequence continues at coordinate 74,363,415 of CP125975.1, read as the reverse complement.
TTTCCGAATCATATCTCACGAGAGGGCCCAAAGAATATCTCTCCAAGTGGAGGGGCAAAATACCATCTTGGTTATTCACATCACACAACTTGATTCTCAGTCGACCCGAACTCTGCCTTTATAAGCGCCATTCACGGATCAGCTTGATGTAACCTAAGTCGGCGATCCTCAACTTGGACTATGCAATAACCTCAGGTCTAAGGATTACATTGATTGAGATATACAAAAGACAACTTGTTCGTTGTACCTCAATATGGGTCAATCCGACTCACTAAACTCTTTAGCCTAGTCTGTGTAAGTTGGAATAGCATATCCATGCCCATGACAAGTGGAACCGAGTCATCAAGCCAACTTTCACATTGGTCTAAGTTGTGTGTCCAGCACAACCTCAATGACCAAGGATATTTAGTACAAACAACATGAATGCATAGTTCCACAACCGAATCACATATTCAATGATACACATCAGATGTTTATACAAGGACTACTTAATATCTTTATAAATACAATGGGAAATATCATCATACATGATTGCCTCTAGGGCATATTCCCAACAGTCTCCCACTTGCACTAGAGTCAATCTTCTGACATCACATGTCTAAGCATCTAATGCCCATGTCTCTCAGGTGCGCCTCATGGTTCGGCTGTGGGCTTTGTCAACGGATCCGCAATATTTGCATCAGTGTGTACCTTGCATAACTTGATATCACCGTGATCCACAAACTGGCGAATCAGGTGGTACCGCATGAGTATGTGCTTGTTCTTCTGGTGTTGTCTAGGTTCCTTAGCTTGTGCAATAGCACCATTGTTGTCACAATACACGTCTAACGGATTGGACGAGCCCTAAACCACACCAAGATCCATGAGGAAATTCCTCATCCAAACAGCTTCCTTTGCTGCCTCCGAGGCGGAAATATACTCAGCCTCTGTTGTAGGCGCAAACACAGTCTCTTGCTTGGAACTCTTCTAGCTCACAGCACCTCCGTTTATAATAAACACGTATCCGGATTGTGAACGAGAATCATCAGAGTCGGTAAGATAACTCGCATCCGTGTAACCCTTTACACTGAGTTCATCTTCACCACCATAAACCAAGAACATATCCTTAGTCCTTCTCAAGTACTTTAGGATATTTTTAGCCGTTGTCCAGTGGATCTCTCCAGGATCAGCCTAGTATCTGCTCACAACACTTAGAGCATAGGAAACATCCAGCCTAGTACAAATCATGGCATACATGACGGATCCGACTGCAGAAGCATATAGAATCGCACTCATTCGACTTCGCTCATCAGTTGTCAAAGGACACTGAGTCTTGCTAAGTTTTACACCATGGGACATCGGTAAGAACCCCTTCTTAGACGATTCCATGTTGAACTTCTTCAACACTTTGTCCAAATAAGTACTCTGACTCAATCCAATGAGCCTCCTTGATCTATCTCTATAGATCCGGATTCCGAGGATGTATGTTGCCTCACCCAAGTCTTTCATTGAGAAACTCCTTTCCAATGATTCCTTGGTTTCTTGCAACATCTGGACATCATTTCCAATCAGTAATATGTCATCCACATATAAGATTAGAAAATTTACTTTGTTCCCACTAAACTTCTTGTACAAACAAGAGTCATGATCACTCTTGATGAAGCCAAACGATTTGACTACCTCATCAAAGCGAATATTCCAACTCCAAGATACTTGCTTCAACCCATAAATGTATTTCTGAAGTTTGCACACCTTGTCAGCATTAGCCGGATCAACAAAACCCTCGGGCTGTATCATATACACGTCCTTGGTTAAATTTCCGTTAAGGAAAGCCGTTTTGACATCCATCTGCCATATCTCGTAGTCGAAATAGGCCGCTATAGCTAACATGATCCGAACTGATTTAAGCATCGCTACGGGCGAGAAAGTCTTGTCGTAATCAACTCCTTGAACTTGTCGAAACCCCTTCGCCACAAGGCGTGCTTTATAGATTGAAACATTTCCATCCATATCAGTTTTCTTTTTAAAGACCCATTTGCACTCGACGGGTCTTGCACCGTCTGGCAGATCAACCAAGTTCCAAACTTGATTTTCATCCATGGACTTTATCTCGGATCTCATGGCTCCAAGCCATGACTCGGAATCATATCCCACCATCGCTTCCGAATAATTTGCCGGCTCATGACTGTCTAACAGTAACACATCACAAACACTTCGTAATCTTGCCGATATTTGTAGTACAGGTGATGCTGCCGGCTCAGCTGCCACGACCGGCTCAACCTCCAAGGTTTTTGCTGACTCGCTACTAGCCGGTTCCTCTCGAATTTCTTCGAGTTGCACCGTGCTCCCACTTACTCCCTGACTGAGAAACTCTTTCTCAAGGAAGACAACGACAAACACTTTTCCCTCTTCTCGGTTGTAGAAGTAGTAACCCAAGGTTTCTGATACCCACGAAAATACACTTATCCGACTTGGCTGTAAGCTTGTCCGACTGAAGTCGCTTGACAAATGCTTCACAACCCCAAATCTTAAGAAAAGACAAACTCGGCTTTTTGCCTATCCACATCTCATGCGGTGTCTTCTCTACCGATTTTGATGGTACTTTGTTTAGTGTGAACACCGCTGTTCTAGACAATAACCCCAAAATGATAAAGGCAGATATGTCCGACTCATCATTGATCGTACCATGTCCAACAAGGTTCGATTCCGCCTTTCCGAAACACCATTCCTTTGTGGTGTTCCTGGCGGAGTAAGTTGAGGAACTATTCCACAACTTTTCAGATGGTCATCAAACTCATGGCTCATGTACTCGCCTCCTCGGTCCGACCGAAGAAACTTTATTTTCTTGTCAAGTTGATTCTGTGCTTCATTCTGGAATTCTTTGAACTTTTCAAAGGCTTCCGACTTATGTTTCATCAAGTAGATATATCCAAACCTAATCAAATCATCAGTGAAGGTAATGAAGTACTCATAACCACCCCTGGTTGTCGTGCTCATTGGTCCACATACATCACTATGTACTAGTCCCAACAAGTTGGACGCCCTTTCACAACTCTTTGCAAAAGGTGTCTTGGTCATTTTGCCGAGTAGGCAAGATTCGCTTGTCTCGAACGACTCCAAGTCGAACGAGGTTAGGAGTCCATCATCATGGAGCTTCTTCATGCGTTTCCAACTTATATGACCAAGCCGATAGTGCCAAAAGTAAGTCATATTCAGATCATTTGGTTTCAACCTTTTAACATTTATGTTATAAACCGACTCACCATCAAGATTCAAAATAAATAATCCGTCCTGGACGGGTGCAAAGCCGTGAAACATATCATTCAAATACAAAGAACAACCATTATTCTTGATATTCTACTCATAGCCTTGCCTCATCAAACATGAAGCAGAAATAATGTTTCGACTGAGCATTGGAACATAATAACAATTATTCAGTTCCATAATGAATCCGGAAGGTAAATGAAGTTGCATCGTGCCGACTTCCAACGCAGCAACTCTTGCTTTGTTGACGACTCGAATATCAACCTCGCCTCTTGCTACGCTCCTAGTTCTTACTACCTCGCAACGAGTTGCGATGTGAATAATCGATCCGTATCATATACCCAAGAACTATTAGGTGCATCAGCAAGATATATGTCTATAACATTGCAAACAAGTGTACCTGAGTCGGAAGTCATACCTCCACTCTTGGCTTTGTCGGCCAAGTACTTGCTGCAGTTCCTCTTCCAGTGGCCATCCGCCTTGAAGTAGAAGCAAGTGGATCCGGCTGAAGGAGATGGCTTAGTCCCTGAGGAAGTGCTTGGGACCGGGTCCGGAGCCTGCTTTCCTCCTGACTTAGCCTTCTTCTTAGTCCAAGAACTCTTCTTGAACTTAGCCTTATTCTGCACCATCAACACTTGAATGGCGCCCTTCTTGAGATCCGCCTCTGCCTGCTTGAGCATCCCATGCAATTCAGTGAGCTTCTTATCCATACCATGCATGTGGTAGTTCAAAATGAACTGCCCATATGCACTAGGAAGAGAGTTCAGAATTATATCCGTAGCGAACTCTTCGCTAATGGGGTAGCCAAGCCTCTCTAGAGACTGCACGTAACCAACCATTTTTATCACATGCGGACTCAGTGGATCACCATCCTTAAGCTTGCAACTCAGCAAAGCCTAAGAGACTTGATACCTCTCAGTCTTCGCCTAAGCCTGGAACATACTTTTGAGGCTTTCGATCATATCGTAGGCCTCAACATGCTCGAAATTCTTTTGCAAGTCCAGTTCCATGTGAGCAAGCATAAGACAACTAATATCCGTGGACTCATCCTTAGACCGACGGTAGGCATTGGTGGTTGCGACAGTCACATTCTCATTCGGCTCATCTGGAAGTGGGTTGCCTAGGACATGGTCCTTCTTTTTTTATTTGAGAACAATTCTCAGATTTCGATACCAGTTGGTAAAATTAGTGTCGTTCAGTTTATCTTTCTCAAGAATGGTTCTCAACGCAAAACCGGATATCTGAGAGTGACTGCTACTTGGTGCCATGATCTACAACAGAAAATATGCAAAACACTTAAGACATGTATTCATAAAAGAGCAAGCATATTAAATACTTTAATATTTTATGCTCCCACTAGAACCAACACCCCTCCGATGGTTACTTAGTGATTCAGATCCTAAATAAGCAAGTCGGCTGGTGAGCTTTAGCATCACCGCTAGCCGCCAAGTGATCTAGGTAGACAACTCCTTGTCAATCGCATCCCATGCGACTCCTGTTGGACGGGTGGCATCACATGCCCCGGCTCCCATCCTACTTTTCCCCGAGCCCCACAACCGTTGTGATAGACCCGTCTAGCTTACCGAGTGTTTCCGCAGTAAGAGTCCGACTCGAACCCACCTAGTCGGAAAGAATTGGCAGCACCTCAATTTTATGAGCCCACTACTAAAAATGTCCGACTTGTGATGGTGCAAACACTGGCGGGAAAACCGACTAGACCTTCTTTGAGGGATTAAATTTTACCGACTATCTAATAGAGGTAAAACTGAGACATAACAATAACACAAAATAAAGCATCTATAATGTGAAATGGTATGGCTCTCTTCATGGCGATCTCCATCTCCATAAAGCCTGTAATCCGACTCGTGCCAACTCTTGTCACTTGTCGTCTTACTCCATGTCGCTGACATGTACAACGCCTTGCATGCCTTCTGGGTACTCCAAACAGCTACACTAGCTTAGTAAAGTAAATTACATAGAGAATCCGACACGCAGGTCGTTATACAATAAAATGACAGCACCTAGGCTCCAGCCGGCTGATAAAAACCGTGATTCGCAGATCACGTATGGATTACACACATACATCACATGCACATGAACCATACCATTCACAACTTCCTACAAAAACAAGTTATGCATAGACACAATATCTACTGGCGTTGTGAAACTCGCAACGACATCTAAGGCGCTACGACAGGGCGAAGTCGACGGTCCCGCTAGCCGGATAGCGGACGGGGATCAAAGGGGCAGCGCCCGACGATTTTTCCAAAAACGTAGATCTCATCTATGATCCGTACATGGATTCCGACCATTGTTCCGATTCGATCAAACTTTTTGATCTTTGATCATCGCCTCTGGATTTACGTGTCACGGTCTACCTCGATGGCGGAAGCCAACTGGTAGGGGTATGTCGTTCCACGACCTCAGCAGTATGATCACGGAAATCAGATCTACCATTCCCCGAGTACAGTTGATCCAATCAACCTCGTACAAAACCGATCTATCTCATAGATCGACTAGCAAAACAGCATATAGATCTCATCTATAGCATACCACATATCACATATGCGAGATCTCGAGCCTAAAACCAGAAGCTATCGCTCTGATACCACTGTTGGGCCACGCGGAGATAAAACAAAAAATTTCCCCTCTAACGTGGTGATCCCAAGATCTAGTTGAAGTAAAAGGCCACGAGGTTTACCACTAGACGCGCAGTTGCGGATTACTGATGAAGCGCGTCAGTTGATGCAGTGCAGTCCTCACGATCCGATCGTCCTGGTGCTGATCGCACAACACCTCTGCTGGTATCCACACGTACAAGGAGGAGCACCGGCGAATCGCTAGGTTCAGACGATTAGGACTGTGGAGCTAGGGTTTCCAACACATGGAATGAACTAACCGAACAACGATTAACCCTTCTGGGTTACGGTGCTCCACTATATATAGGGAGTGAACGTGGGCTCTGCTCGCGCGACCCATTCACTAAAGCCCATATAACACTAGTCACCGTGAGTCCAACTCACTAACTCAGTCCTAATCTGGTTCAAGTCCAACCCAACCAGATTACATGTTCAGATCCAATCCGAACTTGCTCCCGCTCTTATGTGTGTGACCCCGCAGGCTCATGGCTACTTGGACACGATTGGAGTCCGACTCTCAATCGATCTGTCGGTAGCGGCTCCTAGCAGAACGTGCCGACTCCCAAGTACCAAAGAGTCATGACGACTTGCCTTTCCAATGCGACTTACGTCTGAGTCCCTTTTGCCTCACGATATACCTTGTCAGACTATAGGCGAATATATGTCATCCCTTAAATAGTCCGACTCTCCTCTCGATCCGAGATAAGTGATTCGCCCGACTAACTCTTAGTCGATCGCCTCGGTTAACACTTAACTGAGTCGTGCATGGCCATTATTTCCGAATCATATCTCACGAGAGGGCCCAGAGAATATCTCTCCAAGTGGAGGGGCAAAATCCCATCTTGGCTATTCACATCACACAGCTTGATTCTCAGTCGACCTGAACTCTGCCTTTATAACTGCCCAGTTACGGATCAGCGTTTGACAGAACCTAAGTCGGCGATCCTCAACTTGGACTATGCAATAACCTCAGGTCTAATGATTACATTGATTGAGATATACAAAAGACAACTTGTTCGTTGTACCTCAATATGGGTCAATCTGACTCGCTAAACTCTTTAGCCTAGTCTGTGTAAGTTGGAATAGCATCTCCATGCCCATGACAAGTGGAACCGAGTCATCAAGCCAACTTTCACATTGGTCTAAGTTGTGTGTCCAGCACAACCTCAGTGACCAAGGATATTTAGTACAAACAACATGAATGCATAGTTCCACAACCGAATCACATATTCAATGATACACATCAGATGTTTATACAAGGACTACTTAATATCTTTATAAATACAATGGGAAATATCATCATACATGATTGCCTCTAGGGCATATTCCCAACACCAAGTCAACCCCAAAAAAGCGTCAAAGGATAATACCACAATACTATGCTTTTGTATGCTAAAACAAAGCATGATTCCTTCAAGGCACACTAAGTAATCCCAATTGTTTGTAACAAGTCATGCTACAGCAATAATCACTAAGCATAAGGTCAAAAGAACACCTAGTATGACATGATAAAGTCTAAGTCACAGTCAAAGCAAGCTCCTCTTGTACTATTCAAGCAAGAACATTCTACTCCTCTCCAACACCAAACATCTTATTTGAAACAACACAGCGAGAACGGGGGTCCAAATTATTTTTTATTCAAGCAAAATAAGAAAACTAAACAAAAACTAAGACTCTCCAAGAACAACACAACAGTGCATGAAACAATAAAAACGAAGTGTCTAGAAAGACCTGAGCTTTTTATTGATGAAGAAGGGGATGCCATGGGCATCCCCAAGATTTGAAGCTTGTACCTCTTTAATATTTCTTGGGGTGACACGGGGTGGAATCCCAAGCTTGAGATTTTGCCCATTATTTATCTCATTACATCATTCTCTCTCTACACGTGAAAATTTTCCTTCATACAAAACTTCACACAATCTTCATTAGTAACATTAGTGTATTCAAAAGATAATAAACCTTTAGCCTTAGCTTTGGAACAGCAAAAATTTCACTAAAAACACAAGCTACTGTAGTAATTCCCTCAAAAATCTCAATTTTCCAAAAAAAACCCAAAAAGGAATCAATAAGAAGCAAATGCAAATAATGGCAGAAATCTGTCAAAATAGACCAGCAGGTAGAAACCGATTTTTTCGAAGACCTTCTGTTGCTCAAATAAAAAAGTATTGAACTAACTAAAGTTAGATAACATACAATGGGATTTATTTGCAAAATATCAGATCAATCCGACTTACAGAGATTCCTCACGAATGTTTACGGTGGAGCACAAAAATTTGTTTCAGGACATCAACTCCTCAAATCTTACTTCCCTCTCATTAGAGGTTATTCTTGGCACAAAAAGCAAACGAAAAGGATAAGGAGAGGTCATTACTGAAGTAATAACCTCCAAGACTCAAGAAAACTCTTGGGTTATCTCCAAACAAGTACTTTTCTTTAACGCCTTTAAGTTAGGCATAAGAAGCAAGAATCAAGTATTTTCAAATGAAGAAGCATTGACATCAAACCTTGCTTTCAAAGGAGAAAGAAACTTCTCTCTCCTCGTGGGGAAGTGTTCAATACCTTTCTTGAATATAAATTGATATTTAATGGTGCCTTTTTTCATATCAATGATGGCACCAACAATTCTAAGAAAAGGTCTTCCCAAAGTAATAGGACAAGAAGTATTGTATTCAATATCCAAAACATTGAAATCAACAGGGACATAAGCATTGTTAACCATAATAAGAACATCATTAACACTCCCCATGAGTTTATTCTTAGCATTATCATTAAGTGGGACATCCAAATAACAATCTTCCAAAGGTGGCAAATCAAGCATTTCATAAATCTTTCTAGGCATAATAGATACACTAGAACCAAGGTCACATGAAGCTTTCAAATCAAAGTCATTCACTTGTATATTAATAATGGGTTCCGAACTATCTTCTACTTTCCTAGTAATAGAGGCTTTGTATTTCAACTTCTCTTCCTTAATATTAATAAGAGCATCTTTAATGTGTTTGGTGAAAGCCACATTCATATCACTAGCATCAGGACTTCTAGCAAGATTTTGTAGGAACATAATCACTTCAGAAATATTGCAACCATCAAGATCAAAATCAAACTTAGCATCACTAGTAATAGACTCATTGGGTTTAGGCATTGTGGTAGGAGGAATAGGGACTTTTTGTGGTTTAGTGGCATCCATATTGGTGGTGGTGACAGTGCACACACTATTGTTTCTAGTAATTTTAGCTTCTCTTTCCCACTTAGCATGTAATTGGGCTAATAGTCTTACATTTTCATCAATAGTAACTTGTATGGCATGAGTAGCAGCAAAGGTACTTTCCAAAGTTTCAGGTTTGGCATCCATTTTATTAATCAAAGAGGACTGTGCTTCAGACAAAGAGGAAATATTGTTCTCAACATTCAAAATATTTTCCTCCATAGTCTTGTTGAAAGTGGTTTGTTTACTAATAAAGTCTTTGAGCATGACTTCAAGTTTAGAGGGTGCACTTCTAGTATTGTTGTAAGATTTTCCATAGGTATTGCCATTATTAGGAGGATAAGGCCTACAATTGTTGTTACTACCAAAATTATTCCTATAGGCATTGTTGTTGAAATTGTTGTTTCTAATGAAGTTCACATTAACTTTCTCCTCTTGAGCAACCAAAGAGGCTAAGGGAACATTATTAGGATCTAAAGGAGCTTTCCCATTAACAATCATAGCCATGATAACATCAATTTCATCACTCAAAGAGGAGGTTTCTTTAACAGAATTTACCTTCTTACCATGTGGAGCTCTCTCAGTGTGCCATTCAGAATAATTAACCATCATATTATCATGGAGTTTTGTTGCAGCACCCAAGGTGATGATCATAAAGGTAACTCCAGCAGCTGAATCCAACATGTTTCTTAAGGAGAAGTTCAAACATGTATAAATAGTCTTGATAATCATCCAAGCAGTAAGTCCATGAGTGGGACAATTCTTAACCAGATATTTCATTCTTTCCCAAGCTTGAGAAACAAGTTCATTATCAAGTTGTTTAAATTTCATAATATCACTTCTCATAGATATAATCTTAGCAGGAGGGTAATACTTTACAATAAAAGCATCTTTGCACTTAATCCAAGAATCAATACTATTTCTAGGCAAGGATAGCAACCATTCTTTAGATTTTCCTCTCAAGGAGAAACGAAACAACTTGGGATTAATAATATCTCCATCTACATCCTAATATTTTTGCATCTCACAAAGTTCAACAAAGTTATTGAGGTGGGCAGCAACATCATTAGAAATAGCACCAGAAAATTGCTCTCTCATCACAAGATTCAACAAAGTAGGCTTAATTTCATAAAAGGTAGCATCAGGAGCAGGTGGAGCAATAAGAGTACGTAGGAAATCATTGTTGTTTGTGCTAGTGAATTCAAACAACTTGGTGTTCTCAACAGAGTTCATTTTGGCAAAAGTGGAGCAAGCCAAAGCAGCAGCAACCAGAGCAGGAACTATTTTTTGTGTTTTTGATAAGAGAAAGAAAACCAAACTAAACGATTTTTTTTGGAGTTTTTGATAAAAAGAGGCAAACAAAACCAAGAAAAATAAACCAAGCAAAACAAAAAACAAAGTAAAGAGAAAGGTTGTGAAGGACTCCCCTTGTGAAGACGTCCTTAGCCTCCCCGGCAACGGCGCCAGAAAACTTGTTGATGGCTCCTAGAAGCGCTTCATCGGGAAACCCCAAGAGCTAGGTGTGATGCATCACAACAACAAGTATTTCCTCAGTAAGAAACCGAGGTTATCAAACCAGTAGGAGGAAGGAAACGTCTCAAAGGTGTTGAAAGCAACTTGGAAACCTGCACAACACAAACTCAAGACTTTGCCCAAACGAACAGTGAGGTTGGCAATCTCACCGGTTGCTGTAACAAAGGATTAACTGTATGGTGTAGAAGGTAGTAGTGGTTTGCAGCAAGTAAACAGAAACTGTGGAAGATATATCAATGGTAAAGATTGGACCAGGGTCCATAGTTCACTAGAGGTGTTCTCCTTAGATAAACAAACATGGCATGCTAGGTAAACAAATTACAGCAGGGCAATTGACAGGACTGAGAAATACATAACAATGAAATACTAGACATTCATGATCCTATGAGATTTGATTGGGAAATACAACAAGATACATAGACTGCCGTCCAACTGCATCTTTGACTAGAAATCCACCTTCGGGTTATCATCTGAACCCTCCAGTATTAAGTTGCAAGCAACAGATAACTGCTTTAAGCAAAGTGTGTAAGGTAAACAATCCACTTGTTCCATGAACAAGGGACCGTTGTTTTCTCCCTAGTGGCAACATCACATCTACAACCTTAGACATTTTTGTCACTTCCCTTAGATTAAATAGAGGCATGAACCCACTATCGAGCATAAATACCCCCTCGTGGAGTCACTAGCATCTACTTGGTCAAGATAGCTACTAGAAACGGAGAGCATGCAAGATCACAAACAACACAGACATGATAAAATCAATAATACAAAACCATTAATCAATCTGACATAGTAATCTCAATATCCATCGGATCCCCGCAAACACAACATGCATTATTACAAATAGATATGATCTTGATCATGAACATAGCTCACAAGATCTAAACATGGTAGCACAAAGGAGGAGATACAACCATCTAGCTACTACATGGACTCATAGTCCAAGGTGGAACTACTCACGCTTCATACCGGAGGCTGGCATGACGAAGAAGAAGGCCTCCGGGATGATCTCCCCTCTGGCAGGGTGCCGGGAAGAGCTTCAGATCCCCCTGATCTAGGGACGATGGTGGCAGCGGCTACAGACGGTTTCGTGGAATATTGATCGGGTCCTTAGGGTTTAGGCATCGGGGGGTCTTTATAGGCGAAGAGGCGAGGTAGGGGCGTCCAGGGTGGTCACACCCTCCCCAGGCGCGGCTAACCCTAGCCCGCGCTGCCAGGGTGTGTGGCCCCCTGGTGGCTCTCCTCCGTCTCGTATTCAGGCTTCGTGTTCCCCATGGTAAAATATAGACTTTGGATTTTGTCCCATCCAATTCCGAGAATATTGAATTTCTACCTTTCTAGAACCAAAAACAGAAGAAAACATGCAACTGGCACCGTGGCATCTTGTTAATAGGTTAGTACCAGAAAACATATAAAAACACCTCAAAGTATAGACAAAACAAAGCAAAGTAGATACTAAATAAGCATGGAACATAAAAAATTATAGATATGTTTCCGACGTATCAATCCCTTCATCGTCACTAGCATCATCCATTTCCTTCATGGCCTCCCTATTAGGTGCGGTCTCTTGATCCCTCAGATTCCACTTTGCCATATGCTTAAGCAATTTCCAACAATGATGGAGGTTGAGTGACTTGTTCTTCGAGCCCTTCATTGCCTTATACCTTTCTTTGGAAATTTGCTCCTAAATTCCACAATTTAATCATCAATTTTTTCATAATTTCACAATTGCTTCATAAAAAGGGAAGAATGGCTCACATTGTCATCGGGAAAGGCGCCACTTGGAGGATTTTCCTCACTTGTGCCATAGCTCCGGCCCAATGATTGCAAGTTGGTTTTATTACATCCTATCGCCCTTGCATAGACCGATACGAATAGGCGATAGGATAGGAAACACGAGGCATTAATTTGAAGAATTTATATTTGATGTGCTGCCAGTAGCGCTTGCCGGTTTGGTCCGTGCCGGTCAAAACATCGATCGACACTTGGGACCATGCCCATGTTGGAGATATGCCCAAGAGGCAATAATAATGGTTATTATCATACCTTTATGTTTATGATAAATGTTTACATCCCATGCTATAATTGTATTAACCGGAAACATTAATACTTGTGTGTTTTGTAAACATGAAAGAGTCCCTAGTAAGCCTCTTGTTAAACTAGCTTGTTGATTAATAGATGATCATGGTTTCCTAATCATGGAAATTAGATGTTATTAATAACAAGATCATGTCATTAGGAGAATGATGTGATGGACACACTCCTATAGTAAGCGTAGCGTAAGATCAAGTTATTTAGAGTTCATTTGTTACAAAGATTTCAAATATATAGTAACCTAATCCTTCGACCATGAGATCATGTTAATCACCATCACCGGATGAATACTTTGATGACATCAAACACCACTTCTGTAACTGGGTGGTTATAAAGGTGGCATTAGGTATTTTAAAGTATGTGTTGAGGCATATGGATCAAGAGTGGGATTTGTCCATCCATATGACGGGTAGATATACTCTGGGCCCTCTCGGTGGAATATCATCCAATTGGCTTGCAAGCATGTGACTAGGTCACAAGGTATGTCATATCATGTGACTATGTGGGAGCCATAATGAATTTCCAGATTCCTTTAATGGTTATTGATCAGAGAGGTGTCTCGATCATGTTTGCATAGTTCACGAACCGTAGGGAGACACACTTAAGGATTTGATGTTGTTTAGTAGATATGGAATGTGAGTTGGAGACCGAATATTGTTCGAAGTCTCGGATTGGATCCAGGACATCACGAGGAGATCCGGAATGGTCCAAAGAATAAGATTCATATAAGGAAAGTCCAATTCCGGGGTTCGGAAATGTTTTCGGAGTTTTCACCGAAAGCTTCTAGAAAGTTCTGGAAGGTCCACCACCCCGGAAGGGGCACATGGATGCGCCATACCCAAGTGGGGGTGGTGGCATCATGCCGTAGGTCAAGTCGGCCAAGACTAGGAAGTGGGAAACAAACTCTAGTTTGAATAGTCAAACTCTAATTTGAAAAGTCAAATACCAATTTGGAAAGTCAAAATCCTAGTGGAGGAAGGAGAGGAAACCTACATGGGAGAGGTTTCCCTCTCCCTCCCCAATCCGCCGGCCAAGAGGGAGTTGGGGGAGGACTCGGCCTCCCCTTGCCGCCTCTCTCCCCCATATAATCAGGGGCGGTGCGCCCCTTGGCCCTCACCCCAAACCCTAGGCCGCCACCGCCCCTCCCAAGTCGTCGGCGCCCTAGCTCCTCCAAATCGCCGCCGCCTTACCCAAGATGTCGCCGCCCTCCTCCCCTCGGCGACTAAACCCTAGCCACCGAGGCCCTCTCTCCTCCACCATACCTGCTCCGGCTTAGCTCTGCAGGATCTACTCCTCCACCTCCACCACCACACCGTCGTGCTGCCGGAATAGCGAGGAGACCTACAACCTCCGCTTTCTGCCGGAAAAGGGAGATGAAGGTCTTCATCGAGTACCGTACGTGTGACCGACTGCGAAAGCGCTGCCGGAACATGGTGCCGAAAAAGGATCGTCTACACGATCTTGAGATCGGCAAGTAAACGACTACATCAACCACGAGAATCCGATCTCGTTAAACGCATTGGATCTACGAAGGTTAGTACTCTATAAACTCGTTGCGCCGATCCTATAGATTAGATCTTGGCTTTTGTGTGTTCACGCGATAGATTTTTTTTGTTTTCCATGCTACGAACCCCTATAGCCCGGACCAATCAAGTGTCCTCGATCTCGGTATAGTTCACCATCCTATTCTTCCTTATCGTCGGTGCTTGAGCTGTGTTGAACACCTCCTCCTCGAGATCTTCCAGTTCAGCCTCGGCGTCTTCTTGTTCACCTTCATCATCGCCGAACTAGAGTTGTGAGCCGAAAATGTCGACTGCACTCTCGTTTAGCACGTTGACGAATGATGCCGTGGCATCGTGCAGCGGAGGCTGCTACGGGGCAGCCGGCGGCTGCTCAGTGCCGACGGAAGGAAGGCCCGCGCAGCGCACGGTCTTCTTCGTCCCACGTGGCTTGGTGTAACACCCTCAGAATCGGCCCTATGCAAGTTTTAGCGGTACCCGCCAAACCCGCATAGAAACGATTCAAAGGTGCCCACCAGGCACTTTCGTGCGGGTGGAAAACGAAGTAATAACATTACACAACAGTCCTCGATGGGACCCACAGAACAAATATATATACAACACGACTCCATGAGCCAAGAATACAGATATACGGTACAAAGTTCCAAATCACCTTGAAAAGATGGAGCGTCCGACTACGGACAAGATGCAAATGGGGCTAAGATCCCTAAAGAATAACCAATGGCGTCCATAACCCTCCCCAGGCCAAGCCGGAGGGGTAACCCTGCTAACGACGTCGATCTCAAAACCTGCTTAAACAAAAGGGGTGCCGACAAAGGGCAAAGGAAAAGAGGAGCCAAGATCTTTGGGCCAGTACACGGCGAGACTAGAATTCGGCGGTCCTCGCCTACATAGGTATGGTGGACTGAAGCGGCAGCGACAGCATGCACTAAACATCCTATAGAGACTCGATACAACTGGCGGCAATCAGAGAGGGGTAAGAAAGACCTATTCGATACCAACTTGATGCTACCATCAAACAAACCCATCCTGGCGTTTCCCCCTCGAGACCAAACGAGGAAGTCAACCGAGGAACTCACACAGTTGGCAGTTTTATTTATTCAGTTATCGTTGCAGCAATTACTAGTCAGGTATAGATAATTGTCCTGATAAAAGAAGCAGTGGGCCCTTTTAGTTATTCATTCCGTTGTAGTTGCAGCAATTACTAATCAGATACAATTAGCATGAGATAAACCCAAAACCCAGCAGTTGTTGGTACTTTAATTAGCCATTCCGTTGTAGTTGCAATACTTACTAGTCAGGTACAATGGTCGCAAGCGACAGTCCAAACAAGCAATTGTGGGCAGTATTATTTAGCCATTCCATTATAGTGAAGCTGATTACTAGTCATTATAAGTCAAATTTATAGCAATAAACTTTAGTTATGCTTGTCTATGGTCGAGATACTGTGCTCCAAGTCGTCCATAACCATGACACTTTTGAAAGTTTTTCCCGTCCGGGGTGCACCAATAGCAACACACGCTCGATCAACCTCGGAAAAACCAAATCAAAACCCAACGAGGCTTTCACGACTAAGCAATCACAGGATTCAGAAATATTTCAGGGGGCCACCCCTTAAAGTAGAACCCGCAACGAAGACGGCCGGCTCCGAGACGGACTTAAGGTTGTGGGGACGGCTGTGAACGACTGGGAACCCGAAAGTGTGGCTGGGCTTGTCGACACATGAATCGTGCCACGATCCTAACAAGCAGTGTGCTCGCACAAACGTAAATACTGATAGTAGCATGGCATAAGTACAGGATAGTAAATAAAACCTCAAACTAGTTTGTGGCCCCAAGAAATAAGATGAATCAAGCTCGCTCGGGGTCCCATATACCTCCCGGATGTGGATAGCGCGATAAATCAAGGAACAGGTATCAAGTACTCGGGGTCCTACGGGACACAAGTGGGCGTTCGGAAACCAAAATTATCTATCACCCACCGATGCCTCTGCTTACTTCAATTTTAGTTGTTAAACAGGAATTAAAGTGAACGATAAGTAAAACTATGATCATCTCCAACATGAACATGCGGCAATACATCAACAACTGTGGCACTGAACGACACGCAACAGCACTTGAGCAAGCGACTACGACGCGCAAGTCCAACTATCTACCAAACAACAGGTAATAGGATGTGTCCAAGGCAATATAGGGCTGCACGGTATATCGCAGGTACGGAAACTAGAGCATCGCGACACAGATAGCAATAGATCAACAGGAGGGAATAAATACTATAAAAGTAAGATAGGTAGAAAGGGGGAGATGCTCGCCTGAAAACATTGTCGAAGGTTCAACCGAAGATCGGGGCAAAGCTCACATCAACTCAACGGCCTTATCCGCGAAGAAGCAAAACACTAGAAGAAACACCGGATGCAATATTTAATACAACGGCGGAAGATCGGCATGATGCATGTATGATGAATGACATGGCAAAGGTGTGATGCAATTAGGTCATATTAAGTGGAACCGGGGTCCCGACAATTAATCAAATGGTTCATGTTATTTATCTACCCCGCAATTTAAATGTTGTTTGAACATGGCCAAATATAGCACCGGTTCGCTACCCCAATTTAAATGAGGCCAATATAAGGCTAGATTTGCCCGCATATGGGCCCCATATTTAATTATTAGGTGAATCGGCATAAGGCCCCCAAACCACACAAATATGCATGCGAGATGAATGGTTAATATGCAACAGGTTTTATGTTTAGCATTTATAAAAATAGTGGCTCGGGAAAAGGTTCGCACATTAGGGTTCTCGACGGTCTTGGTGTTTCCGGGGTTCGGGGTCGGTCTCAGGGTCCAGGTTCGACAGTTCGGGGTTTAGGGTCTTCGGATCTGCGAAGGGGATCATGGCGTTCCGAGGAGAAGATCTTGGCGTGCCGAGGGTTCGGTCTCCAGATCCCGGGGAGGATGTCTTGCGGCTTCCCGTGAAGGCGACCTTGACGCTCGGTGTCCGAGAAGTAAACTTGTCGTCCGTCTCTTGTCGGTGGTGAACTCGGACGATGGTCTTCGGGTCCGGGAAGGAGCACTTGGCGTTCTGAGGCCTTGACGTCCCTGACGATGATCTTGTAGTTCCGTGTCCGGGGTTCTTGTCGTACCATGTAAGAAGATCTTGTTGTCCACGTAGGCGAACTTGGTGGTGTCGAGGAAATGGTTGAATTACGGCTTCGGGGACTCGGTGTTCCGCAGGAGAACTTGGTGTTCTAGCTTTGGTTGTTGGCCTCGGGTTCCGGAGCCGCTTGTCGATGATGACCTTGGAACGGCACCGACGGTCTTCGATTGGCATCGTGGTGGTAGCGTCGCTATCTCGAAGGCGATGTCTGTTTCCTCCCCTGTCTTTAGTAATTCTCCGAGATTATCCGACAGGTCGGCGGGGGCACTTGGATGTCAAAGGTAGTCGCGATCGGTGCCACCTCGGGTTCTCTCATAACTGTGATATCGCACTCAACCACAAGGCTGTCATCCTTCAGGTACGGCAATGGCTGCAAGAAGTCTTCGCTCATATAGGTAGGCGGCTTGGCGCGGAACACCACGGGCTTCTTCCGGGAGAGCACCACGAACGACGGCAGCTTCTTGGCCTGGTCGACCAGCCTGACCTCGAAGAACGCCCTGGCCTGAGCGTTGGTGCTCACGAGCTCGAGGGAAACGGAGGCGTAGAGGCCGGCGGGGAGGCGGCAGCAGGGACGAGGCCGGCCGGCGAGGGCGTGTCGGCGACGGGCGGCGAGGAGAGCACGGGCGGCGGAGGCAGAGGAGGCTGGCGCCTGGCGGAGGGGACGCGGGCGTCTCCCGAGGAGCTCATGGTCGGGAGGGCACGCCGCGAGCTTGGCCGGAGGGGCCGCGGACGGCTGCAGGGCGGCGGGCGCAAGGCCAGGCGAGCCCGGCCTCGGGAGGGAGGATGGAGCGCCAGCGGAGCGGGGGGCGAGGCGGCCGGGCTCGCCTGGGAGGAGGAGGACGCCGGCGGGGGCGCAGGCGTGCGTGGTGGCCGCGCGAGGCGAGGCACCGGGGCGCGGGGCTTGTCGGCTCGGGAAGGGAAACACGGCAGGCGGCGGGGGGTGGCAGACGGAGGGCGGGCGGCGCGCCGGGCGGCACCGACGCAGGAGGCGCCTGACGGAGAAGCGAGCGGGGAGAGGGAGGCGCGAGGCGCGAGCGGCGCGCTGGGGAGCCGAGGGAGGTGGATGGAGGCGGCTGCCGGACGGGCGGCGCCAGGTGGCCGGAAGACGGGCGAGCGCTGGGCCCTGTGGGCGAGGCGAGCAGATCGGTGAGCAGAAGGGCGGGCGGGCGGCCGGCCGAGGAGGAGGCGGGAGGAGAGGCGAGTCGGGCGAGGCGGCGGGCGGCTGAGCGAGCAGAGGGTGGTGGCTCGGCGGGAGGTAGGGGAAGGAGGCGGAGAGGGCGCTGGGAACGCTGGGCCAGTGGGTCCGGGACGTGGGGATCGGGCAGGGCGGGTCGTGGTGTCCAGGACAGTGGGGCCTCGGGGTGTGGGGAAAGAGAGAGAGAAGAGAGAGTGGAGGGCGTGGCAGGGGGTGATTGGATAGGGGAGAGAGGGGAGCTGAGGTGGCGAGCTGCTACTGGTTGGGGTGAGGTGGCCGGTGGGTGTGGGTAGATAGGTTGGTATCTTTAGGATTTAGGTTGGACCGATTTAAATCCTGGGGCGGTCGTTCGGGTCGAATCGGCCCGTTCGACTGCCCCACTAAAATAATATAATATTTTATTTATGTTAAACGGGCCGTTTGCAAACCGATAGCAGCCAAAACAAAATAATCCGGAGACCCGGGTTTGGCGTTTGAATAAAAGATGGGGCGTTTTAGAAAACAAAACCAGGCTTTTCAAAAATAGTTTTATGCAAGCAAATGCAAGCTGATGACGATGCTCAAATGCAATGTGGCATGATGACATGAGCATGCGGTCATGATGATGCAATGCACAAAAACAACGCGATTTTCTAGTAGTGGTTTTGCGGGATGCCACAATTCGACACCACTAACAATGGATCTCGCCCTCGAGATCCGCCTCATGGTACCGGAAAGAAGGTCGACGATCTGATCCTTCGCGCTTCGTGTAGATCCTCGCGACACCACTAACAAGAGGTCGTTGTCCGTGCTCGTTGAGAGAACACTTCGGAAAAACAAAGGGCAGAGGTAGAGGTATCAAACAATAAGGCCACCTCTAACTTCCATGGACGGAGTAAAATTGCATCGATCCCCCCATTCCATGTACATAAGCGAATGATAAGAGTAGTGGTATGGTCGCGACTCCATCTCGCACTCGAAGCATTACTATGTACACGAGTAGACAGATTATGCAACCAACTCTCAGAATCAGACTGAAGATCTCGACAAGCGAGGCACAGAACAAGGGAGTGATGCAGACCCTGCATCGGATCTGGCGTAGATGATGTCGTCGCGTCGGGAAACACCGGAAGGCACAAACAAGGAACAAAGAATGGTACCACAGACGAAAGATTCCTCGGGCAGCATGAACACCAGACGTAGCATCACCGTTACCAAAGGAGGAAGCGAAACCCTGAAGGTACGACGGAAACCCAACCACGAGAATTCCTGGACTCGAGGAAAGAGACGAGAGCGGATTCAAAACACGTAGAGGTAAGAGGAGAACAGCAGAGGGGTAAGGAGTAAAATCAGACCTAATCAGAACTATCCAACCGATTTTGAAAATAGTTTTGGACACTCTACTTCGGCCGTTAGCTAGGTTATCCTACAGGCTGGACTTGTGGGGTATCGCAATCACGAGCTCGATACCACTCAGAACACCCTCGAATCGGCCCTATGCAAGTTTTAGCGGAACCCGCCAAACCCGCATAGAAACGATTCAAAGGTGCTCACCAGCACTTTCGTATGGTGTAAAACGGTAATAACATTACACAACAGTCCTCGATAGGACCCACAGAACAGATATATATATACAACACGACTCCATGAGCCAAGAATACAGATATACGGTACAAAGTTCCAAATCACCTTGAAAAGATGGAGCGTCCGACTACGGACAAGATGCAAATGGGGCTAAGAGCCCTGAAGAATAACCAATGGCGTCCATAACCCCCTGCCAAGCCGGAGGGTAACCGCTAACGACGCCGATCTCAAAACCTGCTTAAACAAAAGGGTGCCGACAAAGGGCAAAGGAAAAGAGGAGCGTCGATCGAGGCCAAGACACGGCGAGACTAGAATTCGCGGTCCTCGCCACATAGGTATGGTGGATCAAGCGGCGACAAAGATGCACTAAACATCCTATAGAGACTCGATACAACCTGGCGGCAATCGAGAGGGTAAGAAAGACCTATTCGATACCAACTTGATGCTACCATCAAACAAACCCATCCTGGCGTTTCCCCCTCGAGACCAAACGAGGAAGTCAACCGAGGAACTCACACAGTTGGCAGTTTTATTTATTCAGTTATCGTTGCAGCAATTACTAGTCAGGTATAGATAATTGTCCTGATAAAAGAAGCAGTGGGCCCTTTTAGTTATTCATTCCGTTGTAGTTGCAGCAATTACTAATCAGATACAATTAGCATGAGATAAACCCAAAACCCAGCAGTTGTTGGTACTTTAATTAGCCATTCCGTTGTAGTTGCAATACTTACTAGTCAGGTACAATGGTCGCAAGCGACACTCCAAACAAGCAATTGTGGGCAGTATTATTTAGTCATTCCATTATAGTGAAGCTGATTACTAGTCATTATAAGTCAAATTTATAGCAATAAACTTTAGTTATGCTTGTCTATGGTCGATATACTGTGCTCCAAGTCGTCCATAACCGCGGACACGGCTTTCAGAAAGTTTTACCCGGCCGGGGTGCACCAATAGCAACACACGCTCGATCAACCTCGGCAAAACCAAATCAAAACCCAACGAGGCTTTCACGACTAAGCAATCACAGGATTCAGAAATATTTCAGGGGGCCACCCCTTAAAGTAGAACCCGCAACGAAGTCGGCCGGTTCCGAGACGGACTTAAGGTTGTGGGGACGGCTGTGAACGACTGGGAACCCGAAAGTGTGGCTGGGCTTGTCGACACCGCGGAATCGTGCCACGATCCTAAAGACAAAGTGTGCTCCTCGCACAAACGTAAATACAGAGTAGCATGGCATAAGTACAGGATAGTAAATAAAACCTCAAACTAGTTTGTGGCCCCAATAAATAAGACCGAATCAAGCTCGCTCGGGGGTCCCATACCTCCCGGATGTGGATAGCGCGATAAATCAAGGAACAGTATCAAGTACTGGGTCCTACGGGACACAAGTGGGCTCGAAACCAAAATTATCTATCACCCACCGATGCCTCTGCTTACTTCAATTTTAGTTGTTAAACAGGAATTAAAGTGAACGATAAGTAAAACTATGATCATCTCCAACATCAACATGCGGCAATACATCAACAACTATGGCACTGAACGACACGCAACAGCACTTGAGCAAGCGACTACGACGCGCAAGTCCAACTATCTACCAAACAACAGGTAATAGGATGTGTCCAAGGCAATATAGGGCTGCACGGTATATCACAGGTACGGAAACTAGAGCATCGCGACACAGATAGCAATAGATCAACAGGAGGGAATAAATACTATAAAAGTAAGATAGGTAGAAAGGGGGAGATGCTCGCCTGAAAACATTGTCGAAGGTTCAACCGAAGATCGGGGCGAATCTCACATCAACTCAACGGCCTTATCCGCGAAGAAGCAAAACACTAGAAGAAACACCGGATGCAATATTTAATACAACGGCGGAAGATCGGCATGATGCATGTATGATGAATGACATGGCAAAGGTGTGATGCAATTAGGTCATATTAAGTGGAACCGGGGTCCCGACAATTAATCAAATGGTTCATGTTATTTATCTACCCCGCAATTTAAATGTTGTTTGAACATGGCCAAATATAGCACCGGTTCGCTACCCCAATTTAAATGAGGCCAATATAAGGCTAGATTTGCCCGCATATGGGCCCCATATTTAATTATTAGGTGAATCGGCATAAGGCCCCCAAACCACACAAATATGCATGCGAGATGAATGGTTAATATGCAACAGGTTTTATGTTTAGCATTTATAAAAATAGTGGCTCGGGAAAAGGTTCGCACATTAGGGGTCTCGACGGTCTTGGTGTTTCCGGGGTTCGGGGTCGGTCTCAGGGTCCAGGTTCGACGGTTCGGGGTTTAGGGTCTTCGGATCTGCGAAGGGGATCATGGCGTTCCGAGGAGAAGATCTTGGCGTGCCGAGGGTTCGGTCTCCAGATCCCGGGGAGGATGTCTTGCGGCTTCCCGTGAAGGCGACCTTGACGCTCGGTGTCCGAGAAGTAAACTTGTCGTCCGTCTCTTGTCGGTGGTGAACTCGGCCGATGGTCTTCGGGTCCGAGAAGGAGCACTTGGCGTTCTGAGGCCTTGACGTCCCTGACGATGATCTTGTAGTTCCGTGTCCGGGGTTCTTGTCGTACCATGTAAGAAGATCTTGTTGTCCACGTAGGCGAACTTGGTGGTGTCGAGGAAATGGTTGAACTACGGCTTCGGGGACTCGGTGTTCCGCAGGAGAACTTGGTGTTCTAGCTTTGGTTGTTGGCCTTGGGTTCCGGAGCCGCTTGTCGATGATGACCTTGGAACGGCACCGACGGTCTTCGATTGGCATCGTGGTGGTAGCGTCGCTATCTCGAAGGCGATGTCTGTTTCCTCCCCTGTCTTTAGTAATTCTCCGAGATTATCCGACAGGTCTGAGGGGGCACTTGGATGTCAAAGGTAGTCGCGATCGGTGCCACCTCGGGTTCTCTCATAACTGTGATATCGCACTCAACCACAAGGCTGTCATCCTTCAGGTACGGCAATGGCTGCAAGAAGTCTTCGCTCACATAGGTAGGCGGCGCGAACACCACGGGCTTCTTCCGAGAGAGCACCACGAACGACGGCAGCTTGGCCTGGTCGACCAGCCTGACCTCGAAGAACGCCTGCTCGAGGCGGTGCTCACGAGCTCGAGGGAAACGGAGGCGTAGAGGCCGGCGGGGAGGCGGCAGCAGGGACGAGGCCGGCCGGCGAGGGCGTGTCGGCGACAGGCGGCGAGGAGAGCACGGGCGGCGGAGGCAGAGGAGGCCGCGGGCGCCTGGCGGCGGAGGGGACGCGGGCCTCCGCGAGAGCTCATGTCGGGAGGGCACGCCAGAAGCTTGGCGGAGGGGGCATGACGGCTGCAGGAGGCGGCGGGGCGGCGGCGGCGAGCCCGGCCTCGGGAGGGAGGATGGAGCGCAATGAGCGGAGCGGAGGGGCGAGGCGCCGGGCTCGCTGGCGGGAGGAGGACGCCGCAGGGGTGAGGTGCGGTTGCGTGGTGGTGGCCGGCGCGAGGCGAGGCCACCAGGGCGGCGGGGCTTGTCGGCGGCTCGGGGAAGGGGAGACGTGGCGGCAGGGCGAGGGGGGGGGTTGGTAGCCGGCAGACGGAGGGGCGGCAAGCGCGGTCGCCGGCGGCGCCTGACGCAGGGAGGCGCCCGACGGAGGGGCGAGTGGGAGAGGAGGCGCGAGGCGAGCGCTGGCGAGCCGAGGGAGGTGGATGGAGGCGCTCGGACGGGCGGCGCCGACGAGGGTGGCCGGAAGACGGGCGAGCGGGCTCCTGCGGCGAGGCGAGCAGAGATCGGCGGAGCGGGCGGGCTCGGGCCGGGCGCCGAGGAGGGAGGGGAGAGGAGCGAGCTGGCGAGGCGGGAGGCGGGCGTCCGGCGTGGCATGGAGCGAGCAGAGGGTGGCTGGCTCGAGCGGGAGGTAGGGGAAGGAGGGGCTGCGGGGCAGAGGGGTGGGACGCGGGCGCGCGTGGGAACGCGTCAGGTGGGTCCGGGGACGTGGGGATCGGGGCAGGGGCGGGTCAGGTGGTGTCCAGGGACAGGTGGGGCCTGGGGGTGGGCTGTGTGGGGGAAAGAGAGAGAGGAAGAGAGAGGGAGTGGCTGACGTGGCAGGGGGTGATTGGATAGGGGAGAGAGGGGAGCTGAGGTGGCGAGCTGCTACTGGTTGGGGTGAGGTGGCCGGTGGGTGTGGGTAGATAGGTTGGTATCTTTAGGATTTAGGTTGGACCGATTTAAATCCTGGGGCGGTCGTTCGGGTCGAATCGGCCTGTTCGACTGCCCTACTAAAATAATATAATATTTTATTTGTGTTAAACGGGCCGTTTGCAAACCGATAGCAGCCAAAACAAAATAATCCGGAGACCCGGGTTTGGCGTTTGAATAAAAGATGGGGCGTTTTAGAAAACAAAACCAGGCTTTTCAAAAATAGTTTTATGCAAGCAACTGCAACATGATGACGATGCTCAAATGCAATGTGGCATGATGACATGAGCATGCGGTCATGATGGTGCAATGCACAAAAACAACGCGATTTTCTAGTAGTGGTTTTGCGGGATGCCACAATTGGCTGGCCCGGTGTTCCCTAGCCTCTTCCTCTTCAAGGCGGATCCAACCAGCGGAGCTCCTGCGCCAACACCGGCGGCGGGGCTAGGCTGTTGAGGCTCCACGGCCTTAGCAACGACGGCGGGAGCTCGCTGGGGTCCATAGCTTCCGGTTCGGTGAGCGCCAGCGACGGAAATCGTGGTGGGGATGGAGGTTGGGGGCGGCAACGGCGCAGGCGGGAGAGGGGGAAGCGAAATGTCCCTTGCGTGCAATACTGGGGTTCGATACAGGGCTGCTCGGGTCGGCCTCCCGCACTGGGAATTTAGGGTTTGGGAGACGGGTTTCTCCGCGGGCTTTAATTTTTTTTACTATTTTCAAACGTTCATAGATTCCACTAGAGTGGCAGATTTTTTTCAAAAACCGCAAACTAGCGGTTTATTTACACTTTTTGCGAGTTTAGAGGCTTCATTAGAGCTGCTCTTAGTGGGGATCGGAAAGGACATGGAGAAAGGCCAGATGGAAGAGCTGTAATGTGCTGTGGGATACATGATGGATCAATTGCAAATATTAACGGAAAAAATGATAATGTGCAAAAAAAATGTGCTCGAAAATGAGTTAGTGGGGATCATGGAATTTAAAGTTCAGTGCCAGACCTCGTCTGGTACTCCTGCACCCTAGAAATGCAGTACACATCCTATGCCATTGAATACACATTCATGTAAATTTTAGGAATTCAAAAGGGTCGTAGGAAAACTGAAAGTTTCGCCCCCATCGCTATCACCTGTATCATTCGACTTCTTTTGTCTCTCCGTTTCATGTTCTTCGGATTTTTGGATCCACTTGGCTTGTAGCTGTGACGCCTGATTCAACATGTCCGTGGCATCACTCTGCATGTTTAGCCTTGTTAGGGCGAGTGACTGCATGTACAAACCCGTGGGACACTCCGGAACGATAACCTGTGCTTCCCTCGCGTCCTGGAGGGCAGCAACAGGTTGGTCAGACATAAGGTAGCAAAAGCTACGTCTGGCAAAGACAGTTACTGTTTTTTTTTTTAGGGTAAACAGCACTTTATTGACTTAAATCAAATCCTTACAGAGGGCTTCTCGGATGCAATCCGGATCCCCATCACGAAAAACCGAAAAAATAAACGACTCAGCCCGGCGGGCTAGAATGTGTGATGTTACATTAAGCAATCTACCAACATGACGAAAAATCACAGAAGTGAAATCTGGCACCATTTTCTTGATGTTCTGGGTAACCACACCAATGCCTGTCCGATCCAGTCCAGGGGAGTTGATGCGCCGGATGACAGATAAACAATCAGATGCTAAGATGATCTTGTCGTAGCCTTCCTCCCGAGCGAGGGGCAATGCACGCCTGATGGCAAGTGCTTCTGCTAGTTCTGGCGCCGTAACCTCATCAAGAACTTGACTGCAAGCAACCAAGCATAAGCCGATGTGGTTCCTGATCACGACGCCTACCCCCATCCGTGAAGATTCTGCAAACAGAGCTGCATCAACGTTAACAAGCACCGTTCCTTGCGGCGGCGACAACCATCGAGTTGGGGAAATGGTCGCACGACTGAGTTTGGAACTTGGCTCTAGAACATGCATCTCAATCATCTCAACATATGATTTAACTTTCTCTGCTAAGCTGGCTGGGTTCCTCATTCTTTCTCCTTTACGAATCCCATTGCGAGCATCCCACAGGTGCCACACAGCAACAGCCAACATGATCTATTCGATGTCCCGTGATCTTCCGAGGAACTCGAAGACCCAATCCTTTGGGCTGGTAAAACCCTTCCTCCTAAGTTGGACAGGGTATGATTTTTTCAGCTCTCGCCATACTTCACGTGCATACTGACAGAATAAGAACACGTGCTCAACTCGCTCCTCTTGGCAGCAGAACACGCACACATCTGTACATGGAATATGGCGGCGACAAAGCTGGTGCGCCGTAGGCAGGCAATCATGGATGAACCTCCACAGTGTAATCACCATTTTACCGGGTGCTTTAATTCTCGATAGCTTCTTCCAGCATTTGATTTCCTCAGGTGTGTTAGACACAAGCCCACGTCCAGGGTTACTCATGGCCTGAATAAACTCATATGTCCTTGCTAAGTTATAGCTAGACCGGACTGTGTAGTCCCCAGTTTTAGAGAAAGGCCAGGAAGCAAAGTCTTCGCCTCCGCGTCTGCTGATTGGCACCTGAAGAATACTTGCGGCAACCTCCGCAGTAAATATAGTTCTCACGACCTCCTGATCCCATTGTCCCGTGTCATTATTTATTAGGGAAGCCACCGTTGCACCTTCAGGGACAGGTACCCGTGCTTTGACCTGAAACGGATGAACATCAGGTATCCAGTTATCAGTCAACATTCTAGTGGTGCAACCATCTCCGATGCCCCACCTCAAGCCTCGCTGCAGTAGTTCTTTTCCAAATAGAATGCTACGCCATGTGTAAGAGGCAGAGCGAGGTGTAGTCGCCTCCCAAAAATCACAGTTTGGGAAGTAACGGCCTTTGAGTACTCGTGCACACAAAGATGAAGGAGCAGTCATCAGACGCCAACACTGTCGGGCGAGCATCGCTTGGTTAAAGAGAACCATGTCGCGGAAGCCGAGCCCACCAAGATATTTGGGAGACGATAACCACTCCCATGATCGCCAATGCATCTTCTTGCGATCCTCCTCCCTGCCCCACCAATGGTCTGCAATGGCACATCTCATCTGCTCACAGTTTGCCACTGGAACTTGGAAGCAACTCATGATGTAGGTAGGGATGGCTTGGATAACCGCTTTAATGAATATTTCCTTTCCCTTCCGAGACAAAGGCCGGTCCAGCGGGCCATTCAGTCTTTGCCACACTCTCTGATGGAGGAAATTGAAGGTAGATGTAGGGGATCGTCCTACCTCTGTTGGCATACCCAGATAAGACTCCTGGAGTGCCTCATTGTGTACGTCTAATTGATTCATGACCTCGTTCTTTACCGCCACATCACAGTGTGCTCCGAAGAAAATCGACGACTTGTCACGGTTGATCCTCTGACCTGATCCTTCACAGAACAACGTTAGTGTGTCATTAAGGGCCGTGACACTCCTCTTGTCACAACGAGCAAAGAAGATACTATCATCCGCGAAAAGAAGATGGGAGACCGGAGGGCCGAGGCGGCCGTTCCGAATCCCCTTGAGATCCCCTCTATCCTCGCGAACACCAAGTGAGCAGGATAAACCCTGAGTATAGAGAAGGAACAGGTATGGGCTGTTCGGATCCCCCTGTCGAATGCCTCTTGAGGGAACAACAGGTTTTGTAAGTTCGTCGTTGACCCTAACTGCATATCGAACTGTCGTAACACAGCGCATGACCGTTGAAATCCAGGGAGTCGCAAAGCCCATTTTCATAAGGCAGCCAGCCAAGTAGTTCCATTCCACCCTATCGTAGGCCTTCATCATGTCGATTTTCAGAGCAAAATAGGTAGCTTGGCATGTTGCTTCCTGATTGTATGCAAGCACTCGTATGCTACCAGGGCATTGTCTGTGATCAATCTGCTTGAGACAAAGGCACTTTGATGCTCTGATATGAGATCTGGCAACAGAAGCTTAAGTCTGTTTGCAAGTACTTTAGAAGAAATTTTGTATAAAACGTTACAGAGGCTAATAGGGAGAAAGTTTTTGAGGTGTTCAGGGTGCTGCAGCTTGGGGATAAGGACAACGACCGAGTCACATAAACCTTCCGGAATTGACTCTCCATTCAGAAAGCCTCTAACCGCATTACAAATCTCCTCCTCAAAAAAGCCCCAATGTGTTTGGTAGAAAAGGGCCGGAAACCCATCAGGGCCCGGCGCCTTTGTTGGGCTCATCTGAAATAAGTCTTGATCTCCTCATTAGAATAAGGTTTGCAAAGGTCTGAATTCATATCCTCTGTGACATTCTCTTGCAAGTTCTCTAAGACAGCTCCCTTTTGATGTCCTCCGCCTCCGTGCATCGGCAGCCATCACTCTTGATGATTGCCTTGATTTTATTTGTACGTCGCCGAGCTGATGCACGGGCATGGAAGAAAGCCGTGTTGCGGTCCCCCTCCCGGAGCCACTCCACACGCGATCTTTGTTTAGCCATGATCTCCTCACGCTCAAATAGCTCACACAGGTTCCTTTCGACCCTAGAGATTTCAGAGCCATCGCCCATCCATGGCGCCAAACGGAGGGATTTGAGTTCCCGTTCTAACTTCTGAATCTCCTTCTTAATTGAGCCGAAGGTGTCCTTACTCCACTTACTCAGCGAGCCTGTGACCCGATGTAGAGAAGTCCAAGTCTTAAGGAGACTAGCAGGTTCACCATCGCCAGCCGCCCACGCCTGCTCCATAATTGCTCGGTAATCCGGTGACCGCAGCCATGCTGCTTCGAATCTGAAGCCCACCTGAACAGGCCGGACCCTGGCAACATCCACAATCTGTTGTGCCGAAATGAACAAAGCAAAATGGTCGGAAGTGGTGGTGATAACGTTAGTGACTTGGAAATCCTCAAATAAATTTGTGAAGGCACCATTCGCCACTGCGCGATCCAAGCGAACACGAACATTGTTGTCCGCGTCCTGTTTGTTTGACCACGTGAACGCCGGGCCAGAATATCCCATGTCCACCAGGCCACAGTCGCCAAGACACTCGCGAAACTTCCTCATCTGAGTGTTCGATCTTTCAGAAGAGCCAAAATGCTCACAGCTGTAGAGGGCCTCGTTGAAGTCGCCGCAGACTAGCCACGGACCATCCATTTGCCTCCTCAGGCGACGCATGAAGTCCCAGAACTCCTGCCTTTTATCACGCCGAGGCTCCCCGTACACAAAGCTAGCACGCCATATGTCACCATTTTCAGCCTGTATTGATACATCAATGCAGTGTGCATTTAAACCTTTGAGCGACACAGTGTATGGCTGCAACCAGAAAAGGGCTAAACCCCCACTGAGTCCCTCACTGCTAACTCCGAGAAATCCTGAATAGCCAAGAGACCACATAAAATTACGCACACGTGTATCCTTCATCTTCGTTTCTGACAAAAAGAGGAAGGCGGGCCGAAATGTCCTCACGAGCCACCGGAGCTCGCCCACTGTCGCGTCCGACCCGAGGCCACGACAGTTCCAGCATAAGTAACTCATTGCGTTGGCAGAGGCTGAGACACAGCCCCTGCTTGATCCGCCGATCGAGTACCCTCCTCGTCGAGTTCATTGGTCCGTTGTTTCTTGTTTGAATCATCACTCGGTTCCCCTCCTCCAACCATCTCCTTCAGCACTGGTTCATACGGAACCAGATCAGTTTGTGCGGCAAGTTGCTTCCCCGCATCCTGAATAACCAACGCGCCTGACGCCACCTTAGGAACATATATTGGAGTTGTTTTCCTCTTCCTCCCAGTCATGGAGGCCTCCTTTTGCCCCTTGGGAGCAGCGGGAATTGTGGTCTGATTTGCAGTCGTTTGCCTGGCACGTGGCTTGCGAATCTTCTCCGGGGAGGTCACCTCCGTGCCCCCCTTCTTCCCCAAGTCAGGCTTATTGCTGGAGCCCTGCCCAGAATGTGAACCTTGACTAGGGAAGGACCGAGAATCCCTCCTCTTCTCCAATGGAACACACACACGTTCCATGTTCCATGGCAGTTTTCCATCTTCATCTCTCCCCGCAGGCGTGGGGCATGTCAAGGATGAATGCCCAATCAGCCAACACGAGAAACAGTATATAGGAAGTTGTTCGTACATCACCTCGTAATAGATAGTTTCATTCCTCTTTGTGGAGTGCACGCCCACAACACGCATCAGTGGTTCCGAAACTCTGACCCACACTCTAGCCCGGAGAAAATCTCCCCAGGCACGTCCATTCCCATCAACCTCAAGCTTTTCCACATCACCAATCATCTCAATCAGAGGTGTACCTCTGTCTTTGTTCATCAGTGTGAACGGTAGCCGCATCACACGCAGCCACAGCAGAAGTGTATCAAAGACTACATCCCCTGGCCTCACCCTCGGGTCAAACTTCTTGATGAGGATCGCATGTCTACCAAACACCCAGGGAGAACCATGGATAACACGATCCATGTCATTCTTCGAAACAAATTCTGCTACAAATCGGTTGGGCCCCGCACCATGCACCTGCATACCTTGGAGGTTACCCCATGCTGGTCTGATCACTGTTTTGATCGTCTCAATGTGCATCGTGTTTGGTGCCAGCACCCGCCCAACCAAAGCCCACTCCGGGCAACCAGTGTAATCGTCAACTTCATCCTCCATGACTAGAGTACGCGCCTCCTGCGAGGTCAGCTTCAGGCGTCCCATCATCGCAGTCACGCCGTCACCAGCGATCCCACTTGCGCTAGCATCCCCGTCTCCTGCCGTCTGCCTATCCGCCTTCCCCGCCGCCGCCGCGCCTCCAGCCTTCTCCGTCGAGGCCCCCATGGCCACTTTCCCTGCCGCCACCGAGATCCGATCGCTCGACATCGTCGCACCAGGCTCCTGAGAAACCGCACGTAACCAAGGGTGGGCTGCGAAAGCTAGGTTTCACCCCTGGATCACCCCGAGTAGATTGGTCAGAGGAGGAAGAGTGGACAACAGAGGGGAGATCGAACAAGGGATTGGCTCGAGAGATTGGGTGAGATCGAGAGGATCTCAATCTACACCAAACGAGGCCTCGTAGATCTCAGAGTCGCCAATCGCCTAAGCGTTCGGAAACCCTAGAAAAAACAGGCATTGGTTCATGCATGTTGGACTTCATGCATCCAAAGACAGTTACTGTTGGGATCACCATAGCATCAATTAACTGTAAAACAAAATATACAGGCAAATGATGGATCAGCTATAATGCGTTGACTTTATTTTATAGTAACATTGAACAGCTCCGTATGGAAAGTGTATAGATAATACCTGGGTGTAGTTACCTAGGGCTACCTCAAAATCTTCGTCCCGGAATGCATTGTCACCCCTTCTCTTTATGTCCAGGATAGCCTCTCTATCTTGCATCCATTCTTCGAGAGATACCTGTGGCACAGGGACTGATGAACACAAAAGAACACAAAAACAGAGGAGGAACTAGAATGTGTTGTCCCCAGTTACCACTTTAGCAGGCCTTTCATCATCCCTATACTGCTTCGATACTAGAATCTGATGGATGGCCGTTAGGTTCATCTGGGAGCAGGCTTCTCCCATGTCAGTGGTTGAAATCTGGTGCACTTTAATATGAGTGGTTTCAATGGCAGTCTGTTGTAACATCTTTATGTATTCTGAAATAGATAGTTACAAACAATATTTTGTACTCTTCAAGGGTATTGAAGTTATAGGAAGATTCTGCCCAAGCACACTCTACTTTGCCATTCTTTGCTAAGTACCATTAAAAATGTGCTTTTGTCGAGACAAACCATTCTTTTCATATTCTTTGCTCGGACACACTGTATTCAATAAAATACTCCTAGACAAACTCAAGTCACTTATTTTGAGACCAAGAGAGTAGTAATTTCTGAAATTTTGCGGCGGGCCACCTTAGAAAAACCCCAACTGCCGCCTTGCCGCTTAGTCCTCTTCCCATTGTGTGAGAGTCTATTGTGCTCTTTTCACGGCGTGCTCATGGCAGCGAGCACCACTTGCAGGCCATTTTGAGTCACAAGACTAGATTGATCTGGAAGCTATTTACATTTCTTGGAGCAGACACCGTCACGTCTCACCAATTGCTTGTCCGACGATTCTTTTTGCATAAAGCTCTGAACTCTTCCCCTCCAACTGGACCACCATGTCCTCTGCCTCGGAACTCGGTGACCTCTTTGGATGACCATGACCTCTGCCTCCTTCAAACGGAGGAACTCTAGAGTCTAGACCACCCGATTTCTATGTGAGAGCTGCCTCAAGAGCCAAGGAGCTTCATGGCCTCACCCGTCCAATACTGTAGCGCTGCAGAACATGGACTCAGGCTAGAGTGTATTGCTGACAGGTGGGCCTTGAGGGCACAAATGGCACTTCTACGCTGTTTTTTCAAACATACTCCCTCCGTTTGAAAATATAAGATGTTTTAGATTTGTGAAGGAGATGTACCTAGACACCTTTTAGTGTCTAAATTCATTTGAACCTATACACTAAAAGGTGTATAGATACATCTTTTTCACAAACCTAAAACATCTTATATTTCTAAACGGAGTGAGTAGTTGATAATTTCATTATAATGGTTGCAGTGTCTAAGCAAACAATGTGCAAAGAACATCGTGCCTCAGCAAAATCACGTTTTTCTAATGGTATTCAGCAAAGAAGGGCAAAGTACAGTGCTGTGGCAAAATTTCCCAAAACTAAAACCGGGTGAAAACTATAAAAACAGGATTTCATGATCATAGAAAATTAGAAATTAAGAAAAGGAAAGAGCTAGCAGATACATATTCTATGCACCGCCATCAAGTTATCAACCTGGTTTGCCTCTGATATTCCTTGAAGCATCTTCACAACTTTGGCTGCTGTAGGCCTTCTGGCCCGTTCAGGATTCACACATAACAGACCTATCTGAATGGATCGTTTTCTTTGTTGGCAGTCTACTTCTAGCGATGTATTGCCAGGTGCTTTCCCCAACACATTTCTCCATTTATCAAGCGTCTATGAGATCGAAACATGAATTCAGAATGTTATTACTCCTCCAAAGTGTCGCATGGTCTATGAAATGAATTCCACCACCAAAGTTGGAGCATAATTTACTTACAAGCTCAGTAAATTCCTCAGAGGAAGTTCCACCAAGTCCTGGGTAGTCCCGGTCTCCTCTTATTACCTCCATGATTATCACTCCCAAACTGAATATGTCTGACTTGGTCGTGACTATACCTCCATGTAGGTATTCTGGTGACATGTAACCGCTGCATCACATGTATGCTTTTAAGTTTCAAAGAGACTATAAATCAGACACAGTTTCACAATCACTAAAAAGGTGATTGATATAAAGCGGCATTTAACTCACATTGTTCCCTCATTTGTAGCCGGACTCCGGGTCTTCTTTGAGGTTGTTGACGAACTTGCAATTGCGGTTGGTATGAGTGGCTTTGCCATTGGCGTCGAGGTATACAAGGCACGGATATCGCGATACTCCTCGTATGTTTGGGGAATGCGGGGCACTGTCGGGATAGTATCACTACCGCATTGCTACCCATGCCAGCTCCCCGGCCTCGGCCACACTGTTCGCCATCACCTCTGCATGCAAACGTCATGGCGACCATGTTGGAAGCTGGCTTTTCTTCTGACGGACTCTTCCGCTTAGTGTTGTTGTTCCTATTGGCTTGGGTTGGAATGGAAATTGCCGGCAAGGAGCCGCGAGCATCGTCGTCGGCAGCCGCAAACTCACTGGCCAAGGAGATCATCTGATTGAGATCCAGTCTGTGATTGTCCTGCAGACGCTTCAACTTATGCCAGAGCAAGGTGCCCTTTTCCAAACCATCAATGTAGGCGGCCATAGCGGTCTGATCGTGTACTCCTACGCAGGAATTTTTCATATCCAGCCAGCGGGAGAGGTAGGCTTGAGATGTCTTGTCGTGGGAATTGTCACGGCAGATGCTGCAATCGGCAGCGAGTAGTAGAACGAGGGGCAAGGGCGGCCAGCCATCTGCGGTGCGAGATGAGGGCAAAGACACAGGGTTTTACCCAGGTTCGCCCCCCCCGGAGGGTAAAGACCTACTCCTGCTAGATTGTATTATGGAGGTGTTACAATGGGCGAGCTCGGCGGCTAGGCGGCGAGTCGCTTGGGTGTATGAGAGAACGTGTCTCTACTCGCCCTATTGGGAGGTTTATATAGGCTCACCTCCCCTAGGGTTTACATATCTCAACCGATTCGGTTACAGCTTCAATAGTCGTTTAATCTAGTCCGACGGGGCCTATCTACTCGCCTGGGCCTTTAGCTTCCAGTCGCTCAACTCCTGGCTGGGCTTTGATCCACTCGCCGTTCTGCAGGCCCACTCGCCGGGTCTTGGGCCAGTCGGAAACGTCCTGCTGGGTATATCCCGGTAGGCATATCCCCATCATGTCTCGTCCTTCTCCTGGATGCACCGATGTAGATCGTCGATAGTGTAGGTATGTTTGTATGTACCCTCGAAATTCTTGGTGAACGCTTCTTGCATGTCTAACCAATTGCATATGGACTTCTCCGGCAAGTCGTCGATCCATTGGCGGGCCGTTCCCGTCAACATTAGTGGGAGGTACTTGACGACAACGTTGGGGTTTCCCTCGGTGATCTCAATCGCGTTGCCATAATCCTGCAACCACATAGCTGGCTTGGCGGTGCCGTCATAGGGCTTGATCGTCTTTTCAATCCGGAAACCCTTGGGGTAAGTTGCAGTCCGTATACAGGTCTAAAACAACAAGGTCCCAAGTATTGTCCTACCTGGGCCTCCTGAATCTTGTCCAAGCGTGAATGTGCATCATATGGCTCCGGGCTTGCTTTCTTCTTGTCGCCACCACGGGAAGGGCTGCGTGAACGACACGGTCCTCCTCCGCCATGGTGGCTACTAGGTGGCGACGGAGGCGGAGGTGGCGGAGGGTTAGTGAAAGGATCGTATGGGCACCTAGAGGGGGGGGTGAATAGGTGCTACTTCAAATTTTCTTCTTTTTCAAATTAAGGTTTGACAATAAGGTAAATTCTCTAGATAATGCAACTAAGGTGAATTTACCTATATGACACTTATGCAAGAGTTACCACAATACAAGGTAAGAGTAAGTAAGTAAAGTGCGGTAAAGGATAGAAGTAACCAAAGTTGTGGACGCGGAGACACAAGGATTTGTTTCCCGTAGTTCCTTCCTTTTGAAGGGAAGTACGTCTACATTTGGAGAGGGGGTGGTTTCAAACCACCAACGCCACGAAAGGCCTCCCTTGTTCTCGGATGAATCTCACCCTAACGGGATCGATTCACCTTCCACTATATTGGCAACCTTCAAGGTGGAAGCCGACACCGTTACAAGTTTGGGGCACACATCCACAACTTAATCGGAGGCTCCCAAATACAAGCAAGCTGTCAAAGCAATCAAAGACAAGCTTGTAAGAACCAAAACAAGAACTAGGGTTTCCAAGAAAACACCAGAGCAAAGGGGCCCTCAATGAAATGAGGGGGAAATGAAGATCTCTTTTGGTGAAGTAGTAGATCGGGGCCTCCTCCTTCGATTCCCCAAAGATCAACGACTTTGGGTGGTGGAATGAGGAGATCTTGATATTTGGTGGCTCCAATGGTGGTCTTGAATTTAATGAGAATGAGCAACTTGTCCCAAGGTAGGTGGAGGGGTATTTATACCCCTCCAAGAAATCTGGCCGTTGGAGCCTTTAATGCAGCGGTAGTACCGGAAGTTCAAGCGGTACTACCGGAGAACTCCGGTACTACCGGACCTGGTACCGGACGACCATCTTTCAAATTTCATAAGTCCTGGCCACAGCGGTACTACCATTGATGCTACCGTAAAGCGGTAGTACCGCAGATGCCAACCGGTACTACCGGACGTGCAGTGGAATTAGCAGTTCAGACGAAAAAACTCTCTGTCACGCCCGGTAGTAAAAGGCGGTACTACCGCATTTTACTACCTAGGCAGACAGAAGCTTTTTGCCAATATACAAAAAGTCTCTGCCCTGTGCGGTACTAAAATGCGGTAATACCGCATTTTAGTACCGGAGCAGGCAAAAGCTTTTGACAAGTGGTCAAAAAGCTACTGTCGCGCTAGGTACTAAAATGCGGTACTACCTCTTTTTAGTACCTAGCCCGGCAGAGGCTTTTTGACAGTTAGTCAAAACCTTCTGTCGCATCTGGTAGCAAAAAGAGGTGGTACCGCGCCAGGCAAACAGTTTGTTGAACATTGTAAATCATTTTCAATGCACCTGCGATACACTTGACAAATAATTAGTCTGATATGTGTGTTGTTATAAAACACCAAAATTACTAGGGATAGGAAATGCTCTTTCAGTTAGCCTTTTTTCTGTTGCCTTCCTACGACTCCTCACACCTTTCGCGGTTTCTTGTCGGACGCGGAGGGTCATGACGGGACCTACTCTTGTGTTCGTGGTTTCCATTGCGCTCCCCGCCATGACGAGGCTACTCCGCATTGTCGCGAATGACAATGCCGCACTGGGAGCGCCTAGGCGTAGGCATGATCGTACGTCGGTGAGCCTTTGGGTCTTCGTGATGCCGGGAAGATCGGGGCGGTGGCGGCGAGAGACGAGGGTGAGTCTTGCCTCCGTGGTCGGAAGATATGGGGATAGCATCCTCCCTGTTGCGTGCGTCCCCCCGTCTTCGTTCTGATAACCCGTCTGTGATCCGACATCATGAGGAGATCTTTCCCTCTGCTTTTTGGGAGCGCTAGACTGGCAATATGCTGGGTCACACTTGAGCCTCTGAGAGGTGGCCTTTTCCTGTTGTTGGACAGCCTTGGCGACAAGCTCATCGACCTGTTCCACAGCTGCGGGCGATCTATCCTGCTCCAGTAGAGTCTTGGAGACGGCTAAGTTGAGGACGAGCATGGGCATGACTTGCTTTCCATCACTGTCAATGTATGGCTTAGCTTGCGCCGGCTTCGAAGGTGCCCACCCAAGTTGCGTCATCCACCAGGGTCGTTGACGACGTGAGACAAGCTTTCTTGGCTTTCTGCTGCTTTATCAGAGTCTTGTACTTGTCCTCCAGGGCTCTGGCTGTCTTGATCGATTTCTGCGCCTTGGCCAGATCTCGATCTAACTTTGCGCCTTGCTCCACGATGGCCTTCGCCTCCTCCAGTAGCTGCTGGTGCTTCTCGTTGAGCTGGACAACGTTCTGTATATGGGCCACGGTCAGGGGCTCTATGAGTAGATTGTCATAAATCACTCTATGAGCTGGAGTGATTTGGGCAGCCGCAAACGTAGATGCTAGTGGCGGCGGATTTGTGGTGTTGGCGTTGCTTGGACCGATAGGCAGTTCCTATGGCTGTTGCACTAGGATAGCCAGAGGGGGCATGGCCTTTGCACGACCATTGTCAGTGTCATCAGCTGGCCCCTTCCCGGTGTCCCGCGGCTTAGGCGGAGCTTGTCCGGTTTGGTCTTCTTCCATCACACTCCCGATGGCGACGAACACCTCACGATTGATCTCCTCCTACATCTCCTTAATGGGTGATTCGAGTTCTTCTGGTTTGATATCCATCTCCTTTGGGTCCACGCTGATGTCGGTGTAAAGCGCATCCAAAATGGATTTGGAGGGTGCAGGAGCTTCCTTGATGACGGAGGACGATGTTGAGGCAGCGGGGCCATTGGATGGCGGCAGCACCGGCGGTGGCGGTGATACGTTGGAAACGTATCTATAATTTTTGATGCTCCATGCTTGTTTAGTATCTACTTTGCTTTACTTGTCTACAATTTGCGGTGTTTTTACATGTTTTCTGGTACTAACCTATTAACAAGTTGCAATGCGGATGCACTGTCTGTTTTTGGTTTCAGAAAAGTTAGTAAAGAAATATTCTCGGAATTGGACAGGACAAACGAGTCAAAGTCAATTACTTTCCATGGGGAACAAGAAGTCCAGAGGGGAGACAAGGAAGCGGGCCGGGGCAGCCAAACGCCCCCAGGCGTGGCCAGGGGTGGGCCCGCGCTTCGCTAGGGTTTGGCCCCCTGGTCGCATCCTCGGCCTCCCCCTTCGCCTATAAGAATCCCCCGATGCAGAAACCCTAAGCAACCTGATCAAATATCCATGAAACCGTCTGTAGCCACCGCTACCATCATCCCTAGATCGGGGGGGGGATCTGAAGTTCTTCCTGGCACCCTGCCGGAGGGGAGATCGTCCCGGAGGCCTTCTCTCCGGTATGATGCGTGAGTAGTTCCACCTTGGACTATGGGTCCATGTAGTATCTAGATGGTTGTATCTCCTCCTTTGTGCTTTCATGTATAGATCTTGTGAGATCTGTTCATGATCAAGATCTAATCTATTTGTAATCATGCATGTTGTGTTTGCGGGGATCCGATGGATATTGAGATTATTATACGGGTTTGATTAATGGTTTTGTCTTTATGATTATATCATGTCTGTGTTGTTTGTGATCTTGCATGCTCTCTGTTGTTAGTAGCTATCTTGGCCAAGTAGTTGCTAGTGACTCCAAGAGGGGGTATTTATGCTAGATAGTGGGTTCATGCCTCTAGTTTCCAAGGGAAGTGACAGAAATCTCTTCGGTTGTAGATGTGTTGTTGCTACTAGGGAGAAAACATTGGTCTCTTGTTCATGGAACATGTGGACTGTTTACCTTACACACTTTGCTTAAAGCAGTTGTCTGTTGCTTGCAACTTAATACCGGAAGGGGTTCAGATGATAACCTGAAGGTGGACTTCTAGTCATAGATGCAGTTGGATGGCGGTCTATGTATCTTGTTGTATTGCCCAATCGAATATCATAAGATCTTTCTGTCAACACCCAGATTTTTAATCCCAGATGCCAGTTATGCCATACATCGCAATCCCAGGATTACCATTTTTGCGAGACATAACAAATTGGATATCACAGTACATCATCCATTACAAACCATACATAATGTCTTACACAAATAAGGATCTCATGATCCAGTCTTAATACAATTCAAGCAGCGGAATAATGTAAAGAGAACGATAGCGTAGGCGAAGCTCCATCTTCATGGTCACAGGCAATGCTGACGATGGGAGATGATCCTAGTTGTCGTAACCTTCCTGCGGTCCATCTTCCTGATACTCCTCTTCATAGTCTGGCCACGGGAATAGCCAGGGGCACATCCATGAGTACTCTTTAAGTACTCGCAAACGAATACTAACAAGTGAAGGGGGGGGTCTTGAGTTGGATACTAAGCTCTAGGGTTGTTTTGCAAAAATCCAGATTTACCTTAACTAAGTTCAAAAGCAAAGAAAGCTAGTTGAAAGTTTATGACACCTAAGTGGGAACTTGAATTTCATATCACAACACTGTTGTGGTCAAGTCAAAGTCACGATTCATTTCACAAGTCATTTTGAAAACATCTGACGAAGGAACAGTATGGCCACTCCAACTGTCCATAACCGCGGATGCGGCTATTCGAATAGTTTGACACTCTGCAGAGGTGGTACACTTTCACCACAACATTCGATACATCCGTCAGGAACAAATCCTGAATTCACCATACTCAGTATGCGGATAAGCAATCATAACCTTTCAATTACACGCCCTAGTATAGGCACCTCTCTTGTGAGTTTGGCCTCCCAACCATGACCAACTGTCATCTTGGGTACTACACAGGTGGACAATCTTCACAAGGTATCCCCATCTCAGACCTTGTCCGCAAGGGAACCCATACTAAGGTATATAAATTTCCAGTCAAGCCCTACCCAAATTTCGGGTATTGTGGTTGTACGGTAAAATTGGAATGGTATCGCATCGAGACAACCATCAGTTTTATAAAGGGGTAAGGCTCATGCCTTAACATTTTCATCATCAAAATCATCTGGTGTTCAAGAACATATGTCAAAACATTTCAGTAGAATGACTCATCATTCTAAGGTTTTCATAACCATTTTCACCAAGTATTCCCATCTAAAGTTGATCAAGTTTTATGCTTAGCACTAGCCTCTACAGGTGGGGGTAAATACTAATGAGGGGTGGTCAGCAAGTGTATCTTATCTAAGTTCAATATCATGCCTCAGGATGACATCAAGATTATCTAACTTAGGCCAAGTTTTATGCTCTTTATGCTACCTTCCAATATCCTTCTATTATCTACAAGTTACTAAGTAAACTCTAAGAGAAGCTTTGATAAGAAATAAAGTATTAAGTTTTGCAAGTAAAACTAGGATTGGGTATCATCAAATAGGTATAAGCTGGAAAGTAAAGCTTGCAAGTGGTAGCTTGCTTAATGAGTAGCTTGCAAGTATTGGCTTGCTCAGTTAATAGCTTGCCTTGTGTAGAGCAGTGGTTGAAGTTCTCCTCGGCTTCTTCCTCGTAGTATCCACCTTCCTCCTCGTATCCTTGGTTGGTACTAGCGTCCATAAATAAATACGAGGTACACAATCACCACACATTACTTAACTATTTATATTTATCACACAAAGGTTCACACTAGATGATCTAGCATCATCACTATTATCACAAGGATTAAAGCACTTGTCTTATTTATTTTATTTTAGAAAAGTAATTTCTACTCATTGAGAAACTACTTAAGATTTAATATTCTCCAACTAAAACATGGGATCATGTTGACACATGTTATCACCACATATTTCAGTACATGGGAATGTGATTTAAAGTGGTGTCACAATTTAATAAGGTTTAACCTTTTTATTTTAATTAAATAAAATGACTAGAATGGCCTATGAGGCATTCTTTTATTACTTGATTATTATTTCTTCAAGTAACCCTATATATTTTTATATATTCTGAAAGGTATGGTTACATGTGATTTTTGAGAGTTGGAATCAACTCAAAATCTTTCATGGTTGAATTTTGAAAAATGTTTGAATACAGAAAAGCTTGTGCCTTGTTATTTTTTCTATGGGTGATCTAAAAATCTAAATGGTTTGAATCCAACGGGCTTGGATTAAGCACTCCAGTACCTTTCTAACAAAATTGGTTACATGCATTTTGGTTCAGTGAATCGACCTGGGTTGATTTTTGAATCTAGGTACATAACTGAGTTTGAAATTAAATGAATAAACGTAAGTTTAAATTCATGGGTCGCGCGGGAGGTTTAACTGGGCCGGCCCACTATGCACAGCGCACGCGCGGGCTGGTTAAGTGAGCGACCCCACTTGTCAGTGAGACAGCGAGTGGCGAAGCGGTATGGGGCGATTAGGGCCACATGATCTAACTCTAATCGAACGACTAAGGTTCATCGTCCACGTCGGGCAACGCCGGCGAGACAGAACCCTAGCGTGGCCGGTGGGGGTCGTGGGAGGATTATCAGGGCTCCGGCGACGGTCGACGATGGGGGCGAACGACGAACTCGACGACAGCGATTCTCCTGGTACCGGCAGCTCCTCCTGGGGTGGCTCCAATCGACGGCGCCTCTCCTCCTCTATATCGGTGAAATCCGGTGAAATTCCGGCCACCTGGTGCTCGCCTTGCTCTGGGGGTGAGTGTGTGTGATCAGTGAGATGTGGGGAGTGAGATGGTGTGAAGAGTTTGAGCTGGGAGGGCCTCTATTTATAGTGCGACGAGAGGACCGAATGGCGCGGGCTGAGATCGTCGTGGTCGTCGGCACAACATGCTACTGGCATGGGCGATGATAGGGGCGGTGTTGTGCTCCCTGGCGAAGTTCAACGGCATGGTCATGCGGCGTGGGGCGGTGCTGAACGGTTAGAACGTCGCGACGCTGTGGGCAGGTCCGATGGCAAGTTTAATAGCGCACAACATGCATGGTCTACGCGGCGGCAAACAGGGTCGTCTGGCAGGGTGTTGGGGTGTTGGCGATCATGTATGCAAGCGGCGAGGGCGGCGCGCGGTCTGGGGGCTCGTGTCGCTGACGGCGCACTGGCGCGCTCTTGGCACGCATGTAGAGAAACTAGGCGCGAGCTTGGCTTGTGGTCCAGTGGCTGGCTATGATCGGGGCTTGGACAGAGAGTGGCGGTGGACGGTGCTGCGTGTCCCAGACAAGGTTGGCGAGGCTAGTGCTTCCTCTAGCTTGCTGGCGACATGGGGGTGGCAATGGTGCTCTCGACATGGCCACCATTGATGGCTATGCTTGCTCACAGTGGTGCTAAGGATTGTTAAAGAGGCTAGATGATCTACTAAGAGCTTGCTACAACCAGAGAGGGAACAAGGTTGGCCACAATCACTGCTACAAATAGTGTTTGATGTTTCGTTGTTTGCTGATCACAATATGTTTGATGAAATGGCCAAAAGAAATTCAAATTTGAATTTTGGGTTCAAACTTGGTGGGTTGTCTAGGCACATACTAGGGAGTCTCTGGTTAGTTGGATTAGTCAAGGGGCACTAGTTTGGTTGGGTTTTGAAAATGTGTGATCTTCACATATGTTATAGATTCAATTTTGAATTGTCATTTGAATGGGGTTGCTAAATGTTTCTGTAAGTTTGAAAGGTGGGCTTTGATTCACTTTTATTTTGTCTTGCAAGGGGTGAAAAGAAATAGAGAAGTTTCTGTTTGAAATCTTGGACTAGAAACACTCAAAGTGACCTAGTGAGCAAGATTGGCAAAAATGACTATTTGCCTTATTTAATTTATTTTTGATTTTCTCTTGATTTGTTTCTGCTTGGAAATGTTTTAGATGATGTTATTTTCGTCTTTAAACCATTTCTTTCCATTTAGGTTAATCACACAAGTCCATTCATGCATTCATAAAATCATCACATACACACATGCATTCATATGATTTTTATTTAATCAAAGTTTTTATTAACCCTAATTTTAGTGATTAGAATTTGATAAGCATGATCAATATTTTTGGGATGTTAAAAACCTTCCCTCCTTAAACAAAATCTCGTCCCGAGATTTGAGAAAGAAGAAAAAAGATTACCTAGGATTTAAAAAGATCGGGAAACTCCGTCTTGATGTGATCTTCTCGCTCCCAGGTAGCTTCTTCTTCAGTGTGGTTGCTCCACTGGATCTTGAGAAACTTGATGCTTCGGGTCCTGGTGGTCCTGAAAGCTTCCTCCAAAATACGGTTGGGTACTTCAGGATATGTCAGGTCATCGTTGATCTCTATGGTGTGGTGATTAATATTCTTGAAAACTTCAGTCTTCTCCGGGACTTCAAGGCATTTGCGAAGCAACGATATATGGACCACATTATGCACGGCTGACATATCCTCTGGCATTTCCAACTGATATGACACTTCTCCTCGATGATTCAAAATCTTAAAAGGTCCGATATATCTGGGGGCTAACTTTCCTTTGAGCTGGAAATGTGCATTCCCTTCAAAGGCGACACCTTAAGATACACAAAATCTCCAATATTGAAAGCGAGGTCTCGACGTCTCTTGTCGGCATAACTCTTATGTCTTGACTGGGCAGTCTTAAGGTGCTCATGAATCTTGTGAACTTTCTCTTATGCTTCTCGTAGGATGTCGGGTCCGAAAATCTGACTCTCTCCTACTTCCGACCAGTTCAAAGGGGTACGACACTTCCTTCCATACATGAATTCAAATGGGCCATTTGCAAACTAGCTTGATAATTGTTGTTATAAGAAAATTCTGTGAACGGCAGACAGTCTTCCCATTTAGATCCATACTCTAGCACACATGCTCTCAACATATCTTCGAGTATTTGGTTTACTCGCTCTGTTTGTCCATCAGTCTGAGGGTGATACACTATGTTGAAATCTAGTCGGGTTCCTAAACCTTCTTGGACTTTCTTCCAAAATCTCGAGGTAAACTGAGTTCCTTGATCTAATACAATGTTCTTGGGGACTCCGTGCAAACTGACGATCCTAGCGATGTATAACTCTGCTAGTTTCGAGCTCTGGTGCGTGGTCTTGACTGGTAAGAAATGGGCTACCTTGGACAATCTATCAACTATGACCCAGATAGAGTCATTTACCCTACTAGAAGTAGGCAATCCGGTGATAAAGTCCATTCCTACAAAATCCCATTTCCATTCCGGAATCTTTAATGGTTGCAATAGTCCTGCGGGTCTTTGATGTCCTGCCTTGACTCTCTAACAAATGTCGCACTTGGCGATATAGCTTCCGATTTCTCTCTTCATCTTATGCCACCAAAATTGCTCCTTTAGATCCTGATACATCTTCGTTCCTCCGGGGTGGATAGTATAAAGAGTATAATGGGCCTCCCTCAAAATAACTTCTTTCAACTCTGAATCTGCTGGTACACAAAGATGTACTTTGTACCACAAAACTCCTTCTTCATCCTCGGTGAATCCGGGTACCTTGCCTGTACCGATACGACGTTTGATTCCGTCGATACTAGCATTTCCTTTCTGTGCCTCCTTGATCTGACTGATCAAAGTGGGTTGAAGTTCTATGCTAGCCAAAAATCCTTCATGTACTAATTCCATTCTAAAATATTCCATCTCTTTGTGGAAACTTGGTTGCTCCTTCAGAATCATGGA
The DNA here is from genome assembly GCA_030063025.1 of Avena longiglumis. NCBI lineage: Eukaryota > Viridiplantae > Streptophyta > Magnoliopsida > Poales > Poaceae > Avena > Avena longiglumis. The sequence continues at coordinate 74,318,776 of CP125975.1, read as the reverse complement.
GTTCAAGCGGCACGGCAATCTGCTAAGGGCATCTGCTACCACATTGGCTTTACCTGGGTGATAGTGAATGTATAGATCATAGTCCTTGATTAGCTCAATCCATCTTCTCTGCCTCATATTCAGCTCCTTCTGAGTGAATATATACTTCAGGCTCTTGTCATCCGAATAAATCTCACAACGGTTTCCCATAAGGTAATGCCTCCATGTCTTTAGGGCTAGAACTACAACTGCTAGTTCAAGGTCATGGGTAGGATAATTCTGTTCATGTTGCTTCAGTTGGCGGGATAGGTAAGATATAACTTTGCCTTCTTGCATCAACACACATCCGAGACCGATCTTGGATGTGTCACAATACACATCAAAGGGCTTCATGATATCCGGCATGATCAAGATTGGGGCTGAAATCAATCTCTTCTTGAGTTCTTGAAAACTCGCTTCACATTTGTCCGTCCATTCAAACTTCTTGTCCTTCTTCAGCAATTGGGTCATGGGTCTAGCGATACTCGAGAATACTTCTATGAACTTGCGGTAGTATCCCGCTAATCCGAGAAATGCACGAACTTGGGTTTGAGTGGTTGGGGCTTGCTAATCTTCAATATCCTTCACCTTCGCAGGGTCAACGGCAATTCCTCCGGATGATACAATATGTCCAAGGAACCCTACTTCCTATAACCATAATTCACATTTGCTAAACTTGGCATACAACTGATGCTCCCTAAGAGTTCCAATGATGGTTCTTAGGTGTAGCTCATGTTCTTCTTATGATTTGGAATAAATCAGGATGTCACCGATGAAAACAACGACAAACTTATCCAGGAAGTCCATAAAAATGTTATTCATGAGGTTCATGAAATAAGCGGAGGCATTGGTTAATTCAAAAGACATGACATTATACTCATATAATCCATATCTGGTGGTAAAGGCAGTCTTTGGAATATCCTCTACGTGAATCTTGAGTTGATGATAGCCAGTTCTAAGATCAATCTTAGAAAACACTTTTGCACCAATCAACTAGTCAAATAGGTCTTCTATCTTTGGCAACGGGTACTTGTTCTTGATGGTGACATAATTCAACTTCTGATAATCCGTACATAAACGGTTACCTCCATCTTTCTCATCCACAAACAAGACATGTGATCTCCATGGTGACACACTTGGTTGGATCAATCCTATTTCCAGCATGGCATCCAATTGCTTCTTCAGTTCCACGAGTTCATACGGGTTCATACTATATGGTCTCTAGGCTATGGATCTGGTTCCAGGTATTAGTTCAATGATAAACTCGATATCCTGATCTGGGGGCATATCGGGCAAAACATCTGGAAATACATCGGGGTATTCACAGACTATCCGAACTTGGTCAATGGTTGGTTGGGCTATACTCTTGTTGCACTTGAATTGATGAGGCAAGGTTTCCGATACATGCTCTACTGATATTCCGGCTGTACTGGTCATGGTTATGGCTTTCTTGGCACAATTAATTAATCCTTTATGTTTGTACATCCAATCTATTCCTAGTACTACTTCCAAACCTTTAGTTTCGAGTACTATTAGATTAGCATAAAAGTCTATGCCATGGATTCGGATAGGTACGGCTTTGCAAATTTTTCTGGCTTTGGTGGTTGAACTAGGTATTTGAACTATCATAACATGCTTCAATTTGGTTGGTTGAATCTTACTAGTGCATGCAAATTCTTCAGTAACAAATGAGTGCGATGCTCTAGAATCAAACAACACTCTTGCAAGTACTGAGTTAACAGAAAACATACCCAGCACGACATCTGGCACTTCTTGGGCTTCTTCAGCATGCATGAGAAAGAGACGACCATTGCAGTTGAGCGAATTCCCTGGGGCAAACCTTCTTCTGGGCTGAACACGACGCTGCTGCTGAGCTGGGGCATTTGCATCAGGGGATGCGGCAATATTCTTGGGGCACTCATTGGAATAGTGACCCTTGGTTCCACATTCATAAAAAGTCACCCGATACTTGTCCTTTGATGCAACAGGCACAACATTGCTTCCAGTCCTTGGGGCAGTGTGGGTGTTGGTGGCGGCATTGTTGTTGTTGAACTTGGGCGGGGCACGGTTGAAATTGCTAGGGTTGCCGAGATTGTTGTGGTTTCCTCTAGGCCTTGGGTTTCCACGGTTGGGATAGGTTGGATGGTTCATCGGGGGTCTGTTGGTTCTTGGGGAAAATCCTGGAGATGGTTTGGGGCGATACTTCGGGGTATGGTGGGTTCCTGATTGATGCATCATGCGACGCTTGCGGTTCTCATTAGCTTGGTTGATCTTTCCTTCCATCTGATTGGCGGAATACACTAAGGCTTCAATATCAGCAAATGGAATATTGACTAACACTGTCTGCATCTCATCGTGCAAACCATTCAGGAATCTCTCCTTCTTCTTGGCCTCAATGCTGATCTCATCCGGGGCATACCTTGACAGAGATTGGAATCTGTCATGGTACTCTACCATAGTCATTCTTCCTTGCTTAAGCTCTTTTAATTCATCTCTCATCCGTAGAATCAAACCTGGTGCCACATGGGTTCGGCTAAACTTGAGTTTGAATTCATCCCAAGCCATCATTTGTCCTCCATTCATGGTGCGAACGTTGTTCCACCATGCTCTTACATCTCCGGCCAGATAGTGGGTAGCAAACAATACTTTCTCGTTAGCTTCCACTCCTGCAACTTCTAGGTTGTTCTCCATGGTTTGCAGCCAATCATCGGCATCCAAGGGATCTTCAGACTTACTGAAAATGGGTGGATTGGTGTTCTGGAAATTCTTGATCTTGGATCCATGGTTGTCCTGATTCCATGGCCTTGATTGTTGTTGGCAATCTGAGCTATCTGTTGAAGTGTGGCTAAGTTGGATTGACGTTCAGCTCGTTCGGCTTCGCGGTCAGAAACCAACATTTGCAAGAGTTGTAACATTGGGTCCAGGGATGAGTTGCTTCCTCCTTGAGGCATCTGAAGATTGAGGTAGATTATGAGAAAAGAGGGAAATTTCTAAGGTTTAGAGTTTTGTGTTTGAAAAGTTTTCAAAGTTTGACTCAGATTTTTCTAGCAACTTTCTTTTCATTCATTCATAGCACATGATACAAACACACACCACAACAAAGGAAAACAGATGGTTTTAAGAACCATTATGGGAAACTATGATACAGTGGGACCGAGTACAACTCAGTAATGCTAGTGCTCAGTTGCTACTACTCCTTGGAGTCAGTGTCCTCGTCATCCTCATCATCATCATCATCATCGATGAAGGCGAAGTCATCCTCATCGGTGAAGAAGTCCATGGCCCGATCCTCTAGAAAGTCATCATCATCACTGAGATAGGAGTAGGGGTCTCCACGAAGGTCTTCCCCTGCATTCTCCTTCTCCTCCAATTGCATCTCTCTCTCGTGGACAGTCTCCTCCAATTCTGTGATCCGGTGGCGAAGACGGGCAATGATGCGCTCCTTCTTGTCGAGCTGACGGCGATGAGACTGGCGATCCTTCACTAGCATGGTAATGGTCTGATCCTTCTTGGTGGCGATGGCATACTTGTGGTTGGCGTAGGAGCGGGCATTGTCCAACTCCTTCTGACGGTCATACATCATGAAGCTGAGGTGGTCCAGTTGAGTCTTCAGCTCATGGTAATATGGGCCCTCCAGTGGCTGTCCCATAACACCACGCCTGTAGAACTCAAAGCGGGTACCCTTGATTTGATTGATACTCTGCCCACACAGACGGGCAAGAGCTTCCTGCATGGCCCTGTCAAGTCCACCGAGCCAGTTGTTCTCTCTCAAGGTGAACTGAATCCCCTCTGCGGTGGGGGATTCAATCTTTCCCCGGAGACTTGCAACAACTAACCACAGCAAATATTCTCCTTCCTAATCATTGAGCTGACCTCCGAAGAACTTGGGGTGCGGACGCTCCAGCATTTCTGCCAGCTGGTCCAGGTCACGCTCAAAGATGAGGTCTCCTCCATTCCCCAACTTATAAAACTTGTTGTACTTCACGTCCATCTATAAGAATATAGGATGAGTAAGTTAGTAGAGTGATCAAGTGTGTCAAATTTTATGTAAGTTTACAAGAATTTTTGAGGAACATGAATTTTCATGAAAGAGTCTAAGTGATAAGAATGAGAATAAGTTTTCATAAATACTCACTTCCTTGGTTTTGAAACCAAGTTTTTGATTCAAACGTCCATTCTAAACTAGGGTCTCCTATGGTCAGGATGGATCTGATACCAACTTGTCAACACCCAGATCTTTAATCCCAGATGCATGTTATGCCATACATCGCAATCCCAGGATTACCATTTTTGCGAGACATAACAAATTGGATATCACAGTAGATCATCCATTACAAACCATCCATAAGGTCTTACACAAATAAGGATCTCATGATCCAGTCTTAATACAATTCAAGCAGGTGAATAACGTAAAGAGAACGATAGCATGGGCGAAGCTCCATCTTGATGGTCACAGGCAATGCTGACGATGGGAGATGATCCTAGTTGTCGTAACCTTCCTGCGGTCCATCTTCCTAATACTCCTCTTCATAGTCTGGCCACGGGAATAGCCAGGGGCACAGCCATGAGTACTCTTTAAGTACTCGCAAACTAATACTAACAAGTGAAGGGGGTTTTGAGTAGGATACTAAGCTCTAGGGTTGTTTTGCAAAAATCCAGATTTACCTTAACTAAGTTCAGAAGCAAAGAAAGCTAGTTGAAAGTTTTATAACACCTTAGTGGGAACTTGAATTTCATATCACAACCCTGTTGTGGTCAAGTCAAAGTCATGATTCATTTCACAAGTCATTTTGAAAACATCTGACGACGGAACAATATGGCCACTCCTACTATCCATAACCGCGGACATGACTATTCGAATAGTTTGACACTCTGCAAATGTGGTACACTTTCATCACAACATTCGATATATCCGTCAGGAACAAATCCTGAATTCACCATACTCAGTATGCGGATAATCAATCCTAACCTTTCAATTACACCCCCTAGTATAGGCACCTCTCCTGTGAGTTTGGCCTCCCAACCATGACCAACTGTCATCTTGGGTACTGCAGAGGTGGACAATCTTCACAAGGTAGCCTCGGCTCAGACCTTGGCCACAAGGGAACCCATACTAAGGTATATAAATTTCCAGTCAAGCCCTACCCAAATTTCGGGTATTGTGGTTGTACAGTAAAATTGGAATGGTATCGCATCCATACAACCATCAGTTTTATAAAGAGCTAAGGCTCATGCCTTAACATTTTCATCATCAAAATCATCTGGTGTTCAAGAACATATGTCAAAACAATCCAGTAGAATGACTCATCATTCCAAGGTTTTCATAACCATTTTCACCAAGTATTCCCATCTAAAGTTGATCATGTTTTATGCTTAGCACTAGCCTCTATAGGTGGGGGTAAATACTAATGAGGGGTGGTCAGGAAGTGTATCTTATCTAAGTTCAATCTCATGCCTTAGGATGACATCAAGATTATATAACTTAGTCCAAGTTTTATGCTCTTTATCCCACCTTCCAATATCCTTCTATTATCTACAAGTTACTAAGTAAACTCTAAGAGAAGCTTTGATAAGAAATAAAGTATTAAGCTTTGCAAGTAAAACTAGGATTGGGTATCATCAAATGGGTATAAGCTGGCAAGTAAAGCTTGCAAGTGGTAGCTTGCTTAATGAGTAGCTTGCAAGTGGTAGCTTGCTTAATGAGTAGCTTGCAAGTATTGGCTTGCTCAGTTAATAGCTTGCCTTGTTCAGAGTAGTGGTTGAAGTTCTCCTCGACTTATTCCTCGTAGTATCCTCCTTCCTCATCGTATCCTTGGTTGGTACTAGCATCTATAAATAAATACGAGGTACACAATCACCACACAATACTTAACTATTTCTATTTATCACACAAAGGTTCACACTAGATGATCTAGCATCATCACTATTATCACAAGGATTAAAGCACTTGTCTTATTTATTTTATTTTAGAAAAGTAATTTCTACTCATTGAGAAACTACTTAAGATTTAATATTCTCCAACTAAAACATGGGATCATGTTGACACATGTCATCACCACATATTTCAGTACATGTGAATGTGATTTAAAGTGGTGTCACAATTTAATAAGGTTTAACCTTTTTATTTTAATTAAATAAAATGACTAGAATGGCCTATGAGGCATTCTTTTATTACATGATCATTATTTCTGCAAGTAACCCTATATATTTTTATATATTCTGAAAGGTATGGTTACATGTGATTTTTGAGGGTTGGAATCAACTCAAAAGCTTTCATGGTTGAATTTTGAAATATGTTTGAATGCAGAAAAGCTTCTGCCTATTATTTTTGCTATGGGTGATCTACAAATCTAAATGGTATGAATCCAACAGGCTTGGATTAAGCAGTCCAGTACCTTTCTAACAAAATTGGTTTCATGCATTTTGGTTCAGTGAATCGAGCTGGGTTGATTTTTGAATCTAGGTAGAGAACTGAGTTTGAAATTAAATGAATAAACCTAAGTTTAAATTATTGGGTCGCGCGGGAGGTTTAACTGGGCCGGCCCACTATGCACAGCGCGTGCGAGGGCTGGTTAAGTGAGCGACCCCACTCGTCAGTGAGACAGCAAGTGGCGAAGCGGTATGGGGCGATTAGGGTCACACGATCTAACTCTAATCGAACGACTGAGGTTCATCGTCCACGTCGGGCAATGCCGGCGAGACAAAACCCTAGTGCGGCTGGTGGGGGTCGTGGGAGGCTCACCGGGGCTCCGACAACGGTCGGTGATGGGGGCGAACGACAAAGTCGACGACGGTGATTCTCCTGGTACCCGCAGCTCCTCCTGGGGCGGCTCCAATCAACGACGCCTCTCCTCCTCTACAACGGCAAACTTCGGTGAAATTCCGGCCTGGTGCTCACCTTGCTCCGGGGGTGAGTGTGTGTGATCAGTGAGAGGTGGGGAGTGAGATTGTGTGAAGGGTTTGAGCTGGGAGGGACTCTATTTATAGGCGGGCTGAGCTCGTCGTGGTCGTCGGCACAACGTGATACTGGCATGGGCGACGATAGGGGGCGGTGTTGTGCTCCCTGGCGAAGCTCAACGGCATGGTCATGTGGAATGGGGCGATGTTGAATGGTCAAAACGCCGCGATGCTCTGGGCGGGTCCGACGGCAAGTTTAATGGCTGACATCGTGCGTGGTCCGCGTGGTGGTGAATGGGGCTGTCTGGAGGGGTGCTGGGGTGCTAGCGATCACGTATGCAAGCGGCAAGGGCGGCGCGCGGTCTGTGGGCTTGTGTTGGTGACGGCGCACTGGCGCGCTCTCAGCACGCACGCAGAGAAACTAGGCGCAAGCTTGGCTTGTGGTCCAGTGGCTGGCTGCGCTCGGGGCTTGGACAGGGGGTGGCGATGGACGGTGTTGCATGTCCCAGACAAGGTTGGCGAGGCTAGTGCTTCCTCTAGCTCGCTGGCGACATGGGGGTGGCAATGGTGCTCTCGGCATGGTCACCATTGATGGCTATGCTTCCTCATAGTGGTGCTAAGGATTGTTAAAGAGGCTAGATGATCTACTAAGAGCTTGCTGCTACCAGAGAGGGAACAAGATTGGCCACAATCACTACTACAAATAGTGTTTGATGTTTTGTTGTTTGCTGGTCACAATGTGTTTGATGAAATGGACAAAGAAATTCAAATTTGAATTTTATGTTAAAAATTGGTGGGTTGGCTAGGCACATACTTGGGAGTCTCTGGTTAGTTGGATTTGTCAAGGGGCACTAGTTTGGTTGGGTTTTGAAAATGTGTGATCTTCACATATGTTATAGATTCAATTTTGAATTGTCATTTGAATGGGGTTGCTAAATGTTTCTGTAAGTTTGAAAGGTGGGTTTTGATGCACTTTTACTTGGTCTTGCAAGGGGTGAAAAGAAACAGAAAAGTTTCTGTTTGAAATCTTGGACTAGAAACACTCAAAGTGACCTAGTGAGCAAGATTGGCAAAAATGACCATTTGCCTTATTTAATTTATTTTTTATTTTTTCTTGATTTGTTTCTGCTTGGAAATGTTTTAGATGATGTTATTTTCATCTTTAAACCATTTCTTGCCATTTAGGTTAATCACACAAGTCCATTCATGCATTCATAAAATCATCACATACACACATGCATTCATATGATTTTTATTTAATCAAAGTTTTTGTTAACCCTAATTTTAGTGATTAGAATTTGATAAGCATGATCAATATTTTTGGGATGATACACTTTCTGACTAGTAATTGCATTGTTATGCCTTGCTCAGTTCCTGTCAATTGTCCTGCTGTAATTTGTTTACCCTTCATGCCATGTTGTTTATCTAAGGAGAGCACCTCTAGTGAACTATGGACCCCGGTCCAATCTTTACCATTGATACATCTTCCAATGTTACTTGTTTACTTGCTGCAAACCATTACCTTCCACACCATATGTTTAATCCTTTTTTACAGCAAACTAGTGAGCTTGACAACCTCACTGATTCGTTGGGGCAAAGTCTTGAGTTTGTGTTGTGTAGGTCTCCGCGTTGCTTGCAACACCAGTGTGACGTTTCCTTCCTCCTTATGGTTCGATAACCTCGTTCTAAACTGAGGGAAAACTTGCTGCTTTCTCTTCACACCCTACGCTTGGGGTTACCGACGAAGTGCCACGTCGAGCATCATCAAGGCTTTTTCTGGCGCCGTTGCCGGGGAGGCTATGGACGTCTTCACAAGGGGAGTACTTCACTTCCTTTCTCTTTACTTTGTTTTTAGTTTGCTTCGTTTCTTTTGCTTGGTTTTGTTTGCCTCTTTTCAAAAAACCCAAAAAAAATTAGTCTAGTTTGGTTTGCTTGCTTTATTCAAAAACAAAAAAAAATTAGTTCCTGCTCTAGTTGCTACCATGTCTGGTTTTGGACCAACCTTTATTTTCCCTATGGTAGAAATCTCCACTTTTAAGCAAAAAAGTGAAGAAAGTTTTAAAGAAGCTTGGTCTAGAATCTCTGCTTTCCAGAGGGAAACTGAGCCTAAGGTGAGCCTTAGCTTGGTTATTGATAGCTTTTACCGCGGTATCTCTTCGTTATAGATATGCTTTGGATGTTGTGGCTAAAAAAGATATTTTGCTATGTACCGAGGATGAAGCTTTTGATGCCATAAAAAAGCTGATTGCAATTTATAATACACCTGGCAAGTCTGATTCTTCTTTCACAAATATTTTTGCCAGGTTGAACACTCTTGATACTAGTATTGCTGCTATGAATAGTTGCTATCACATGCTTAGGGCTTACCATGATTATGTTCCCATAAATTCTAAGCCTTCAAAGTGGTTTCCCACAATCAAAGTCTCAATAAGCACTACACTTTTTGATGCTAGCTGTTGAAAGGATACGGATGTCGCCTAGAGGGGGGGGGGGTGAATAGGCGATTAAAACTTTTCCTAGAGTAGCTCAACAAAGGTGGAATATAACTAGTGTTTACTTTGTTAAGCACAACCTAGAACAACTAAGGTTCACCTATGTGCACCAACAAATTATGCTAAGCAATACAAGCAACAAAGTGATAGCAATATATATATTACTTCAAGCACGAAGGATATCACAATGTAAAGTGCATAAGTAAAGAGCTCGGGTATAGAGATAACCAAGGCACGCGGGGACACCGATATTTTACCGAGTTCCTCCCAACATGGAGTATGTCTCGTTTGGAGAGGGGGTGGTATCAAACCACCAACGCCACAAAAGGCCTCCCTTATTCTTCGGTGAATCTCACCCCAACGGGATCGATCCACGCTTCCACTATGGTGCACTTGTCGGTGGCAACCGGAACCTCTCACAAGGTTGGGGCACTTCTCCACAACTTAATTAGAGGCTCCAAACAAACGCCACAAAAGGCCTCAACAAATGCCACCAAGGCCACAAAACCGTCTAGGGTAAGAACCCAAGAGGGACAAGCTCCAAAGAGTCACCCGAACCAAATCCTTCGGGGAGAACTCAAAACGATGCACCGAATGCAAATGGCAAGAACACCACAAAGGTGATCGAATCCATCACTCTCAAGTTCCAACAAAGCTACTAAATCTATTGGGGGAGAAAGAGAGGAGGAACCAAAGAGGAACACAAAATCCCCCAAAATCTAGATCCCAAGGATACACTCACAAAGAGATGTTTTGGTTTGGTCAAAATGTGGATCTAGATCTCCTCTCTCTTCCACTCAAATATGGGCAAGAATCATTGGAGGGATTGAGAGATAGCAAGCTTTGGAAGGTCAATAATGGAGGGGAAAACTTGTAAGAATGTTTGGGGATCCATTGGGGAAGAAGGCCCCTTAAATAGGTCCCCCCCAAAATCCAACCGTTGAAGCCCAAAAACACGAATCCCGTTACTACCGGACTTTTTCCCGGTACTACCGGACATTCCCTGGGGATCCCAGGACGCCAAATGCACCTTATTCAGTACCAACCGGTACTGAGGGGCGGTACTACCGGACCTCCCCTGAACGAAAACAGCCATAACTTTTGCATCCGGACTCCGATTTTGATGATCTTCGGCTCGTTTCGAAGAGGACAACAAGCTCTAAAAGATCATGCAAAGAAACATCATAGTACATCAAGGGAGGATAGATCCAAATGACGAAAGGTTTAACCTCTCTCAAAAAGACGAACCGATAAAACCTCCAACATCAAAAACGTAATAGAAAATGCATATGAAATCCGTTTTCGATGAACTAGAGCTTGTCATGGAGATTAACACAATCTCTAAATCCTCACATGAGTAAGAACAAATAATTTAAGGTTTTACCTATCTCTAAAATACAAACCGGTAAAACCTCCAAGATCAAAATGCAATAAGATATAAAAGGGAAATCCGATTTTGATAAACAAGAGCTTGTTATGAACATTACAACAAGCTCTATATCCTCACATGGACAAGACCAAATAACAACCAAATACGATGATGCAAGTATGCAAAGGTTTGAGATCTCTCCGAACGATGTGACCGAGTTACTCATTCGAGAGCCCCTCTTGATAGTACGGTTATCTATCCTAAACCCGGTCTCCCACACACACCATGAGACCGGCAAAAGGGAAAACCTATCAAGATTATACCTTTGCCTTGAGCATTCCACTTGAGCTCGATGTAGACGAACTTGACCTTCTCAAGATGGAACACCTTTATTGATTCCTCATCATCGATCCATGATCACCGAGGATGACAAGCTTCAAACATGAGATGTTCTAGAGATGGCGCATATTGAGCTTGCACAACACATCTTCTCCTCATATCATCGAACTTGAAGCCAACACATGCTCCAAGCGAGGCCAATGGACAAATCCTACAAGTGCAACTTAATACACACATTAGTCCATAAAGATTGTCATTAATTACCAAAACCACACATGGGGGCCCATATGTTCTTTCAATCTCCCCCATTTTGGTAATTGATGACAATCCCTTTAAGAGTGTTTATATAAGGAATTTTAAGGAATAAAATGGTAACACCAATATAAAATACTACATAAGTATGTGATATTGGTACCACCACCATATATATAGAGCAAACTCCCTCACAATCTATGCATGTGTGATGAACTTGAATTTCATTGCATATATTGCCAATCATTATCATTGGTGGAGTTTCCACTATATACCACATGCTAAGCAACAACAACGATGCAAGAGCATGAAAGGCAAATGCTTAAGAACAAACTCAAAGCATAAACTATTTCCCTTAAACCCTCTAAAACTTCTCCCCCATTGGCATCGATTGCCAAAATGGGTGACAAGTTCTAGAAGGCCAATATAGTGATAAATCCTCCAAAGGTGTGCATTCACACATATCCAATGATGAATACTTGGGAGGAAGTAGAACTATATCGAGGACCCAAAGATTGCCAAAAGAAATAAAATAAAATGACGCATCACAAATGACGCAAGCGATCACAAGATCTGACAAATCAATTGAAAACAACAAATGAGTCCAAAAGGAAACAACAAGATATTATAATATGAGAAAAAGAGTGCTTTAAATAACAAATAGAGAAGCTCCCCAAGATTTGTGCACAATTCAAAATAAATGCATTAGAATACATATTGAACAAATATGGAATCCTCGCTCCCCCATAAGCATTTAAAACACAATAAATGATAAATGAGACAAATGAGCATTATTAAATGAATTAGATGAGCTCCCTAAAGATAATGCACCAATTATGATAATTGTAATTGGGAACAAGGTGCATAATCATGGAATCCTCACTCATCCGAGTTCTTTTAACAATACAAGGCATGAGAGAACAAATATGAGTGCCCAAAGATGCAAACAAGAGGAACAAGCACTCATAGACAATTAAATTTGGAACCCACGGAAGAATAAAAAGGAATAGAAAGGTGGTCTCCAAGGATTTAAAAATCAACTAAGATTATCTATGCTTATGTGTATATGTCTCTAAGTGGAAAACATCATAAGGAAATATGCTAACAAAGAAATATGCACACATAAAGAAGATATACAATAAATCATATAAAAGGCTAAAATGAAGTCATAAAATATATCAATAAGATTTTTGCTTCAAAGCATGGACAAAGGCTCAAATATATCTTATTGTACATTAATGAACTTCAAACACCAACACACTACATATATTACACTATCACCAAGGGAAAAAGGAGAAAGTTGGAACATATGGAGAAAGGCAACAAGTATCACAAAGAATAAACAACTAGCAAAGTCTCACTATTGCACATGAGAGAAGTTGAGGACAAGGTAGGCAATAAATTGCTAGATTGACATATTTGGGATTGGTGGATCATATGCATGATTTTGTATAGTCCCAATTATATGTACTCATCTCAACTTATACACATTTTCAATAGAGAGTTCTCTTAAAACCATGGATAGAACTACAAAAATTACAAATACATGAATTAATGCTAGAAGGCAACCGACAAACGGTTGGAATCAAGATATATGAGCATGATAAAAAGATACTTGTTACCGAGATATAATTGGTAGGATGTAGAGGATATGAAATCAATGAACATCCTATAGCATGCCTCCAATTTTCATTAACGCACCACTTCTTCAAGATTGAGAGACAAACATCCAATATATCTCCAATGTATCTAAAACACATTTAAGTACAAAATGGTCTCCAAACTTATTGGGACCAAAGTAGCTAGTGCAACTACAATACATAGGAGATACTCCACATAAATATGTGCATATTGATATGAAATTGAATTTCATGCACAACTTAGCCGATGGGATTTGGTGGAGTTTCCCCTGTATATTGGATCAAAGAAAGCAAGCATGCCATAATATATATATATGTAGTAAATATGCATACACAAGGCTTTCAAGAACAAAAAATGAGATACAATTTGAACAAAAACACCAAGTAAACCGAGATGGCACACACACGAGTGTGACAAGACAAGCGGTGTCCAAATTGTATCAAAGAACCAATTCAACACATGAAATCTCACAAGTTCAACAAATGAACTAGGCTAAGGCCAAAAGAGAAAAAATAGATAGAAATAAAAATGCTCAAGGATTTATCTCATTCTAAAATGGTCAAATCAAGAAACAAGGTATGAGACAAAACCAACTCCCAAAAAGATCAAGGTTCCAACAACAAACCAAACTCCCCAAACTTTTCATGATGGCACAAAGTACCAAAACGAAAAGATTGAGAATCCAAGCACATAAAACTCGATATGGATCAAACAAAGAAGCATAAAAGGATTGTTCTAGATAATATAGGAGAGCTCACCCATAAGTAGTACATTATATAGAATTTTGCTTTTGAATGCAAAATGCACACAAATGAGATCATCACTACTACCTACATTAAATAAAACACAAGAGGATATCAATAAAAGTAAAGGGATACAAAAGTAGCAAGCAATACATGGGAGCACACAAAACATTTACTTGGCCAAAGATAGGACAATATTAAGCAAAGGCCAAAGTGAATATGATCAATAAATTCTACCATAGATTTGGTACTAATTGTCCAAGGACAAGAAGAATTGAGAATAATCTTCCCTAGGTAGTTCATACGGATATCCAAGATCGTATTCACACAAAGAAGCATGTAACAAAGTATACAGATTAAGTTTGATGCTTCGAAAGAGATTCTTGGTAGCTTCCAATAGTCACACAATCATAGTGATTAGAGTGACTTGAAGTAAATGGTTTCCACGAGAATATAGAGATCTAAATATGAGGAAACACATACCAAGAAACACTCTCATATACAAGATCCAAAATATGATCAATAAATGCATTCAAGCAAATTGGAAATTGTATGAGCATATGTGTCACATAGGTGCTAGATAATTGTCAATACCAATTCTAAGTGACACAACCTCGAATATTCACGTTTTCTAGGATTTGTAATATGCACTAAGCATATGACTCCCCCATAATGTGATACTACCATAAAACCAACACGAGGCAAAAGGATATAAATATAGATAATTAATGGACATTATAAAACTTAAATTTCTCATGATAATTGTACCACATAGAGACTAGACAATAATCGAATATAAATACTAGGTGGTATTCCTCATGTACACATAATTTTAGGATTGTCGAATGCCCAAGCATAACACTCCCCAAAAATGGGATAGCCCATTACTATCTCACAAGAGCCAAATAAGATGTCAAATATAATCAAGAAAGGCGTAAACACAAGAAACACACATACATGGTGTGGCACCTAATCATACACATATATACTTGATTCCTCAAGATAATTAAGTGAAAACACAACATGTACAAAAGCATGGAAGATACAAAACCAACACATGCACAAGGGGGCGAGTAACTTTCAATGAAATGAGTTAAGCATATGTTACCGCAAGGAGGAACATTGGAAATATAATATAATCATGGTAATACAAATGGCTTGGCTTGACAATAATAATTGATGAAGATCCCTCAATTCTTCATAATGTAGCCAAGACTCCAATGCCCTCCAACAACACCTATTGATCAAGTTTTGGCTTGTTGGTCCCCAACCAAGTTGGGTCCTAAGAGGTTAGTCACAATAGGCTTGGCAACCCAAATGGTTCTTTTCTTGAGCCCACATTGAGCACCAACAAATTTGGAAAACACATTGCCAACCTCATCCTTACAAAGAGAATAAGCATCATCAATAATGATAGGGTTGTATGAGGAGATACCGATAGTGCATGAGGAAGAAATATGCCCCTTCTCACGGCATATGTAGCAAGTTCTACTCTTGCCATCTTTCTTCTTAGGTGAAGCCACAACTCGAGGAAGAGCTCGAGTAGTCCTCTTAGGAAGTCGCCCATTAATGACTTGAGGTGGAGCTTGAGGCCGCTTCCCTTGTTGCTTCACACTAAGAGGCTTTTTCTTCAATGGGCAAGATCTAACATGGTGCCCTTCTTCCTTGCACTTGAAGCAAACAATGTTGGACGGATTCTTGACTTGATCTTGGCCATTCTTCTTGTTGTCCTTGTGCTTCAACTTGATAGTGGACTTGTTCTTGACATTGGAGTTGAATCCAAGACCACTCTTGTCATTGGAGGATTTTTGCACACTCAAGATTTTGTTGAGTGCGGCTTTCCCTTGATGACCCTTTTTCAAGTCATTCTTCAAAGAAGTGACTTGAGCCTTGAGCTCTTTGATTTCCTCTACATGGTTAGTTTCAAAAAAATTACTAGAGGAAGTAGATGCTACATTGTTAGAGCAACAAGGCATGGAATGTAATTCATCACGAGATATAGCATGGTTGTGAGAGGATGAATTACAAGGGCTAGCACATGGCAATATAAAATTTGGAGTAGATATAGTGCTAATGTCCACATGAGGCCCACTAGATGTTACCTTTGACATGATGGACTCATGAGCTAACTTTAGCCTACCATGGGAGACTAAAAGATCCTCATGCGATCTCGAGAGCTTAATATGACTTTCTTCTAATTTCCCATAGTTTCTAGTTAGCAACGCAAGTTAAGCCTTTATCTCAACATTCTCCTTAAAAATAGATGCTTCACAAGAAATAGAGTTAGTAGCACAAGCATCATTACTATTTTCAAGAGGTGAGGGCAACTTGGCAAGCTCTTTAGAATATGAAGCTTTAAGTTTCTCATGTGACTCGGTGAGTTTGATGAGCTCACCCTTGATGACCCTAGAGCCATTTTTGAGGTGCTAAAAATCCTCAAGGATTTTAGCATAACCACCTTCAAGTTCACATTTTTAATCTTGAAGGAGTTTGCCACCACAAGTTCTCTATCATGGTATTCCTTTACTCTAGATAATTCTAGAGTAGAAGTATCCTCAAGAGATTCTTTGGTGGTTTGTTCTTCTTCAAGGTAGTCCTTTAGTTGTGCAACTTCATTAGCATATTCACGCTCAAGTGCAAACTTTTCATCAATTAAGTTTTCTTGCTCCTCAATAAGATCATTGCCTTCTATGGCACAATTCAAGATTTCAAGAAAGTTGGAGGAAGCAATTTTTTTTTGAAGAGAGCGCTATAGACAACCTCTCCCATTTTCTTAATAGAGGTAATATCATACTTACCTCTATAATCATCATTATCATTATCATGCTCAACCTCATCATCATCATGACATACAATGGGATTCAAAGAGGTTACCTTTGTTCCCTTAGCCATAAGGCATATGTGAGATTCGGAGGAAGGTGATGATGAGATTGCACTTGTAGCTCTCTTCAAGACCTTGTCTTGGCCCATAGAATCTTCATTTTCCTCTACATGGTTAGCAACCCAAGAACTAGAGGAAATAGAAGCATTTTTATCATGGCAACAAGACAACATGAGCATATCATCATGAGATTTATTCAAGTCATTTCTACATGATATGCAAGGACTATTAACACAAGCATGTAAGGAATTTTGAGTGCTAGAAGTGTTAAGGTCCAAAGATAGATCATTGCAACTAGATAGATATGAGGGATTACTAGTAGTGAACACACTATCCATATTGCAATTTCTATCACCACTCACCATATCATTACCTTGTGAAAAGTCACATGTTGGTGAAGTGGTAGAGGATGAGAACTCATCTCGACCGGAAATGGAAGCAACATAATCATCCTCAATAATGTTGGACACAACATATTTATCTTGAAGTTTTGTCCATAACTCATGAGCGCTACAAAAAGGAATGATTGAAGATGTAACTACATAGCTCAAAGCATTAACAAGCACATTAGAAGCTTGAGTATTGAGATAAAAGTTTTTCTCATCCTCACTAGATAGATTTTTGAAATCTATAGGAGGAGAAAAACCTGTATCTACAATACTCTCCAAATTTGGATCCATGTCCCGAAAATGAATGAGCATGCGATTTTTCCATATATCATAATTTGTGCCATCGAATGTGAACATGTCATTGTGCACTAATCCTCTAGCCGACATCTTTACTCTCAAGGCGGTGAAGCCTAACATGAGAGACCGGGCTCTGATACCAATTGAAAGGATACGGATGTCGCCTAGAGGGGGGGTGAATAAGCGATTAAAACTTTTCCTAGAGTATCTCAACAAAGGAGGAATAAAACTAGTGTTTACTTTTTTAAGCACAACCTAGAACAACTAAGGTTCACCTATGTGCACCAACAACTTATGCTAAGCAATACAAGCAACAAAGTGATAGCAAGATATATATTACTTCAAGCACGAAGGCTATCACAATGTAAAGTGCATAAGTAAAGAGCTCGGGTATAGAGATAACCGAGGCACGCGGAGACACCAATATTTTACCGAGTTCCTCCCAACATGGAGTACGTCTCATTTGGAGAGGGGGTGGTATCAAACCACCAACGCCACAAAAGGCCTCCCTTATTCTCCGGTGAATCTCACCCCAACGGGATCGATCCACGCTTCCACTATGGTGCACTTGTCGGTGGCAACCGGAACCTCTCACAAAGTTGGGGCACTTCTCCAAAACTTAATTGGAGGCTCCCAACAAACGCCACAAAAGGCCTCAACAAATGCCACCAAGGACACAATGCCACCAAGGCCACAAAACCGTCTAGGGTAAGAACCCAAGAGGGACAAGCTCCAAAGAGTCACACGAACCAAATCCTTCGGGGAGAACTCAAACCGATGCACCAAATGCAAATGGCAAGAACACCACAAAGGTGATCGAATCCCTCACTCTCAAGTTCCAACAAAGCTACTAAAGCTATTGAGGGAGCAAGAGAGGAGGAACCAAAGAGGAACACAAAATCCCCCAAAATCTAGATCCCAAGGATACACTCACAAAGAGATGTTTTGGTTTGGTCAAAATATGGATCTAGATCTCCTCTCTCTTCCACTCAAATATGGGCAAGAATCATTGGAGGGATTGAGAGATAACAAGCTTTGGAAGGTCAATAATGGAGGGGAAAACTTGCAAGAATGGTTGGGTACCCATTGGGGAAGAAGGACCCTTAAATAGGTCCCCCCCCAAAATCCAACCGTTGAAGCCCAAAAACGCGAATCCCGGTACTACCGGACTTTTTCCCAGATTACGGACATTCCCAGACGACGGACATTCCTGGGATCCCAGGACGCCAAGCCACCTTATTCAGTACCAACCGGTACTAAGGCGTATTCGGACCTGGTCCGTACTACGATCACCCTGAGCAACGGCCATAACTTTTGCATCCGGACTCCGATTTTGATGATCTTGGGCTCGTTTCGAAGAGGACAACAAGATCTAAAAGATCATGCAAAGAAACATCATAGTACAGCAAAGGAGGATAGATCCAAATGACGAAAGGTTTAACCTCTCTCAAAAATACGAACCGATAAAACCTCCAACATAAAAAACGTAATAGAAAATGCATATGAAATCTGTTTTCGATGAACTAGAGCTTGTCATGGAGATTAACACAAGCTCTAAATCCTCACATGAGTAAGAACCAAATAATGTAAGGTTTTACCTATCTCTAAAATACAAACCGGTAAAACCTCCAAGATCAAAGTGCAATAAGATATAAAAGGGAAATCCGATTTTGATGAACAAGAGCTTGTTATGAACATTACAACAAGCTCTATATCCTCACATGGACAAGACCAAATAACAACCAAATATGATTATGCAAGTATGCAAAGTTTTGAGCTCTCTCCGAACGATGTGTCCGAGTTACTCATTCGAGAGCCCCTCTTGATAGTACGGTTATCTATCCTAAACCCGGTCTCCCACACACAACATGAGACCGGCAAAAGGGAAAACCTGTCAAGATTATACCTTTGCCTTGAGAATTCCACTTGAGCTCGATGTAGACGAACTTGACCTTCTCAAGATGGAACACCTTTCTTGATTTCTCATCATCGATCCATGATCACCGAGGATGACAAGCATCAAACATGAGATGTTCTAGAGATGGCGCATAATGAGCTTGCACAACACATCTTCTCCTCATATCATCGAACTTGAAGCCAACACATACTCCAAGCGATGCCAATGGACAAATCCTACAAGTGCAACTTAATACACACATTAGTCCATAAAGATTGTCATTAATTACCAAAATCATACATAGGGCCCATATGTTCTTTCAGCTGTGATATCATGTCTGAATTTTGCCTCATGCCTAAAGATATTTATGATTCCTTGAGTCTTTGGGGGCTTACTGAAGGAGGAGAGGAAATATCTCTTACCAACAATACCACTATATTTACCATTGGAATAGTTGAAGGTGTGTTTACAAAAATCTCAGGGAAAATGGTGTCTACTGATTATCTTGTTATTGAATGTGTAGGCAAGGGACAGATTACACTTGGAAGATCCCTACTGAAACACCTTGGAGCAATAATAGATGTGGGAAAAGGCATTATGCACTATGCTCCTCTGGTAAGCAATCATATCTTCCCTAAAGATAAGAAGAAAGGTAAGAAAGGAAAGACCAAGAGGGGCAATTCTTCATTTGAAAATACTTGATTCTTTTTGCTTCTTATGCCTAACTTAAAAGCATTAAAGAAAAGTACTTGTTGGGAGATAACACAAGAGTTTACTTGATTCTTGGAAGTTATTAATTCAGTAGTGACCTTTCCTTATCCTTTTTTGTTTGTTTTTTGTGCCAAGAATGACCTCTAATGAGAGGGAAGTAAGATTTGGGGAGTTGCTGTCCCGAAACAGATTTCTGTCCTCCACGAAACAAATTCGTGAGGAGTCTCTATAACTCGGATTGAGCTCAAACTTTACGAATAAATCCCCCAGTATGTTAGCTAACTTTCTTTAGTTCAACACTTTTTTATTTGAGCAACAGAAGATGTTCTAAAAAATCGGTTTCTACCTGCTGGTCTGTTTTGACAGATTTCTGCCATTATTTGCATTTGCTTCTTATTGATTCCTTTTTGAGTTCTCTTTAGGTGAATTGATCTTTTTGAAGGAGTTAATACAGTAGATTGTGTTTTTAGTGAAAAGCCTTGCTATTCCAAAGATTTGCCAGGGGTCTAGTATCTTTTGAATACACTAATGTTGCTAATGAAGATTGTGTGAAGTTTTATATGAAGGAAAAGTTTCAGGTGTAAAGAGAGAATGATGCAATGGGATGAAGCATGGACAAAATCTCAAGCTTGGGGATTCCACCATGGTGTCACCCCAAGAAATATCCAAGAGGTACAAGCGTAAAAGCTTGGGGATGCCCAAGGCATCCCCTTCTTCATCAATAAAAAGCTCAGGTCTGTCTAGACACTTTGTTTTTATTGTTTCATGCACAGTTGTGTTGTTCTTGGAGTCTTAGTTTTCGTTTGTGGTTCTTAGTTTGTTTAGTTTTCTTGAGTAGTTTGGACCCCATTCTTGCTATGTTGTTTTGCAAATAAGTTGCTTGGTGTTGGAAAGGAGTAGTAAGTTCTTGCTTGAAGTGCAAGAGGAGCTTGCATTGACTGTGACTTAGACTTTAGCATGACATGCTAGGTGTTGTTTTAGCATTATGCTTAGTGATTATTGTTGTAGCATGTGTTATTCCAAACAATTGGGATTGCTTAGTGTTCCTTGAAGAAATTATGTGTTGTTTTAGCTTGCAAAAGCATAGCATTGTGGTATTCTCCTTTGATTCTTTGCTTGGGTTGACTTGGCACATGCTCACACCATGTTATGAGTATGACAAGTCACCATTAGCCTCTATGATCATTTAGTCCTTGACTTGTAGTACCACTCTTATCTTTGATTAGTATGCTTTGTTGCTCTCCATGATTTTGGCCACTATGGTCTCTTAGTTGGTTGCTCCCATTCTTTTGCTAGCCTCCACTTGTATGAGTAAGTTCTACTCATGCTTCCACCTCCCAAGAAACCAAATTATTCCAAGTGTCCTCTATAAAATCCTATGCATGGTGTGTTACACCATTCGAAGTATATTCTTGCTTTCAACTATCTTCCAATTAAAAACTATTTTGTTATGTGAAAACTTAGTGATTAAAGCCCTCATGAACTTGATGGCACACTTTATATTCTTTGCCCCTAATAAAATTGAACCATTGTGACAACTTTGTTGTATATGCTTGCACTTATAAGTTGGAATTAGCAGAACCGTGCTGTCACGGGGAACGTTTTCAACATTGCACTTGTACTTTGTACTTAGTTGATATCATGTTCTTTTGTCTATGGATGTCACCGGTGTGAAAAAAGAGGGAAATTGTAAGTCCATGGAGTTTGTATCCTGTGTTAGAGAAACGCCTGGGCCGCTATCCTAAGCCATGCCTAATCATGGTGGAAACTTGCAGCATCACCATAATGAGCTATCTGTGAAGCATACTCAATAAAAAGCTATGCACATAGTAAATAAAAAGATCGCTAAGATGCTCATTGTCTGCTTGCCTTGTCATTTTGGTTATGGGAAAGCTCCTTTACCATGTGCAAGGGGTACCCCGTTGGCGGTTCTCAATGATATGCAAATACTTACAACGACAAGAACTTACCTGGACCCAAAGTTGAGTATGCATGAGGTGTGGCCCTCGTATTCAAGGGACTTGAGATTCCCAACTTATACTTCGTCAAGCATATACTCCATCTTTGCCACTTTAACCTTAACCACTTCAAGATGCTTATGATAGGGGAAATGAGGGTTGAAAGCTAACACGTACCATAATTTTTGGAAGCTTTTTTTGAAACTTGTAATCCCTGCTTCCTTTACAAAAAAGCCTTTCTTCACCATTATTGAGTCTCCACCTTCTACCATTAGGAATCATTAAGAGAGCATAGTTGTCATTCTATGTGAAGTGTTCCAAAGCTTATTGATTGATGCATTTTGTGATATTACTTATTCTTGTGCTATTTGTTTCTAGTCACCCTTGTGAACTTTGAAGGTGTCCTATGCATCTATATTGCTACTCTATGAGGGACAAGCTGATTGCCACTATGCTATGTTTTCTGTATGTGAAACAACAAAACGTTTTTCAATGCATGCTATTCATGATCCTTGTTTGTAGCCTTTCATGTTGCATGCATAGTTACTATGTCCTATTGTTAGAACTCCATCTTTAATGCACATGTTTAGAGTTCTTTGTTCCCAGCTTTCAATGCTTGCAAATGGTTGGATCTTTATTATGAGGGTGCATGTCACCTCAAAAATTATTCTTGTATCACTTACCTACTCGAGGACGAGCAGTAGTTAAGCTTGGGGATGTTGATACGTTGGAAACGTATCTATAATTTTTGATGCTCCATGCTTGTTTAGTATCTACTTTGCTTTACTTGTCTACACTTTGAGGTGATTTTTACATGTTTTCTGGTACTAACCTATTAACAAGTTGCAACAGTGCCAGATGCCTATTTTCTGCTGTTTTTGGTTTCAGAAAAGTTAGTAAAGAAATATTCTCGGAATTGGACGGGACAAACGTCAAAGTCAATTACTTTCCGTGGGGAACAAGAAGTCCAGAGGGGAGACGAGGAAGGGGGCCAGGGCAGCCAACCCCCCCAGGCGGGGCCAGGGGTGGGCCCGCGCCAGGCTAGGGTTTGGCCCCCCTGGTCGCCTCCTCGTCCTCCCCCTTCATCTATAAGAAGCCCCCGATGCAGAAACCCTAAGCAACCCGACTAAATCTCCACGAAACCGTCTGTAGCCGCCGCCACCATCATCCCTAGATCGGGGGGATCTGAAGTTCTTCCCGGCACCCTGCAGGAGGTGAGATCATCCCGGAGGCCTTGTCTCCGGTATGATGCTTGAGTAGTTCCACCTTGGACTATGGGTCCATGTAGTAGCTAGATGGTTGTATCACCTCCTTTGTGCTTTCATATATAGATCTTGTGAGCTCCGTTCATGATCAAGATCTAATCTATTTGTAATCATGCATGTTGTGTTTACGGGGATCCGATGGATATTGAGATTATTATGTTGGTTTGATTAATGGTTTTGTCTTTATGATTCTATCATGTCCGTGTTGTTTGTGATCTTGCATGCTCTCTGTTGTTAGTAGCTATCTTGGCCAAGTAGTTTCTAGTGACTCCAAGAGGGGGTATTTATGCTCGATAGTGGGTTCATGCCTCTAGTTTCCAAGGGAAGTGACAGAAATCTCTTCGGTTGTAGATGTGTTGTTGCTACTAGGGAGAAAACAACGGTCTCTTGTTCATGGAACATGTGCACTGTTTACCTTACACACTTTGCTTAAATAAGTTGTCTGTTGCTTGCAACTTAATACTAGAGGGGGTTCGAATGATAACCTGAAGGTGGACTTCTAGTCATAGATGCAGTTGGATGGCGGTCAATGTATCTTGTTGTATTACCCAATCGAATCTCATAGGATCTTTCTGACTAGTAATTGCATTGTTATGCCTTGCTCAGTTCCTGTCAATTGCCTTGCTGTAATTTGTTTACCCTTCATGCCAAGTTGTTTATCTAAGGAGAGCACCTCTAGTGAACTATGGACCCCGGTGCAATCTTTACCATTGATACATCTTCCACTGTTACTTGTTTACTTGCTGCAAACCATTACCTTCCACACCATATGTTTAATACTTTGTTACAGCAAACCGGTGAGCTTGACAACCTCACTGGTTCGTTGGGGAAAAGTCTTGAGTTTGTGTTGTGCAGGTCTCGACATTGCTTGCAACACCTGTGTGACGTTTCCTTCCTCCTTGTGGTTCGATAACCTCGGTCTCAACTGAGGGAAAACTTGTTGCTTGCTCTTCACACCCTACGCTTGGGGTTACCAACGAAGTGCCACGTCGAGCATCATCATGCGGCGGCATACCCGGTACAATGATGAGCTCTGCCTAGGGAACCTCATCAGCAACGACATAATTGTTGACAGTGCCGATCATCTGCTCGAAAGTGAGGATACCTGCGGTCTACTGCCGCCTGAGTGTATGCCAGATAAGTGTGCCATGGTCCAACCCTTTGATGAAGTGGTAAACAACATCATTGTCTGGGTAGTTCTCAAGATTGGCTCGTATCCGGAGCCATCTGGCGAGGTATTCTCGTGGGCTTTCACCCTCTCTATGAACGCAACACGCCAGATCAAAGATGGTTACCACGCCGACAAAATGCGATCACTGCTTTCTAGACGCACAGGCTAACCCGACGGATTTGTAGTGATCTTCCACCATTATCTCCTGCATATTGGCGGTTTGGGTGGGCCTTGAATTTTTTCGATCTAAGCTGGCAAAATCCAAAGAGAGATCTGACTTCGATCCTTCCACGAACGTGTCCTGCCCGTAGGCGGTCCGTGCGGGCCTTGACGATCCTCCGACTTCCAGGGAACTAGCTCCCAAGTCGGTTTCACCGATGAAGAGGTGGATGTCCCCGATTGGAATGATCTAGCAGCGGGTGGGGTTCGTCTTCGCCGACATCCAGAACTTGTCAGGGGGACGATCAGAACGTTGCCGGAGAAGAGAACATGGCCAATGGCTATGGTTTTGCCGATTCCTGCAAAGAGCTTGGACCTCGCCCGTTGTAGAGCCTGAAACGCCTCTTGCCCCACGGTGGGCGCCAACTGTCGTGGTATTGCCGACGAGTACGCCATGGAGGGGTCCTTACAGTGCGTGTTTAGAGATGTGGTGTAAGGCGGTAGGTTGGCGGGTATGAGGTAACACAGCTTACCCAGGTTCAGGTGATACGTCCAAAACGTATCTACTTTCCTGAACACTTTTGCTATTGTTTCTCCTTTAAACTTGTGTGATTTGGATACAACTAACACAGACTGACGCTGTTTTCAGCAGAATTGCCTTGTTGTCTAGTTTTTGTATAGAAAATCAACTTTCAGGAAAAATCCCGGAAAATACGCCAAAAATCCTATTTTACCAGAAGACTTACAGAGCCAGAAGATGAGGCAGAGGTGGGCCACAAGGGGCCCACATGTTGGGCCACGCAGAGATAAAACAAAAACTTTTCCTCTAACGTGGTGATCCCAAGACCTAGCTGAGGTACAAGGCCACGAGGTTTACCACTAGACGCAGCGATTATCGATGAAGCGCTCGATTGATGCAAGGCATCCTCACGATCCGATCGTCTTGGTGCTGATCGTACAGCACCTCTGCTGGTATCCACACGTACAAGGAGGAGCGCCGGCGGCGAACTGCTAGGTTCGTTACGGCGGCTGGACTGTTGTGGAGCTAGGGTTTCCAACACATGGAATAACCTAACCGAACAACGATTAACCTTTTTGGGTTACTGTGCTCCACTATATATAGGAGTGAACGTGGCTCGCTCACGACCCATTCACTAAAGCCCATATAACATTAGTCACCGTGAGTCCAACTCACTAACTCAGTCCTAATCCGGTTTAGGTCCAACCCAACCAGATTATATGTTCAGATCCAATCCGAACATGCTCCCGCTCTTAAGTGTGTGACCCCGCAGGCTCATGGTTACTTGGACACGATTTGAGTCCAACTCACAATCGATCAATCGGCTCCTAGCAGAACATACCGATTCCCAAGTACCAAAGAGTCATGACGACTTGCCTTTCCAATGCGACTTACGTCTGAGTCCCTTTTGCCTCACGATATACCTTGTCAGACTATAGGCGAATATATGTCATCCCTTAAATAGTCCGACTCTCTTCTCGATCCGAGATAAGTGATTCACCCGACTAACTCTTAGCCGATCGCCTCGGTTAACACTTAACCGAGTCGTGCATGGCCATGCTTTCCGAATCATATCTCACGAGAGGGCCCAGAGAATATCTCTCCGAGTGGAGGGGCAAAATCCCGTCTTGGTTATTCACATCACGCAGCTTGATTCTCAGTCGACCCGAACCCTGCCTTTATAACTGCCCAGTTACGGATCAGCGTTTGACAGAACCTAAGTCGGTGATCCTCAACTCGGACTATGCAACAACCTCAGGTCTAAGGATTACATTGATTGAGATATACAAATGACAGCTTAGTTCGTTGTACCTCAATATGGGTCAATCCGACTCGCTAAACTCTTTAGCCTAGTCTGTGTAAGTTGGAATAGCATCTCCATGCCCATGACAAGTGGAACCGAGTCATCAAGCCAACTTTCACATTGGTCTAAGTTGTGTGTCCAGCACAACCTCAATGACCAAGGATATTTAGTACAAACACCATGAATGCATAGTTCCACAACTGAATCACATATTCAATGATACATCGATGTTTATACAAGGACTACTTAATAACTTTATGAATACAATGGGAAATATCATCATACATGATTGCCTCTAGGGCATATTCCCATGATCTCCCACTTGCACTAGAGTCAATCTTCCGACATCACATGTCTAAGCATCTAATGCCCATGGCTCAAAGTGCGCCTCATGCTTCGCTGGGTAACGGCTTTGTCAACGGATCCGCAATATTTGCATCCGTGTGTACCTTGCATAACTTGATATCACCGATCCACGAACTGGCGAATCGTGGTACCGCATGAGTATGTGCTTGTTCTTCCGGTGTTGTCTAGGTTCCTTGGCTTGCAATAGCACCATTGTTGTCACAATACACGCCCAACGGATTGGACGAGCCTGAACCACGCCAAGATCCATGAGGAAATTCCTCATCCAAACAGCTTCCTTTTGCCTCCGAGGCGGCAATATACTCAACCTCATTGTGAACGCATACGCCTCTTGCTTGGAACTTTTCCAGCTCACGGCACCTCCGTTTATAATAAACACGTATCCGGATTGCGACGAGAATCATCGAGTCGGTGAGATAACTTGCATCCGTGTAACCCTTTACACTAAGTTCATCTTCACCACCATAAACCAAGAACATATCCTTAGTCCTTCTCAAGTACTTTAGGATATTTTTAGTCATTATCCGATGGATCTCTCGAGATCAGCCTGTATCTGCTCACAACACTTAGAGCATAGGAAACATCCGCCTAGTACAAATCATGGCGTACATGATGGATCCAAGCTATGAAGCATATGGAATCGCACTCATCCGACTTCGCTCATCGGTTGTCGAAGGACACCGAGTCTTGCTAAGTTTTACACCATGGGACATCGGTAAGAACCCTTCTTAGATGATTCCATGTTGAACTTTTCAACACTTTGTCCAAATAAGTACTCGACTCAATCCAATGAGCCTCCTTGATCTATCTCTATAGATCCGGATTAGAGGATGTATGTTGCCTCACCCAAGTCTTTCATTGAGAAACTCCTTTCCAATGATTCCTTGGTTTCTTGCAACATCTGGACATCATTTCCAATCAGTAATATGTCATCCACATATAAGATTAGAAAATTTACTTTGTTCCCACTAAACTTCTTGTACAAACAAGAATCATGATCACTCTTGATGAAGCCAAACGATTTGACTACCTCATCAAAGCGAATATTCCAACTCCGAGATGCTTGCTTCAACCCATAAATGGATTTCTGAAGTTTGCATACCTTGTCAGCATTAGCTGGATCGACAAAACCCTCGGGCTGTATCATATACACGTCCTCGGTTAAATTTCCGTTAAGGAAAGCAGTTTTGACATCCATCTGCCATATCTCATAGTCGAAATAGGCCGCTATAGCTAACATGATCCGAACTAATTTAAGCATCGCTACGGGCGAGAAAGTCTCGTCGTAATCAACTCCTTGAACTTGTCGGAACCCCTTCGCGACAAGGCGTTCTTTATAGATTGTAACATTTCCATCCATATCAGTTTTCTTCTTAAAGACCCATTTGCACTCGACGGGTCTTGCACCGTCTGGCAGATCAACCAAGTTCCAAACTTGATTTTCATCCATGGACTTTATCTCGGATCTCATGGCTCCAAGCCATGACTCAGAATCAGATCCCACCATCGCTTCCGAATAATTTGCCGGCTCATCACCGCCTAACAAGAACACATCACGAACACTTCGTAATCTTGCCGATCTTCGTGGTACGTGTCGCTATCGGCTCATTTGCCACGATCGGCTCAACCTCCAAGGTTTTTGCCGATTCGCTATTAGCCGATTTGCTATTAGCCGATTCATCTCGAATTTCTTGAGTTGCACCGCTCCACTTACTCCCCGATCGAGAAACTCTTTCTCAAGGAAGACACCGTTCCGAGCGACAAACACTTTGCCCTCTTCTCGGTTGTAGAAGTAGTAACCCAAGGTTTCCTCGGATACCCCACGAAATACATTTATCCGACTTGGTCAGAAGCTTGTCCGATCAAGTCGCTGACAAAAGCTTCACAACCCCAAATCTTAAGAAAAGACAAGCTCGGCTTTTGCTGTCCACATCTCATGCGGTGTCTTCTCTACCGATTTTGATGGTACTTTGTTTAGTGTGAACGCCATTGTTTCTAGACAATAACCCCAAAATGATAAAGGCAGATCTGTCTGACTCATCATTGATCGTACCATGTCCAACAAGGTCCGATTCCGCCTTTCCAAACACCATTCCTTTGTATGCGTTCTGGCGGAGTAAGTTGAGGAACTATTCCACAACTTTTCGATGGTCATCAAACTCATGGCTCATGTACTGCTCCTCGGTCCGATCAAGAAACTTTATTTTCTTGCCTAGTTGATTCTCAGCTTCATTCCGAATTCTTTGAACTTTTCAAAGGCTTCCGACTTATGTTTCATTAAGTAGATATATCCATACCTACTCAAATCATCGTGAAGGTAATGAAGTACTCATAACCACCCTCGTCACATGCTCATTGGTCCACATACATCACTATGTACTAGTCCCAACAAGTCGGACGCCCTTTCGCAACTCTTTGCAAAAGGTGTCTTGGTCATTTTGCCGAGTAGGCAAGATTCGCATGTCTCGAACGACTCTAAGTCGAACGAAGTTAGGAGTCCATCATCATGGAGCTTCTTCATGCGTTTCCAACTTATATGACCAAGCCGACAGTGCCAAAAGTAAGTCATATTCAGATCATTTGGTTTCAACCTTTTAAAATTTATGTTATAAATCGACTCACCATCAAGATTCAAAATAAATAACCCGTCCTGGACGGGTGCAAAGCCATGAAACATATCATTCAAATACAAAGAACAACCATTATTCTTGATATTCGACTCATAGCCTTGCCTCATCAAACATGAAGCAGAAATAATGTTTCGACTGAGCACTGGAACATAATAACAATTATTTAGTTCCATAATGAATCCGGAAGGTAAATGAAGTTGCATCGTGCCGACTTCCAACGCAGCAACTCTTGCTTTGTTGCCGACTCGAATATCAACCTCGCCTCTACGCCTCCTAGTTCTTACGGTCCAAAGAACGAGTTGCAGATGTGAATAATCGATCCGATATCATATACCCAAGAACTATTAGGTGCATCGAAGATATATGTCTATAACATTGCAAACAAGTGTACCGAGTCGGAAGTCATACCTCCACTCTTGGCTTTGTCGCCAAGTACTTGCTGAGTTCCTCTTCCAAAGGGCCATCCGCCTTGCAGTAGAAGCAAGTGGATCCGGCTGAAGGAGATGGCTTACTCCCTGAGGAAGCGCTTGGGACCTGGTCCTGAGCCTGCTTTCCTCCTGACTTAGCCTTCTTATTAGTCCAAGAACTCTTCTTAAACTTAGCCTTATTCGGCACCATCAACACTTGACTGGCGCCCTTCTTGAGATCCGCCTCTGCCTGCTTGAGCATCCCATGCAATTTGAGCTTCTTATCCATACCATGCATGTGGTAGTTCAAATGAACTGCCCATATGCACTAGGAAGAGAGTTCAATTATATCCGTAGCGAACTCTTCGCTTATGGGGTAGCCAAGCCTCTCCAGAGACCTGCACGTAACCAACCATTTTGATCACATGCGGACTCGGTGGATCACCATCCTTAAGCTTGCAACTCAAAAATCGAGAGACTTGATACCTCTCGGTCTTTTGAGCCTCGAACATACTTTTGAGGCTTTCGATCATATCGTAGGCCTCAACATGCTCGAATCTTTTGCAAGTCCGGTTCCATGTGAGCAAGCATAAGACTAATATCCGTGGATTCATCCTTAGCCCGACGGTATGCATTGGTGGCTGCGACAATCGCATTCTCATTCGGCTCATCCGAAGTGGGTTGTCTAGGACATGGTCCTTCTTTTCTTGTTTGAGAACAATTCTCGATTTCGATACCAGTTGGTAAAATTAGTGTCGTTCAGTTTATCTTTCTCAAGAATGGTTCTCAACGCAGCCGGATATCCGAGAGTGATGCTACTTGGTGCCATGATCTACAACAGAAAATATGCAAAACACTTAAGACATGTATTCATAAAAGAGCAAGCATATTAAACATTTTAATATTTTATGCTCCCACTAGAACCAACACCCTCCGATGGTTACTTAGTGATTCAGATCCTAAATAAGCAAGTCGGCTAGTGAGCTTTAGCATCACCGCTAGCCGCCAAGTGATCTAGGTAGACAACTCCTTGTCAATCGCATCCCATGCGACTCTGTTGGACGGGTGGCATCACATGCCCGCTCCCATCCGACCTTTCCCGAGTCCCACAACCGTTGTGATAGACCCGTCTAGCTTACCAAGTGTTTCTGCAGAAGAGTCCGACTGAACCCACCTAGTCGGAAAGAATTGGCAGCACCTCAATTTTATGAGCCCACTACCAAAAATGTCCGACTTGTGATGGTGCAAACATCAAGGGAAAACCGACTAGACCTTCTTTGAGGAATTAGATTTTACCGACTATCTAATAGAGGTAAAACTGAGACATAACAATAACACAAAATAAAGCAATTATAATGTGAAATGGTATGGCTCTTCATGGCGATCTCCATCTCCACAAAGCACGTAATCCGACTCGTGCCAACTCTTGTCACTTGCCGTCTTACTCCATGTCGCCGACATGTACAACGCCTTGCATGCCTTCCGGGTTCTCAAACAGCTACACTAGCTTAGTAAAGTAAATTACATAGAGAATCCGACACGCAGGTCGTTATACAATAAAATGACAGCACCTAGGCTCCAGCCGGCTGACAAAAACCGTGATTCGCAGATCACGTATGGATTACACACTTACATCACATGCACATGAACCATACCATTCACAACTTCCTGCAAAAACAAGTTATGCATAGATACAATATCTACCGGCGTTGTGAAACTCGCAACGACATCTAAGGCGCTACGACAGGGCGAAGCCGGCGGTCCCTACCATCGTTCCGAAAACGTAGATCTCATCTACGATCCGAACATGGATTCCGACCATCGTTCCGATTCGATCAAACTTTTTGATCTTCGATCACCACTTCTGGATTTACGTGTCACAGTCTACCCCGATGGCGGAAGCGGTAGGGGTATGTCGTTCCACGACCTCGGCAGATGATCACGGAAATCAGATCTACCATTCCCGAGTTGATCCAATCAACTTCATACAAAACCGATCTATCTCATAGATCGACCACCAAAACAGCACATAGATCTCATCTATAGCCTACCGCATATCACATATGCGAGATCTCGAGCCTAAAACCGGAAGCTATCGCTCGATACCACTTTGGGCCACGCAGATAAAACAAAAACTTTTCCTCTAACGTGGTGATCCCAAGACCTAGCCGAGGTAGAAGGCCACGAGGTTTACCACTAGACGCGGTTGCGGATTACCGATGAAGCGCGTCGGTTGATGCAATCGATCCTCACGATCCGATCGTCTTGGTGCTGATCGTACAACACCTCTGCTGGTATCCACACGTACAAGGAGGAGCGCCGGCGGCGAACTGCTAGGTTCGTTACGGCGGCTGGACTGTTGTGGAGCTAGGGTTTCCAACACATGGAATAACCTAACCGAACAACGATTAACCTTTCTGGGTTACTGTGCTCCACTATATATAGGGAGTGAACGTGGGCTCTGCTCGCGCGACCCATTCACTAAAGCCCATATAACATTAGTCACCGTGAGTCCAACTCACTAACTCAGTCCTAATCCGGTTTAGGTCCAACCCAACCAGATTATATGTTCAGATCCAATCCAAACATGCTCCCGCTCTTAAGTGTGTGACCCCGCAGGCTCA
The DNA here is from genome assembly GCA_030063025.1 of Avena longiglumis. NCBI lineage: Eukaryota > Viridiplantae > Streptophyta > Magnoliopsida > Poales > Poaceae > Avena > Avena longiglumis. The sequence goes on along the minus strand of CP125975.1, from coordinate 74,286,447 downwards.
TGGTTACTTGGACACGATTTGAGTCCAACTCACAATCGATCAATCGGCATCGGCTCCTAGCAGAACATACCGATTCCCAAGTACCAAAGAGTCATGACGACTTGCCTTTCCAATGCGACTTACGTCCGAGTCCCTTTTGCCTCACGATATACCTTGTCAGACTATAGGTGAATATATGTCATCCCTTAAATAGTCCGACTCTCTTCTCGATCCGAGATAAGTGATTCACCCGACTAACTCTTAGCCGATCGCCTCGGTTAACACTTAACCGAGTCGTGCATGGCCATGCTTTCCGAATCATATCTCACGAGAGGGCCCAGATAATATCTCTCCGAGTGGAGGGGCAAAATCCCGTCTTGGTTATTCACATCACGCAGCTTGATTCTCAGTCAACCCGAACCCTGCCTTTATAACTGCCCAATTACGGATCAGCGTTGATGAACCTAAGTCGGTGATCCTCAACTCGGACTATGCAACAACCTCGGTCTAAGGATTACATTGATTGAGATATACAAATGACAGCTTAGTTCGTTGTACCTCAATATGGGTCAATCCGACTCGCTAAACTCTTTAGCCTAGTCTGTGTAAGTTGGAATAGCATCTCCATGCCTATGACAAGTGGAACCGAGTCATCAAGCCAACTTTCACATTGGTCTAAGTTGTGTGTCCAGCACAACCTCAATGACCAAGGATATTTAGTACAAACACCATGAATGCATAGTTCCACAACTGAATCACATATTCAATGATACACATCAGATGTTTATACAAGGACTACTTAATAACTTTATGAATACAATGGGAAATATCATCATACATGATTGCCTCTAGGGCATATTCCCAACACCACACCCCCTGGCTGCGTGGGCTGGGCCTGGCCACGCCTAGAGGGGGTGTGGCCACCTCGGGCACCCCCTTGGACTCCCGCTTTGCCTACTTAAAGCCTCTTGACCTAAAATCCAAGGGGGGTTTGACGTTTTTCCAGAAAGAGTCCGCTGTGCCGCCACCACCAGAAACCGCGATTCAGAATCAAAAACTGCATTATGGCACCCTGCCGGGACGGGGATTTGGAGGAGATCATCGCCATCATCCTCACCGATGCCTCTCCATCAACCATCCATGTTTCCCCCCTCCATGAGTGAGTAATCCCCCACTGTAGGCTATGGGGATGGTAGGCATTGGATGAGTTCTATCATGTAATAGAATAATATTGTTAGGGCATGGTGCCTAGTATCTTTATTAGTGCTATTTGACTTTGTTGTAACTTGTTATGCTTAATGCTTGTCACTAGGGCCCGAGTGCCATGATCTCAGATCTGAACTTGTTATTGATTCATGATGATAGTATTGTTTGTGATCTTATCTGCAAGTTGTGTACACATATCATTGTCCGGAACCAAAGGCCCCGAAGTGACAGAAATTGGGACAACCGGAGGGGATGGTTGTGATATGAGGATCACATGTGTTTGCAGAGTCTTAATGTTTTGCTACGGTACTATATTAAAAGGGGTACCTTAATTGCCAGTAGATTCCCTTGAGGCCCCGCTACAACGGGCTGACAGGACAAAAGATGTTGTGCAAGTTCTTATTGCGAGCACGTATGACTATATATGGAACACATGCCTATGATTGTTTAGTACTTGGATGCTTTATCTTATTTATCTGCAAATGCCCTAGATCTTGAAGTTACATGAATAGTCTTGTCCATGCAACACCCGTCCATCCATCTCTATGCCTACCACACTCATATCCAACTGTTTGCTACTATTGTTACTGCTGCCTTTGTTTTACTGCTGTTGTTACTTTGCTATTGCTACTACAAAACTGTTGCTACTGATAAACTACTGTGAGCAAGAGTATTTCCAGGTGCAGCTGAATTGACAACTTAGTTGTTAAGGCTTATAATTATTCTTTGGCTCCCCTTGTGTCGAATCAATAAATTAGGTAATACTACCCTCGAAGACTATTGCGATCCCCTATACTTGTGGGTCATCAAGACTATTTTGTAGCGCCGTTGCCAGGGAGTATAGCTTTATTTGTAAGTTCACTTGGATCTATTATTGTTCGCTGCTACTCCTTTCATCATGGGAAAGTCTCATGATGAAAAGTTTCCTATTTTAACATCCACTACAAGAAGAGGTATAGTTCTAAACACCTCTGCTGCTCTTGATTCACCGTCTGTTATAAGTAAGCTTGTTACACCACCACCACATACACATGCTACACACACTAGTACTACTGCTGAATCTGAAATTGCTTCTGGTACTCATGATGTTACTTCTACTGTGCTTGATGCGAGTGGTTCATTAGGTCCTTTCCTAGATGCTACTATTGCTAGAACTATTTTTGGAAACACTGAAAATCCTAGTAAAGACACTATTACACATGTTAGCTCACCTGAGTCTAGAGAGAGATATGATATTAATGATGGTTACATTGAAATGACTGATGAATTTATTGAAGAATATTGAAACACACGTGGTGCTAGTGCTATTAGGAGTCTCCTAGAGAGACGTACCATTATACCTAAACTGTCTCCTGATGCTAAGTTTTCTACTTCTCCCGTAGATATTAAAGAATATTATGATTTCTCTCTTGATTTATCCTATATAAACATTGTTGAGAAAGAACCTTTTTGTGGGACTGCGAATGAAAGGGTCGTGGCACATATGAATGAGCTTTCCACTATGAGTGCCTTATTTTCTGATGATGTTAAGATGTGTACCTACTTTGTTGCTAAAATCTTCCCTTTTTCACTAAAAGGAGAAGCTAAAGCTTGGTTTAATAGTTTACCTCCTGGATCCATTGATAGCCCTGATTTCTTGATTGCTACTTTCTTTCAGACATATTTCCCTCCTAGTGCTAGACATGCTGCTTTGTATAAAATTTTTGATTTTAAAAAGGGAGAAGAGGAGAAGTTGCCTGAGTCATGGACAAGGTTCTGTTCCTTGATTCATGCACATCCTGGATGTCCATTACCTAAAATGACCTTCTTGATATCTATTATAATGGACTAACTAATGATTCTAGGACATACCTGGATAGTTTTGCTGATTGTGTTTTTAGGAAGAGAACTCCTGCAGAAGCTAAAGAATTAATGGCTAAAATAAGCAAGAATTATGATGATTGGACTTCAACTGAGCCAATTACACCTGATCCTACTCCACCTGAACCAATTTTTCCTGAACCAACTCCAACACCAACACCAAAGAAGAGGGGAGTGATTGCATTAAATGATGAAGTGATGAAAGAATCCAAGAAATGTCTTAAGGAGAAGGGTATTAGATCTGAAGATGTGAAAATTTTACCTCCTATAGAAGAATTATGTAAGCCAATTTCCCACTCATCCACTATTGAGGTACACTCTCTCCAACACTTTGATGATGGTGATATTCCTTATGGTAAACCTCCTGATCAATACTTAGAGGAACTTGACATTTTTATTGTTAAATAAGGCAATTTTAATAAACAAGGTCAGAATCATTTATTGGAAAACTCTAGATCTATTAATGAGTTGAAATATATTGTGGAAAGAACTGCTAATGATGTTAAAATGCTTGTTAAACACTTCCAAATGGTTCAAACCCAAATTGATCAACTTTCTAAGGTACAAAAAGATATGTAGTTAATGCTTCTAGAGATCAACATGCTTATGGAATTAGAAGTAGGAGTGGTGCAGCCACTCAAGATCCTTTATATCCTGAAGGACACCCTAAAAGAATTGAGCAGGATTCTCAACAAGCTGAAAATAGTGGTACTCCTCATAAGAGAAAGAAAAAGAAACATAAAATAGTTGAGGAACCTCCTGAACCTGCTGTAGATCCTAATAGTATATCTGTCTCTGATGCTGAAAATGAAAGTGGTATTGATAACAATGATGCTCCTGACAAGGAAGAAATTGAAGAAGAGCCTGAGAAGCACACTAAGGATATTAGGTACACTAAGGAAGATTTTATTGCTAATAAACATGGTAGTGAAAGAGAACCTTGGGTGCAGAAGCCAATGCCTTTTCCTAATAAGAAACACAAGTCAAAGGAAGAAGAACACTATATCAAGTTTTGTGAATGGATGAAACCTTTATTTTTGCAAATTACTTTGACTGATGCTATTAAGTTGCCTCCTTATACAAAGTATATGAAGGATATTGTCTCTAATAAAAGGAAGATTCCTAATGAGGAAATTCTACTTTGCTTGCTAATTATTACTTCAATGGTAAGGTTTCAAAGAAACTTGGTGATCCAGGTATTCCAACTATTCCTTGCTCTATTAAAAATAATTATGTTAGAACTGATTTATGTGATTTGGGAGCTGGAGTTAGTGTTATGCCTTTTCTCTCTACAAGAGACTCTAGCTAGAAAAGTTGATACCAGCTGATTTATCTTTGCAAACGGTTGATAAGTCTACTACTATTCCTGTTGGTATATGTGAGGATGTTCCTGTTCAAGTGGCTCATAATTGCTTGGTCTTAACTGATTTTGTTATGCTTGAGATGCCTAAAGATGATAATATGTACATTATTCTTGGGAGACCTTTTCTTAATACTGCACGTGCTGTCATCAATTGTAATCAAGGAAAAGTAACTTTTAATATTAATGACAAAGAGCATACTATCTATTTCCCAAAGAATATTAATAAGAGCTATGGCCTGAATTCAATTGAAAATAATGAGAGCATCAAAGTTGGAGAAATATATTGTCCCATTCCACAAGAAAGTTTTGAAACTATTATGATTGGGACCATTGCTATCAAGATTGAGGTAACATAATCACATTGTGTAATGCAAAGTTTTTCTTCATATAAGATTGTTTTGGTAACAAGACTTGATCAACCTTGTTAACAAAGGGATTTTAATGAACAAAACAATGCTTTCACAGTGAGTATACTTGCTCACTTTTATTTTTCTCCTTTCCAATCTTTGCTCTTCGTCTTGTTAGTCTTAGTTTTGCTAGTTTTTTGCTTATTAGAGTGTCTTAGAACTTCTGTAGTTTTGGTTTTGGTTTGCCTTTTGCTTCTAAAAAATATTTTTCTAAGAGAAAATCAATATTCATAACCTAAAAATTGGCCAAAAATAAATTTTTCTGATTTTTTTAGAAAATTCATATTAAACTTTTCCTCGAAAAAAGGGGAAGAGGGGCACCTGAATTGGCCCAGGGTGACCCACCAGTGTCACATCCCAAGATTTTCCAAATCTTGTAATGTGAAAATAAAAGAATAAAATAAAACTTTGTCTAATTTTCAGAGCCAGAAGAAACTTTTGAAATCACTTAGAAAATCAAACCCTTTTGAATTAAATAAAATCTTAAAGGGATTCATAAAGATAAAAATTTAATAAAGGAAATTATAAATGTTTTGGGAATTACTATTATTGGATCCTTTGGTAAAAGATTTGGTTTTCAAAAGAAAAGATGGATTTACAAATAAGGATTATTTAAAGCCAAATTAAACTTTGACCAAGCCTTGGAAATTAAAATATTTAGTTTTGAATAAAAATAACAAAGGTTTATTTAAAATAAAGTAATAAGGAATTAATATCAAATTTTATTCAAATAAAAGGTTTTACCATTTTAAATTAAAACATCAAAACTTATTAAATTATTTTAAACAGGTTTTCCAAAGTATTTTATTTTCTCTAATAAAGCCTACTAAAGTGTTTTGGCTTATTTATAGGTTTCAAAAAAATAACTCAATAAAATAAATCCTATTTGAATTAATAAAGAAATTCTATATTATTTAAATCATTAATGGACCCTAAAATAAAAGGTTATTTTGTTTTTAAACAAGTTTCCCAAATATCCTTTATTTCCAAATAAAACCTACTGATTTGCTCTGAAAATATTTGGATTTAAAAATGGTGGTTTTATCAAATAAATCAAACCCTATTTAAATAAATAACTAAAGGTACATCTTATTTAATTAATGAATGGATCCTAAAATGAATTAAAATATTATTTTATTTTAGAATTTTGGTATTTGTTACTGAACAGAATCAATTTCAAAAGTTGGGAAATGTGATGTTGGTTTGAACTTAATTGGTTGCTTGAATCATGTGTTTGAATAATCAAATCAAAAAATAAAATAGAAAAGAATAAAGCAAAGCAGACAGAAAAAAATAAAAGAAAACCGACCCAACCCAGCAGCCCACGAAGCCCATCAATAGCCCACCATTCCCACGCCCGAACCGTTTTCTTTTTCCACTCGTAACCTCACCCACCCAAAGAATCGACGGTGGACCCTCTCCTCTTCTTTTCTTTCACCTTGCCAGAGACCCCACGAACCAGCTCCTTCTTCTTCCTCGCGAACCACGCCTCTTCCCCTCACGTTCGTGCCTTGATACCGCGCATTCAATTCACCTTAAAGCGCGTTGATTCCTCGTCGTGGCCACGCCCATTTAACCGCCGCTCCTCCTCCTTCTCTTTCCTGCATATCGCCTTCATTCCGCCTAGGCGCCTCCAATATTCTCTGTACCGCCGCTCGACGATGTTCGTGATGATTCCGACGAAACCCCACCGCCTTGCATCCCTAAGCACTCCAGGTTTCTCCACTCTCGAGCGCATCGATAGTGCACCCAACTCAACCGCGGAACCCCTCGAGCCAACAACAAACTCCAGATCGCCACCGTCGCCTCTATTCCGACGACGCCCACAGTTAATTCCGTCCACCTTTACCTCTCGTTCACGCACGCGTCTTTGCCAGATCAGCGATCGACCTGTCTTCCTTTTGCCTGGTACACGCCAGCCTCGTCCATGACGACCACCGACGCCCGGCGTTGTCTTCAAACTCGGCGAGCAATCAAGCCCGCCCCGCGCGCCTCCACCAACCAGTAGCATGTTGAGCATCAGCGTTGCATTGCAAACCTGGTGAGCATCCTTTCCCTCTTCCTCGCGTCCTAGTTCGCCAGCGCCGCCGCCGCCGCCGACTGACCTCGCCGCCGCCAGCAACCATCGCTGCGCCGCCAGAGTCTGGTCAGTACGATACTAGTCGTAGGATCTGGATCAAATGGACTAAATAGATCATTTAATCGCCGAAGGGGTACGCTCCCAGAACCGCGATTTATTTAGATCTAACGCTCAGCATCACGCGATCGAGACGCATTTAATCGGTATCGGCCAAGAAGAACACGCCAAGTGTCACTGCTCGATTTAAAACATATTTGAAATCTGATTTAGATAGGATTTTCAAACCCTTATAACTTTTGATCCACACGTCCAAATTTGACAAATTTTATACCAATGAAATCAGGAGAACAAGCGCTAAACAACCATGGCCTTAGTTTTGAAAATAGTATCTGTTAGCTTGTTTGAAATTACAGAAACATTTGTGTACTTGTTTAGAGTATAAAAATTGTTTGAAATTGATTTTAGGATTAAATCTTTTGCAAAATAGATTTGTGTGACCTTACTGACCCTAGGAACCAACCCATAGTGTTAAAAATGATTTTTGCGAAATTTAAGTTGAATTAGTTAACTTAGTCATTTTCTAGCCAAATAAAATCAGTAAATTTTATTATGGAAAAGTTTGTGCAAGGAAAACTTTGGGAAAATGTTATGGACCAAACTTACTGACCCAAAACACCAAACTTTGCCAAGAGCAACCTACTTGGTGAAAAACATAAAGTTTTACTTTAAAAAGAATAAATTTTCACCACATAAAAATGTTGAATGGATTTTTAAAATAGACTTTGAGCAACACCCTCTAACTAATGACTTTGCCATTTTGGTAAATGACCAATGTGGACCTTACAAAGTTTATAAACCTAGTGGAGACCAACCTTGCAATTGAACCCTCTTTCCACAAGACTTAGGAACCATTGCTTTGTGTATGGGAAATATTGATTGAATGTTGGTATGGGATGCTACTCGATACTTGCTTGTTTGATTGTAGTGAAATTAGCAAAGTGAGAGACTAGCAAGATCAAGGAGTGACTATCATTCCCTAACAAAAAGGCAAGTTACACTATCATACAAAAGACCTACTATTTTTCATTATACTTAGTGGATTTTGTAAACATGCATGAAAATGTTTTATACTTATGCTAAGGTAATCCTAATAGGATTCCCTATACACTCCTTAGTAAAAACATTGAAGTTGTACATGATTAGCCATGCTATGTTTTGAAAAGAGATACATGTTGAGATTTTACAAAGGTTGTGAAAAGACTTATGTTTTATATAATAAAACAAGGACTCAATGAACCACCTAGGTGGTGGACACTTTATGTTTTGGAGAAGGTGGCAACAAAAGGGAACCATGTCTATGGCAATCACTTTGTGTTGTGCTCCAACTGAAAACCACCTAGGAAACTTAGAGATTGAACATGTTTCTCCAATTGTGGCTTTCGTGTACAACCACATGCTATTATGGCTCTGGCTTAGTCAACTACATTAGGAAGACCCATACATTGTCTTTAGTTACCGGACATGGGGATCTGGAATGCTTCATGGGGGCTGAAGACAAGCTAGCAATGATGTATGGGAGGAGCTCTTGGAAAGACTTCGTCACATTCTCAATGATCCAAGACTCCATCTTGGTGAGCACTAATCCAGTAGGCCACTGATGGCAACAAGATGGGATTGTGTCATGTGGGTAAAGTGTACTCCTTCTGCAGAAGTTAATAAAATCTAAGTACTTAGCCGTGTCCCCGGTTAAGGATAATACTGAGCAACTAAAGTTTGAACTATGGGAGATCTCGACATTCTAATTTCTAATATAAAAACTTGATGCACTTGGGGGGTACCAAGGAATTCAAAGAGATTTTGTTAAGCTTGTTGCACTTGGGGTTACCAAGGTGCACAAGAGCATGATGTACTTGAGGTTACCAAGGAACTCATGAGTTTTGATAAAACTTGTAGCACTTGGGGTTACCAAGGTGCTCAAGGATTTTTGACAAGTACTTGAACACTTGAGTGTCTACCAAGGAGTTCAAGGATCTTGGAAATAAGATTTGACAAAAGACCAAAACCATTTTGAAAAGATAGGATAAATATTGCTTAACGCAAATAAGACTTAAACTCTACTTAGCCTAATATGCATATAATGATAGGACCCATCCTTATTATACATAAAAGTGAAACTTGCCAATACAATTCAAATGTATTGACCCTTGTGGCTGTAACTTGTAATGTTGCAGGTTTGATTGTTTTAAATGAAGATTGTTTGATTGACTAGGATTACAAAGTCTACAACCAACATCTGCCTGTGGCACTATGAAGATGAAGGACCCCATGATTATAATTACTCCGCTGCAATGTAATGTAATAGCCAATGAGCTATGTATGATGTAATAGAATTATGTTATTCCTGGTTATAAAGTTATAATATGACCTTTGTATCTTGATATTACATCTTAACTGTGGATGCTAGCTATTGATCCAGGGACTAGCATTGTAAAACACAGGAGGACTCTACCTTATTAGGTTGGGACCCCTACAGATGGTATCAGAGCATTGCGTTGCCTGTAGGATTTGTAAACCCTAGGATTGGACAAAAACCCTTAGAAAATAGGAGTGTATTTGTTCCAAAAACTTATTTACAAAAACACTTGTAAACACTTTCCTTAACCATTTTGGTTTCAACTCTACTTCTCTTCTACTTCAACTTGATGGAAAAGCCTAACCATGACCAAAGACTACATCATGTGCAAAGGACTTCTTCAACTTCTTCAAATCTAATGACTTCAACATCTTCAACCTCTTCACCAAGGACTTCCAACTTGAAAACTACTAAGGACCACAAGTGAAACAAGGAAATCTTGCTCAAGAGTTAGAGACTGAGGGAATGCAAAAGTTAGAAAGAGCCTACATCACTTGAAGTTTTGAGACCAAGAAACTATCCTAAGGAAGCCATGATCTCATGTAGTAAGAAGCAACCAAGAAGGATGGAAAGATCACAAGTGAACCATATAGATGGACCACCATATTTTAGTTAAGTCAAACCCACCAACTTATGTGGTGTAGCAAAAATATTTTGTTGCCTAAGTATGTGCTTGGGTGCAAAGTTGATTGTGATTGTTTGATTTGTGATTGCATGCACCTTGTTTGTATGAATTGTGATGTGTGTAATTAAAAGTATTTCCTTAGAAATATCTTGCCCATCCTAATCTCCTTCAAACCAAAACAGATGACTACTCCAAAGGACTCCAACACCAAGGTTGATGACACCAACACCAACCAAGATGACAACATCAGGGAACTCATAGCAACCCAACATCAGTTGAACCAACTAACAGCTCTGTTCCTAGCCAACAATAGTGATAAAGATCCAGCACTGCAAAAGTTTTTGGAGGAACAATCCCAATTGATGCTTAAGGTGACTAATCAAATGATTAGCATGGAAGAAAGCTATCCTAGAAGTGTGTATGATGACAAGGATGACAAGAATGTTGTTCTAGATGGAGCCCCAGCTTGCATTATTTGTGGAGACAAGGATCATACTTCCACAGAGCATGAAGGACAATGCCCCAATTGTGATGAAGACCATCCTGTTGGACAATGCCCCACCTCTCAAGCTACATGCTACCTTTGTGAAGGAAGTGATCATACTCCTGGTCTATGTCCCATCTATGCCATGGTAGAACAAAGGAAACAAGAAGGATCCAAGTCTACCAAAGGAAAAGGACCACTTATACCTCCAAGCAAGACAACCCAATTCAAAGGATCAAAGAAAATCAAGAAGCCCAAGCAAGACATGAGCCTTGTACAATGTCGTAAATGTAAGGAAATGGGACACTACTCCAGTGGATGCCCAGAGAACAAGAAGAATAAAGGGATTGACCAAGTGTGGTGCAACAACTGTAATGAACCAGGTCATTTTGTAGCTACTTGCCCACAAGAGCCACGTAAAGAACTCAATGACATTCATTGCTTCAATTGCAAGAATCCAGGACACTATGCAAGCAACTGTCCAGAAAAGATGAAGAACAAGTTGAACAAGCCTATGGAGAAGCTCAATCTTGGCCCATGAGTCAAGTATGGAAACCAAGGAAACCATGCAAATGTTTGCAATAAGAAAATTTTATCTAGGACCCAAGGAGGCCAATATGTAATTTTTGTTTGAAAATTTTTAAGGGTGGTAGTACCCTAGTTGTTTTGAACTTGCTTGTAACCCTAACCTTCCCAAATCTCGGGACGAGATTTATTTTAAGGATGGTAGCCTGTCACATCCCAAGATTTTCCAAATCTTGTAATGTGAAAATAAAAGAATAAAATAAAACTTTGTTTAATTTTCAGAGCCAGAAGAAACTTTTGAAATCACTTAGAAAATCAAACCCTTTTGAATTAAATAAAATCTTAAAGGGATTCATAAAGATAAAAATTTAATAAAGGAAATTATAAATGTTTTGGGAATTACTATTATTGGATCCTTTGGTAAAAGATTTGGTTTTCAAAAGAAAAGATGGATTTACAAATAAGGATTATTTAAAGCCAAATTAAACTTTGACCAAGCCTTGGAAATTAAAATATTTATTTTTGAATAAAAATAACAAAGGTTTATTTAAAATAAAGTAATAAGGAATTAATATCAAATTTTATTCAAATAAAAGGTTTTACCATTTTAAATTAAAACATCAAAACTTATTAAATTATTTTAAACAGGTTTTCCAAAGTATTTTATTTTCTCTAATAAAGCCTACTAAAGTGTTTTGGCTTATTTATAGGTTTCAAAATAAATAACTCAATAAAATAAATCCTATTTGAATTAATAAAGAAATTCTATATTATTTAAATCATTAATGGACCCTAAAATAAAAGGTTATTTTGTTTTTAAACAAGTTTCCCAAATATCCTTTATTTCCAAATAAAACCTACTGATTTGCTCTGAAAATATTTGGATTTAAAAATGGTGGTTTTATCAAATAAATCAAACCCTATTTAAATAAATAACTAAAGGTACATCTTATTTAATTAATGAATGGATCCTAAAATGAATTAAAATATTATTTTATTTTAGAATTTTGGTATTTGTTACTGAACAGAATCAATTTCAAAAGTTGGGAAATGTGATGTTGGTTTGAACTTAATTGGTTGCTTCAATCATGTGTTTGAATAATCAAATCAGAAAATAAAATAGAAAAGAATAAAGCAAAGCAGACAGAAAAAAATAAAAGAAAACCGACCCAACCCAGCAGCCCACGAAGCCCATCAATAGCCCACCATTCCCACGCCCGAACCGTTTTCTTTTCCACTCAGAACCTCACCCACCAAAGAATCGACCGGTGGACCCTCTCCTCTTCTTTTCTTTCACCGCCAAGACCCACGCAGCCTCCTTCTTCTTCCTCGCGAACCACGCCTCTTCCCCTCGCCACAGGTGCCTTGATACATGGATTCAATTCACCTTAAAGCCGCGTTGATTCCTCGTCGTGGCACGCCCATTTAACCTTTGCTCCTCCTCCTTCTCTTTCCCGACATCGCCTTCATTCCGCCTAGGCTGCCTCCAATTTTCTGTCACGCCGCTCCGACGATGTTCCGTGATGATTCCGACGAAACCCCACCGCCTTGCATCCCTAAGCACTCAGCAGCTTCTCCACTCTCGAGCGATCATCGATAGTGCACCCAACTCAACCGGGAACCCCCGAGCCTCGCCAACAACAAACTCGATCACCGCCCACGCCTCTCTCTACTCCGACGACGCCCACAGTTAATTCCGTCCACCCTTTACCTCTCGTTCACGCCGCAGCGTCTTTGCGGATCGACTCGCGCATCCTGTCTTCCTTTTGCCTGCCCTACCGCGGTAGCCCACCTGACGCGCCCGACGTTGTCTTCAAACTCCGGCGAGCAATCAAGCCCGTCCCCGTGCGCCCCTCCACCAACCAGTAGCACGTTGAGCATCAGCGTTGCATTGCGAACCTGGTGAGCATCCTTTCCCTCTTCCTCGCGTCCTAGTTCGCCAGTGCCGCCGACTGACCTCGCCGCCAAAGAACCATCGCTCGCCGCGGTCTAGTCGATCTGATATTAGCCGTAGGATCTGGATCAAACGGACTGAATAGATCATTTAATCGCCGAAGGGGTACGCTCCCAGAACCGCACGATTTATTTATATCTAACGCTCAGCATCACGCGATCCAGACGAATCGGTATCGGCCAGTAAGAACACGCCGCGTGTCACCTGTTCGATTTAAAAACATATTTGAAATCTGATTTAGATAGGATTTTCAAACCCTTATAACTTTTGATCCACACGTCCAAATTTGACAAATTTTATACCAATGAAATCAGGAGAACAAGCGCTAAACAACCATGGCCTTAGTTTTGAAAATAGTATCTGTTAGCTTGTTTGAAATTACAAAAACATTTGTGTACTTGTTTAGAGTATAAAAATTGTTTGAAATTGATTTTAGGATTAAATCTTTTGCAAAATAGATTTGTGTGACCTTACTGACCCTAGGAACCAACCCATAGTGTTAAAAATGATTTTTGCGAAATTTAAGTTGAATTAGTTAACTTAGTCATTTTCTAGCCAAATAAACTCAGTAAATTTTATTATGGAAAAGTTTGTGCAAGGAAAACTTTGGGAAAATGTTATGGACCAAACTTACTGACCCAAAACACCAAACTTTGCCAAGAGCAACCTACTTGGTGAAAAACATAAAGTTTTACTTTAAAAAGAATAAATTTTCACCACATAAAAATGTTGAATGGATTTTTAAAATAGACTTTGAGCAACACCCTCTAACTAATGACTTTGCCATTTTGGTAAATGACCAATGTGGACCTTACAAAGTTTATAAACCTAGTGGAGACCAACCTTGCAATAGAACCCTCTTTCCACAAGACTTAGGAACCATTGCTTTGTGTATGGGAAATATTGATTGAATGTTGGTTTGGGATGCTACTCGATACTTGCTTGTTTGATTGTAGTGAAATTAGCAAAGTGAGAGACTAGCAAGATCAAGGAGTGACTATCATTCCCTAACAAAAAGGCAAGTTACACTATCATACAAAAGACCTACTATTTTTCATTATACTTAGTGGATTTTGTAAACATGCATGAAAATGTTTTATACTTATGCTAAGCTAATCCTAATAGGATTCCCTATACACTCCTTAGTAAAAACATTGAAGTTGTACATGCTTAGCCATGCTATGTTTTGAAAAGAGATACATGTTGAGATTTTACAAAGGTTGTGAAAAGACTTATGTTTTATATAATAAAACAAGGACTCAATGAACCACCTAGGTGGTGGACACTTTATGTTTTGGAGAAGGTGGCAACACAAGGGAACCATGTCTATGGCAATCACTTTGTGTTGTGCTCCAACTGAAAACCACCTAGGAAACTTAGAGATTGAACATGTTTCTCCAATTGTGGCTTTCGTGTACAACCACATGCTATTATGGCTCTGGCTTAGTCAACTACATTAGGAAGACCCATACATTGTCTTTAGTTACCGGACATGGGGATCTGGAATGCTTCATGGGGGTGAAGACAAGCTAGCAATGATGTATGGGAGGACCTCTTGGAAAGACTTCGTCACATTCTCGGTCTGCCGATTACTCCATCTTGGTGAGCACTAATCCAAGAGGCCCTTTGGTGGCAACAAGATGGGATTGTGTCATGTGGGTAAAGTGTACTCCTTCTGCAGAAGTTAATAAAATCTAAATACTTAGCCGTGTCCCCGGTTAAGGACAATACTGAGCAACTAAAGTTTGAACTATGGGAGATCTCGACATTCTAATTTCTAATATAAAAACTTGATGCACTTGGGGGTACCAAGGAATTCAAAGAGATTTTGTTAAGCTTGTTGCACTTGGGGTTACCAAGGTGCACAAGAGTATGATGTAGTTGAGGTTACCAAGGAACTCATGAGTTTTGATAAAACTTGTAGAACTTGGGGTTACCAAGGTGCTCAAGGATTTTTGACAAGTACTTGAACACTTGAGTGTCTACCAAGGAGTTCAAGGATCTTGGAAATAAGATTTGACAAAAGACCAAAACCATTTTGAAAACATAGGATAAATATTGCTTAACGCAAATAAGCCTTAAACTCTACTTAGCCTAATATGCATATAATGATAGGACCCATCCTTATTATACATAAAAGTGAAACTTGCCAATACAATTCAAATGTATTGACCCTTGTGGCTGTAACTTGTAATGTTGCAGGTTTGATTGTTTTAAATGAAGATTATTTGATTGACTAGGATTACAAAGTCTACAACCAACATCTGCCTGTGGCACTATGAAGATGAAGGACCCCATGATTATAATTACTCCGCTGCAATGTAATGTAATAGCCAATGAGCTATGTATGATGTAATAGAATTATGTTATTCCTGGTTATAAAGTTATAATATGACCTTTGTATCTTGATATTACATCTTAACTGTGGATGCTAGCTATTGATCCAGGGACTAGCATTGTAAAACACAGGAGGACTCTACCTTATTAGGTTGGGACCCCTACAACCAGGCCAGCACATCCCCTGGTGGCGCGGCTAGCCCCAGGGCACGCCTGGCCTGGGTGGGACCCACCTGTGGCCCTCCAAGTTGTCTCCTTCCAGCCACTTCTTTCTCTCTCCCAAAAACACCAAAAAACTTCCTCAAGCTCGAGTTCCTGCTGTTCTTGCTCCCGATTTTATGATCTCCTTGCTCAGCCCATCTTTGCTGCTGATTTTTGGAGGGATTTCTCTCCGGTATGTGCCTCCTCTTCTTGTCCAATTAGATTTTTGATTGTTAGATTGTATCTTGAGTATTTTGCTACTATAGGTGACTGGTTGTTTGAGCTTGCATGCTTGTTCTATGCTTATAGATTTCATTTTGATGCATGTTTAGCCCTCTAGCAAGTTCCTATAGTAGTTCCTCATCATTTATCCACATGGAAATCACTTGGTTTGATGTTTGTCTAAAAATTTCAGAAAAGGGGTCATGGACAACCACAGCTTTGGAGAAGTGTTTGAGAGTGATGCACCTAGGAGGACAAGGCCTTCGAGATCATCCTCCCGAGCTAGGACATCATATAATGAGGATCTTATTACGCCACACTTTGGCAACAAGGGAGATGAGGGGGATGCGCACCCTTCTACCTTCCCTTGTTTTACCTTTTTGCAAGCTGCAGGGATTCTCAATGATTTCCTAACTCTTGTTCGGAGGGTTGGACTAACTGATTATATGCAGGATGAGAGTGAGCAATATGCTATGCTCACCAAAACCTTTGTGGAGAGTTTCTCTTTCACTAACAACCCTTTCAGCGCGGAAAGATAATAAATATTCAACTCCGAGCTATCAGATATTTTGCTTATTTTCTTGCCACTAGTATTCTTGGTAGGGAGAACACTAGCAATATTTCCAACTATCATTTGGCATTTCTAGCTGTTGCACTCAACAATAAAACCAGGTATAATCTTGGTTCTCTCATTGCTCATCACCTAGCTGCTAGAGGACCCATTTATGGGGGTATTATTGATGCACATGTATTTGTTGCCTTAGAACTTTCTGTTGATCCAAATGATACAATTTTGGCTCCTCAGAGGCTTGATCTTGCTGCCATGAAAGCGCATCACTTTGTTACTGCTAGCTCTAGCCTTGAGAGTTTAGTTTACAGGATTATGTTTACTGATGGGGAAGAAAGGGAAATTCCTTTGCCACAAACCACTTTGTTCAGTATTTGCAGGGGTCCTTGGTCACGCTCCAAGGAGGAGATGGACGAGCAGCTGCGCATTCGTGGTTTCCATGGACACTACCAGGGGAACGCGCCCTCTTATGACCACTCTGTGCACTACATAGGGGCTTCCTCGAGCACGTACCAGGACGAAGGCACCTCTTCGTCACACTACGGAGGCGCTCCTTCTTGGCCAGGTTGGGATTGAGCCCCACTTAGGACAAAAGCCTAAGCTTGGGGGGAGGTATACAGATATCACACTTATCTACATATCATGTTTCGTCGGTACTTTGTATATCCATGTTTCACTTTCTTTTTTGTTTTTTTCTGCTTTCCCAAAACATAAAAAGACCAAAAATGTTTTCGTTGTTTCTCTTGGTTTATTTCTTTGCTTTTTTAGCTTTGGTTTGCCCTACGAAAAATCGAAAAAGATTTTGCTTTGTTTGTTTTTGCTTTGTGTGCTTAATTTAAAAATTGAAAACACCAAAAATATTTGTTGTTCTTCTTTGGTTTTGTGAAGTTCGTTGCAGGGTTTAGCGGTCCTCACTGGATTTTGGTTTCATGTTATTATTCAAGCCACACAAGTGAAGGGCAATAATGAAGATTAATGACAACTCGAGGTGTGGTAGGAGGCTGGTAATGAACTCTATTTGTCTTCATTTTTGTACGTATACTCATCATTGTGAGCATGCTTGGTCTGTTCATATAAGGTGTATGTATATTGGATGCTTAGTAATTCTTTCTCTCTTATGATTAGCTCCAACTTGCTAATAGTTTGTTGCATGCCATATGAATGTTTGCTTGCATTGTTCTATTCATAACTTGGTATGACATTGTGGTATCCTCCTCTGAATGTTTATTTGAATCGACTTGGCACATGCTAAGCCTTGATGATTTATTTTTCCTCAGAGTTCTTGTATCACTTTTCTGCCATAATTAATTCTGTTTTGTTGCAAGCATGATTATGACAGTTATTGCTCTCTCATTTGTCGCTCCCTTCCTATTGCTAGCCTTCACTTGCACTGAGTATGAGCTCTACCCACGCATCCAAATCCCCAAAACCAATATTGCCAAAAGTGTCCACCATATCTACCTATTAGAATCATTTGCTATTCTGTGCATATTCATTATGCCTTGTTTTCTTCTAAATAAAATATTTGCTTGTTATGGGAAAGTTAGTTAGTAAATCTCTCACAAACTTGATGGCACACTTTATTTCTTGCACTTTATAAACCTAAACCATTGTGACTGTCCATGAAAGTTATATGCTTGCAAATTATAGGCTGGGAGATAGCAGAACCGTGCTGTCACGGGGAACGCTTTCAACACATGTAATTATTTACCCAGTTGATATCATGCTCTTTTGTTTGTCGTCGATGTGAAATAAAAGGGGGGCTTATAAGTCCATGGAGTTCTGTATATGTGTTAGAGAAACGCCTGGGCCGCTATCCTAAGCCATGCCTAATCATGGTGGAAACTTGCAGCATAACCATAGTGAGCAATCTATGAAGCTTGCTTCTTATAAAAAAAGAGAGACACAGAGAAAAGCGGAAAGAGAGAAAAAAGCACCATTTTCCTATGGTAAATAAGAAGATGGCTGAGATGCTCACTGTCTGCTTGCCTTGTCATTTTGATATGGGATAGCTCCTGTATAATATGCAAGGGGTACCCCGTTGGTGGTTCTCTATGATACACATGTATTTACTATGACAAGAACTTACCGGTAGCTAAAGTTGAGTAGCATGAGGAGCGGCCCTCGTACTCAAGGGACATGAGATTTCCAGTTTATGGTCTATCAAGCATATAACTCATATTGGACCTCACTTTCACCTTAACCATCTAAAGATGCCTATGATTGGGGCAATTAGAGCTCAAAGCTAATGAGTACCATACTTTCAGCATTTGGAAGCCCTTCAAACTTTTCAAAACCTTTTTCATTTCCTTGTTGAGTCACCGCTTATTCTATGAGCACCTTCTTGAGAGAATAGTTGTCATTCTTAGTGTAATGTGCTTGCCTCAAAACTTGGTTAATTATGTCATGACTTTGATGCTTGTATCTCTGATATCTATACTTCTAGTCTTCACTTGAACTTCAGAGGTGCCTTGAAAATCATGTTTTGCTCCACCATCAAACCCAAACGAGATACCACTCTATCATACCTTTTTATGAGCATTACAATGTTGCTTATGTTTATGTTTCATGCTACTTATTATTATTGAGTTGGTTTCTCTTCATAGCTTGCGATGACTATTGAGTAGACTTAGTTGCATACTCGTTATTATGAATTGTCTAAGTATCTACTCATGTGCTGAGAATATTTACATCATATGAAGCAAATGTGTTTGTGAAAGTTCTTTTATCGCACTCAATTTTCAACTGAATTGCTCGAGGACAAGCAATAAGCTAAGCTTGGGGGAATTGATACGTCCAAAACGTATCTACCTTCCCGAATACTTTTGCTATTATTTCTCCTCTAAAATTGTGTGATTTGGATACAACTAACACGGACTGACGTTGTTTTCAGCAGAATTTCCTTGGTGTCTAGTTTTTGTGCAGAAAATCAACTTTCAGGAAAAATCCCAGAAAATATGCCAAAAATCCTATTTTACCAGAAGACTCACGGAGCCAGAAGATGAGGCAGAGGTGGGCCACGAGGGGCCCACACCCCCTGGTCGCGCTTGGAGGGGTGTGGCCACCTCGGGCACCCCCTCGGCCTCCCTCTTCGCCTACTTAAAGCCTCTTGACCTAAAAACCAAGGGGGTTCGACGTTTTTCCAGAAAAAGTTCTGTTGCGCCGCCACCACCAGAAACCGCGATCTGGAATCAAAAACTCCATTCTGGCACCCTGCCGGGACGGGGATTTGGAGAAGATCATCGCCATCATCCTCACCGACGCCTCTCCATCAACCATCCATGTTTCCCACCTCCATGAGTGAGTAATCCACCGTTGTAGGCTATGGGGATTGTAGGGATTGGATGAGTTCTATCATGTAATCGAATAGATTGTTAGGGCATGGTGCCTAGTATCTTTATTAGTGCTATTTGACTTCGTTGCAAGTTGGTATGCTTAATGCTTGTCACTAGGGCCCGAGTGCCATGATCTCAGATCTGAACTTGTTATTGATTCATGATGATAGTATTGTTTGTGATCTTATCTGCAAGTTGTGTACACATATCATTGTCCGGAACCAAAGGCCCTGAAGTGACAGAAATTGGGACAGCCGGAGGGGATGATTGTGATATGAAGATCACATGTGTTCACGGAGTGTTAATGTTTTTCTCCGGTAATCTATTAAAAGGAGTACCTTAATTACTAGTAGATTTCCTTGAGGCCCTGCTGCAATGGGCTGGCAGGACAAAAGATGTTGTGCAAGTTCTCATTGCGAGCACGTATGACTATATATGGAACACATGCCTATGATTGTTTAGTACTTGGATGTTTTATCTTATTTATCTGCAAATGCCCTAGATCTTGAAGTTACATGAATAGTCTTGTCCATGCAACGCCCGTCCATCCATCCCTATGCCTACCGCACTCATATCCAACATTTTGCTACTATTGTTACTGCTGCCTTTTTTTACTGCTGCTGTTACTTTGCTATTGCTACTACAAAACTATTGCTACTGATAAACTGCTGTGAGCAACAGTATTTCCAGGTATAGCTGAATTGACAACTCAGTTGTTAAGGCTTATAAGTATTATTTGGCTCCCCTTGTGTCGAATTAATAAATTGATAATACTACCCTCGAAGACTTTTGCGATCCTCTATACTTGTAGGGGATCGTTGCATGGAAAACAAAAAAATTCTACCGCATGCACACAAACAAGCCAAGACCTATCTACTAGATTATCGCAACAAGTCGATAGGAGCACTCACCCTCGAAGATTCCAAAGTGGTTAACGAGAGCATATTCTCGTGGGTGATGTAGTCGTACGCTTGCCGATCTTAAGATCGCGTAGACGATCCTTCCGGCGCTGCATTCCGGCAGCGCTTCCACAGTCGGTCATAGGTTCGGTACTTGATGAAGACCTTTCTCTCCCTTGTTCCAGCAGGCAGCGGAGGTTGTAGTTCTCCCCTCGCGATTCCGGCAGCATGACAGCATGGTGTCGGAAGTAGAGGGAAGATCCCGCAGGGGTTCGCCTAAGCCGGTGCGAGTTATGGTGGATCTAGGGTTTTCCGGCGATCTAGGTTTAGAAGGCCGGAGAGGAGGAGGAGTAGGTGATGTCGGCGGTGGCTAGGGCGATGGCGACGGGCCGACGGCGGCAGCGCAACACGGGTGGGAGGGCTGGCTCTTCTGGTGTTTGGGGCAGCCCTCCCCCTCTATTTATGAGAGGGGGCAGACTTGGGAGGCAAGATTTTGAATCCAAACCCAAAACCAAGTTGGATTGAAGGAATGAATCTTTCCTTCTTCCACTAGGAAACCATTGTTCCAGTTTGACTTTTCAAACCTCCCGTTTGACTTTCAATTTAGAGCTTTAATTCTCTCTCGCAAATGCCCAAACAAAGTGACCTAGGATATGATCCAATCATTCCACTTGCCCATGACACATTCATGGACCATTCCCCTTCCGGTCTGGTGAACCTTCTAGAACCTTCAAGAACCTCTCCGATGAATACATCCGAATATTTCCCGAACTCCGGAATCGGACTTTCCTTATATGAATCTTATTCTTCAGCCATTCCGGATCTCCTCGTGATATCCTGGATCCCATCCGAGACTCCGAACAACATTCGGTATCCATACTTACATTCCATATCTACTAAACAACATCAAATCCTTAAGTGTGCCTCCCTACGCTTCGTGAATTATGCGGACATGACCGAGACACTTCTCCAATCAATAACCAATAGAGGAATCTGGAAATTCATATGGCTCCCACATATTTCTACGATTACTTAGTGATCGAATGAACCACTTACATGCGATACCAATTTCCCTTTGTCTCGCAATAGTTTACTTATCCGAGGTTTGATCGTCGGTATCTCTGCATACCTAGTTCAAGATCGTTACCGATAAGTACTCTTTTCTCGTTCCCGTGATATCTGATCCTTGTGAGCCTGTCACATGCGTGCAAGATAATTGGATGACATTCCACCGAGAGGGCCCAGAGTATATCTATCCGTCATATGGATGGACAAATCCCACTCTTGATCCATGTGCCTCAACACATACTTTCCGAACACTCAATGCCACCTTTATAGCCACCCAGTTACGGTTTGGTGTTTGATGTCATCAAAGCATCCTTCCGGTGATGGTGATTAGCATTATATCATGGTCTAAGGAATTAGGTTACTATGTATCAGAAAGCTTATAGCAAACGAACTATTTAAATGACTTGATCTTTATGCTACGCTTATCTATAGGAGTATGTCCACCATACCATTCTCCTAATGATATGATCTTGTTATTAATAACATCTCAATGTTCATGATAAAGAAACCACGATCATCTATCAACCAACAAGCCAGTATTATAAAGAGGCTTTACCAGTGACTCTAATTTAGTTTACAAATCACACAAGTATTAATGTTTCCGGTTAATACTATTATAGCATGAATGTAAACATTTATCATAAACACAAAGATATAATAATAACCACTTTTATTAGTGCCTCTAGGGCATATCTCCAACAGTCTCCCACTTGCACTAGAGTCAACTAATCTAGATTACATGGTAATATACCGAACACCCATGGCGGTTTGGTGATGGTCATGTTTTGCCCTCGGGAGAGGTTTAGTCAACGGATCCACCACATTCAGATCTGTGTGTACTATGAAAATCTTTATGTCACCATCTTGTACATGTTCTCGAATAGCGTGAAAACGTAGCTTGATATGCTTCATCTTCTTGTGTGACCTTGGTTCTTGCGCATTGGCTATGGCGCACATGTTATCACAATAGATAGACATTGGGTCCACTGCACTTGGAACCACACCGAGCTCTGTAATGAACTCCTTCATCCATATCGCTTCTTGTGAAGCCTCCGAAGCATCTATGTATTCCGATTCAATTGAAGATCTTGCCACAATGCTTTGCTTTGCACTCCTCCAGCTAACTGCTGCACATTCAAAGTTAATACGTATCCAGATTGAGATTCAGAATCATCCAGATCGGTGTTCCAACTAGCATCGGTGTAACCATTAACAACGAGTTTTTTATCACCTCCATAAAAAAGAACCATATCCTTAATTCTGTAGGGGTTCGTAGCATGGAAAACAAAAAAATTCTATTGCATACAAACAAACAAGCCAAGATCTATCTACTAGATTGTAGCAACGAGTCGATGGAATAACTTACCCTCGAAGATTCCAAAGTGTTTAACGAGAGCGGATTCTCGTGGGTGATGTAGTCGTACTCTTCCCGATCTCAAGATCGTGTAGATAATCCTTCCGGCGCTGCGTTAAAGCGCTCCGCTTCGGTCACTGCGTTAAATTTTCGGCAGACCTTCCTCTCCTTGTTCCAAAGACGGCGGAGGTTGTAGCACTCTCCTCGCGATTCGGCTGGCGTGGTCTAAGTAGAGGAGATCCCAGGCTTCGCCTTAAGCCGGAGCGAGTATGGTGGAGTATGAGAGAGATCTATTAGTGGTCTAGAGATTAGACACCCCAATTAGAAGGCTCTAAACCGAAGGCTAGGGCAATTTGAAGCTCTAAACCAAAACGGCTCTAAACCGGAGATTAGAGGATAGGAACTTGTGTGTCTAGAGGAGGCCCCCTCCTTTTATAGGTGGGAGGGGCGGCCAAGGGAGGAGTCCTCTCCCAAGTCGGCCTTGGTTGGCCGGGCTTGGAGGACTCCTCCCCAAGTCGGTTCAACCACCTCTTGCTTGTTTCCCCAGTTTCTGTTTTAGCCGTTTGACTTTTAAAAGCCATTTGACTTTTCTGTTTAGGATTCAATTTAATCCTTTATTTGGAACAGCAAGAACACTTAGTACATGATGCAATCATTCAATATGTAATGACACATTCATGTACCCTCCCCCGAGTGCCGGACAATCCGAACCTTCTAGAACATTCCGATGAAAACACCGAATCATTCCCGAACTCCAAACGGGACTTTCCTTATATGAATCTTATTCTCCGGACCATTCCGGATCACCTCGTGATATCCCGGATCCCATCCGAGACTCGAACAACATTCGTCTCTTTCTCATAATACCATAACTACTCAAAACAACGTCAATCCTTAAGTGTGTCTCCCTACGGTTCGTGAATTATGCGGACATGGTCGAGACACTTCAACGAACAATAACCAATAGAGGAATCTGGAATTCATATGGCTCCCACATATTTCTACGATTACTTTGCGATCGAATGAACCACTTACATACGATACCAATTTCCCTTTGTCTCACGATAGTTTACTTATCCGAGGTTATGATCGTCGGTATCTCTGCATACCTAGTTCAACCTCGTTACTGATAAGTACTATTTTCTCGTTCCCGTGATATGTGATCCCTTGTGAGCCAGTCACATGCTTGCAAGCCAATTGGATGACATTCCACCGAGAGGGCCCAGAGTATATCTATCCGTCATATGGATGGACAAATCCCACTCTTGATCCATGTGTCTCAACCAATACTTTCCGAACACTCAATGCCACCTTTATAGCCACCCAGTTACGGTGTGGTGTTTGATGTCATCAAAGTATCCATCCGGTAAAGGTGATATGCATGATCTCATGGTCGAAGGAATTAGGTTACTATGTATCAGAAAGCATATAGCAATTGAACTATTGAAATGACTTGATCTTTATGCTACGCTTATCTATAGGAGTATGTCCACCATATCATTCTCCTAACGATATGATCTTGTTGTTGATAACATCTCAATGTTCATGATAGGGAAACCACAATCATTAATCAACCAACAAGCTAGTGAAGTATAGAGGCTATACTAGGGACTTCAAATTAAGTTTACAAATCACACAAGTATCAATGTTTCCTTGTTAATACTATTATAGCATGAATGTAAACATTTATCATAAACACAAATATATAATAATAACTATATTTATTATTGCCTCTAGGGCATATCTCCAACAGTCTCCCACTTGCACTAGAGTCATCTAATCTAGATTACATGGTAATATACCGAACACCCATGGCAGTTTGGTGTTGGTCATGTTTTGCCCTCGGGAGAGGTTTAGTCAACGGATCCGCCACATTCAGATCTGTGTGTACTTTGCAAATCTTTATATCCCCATCCTGGATATGTTCTCTAATAGCGTGAAAACGCAGCTTAATGTGCTTCAGCTTCTTATGTGACCTTGGTTCTTGCGCATTGGCTATGGCGCCCATGTTATCACAGTAGATAGACATTGGGTCCAGCGCACTAGGAACCACACCCAGCTCTGTAATGAACTCTTTCATCCATATCGCTTCTTGTGAAGCCTCCGAAGCAGCCATGTATTCCGATTCAGTTGAAGATCTCGCCACAACGCTTTGCTTTGCACTCCTCCGACTAATCACTGCACCATTCAAAATAAATACGTATCCAGTTGTGATTTAGAATCATCCGGATCGGTGTTCCAACTAGCATCGGTGTAACCATTAACAACGAGATGTTCATCACCTCCATAAGAAAGAACCATATCCTTAGTTCTTCTCCAGTAATTAAGGATGTTTTTGATCATTGTCCAATGATCCACTCTGGATCACTTTGATATCTGCTAGTTAAACTAACAGCATATGCGATGTCGGGTCTAGTACATAGCATGGCATACATTAGAGATCCTATGGCTGAGGCATAGGGAGTCTTACTCATCCTTTCTCTATCTTCTGCCGTTATCGGACTTTGAGTTTTACTCAAGGTCGATTAGGCAACATGGGTAAGAACCCTTTCTTGCTTTCTTCCATTCCAAACCTCTTTAGAACTTTGTCCAAATATGTACTGTGACAATGATATTTGGTGTTTGATCTATCTCTATAAATCTTTATGCCTAATATGTAAGCTGCTTCGCCAAGATCCTTCATTGAAAAACTATTATTCAAATATTCCTTGACACTATTAAGAAGGTCTACATCATTCCCAATCAACAATATGTCATCCACATATAGTATTAAGAATGCTACAGAGCTCCCACTCACTTTCTTGTAAATACAAGCTTCTCCATAAGTTTGTATAAAACCAAAACTTTTGATCACCTTATCAAAACGTTGATTCCAACTTCGGGATGCTTGCTTCAACCCCTAGATGGACCGTTGAAGTTTGCATACCTTGTTAGCATCTTTAGGATCGACAAAACCTTTGGGTTGTATCATATACAACTCTTCATCAATATCTCCATTGAGGAATGCTGTTTTGACATCCATCTGCCATATCTCATAATCATAATATGCAGCGATTGCTAACATAATCCTCACAGACTTTAGCTTCGCTACTGGTGAGAAAGTCTCATCGTAGTCAACTCCTTGAATTTGTCGAAACCCTTTTGCGAAAAGTCGAGCTTTATAGACAGTAACATTACCATCAGCATCTGTTTTCTTCTTGAAAATCCATTTGTTCTCGACAGCCTTCCAGCTATTCGGTAAGTCCACCAAAGTCCATACTTGGTTTTCGTACATGGATCCAATCTCGGATTTCATGGCTTCTTGCCATTTATTGGAATCTGGGCTCATCATCGCTTCCTCATATGTCTCGGGGTCATCGGTGTTGTCCACCAACATGACACTCATAACAGGATCATACCAATCTAGAGTGGTACGAGTTCTCGTTGACCTCCGAGGCTCTGTAGAAACTTCAACCGAAGTTTCATGATCACCATCATTAGCTTCCTCTCTTATTGGTGCAGGCACCACAGGAACTTCTTCCGGTGTTGCGCTACTCGCAATTTCGAGAGAAGGTTCGACAACCTCGTCGAGTTCTACTTTCCTTCCAGTCACTTCTTTTGAGAGAAATTCCTTCTCTAGAAAGGATCCATTCTTGGCAACGAAGATTTTGCCTTCGGATCTATGATAGAAGGTATACCCAATAGTTTCCTTCGGGTATCCTATGAAGACGCATTTTTCCGCTTTGGGTTCAAGCTTGTCCTCAGTAACTTCTTTACATAGGCTTCGCATCCCCAAACTTTAAGGAACGACAATCTAGGTTTCTACCCAAACCATAATTCATACGGTGTCGTTTCAACGGATTTAGACGGTGCCCTATTTAAAGTGAATGCGGCTGTTTCTAATGCATAACCCCAAAATGATAGCGGTAAATCTGTAAGTGACATCATAGAACGAACCATATCTAAGAGAGTTCGATTACGACGTTCGGACACACCATTACGCTGGTGTTCCCGGTGTCAATCGTGAAAGTATTCCGCATTTCTTCAAATGCTCGCCAAACTCGTAACTTAGATATTCACCTCCACGATCATAACGTAGAAATTTAATCTTCTTGTTACGTTGATTCTCTACCTCACTTTGAAACTCCTTAAACTTCTCGAAAGTTTCGGACTTATGTTTCATGAAATAGATATACCCATATCTACTCAAGTCATCTGTGAAGGTAAGAACATAACGATAACCACCGCGCGATGCTACACTCATTGGACCACACACATCGGTATGTATGATTTCCAATAAGTCCGTAGCTCGCTCCATCATACCAGAAAATGGAGTCTTAGTCATTTTTCCCATCAGACATGCTTCGCATCTTTCAAGTGATTCAAAATCAAGTGATTCTAGAAGTCCATCGGAATGGATTTTCTTCATACGTTTCACTCCAATGTGACCAAGACGACAGTGCCACATATAGGTCGAATTATCGCTTGATTTCAAACGTTTAGCCTCAATGTTGTTGATATGTGTATTTCCACTATCGAGATTCAATAAGAATAGACCATCTATCAAAGGTGCATGTGCATAAAACATATTACTCATCTAAATCGAACAACCATTATTCTCTGACTTAAACAAGTAACCGTCTCGCAATAAACAAGATACCGATATAATGTTCATGCTCAACACAGGCACTAAATAACAATTATTTAAGTATAAAACTAATCCCGATGGTAGATGAAGGGGTAGCGTGCCGACCGCGATCACATCAACCTTTGATCCGTTTCCCACGCAAATCGTCACCTCGTTCTTCGCTAGCTTCAGTTTATTCTGTAGCACCTGTTTCGAGTTACAAATATGAGCAATCGAACCAGTATCAAATACCCAGGCACTACTACGAGTACTAGTGAGATACACATCAATAACATGTATATCAGATATACCTTTCTTCTTGATGTTGCCGTTCTTCAGATCCGCCAAGTACTTTGGGCAATTCCGCCCAAAGGACCTTCTCCCTTACAAGAAAAGCACTCGATGTCGCTTGGGTCCAGCCTTGGTCTTCTTATTTGGCGTGGTAACTTTCTTACCACCCTTCTTGAAGTGTCCTTTGCTTAGACTTGCCTTTCTTGAATTTGGTGGTCTTATTGACCAACAACACTTGGTGCTCTTTCTTGATCTCCACTGCAGATTTCAACATGGCAAAGAGTTCTGGCAACGTCTTGTTCATGTTCTGCATGTTGTAGTTCATCACAAAGTTCTTGTAACTTGGTGGTAGTGATTGGAGGACACGGTAAATCCCCAAAGCATTAGGAATCACTATACCTAAGCTTTGAAGTTTGTTTGCGTGCCCAGACATCTTAAGCACATGCTCACTGACGGAGCTTCCCTCTTCCATCTTGCAGTTAAAGAACTTTTCAGAAGCCTCATAGCTTTCAATTGCCGCATGAGTCTCAAAAATCAATTTGAGATCCTCGACAATATCATATGGGTCTGAATTCTCAAACCTTTTACAAGCTCGATTCCAAACCATACAAGATAGCACCATGAACTATGGAGTCTTGATTCTTCCGAGCGAGGTAAACATTCTTTACTTCATCGGAGCATCATTCCGCAGGGTCACCCATGTGCATCCAAAGACATAGGTCAAATTACCAGCTGTGAGGACAATCCTCAAATTGCGGAACCAATCCGCGAAGTAGCTTCCATTGTTTTTCAACTTTTCTTTCTCTAGGAATGCATTAAAATTGATGGTAGGGGCTGCCATTGATCTACAACATATTTGCAATAGTTTAGACTAAGTTTATGACAAATTGAGTTAAAATTAATTAGTGAAATTAAACTAGGTGAACTCCCACTCAAAAAAACATCCCTCACATTGTTTTAGTGATCACACGAACCAAATCCACTACATCAACACCGATCATCACGAGAGTTGATATAGTTTCAATGGCGAACAATCGTCATGTTCATCATGTCTACTACATGATTCATGCTTTACCTTTCGGTGATCCGTGTTCCGAGACCATGTATGTACATTCTAGGCTCGTGAAGATCAAACCTTAGTTTCTGCATGAGCAAATCTGGCTTGCTCACGTTGTATACACTTGCAGAATCTAACACACCCGATCATCACGTGGTGCTTCGAAACAACAAGCTTTAGCAACGGTGCTAACTAAGGGTGAACACTTTATGACTTGAAATTCATGTGCATGAGAGATCATCTTATAATGCTACCGTCGTCTACTAAGCAATACAAGATGCATAAAGGATTAACATCACATGCAATTCAATAATATGTGATATGATATGGCCTTTCTTCTTTGTGCTTCCGATCTCCATCTTCAAGCACGAACATGATCTCCATCATCACCGGCATTGCATCAAGGTCAATGATGCTTCTCCATGGTTGTCGTCCACCGGCTTCAACTATTACAACTACTTTGAATAGACACGGGTCTTAACATAAATTAAAGACAACCATATGGCTACCGGTTGCCAACTTACAATAAGGAACATTGCATACATCAGATATAATCACAATCATGGCCATATCACATCACTGCACACCCCTGCAAAACAAAGTTAGACGCCTCTACTTTCTTTGCATATTTTACGTGGTTTGGGGCTTTCAATAAGTGTCGTTCTAACTTACGAACAAGAACCACATCATTGATACTAGCATTGTTGATCACCGTTGTAAATTGGATCTTAACTATGCTAGGAGAAGCAGCACCATAAAGCCACTTATGCAATACAAGTTGCATGTCAAGCGTGGAGCAAGTCTCATGAACGATGTCATGTAAGGTTAGCCCGGGCCGCTTCATCCCAACATACCGCAAGATGCAAAGTACACAAGAAGCAATCGACAATAAAATCATCAACGCCCACAATGACCATTGTGTTCTACTCGTGCAACAGATCTACATATAGACCTGGCTCTAATACCACTCTAGGGGTTCGTAGCATGGAAAACAAAAAATTTCTATCGCATACAAACAAACAAGCCAAGATCTATCTACTAGATTGTAGCAACGAGTCGATGGAATAACTTACCCTCAAAGATTCCAAAGTGTTTAACGAGAGCGGATTCTCGTGGGTGATGTAGTCGTACTCTTCCCGATCTCAAGATCGTGTAGACGATCCTTCTGCTGCGTTAAACGGCGCTTCATGATCGGTCACACGCGTTCGGTACTCGGCGAAGACCTTCCTCTCCCTTGTTCCAAAGAAGCGGAGGTTGTAGCACTCTCCTCGCGATTCCGGCAGACAACGGCGTGGTACCTAAGTAGAGGGAGATCCATGAGGCCATTCGCCGGGAGCGAGTATGGTGGAGTATGAGAGAGAGCTATTAGTGGTCTAGAGATTAGACACACCAATTAGAAGGCTCTAAACCGAAGGCTAGGGCAATTAGAAGCTCTAAACCAAAACGGCTCTAAACCGGAGATTAGAGGATAGGAACTTGTGTGTCTAGAGGAGGAGGCCATGCCCCTTCTTTTATAGGTGGGAGGGGCGGCCAAGGGGAGGGGAGTCCCTCCCCAAGTCGGCCTTGGTTGGCACGCCGGCTTGGAGGGACTCCTCCCCCAAGTCGGTTCCAACCACCTCTTGCTTGTTTCCCACAGTTTCCTGTTTTAGCCGTTTGACTTTTAAACTGGCCATTTGACTTTTCTGTTTTAGGATTCAATTTAATCCTTTATTTGGAACATCAAGAACACTTAGTACATGATGAAATCATTCAATATGTAATGACACATTCATGTACCCTCCCCCCCCGGAGTGCCGGACAATCCGGAACCTTCTAGAACATTCCCGATGAAAACACCGGAATCATTCCCGAACTCAAAGCAGGACTTTCCTTATATGAATCTTATTCTCCGGACCATTCCGGATCACCTCGTGATATCCCGGATCCCATCCGAGACTTCGAACAACATTCGGTCTCTTTCTCATAATACCATAACTACTCAAAACAATGTCGAATCCTTAAGTGTGTCTCCCTACGGTTCGTGAATTATGCGGACTGAAGGGAATATGCCCTGAGAGGCAATAATAAAGTGTTTATTATGTGTATTCCAAGTATATGATAGATGTTTATTTTGCATGCTATAATTGTATTAATACGGAAATGTTAATACATGTGTGTTTAATAAACAAACAGAAAGTTCCTAGTTATGCCTCTCTCATAAACTAGCTCGTTGATTAACAAGATGATCAAGGTTTCCTGATCATGGACATTGGATGTTGTTAATAGCGGGATCACAACATTAGTGTAATGATGTGATGAACATTCATCCGAAGTATAGCATTACGATCAAAGTCATTGAGTTTATATTTCTATAACAACTTACGAAGTGATCCTAATCCTTAGACCATGAGATCATGTCAATCACTAACACCGGAAGAGTTTCTTGATAACATCAAACGTCACACCATAACAGGGTGATTATAAAGATGGATTCAGAACTAATAAAGTGTTATGTCGAGGCTCATGGATCGAGAGTGGAATTTGTTCATCCCGATGACGGATAGATATACTCTGGGCCCTCTCGGTGATATCACATTGATTAGCTTGCAAGCAAGTGATTTGATCACTAGAATGTTATATCACAGGAACGAGAAAAGAGTGCATGTATGCGAGATCAAACTAGGTATGGAGATCTGGATGATCGAATCTCGTACATGTAATATATCGTGAAACAAAGGGATTAAGATACTAGCGTAAAGGTTCCGACGATCACAAGAAAGTCATCGTTGAATGTGGGAGTCAAGATGGGTCTCGGATCCGCTTCGATTATTGATCCGAGAGGGTCTTGATCATGTCCGCATTATTCATGAACCGTAGGGTGACACACTTAAGAGACACCGACATCCAATTGGAGCAAATGTTTCATGCCGAAAAGAATGAACAAGCGCAGGAATTTATTTCACTAGATACCAAACAGGTTTTCGGGTGAAATTGCATAAAGTGGTTATGCATGTGAAATAGAATTCTAGCAAGGGTTATTGTGAATGTTTGTCATTAAAGTAATTGAAAAATTCTGAATAAAATAAAAGAGTTTTATTTAATGAGAGTTTGCATTAAATTTGGTGGAAATTTAATGGGAATTTTGAGTGGACTTTTGAGTGGAGGGAATTTAGAGGAGTTTTGTGAGTGGAGTGTCCACCCACATGAAGAGGGAGGGCAAGGGGCAGCCCCATGCGCCGCCACCCCTTGGGGTCCCCCTCCTCCTATAAAGGAGCCCCCTCCTCACTTGTCTCTCACACCTCCTCATGAAGGATCTCTCCCCTCTAGAATTTATCCCCATGGTCTCGGACTAGCGAGATACATGTTCCCGTGGCTATTCGGCAAGAAAGAGTTGTGCTTCGCGCATCTGGGCGAGGAGGCGGAGGTTGCTCGGTGCCTCGAACGTGTGTGCGAGCACGGATGCGCTGCTGATTTGCGGCGCTAGGACTTCCTCTCGATCTTGAGATCGGCAAGAGATCGTCTACATCAACCACGAGTTGAACTCGTTAAGCTTTGTCGGTCTTCAAGGGTATGTTCTCTACGGATATACATCTGCCCGTTGTTTGTATCTAGTATATAGATCTTGGTATATAGTTCACATCGTAGGAAAATTTTTGTTTTCTATGCTGCGAACCCTTCAGCGACATGATCGACACACTTCTCCGAACAATAACCAATAGAGGAATCTGGAAATTCATATGGATCCCACATATTTCTACGATTACTTTGCGATCGAATGAACCACTTACATACGATACCAATTTCCCTTTGTCTCACGATAGTTTACTTATCCGAGGTTATGATCGTCGGTATCTCTGCATACCTAGTTCAACCTCGTTACCGATAAGTACTCTTTTCTCGTTCCCGTGATATGTGATCCCTTGTGAGCCAGTCACATGCTTGCAAGCCAATTGGATGACATTCCACCGAGAGGGCCCAGAGTATATCTATCCGTCATATGGATGGACAAATCCCACTCTTGATCCATGTGTCTCAACCAATACTTTCCGAACACTCAATGCCACCTTTATAGCCACCCGATTCACGGTGTGGTGTTTGATGTCATCAAAGTATCCATCCGGTAAAGGTGATATGCATGATCTCATGGTCGAAGGAATTAGGTTACTATGTATCAGAAAGCATATAGCAATTGAACTATTGAAATGACTTGATCTTTATGCTACGCTTATCTATAGGAGTATGTCCACCATATCATTTTCCTAACGATATGATCTTGTTGTTGATAACATCTCAATGTTCATGATAGGGAAACCACAATCATTAATCAACCAACAAGCTAGTGAAGTATAGAGGCTATACTAGGGACTTCAAATTAAGTTTACAAATCACACAAGTATCAATGTTTCCTTGTTAATACTATTATAGCATGAATGTAAACATTTATCATAAACACAAAGATATAATAATAACTATATTTATTATTGCCTCTAGGGCATATCTCCAACAAATTCTTGTCAAGTACTTAAGGATGTTTTTGACCGTTGTCCAATGATCCACTCCTGGATCACTTTGATATATGCTAGTCAAACTAACAGCATATGCAATGTCGGGTCTTGTACATAGCATGGCATACATGAGAGATCCTATGGCTAAGGCATACTGAGTCTTACTCATCCTTTCTCTATCTTCTGCCATTGCAGGACTTTGAGTTTTACTCAAGGTCGTATTGGGCAACATGGGCAAGAACCCTTTCTTGCTATCTTCCATTCCAAACCTCTTTAGAAATTTGTCCAAATATGTACTTTGTGACAATGATATTAGACGTCTCGATCTATCTCTATAAATCTTTATGCCTAATATGTAAGCTACTTCGCCAAGATCTTTCATTGAAAAACTATTATTCAAATAATCCTTGACACTATTAAGAAGGTCTACATTATTCCCAATCAACAATATGTCATCTACATATAGTATTAAGAATGCTACAGAGCTCCCACTCACTTTCTTGTAAATACAAGCTTCTCCATAAGTTTGTATAAAACCAAAGCTTTTGATCACCTTATCAAAACGTTGATTCCAACTCCGGGATGCTTGCTTCAATCCAGAAATGGACCATTGAAGTTTGCATACCTTGTTAGCATCTTTAGGATCGACAAAACCTTTGGGTTGTACCATATACAAGTCTTCATCATTGTATCCATTGAGGAACGTTGTTTTGACATCCATTTGCCATTTCTCATAATCATAATATGCAGCGATTGCTAACAAAATCCTCACAGACTTTAGCTTCGCTGCCGGTGAGAAAGTATCATCATAGTCAACTCCTTGAATTTGTCGAAACCCTTTTGAGACAAGTTGAGCTTTATAGACATTAACATTACCATCAGCATTTGTTTTCTTCTTGAAGATCCATTTGTTCTCGACAGCCTTCCGGGCATCCGGTAAGTCCACCAAATTCCATACTTGGTTTTCGTCCATGGATCCAATCTTGAATTTCATGGCTTCTTGCCATTTATTGGAATCTGGGCTCATCATCGCTTCCTCATATGTCGCAGGGTCATCGGTGCTGTCCAACAACATGACATTCATAACGGGATCATACCAATCAGGAGTGGTACGAGTTCTCGTTGACCTGTGAGGTTCCGTAGTTACTTCAACCGAAGTTTCATGATCAACATCATTAGCTTCCTCTCTTATTGGCGTAGGCGCCATAGGGACTATTTCCGGTGCTGCGCTAATCTCAAGTTTGAGAGAAGGTTCAACAACCTCGTCGAGTTCTACTTTCCTTCCAGTCAATTCTTTCGAGAGAAACTCCTTCTCTAGAAAGGATCCATTCTTGGCAACGGAGATTTTGCCCTCGGATCTATGATAGAAGGTATACCCAACAGTTTCCTTCGGGTATCCTATGAAGACACATTTTTCCGCTTTGAGTTCAATCTTGTCTGGTTGTAACTTCTTTACATAAGCTTCGCCAGCCCAAACTTTAAGGAACAACAATTTAGGTTTCTACCCAAACCATAATTCATACGGTGTCGTTTCAACGGATTTAGATGGTGCCCTATTTAAAGTGAATACGGCTGTTTCTAATGCATAACCCCAAAATGATAGCGGTAAATCTGTAAGTTGCATCATAGAACGAACCATATCTAAGAGAGTTCGATTACGACATTCGGACACACCATTACGTTGTGGTGTTCCCGGCGGTGTCAATTGTGAAAGTATTCCGCATTTCTTCAAATTCTCGCCAAACTTGTAACTTAGATATTTACCTCCACGACCAGATCGTAGAAATTTAATCTTCTTGTTATGTTGATTCTCTACTTCACTTTGAAATTCCTTAAACTTCTCAAAAGTCTCGGACTTATGCTTCATGAAATAGATATACCCATATCTACTCAAATCATCCGTGAAGGTAAGAACATAACGATTACCACCGCGCGATGCTACACTCATTGTGCCACACACATCGGTATGTATGATTTCTAATAAGTCTGTAGCTTGCTCCATCATACCAGAAAATGGAGTTTTAGTCATTTTACCCATCAGACATGCTTCGCATCTTTCAAGTGATTCGAAATCAAGTGATTCAAGAAGTCCATCAGAATGGAGTTTCTTCATACGCTTCACTCCAATGTGACCAAGACGACAGTGCCACATATACGTCGAGTTATCGCGCAATTTCAAACATTTAGCTTCAATGTTATTAATGTGTGTATTTCTACAATCGAGATTCAATAAGCATAGACCATCTACCAAAGGTGCATGTGCATAAAACATATTACTCATATAAATCGAACACCCATTATTCTCGGTCTTAAACAAGTAACTGTCTTGCAATAAACATGATCCTGATATAATGTTCATGCTCAAAGCAGGCACCAAATTACAATTATTTAAGTATAAAACTAATCCCGATGGTAGATGAAGAGGTAGCGTGCCGACCGTGATCACATCAACCTTTGATCCATTTCCAACGCGCATTGTCACCTCGTTCTTCGCTAGTTTCCGTCTATTC
This sequence comes from Avena longiglumis, assembly GCA_030063025.1. Lineage (NCBI taxonomy): Eukaryota > Viridiplantae > Streptophyta > Magnoliopsida > Poales > Poaceae > Avena > Avena longiglumis. The sequence continues at coordinate 74,250,619 of CP125975.1, read as the reverse complement.
TGCATCACCTGTTTCGAGTTACAAATATGAGCAACCGAACCAGTATCAAATACCTAGGCACTACAAGTACTAGTGAGATACACATCAATAACATGTATATCGTATATACCTTTCTTCTTGATGTTGTCGTTCTTCAAATCCTCCAAGTACTTAGGGCAATTCCGCTTCTAGTGACTCTCTCCCTTGTAGTAAAAGCACTCAGTATCAGGCTTAGGCCCAGCCTTGGTCTTCTTCGCCGGCGCGGTAACTTTCTTACCGCCCTTCTTGAAGTTTCCCTTTTTCTTAGACTTGCCTTGCTTTTTGAATTTGGTGGTCTTATTGACCAACAACACTTGGTGCTCTTTCTTGATCTCCACTTTTGCAGACTTTAACATGGAGAAGAGTTTGGGCAACGACTTGTCCATGTTTTGCATGTTGTAGTTCATCACAAAGTTCTTGTAACTTGGTGGTAGTGATTGGAGGACACGGTGAATCCCCAAACCATTACACTGGTGGAAAACAGGCCTCTAGTCCCGGGCCGCAACGGGCTCTAGTCCCGGTTTTGGGCCCGGGACTGCGAAAACGGGACTAGAGGCCCCCCCTCTAGTCCCGGCTGCACGTCATGATATGACCACGTGGCTGTTTCAGCCATGAAGTGAAACCCTCTAGTCGGGCTGTAACACCACGGGACTAAAGGTTTCTGCAGAGAAACACCACATTTCTCTGTCGCGGCACAGATTGTGTATTTCCTTTTTTTGCCATTTTTTTCCTTTTTCGTTTTGTGTTTCACTATAACAAACATATATTTCAGTATACATATTATACGCTACTACATACACACTACACGTCGATGCATTTATATAATTAATCGATCCCTTGCAAGCATACATATAATCAATCATATCAAAAGGAAGAAATGTTTTGAAATTACATGGTCATTGATGAATATATATATCATATGAGCTACATGGAGATGACTAAGGCAAATCGAGTTCCACGTCATCCGCATAATGCTCTCCATGTACATCAAGCACTTCCTTCATCATAAATTTCTCTTATGCGTTGGTCTGGCTCTAGTTTCTCTAGTTTTCTGCTTGCGACATGTACCATTCATGCAGATTTCGCATATGTGTGGATAGACGCGCGAGCTCCTCATTACTGACTAGAGGCTGCCCTTGGACATACTGTCGTACTATCTAACCCACTGGCGTATCTTCATAGCCTAAATATTGACCAAGAGACATATTTGCTTCATTAGCAAGTGCTTTGGCCTCCGATACAGTGATTCCCATAAGTGCAGCATTATTACGGGCTCTAGGGTCCATTATTTGCATGTCCATATCCATTTCAGCTCTGAAGGCATTGTCAAGGTCTGAAATGACTTTGAGCGGGGCAACCGATTGATTCTTCTGTGCTCCGAGCTGGGCAACTTGCTTCCCGCTTTTTGCACTTGTGATTTTTTCCTTCTGTGCTTGCTTAATAATCTCCCGGTCATAGTCTGATTCCAGATTCATCGATATCTGGGATGGTTGCTCAAGAAAGGACTTAGCACACTTTTTTGTTTTTTCGTTATATACCGGCTTTGGCTCAGGCTTTTTGGGTGCAAAATGCGCCTTAACTTGGGCAGCCACATCCGCGTTAGTTTCCTCGTCGGTCTTCTCATAAGGTCTCATTGGAAGAGCTGGCGGGATATCGACTATCTTCGGCGTTTGACCTTTCTTCGATGTAGGGCGCGGGGGCCGTCGAACTTCCATTTCTTCGACGAGGTAGTAGTATTGCATGGAGGCGGAGGCGGAGATCGAGTTGATGTACTCCTGCTGCGGCGATCGTCAGCGGGGCAGGGTGGACTTGGAGGTTGGCGATAATCGGGTTGGGGTGGACTTGGAGGTTGGCGATAATCGGGTTGGGGTGGACTTGGAGGTTGACGATATTCGATGCGGGGTGGATTTGGATTCCTTGGAGTCGGTGGCCTTGGCGCCGATCCTGCAAACTTGGTGTCACATCCCAAGATTTTCCAAATCTTGTAATGTGAAAATAAAATTAATAAAACAAAACTTTGTTAATTTTCAGAGCCAGAAGAAACTTTTTGAATACAATTGGAACTTCAAACCCATTTGAATTAAAATAAACCTCAAGAGATTTAAAAAGATAAACATTTAATAAAAGGTTATTTTGTTTTAAACAAATTTTCCAAATATTCTTTATTTCCAAATAAAACCTACTGATTGGATTTTGAAAGCATTAGGATTTCAAATGAGGATTTTATTAAATGAACCAAACCCTATTTGATTAATAAACCATGGTCCATTTTATTTAAATTATAGAAGGAACCATAAACAAAATCTTATGAATATAAAAAAAGATAAGTGAATTGAATTTCCAAAGCTATTAAAGCCTTACCAAAAACCCATACCAAGTGGAGTACAATAGATCCTAAAAGGAATCAAAAGTATAAACAAATAATAAATAAGTTTTCATAAATTGGAATCACCAAGTTTGGATCTCTAAATAAAAAGATATGGATTTCATAAGACAAAGATGAAAATATTAATAAAGAATATTTACAGACCAAATCAAATCTTGGCCTAATCCATGAAGTAAATGGAGTGATGATTAATCCCAATTCAAATAAAAATATGAAATAAAGAATAGTCCCAATAAAATAAAATGGAAATAACCATTCTATCCCTATTTTAAATAAGGACAAATCTCTAAATAAAAATACATGAGAAAATGATATTTGGAATTAAAACAATTACCCAATCTTATATAATTAATAAATCACTTTGGAATACTTTCCAAATAATTCAATATGAATTATTTGAACCAAATAAACAAATCCTAAATGGATTATTATCTAAGGACCATTTATTTAATTATAAATGGAACCTAAAATAAAAGGTTATTTTATTTTAAAAACAAGATTTCCAAGCATCCTTATTTTCAAATAAAACCTACTGGTATGATTATGAAAACAATTAGATTTCAAATGGAAGTTTTATTAATAAAAATCAAACCCTATTTTATTAAATAACTAGTGATCCATTTTATTTAACTATTAAATGGATCCTAAAATAAATAAGGATATTATTTTATTTTATTTTGAGATTTGGTTTATGTTGATAAACAAAATTAAATTCAAATTTACAAACTGAATGATTGTTTGGATTGATTTGGGTGAGATTTGTTTGATTGGAAATTCAAAACAGAATTCAGAAATATAAAAGAAAAGGATACTGAATAAAAAAAATGAACAGACCCAACAACTCCAGCCCAACAGCCCACCTAGCCCATCTAGCCCAGCTCCCCTCTCCCCTCCCCGAACCGTTTTTCTCACCCCAGAAGCAACCCACGCAGACACTGACGGGTGGACCTTCTCTCGATTCTTTTCCCCCACTGACCAGTGGACCTCTTCCACTGTTCATCTTTCTCACCCACCCCACGACTGCTTCTCCTTTCTCTCGCCGGCCGTTGCAGGCTTGATTTCGCGCATCAAATACGCCATAACGCGGTCGCCTTAACTCGCTGCAGTCACGCTGTCTTAATCGCCCACGACCTCTCCTCCATTTCCCTCTGCTTCCTTCCTCAATCCCGCCTCCAGTCCCTCTCAATTTCTCTTCGACTACACTGACTCCGACGACACTCCGACGCCGATTCTGGCTGCCTCTCGCCGCCCCTCTTCTCCCCGACCAACCTCACACCTTCCCCACTCCCAGGAGCATCTCCAGGCACTTTTACTTTACCATGAACCAGGCGTCTCTAGCAAACCAGCGAGCGCCTTTGTTTTCTTCTCCGTGAAGCCGGGTAGCATCTGACCACCCCCTTCTGTCTCGTTGATGCACACACGATCAACGACCCGTATGCAACTTCGCGCATTTGTTATCTTGCTTTTCCGTGGCTTGTGTCGGCGCCTCCGACGATAAGCAGAGAAGCGACGCCGAGCGAACTCCGTGAGCAATTGGTATCGCCCAGACACCCTCGCCTCCTCAAAACCTCTTTGAGCATCAGCGTCGCGCCACGAACTCGGTGAGCTTCTTCTCTCTCTTCCTCGCTTCCTAGAACCACCGCGAGCATCTCGTTTGGCCGTCGCCGTGCACCACAGCGGCGCCTTTGCTTTTAGTCGAGTGATTGCGGTTCGATCCAGAGTGAGCGAGCAGGATTAGTTGACTTAAGTCGCGAAGGGGTACTCGATCTGAGCCACACGATTGAGTTAGATCCAACGCATCTGGGCGTGATCCGCAGCGAACCGTTTTCGGCGAATTAAAATATGACGCGTGTCAGTGGTTGGAATTAAAACAGATTTTTGAATCAGATTTAATAGCAAACTTGTAATTGCTATAACTTTCAAACCACACGTCCAAAATTTGCAAATTTTATATCAAAAGATTCAGGAGAACAAGCCCTAGCCAACCCTACCCTTAGTTTAGCAAATAGTAACTGGTAGCTTGTTTGAATTTGCAGATTCTTTTGTGTACTTGCTAACATTAGAAAAATCATTTAAAAATGAATTTTGAGATCAAACCTTTGCCAATTGGTTTGTTGTGACCCTACTGACCCTAGGAACCAACCCATAGTGTTAAAAATGATTTTTGTGAAATTTAAGTTGAATTATTTAACTAAGTCATTTTCTAGCCAAATAAAAAGAATAGTTTTATTTATGAAAATGTGTATGGAAAGAAAACTTTGAGAAAATAGTTTGGACCAAACCTACTGACCAAAACACCAAGTTTTGCAATAGCAACTCATTTGGTGAACCCTATGGGCTAATGCCTTAGTAAAAATATTTCTACACCACATAAAAATAACACTTTGTTTTGAAAATGGTTTTTAAGTGAAACCTTTTGCAAATGACTTAGCCACTTTAGAGAATGACCATTAGATGAACCCAAATGACTATGACCCACTAGGAACCACTTTTTCAAACAAAACAAAGCTTGGCATGCTTGCATGCATTTCTTTGACTTTGTTATTTATGTGTGTTGTTTTGCTTGATTGGTAGATTGAGATTGTGCCTTGCTTGATTTATTTGTAGTGACTTGAAGAGAGTGATTGTTGCAAAGATCAAGAAGTGAACCTATACTCTACCAAAAAGGCAAGTGATGCTTCATACTTTTTATCCTATTACTTTCACTATGCATTAGTGATTTTGTTAAGTAAAACTTGCATGGATTTTGCTAAGTATAGATCTTGCTATAAGAAAACATAGTAATGAATCCTTAGTAAGATTTTCCTAAGTTAGAGATTCCTACTACTACCAAGCTTAGCCTAGCTAATAGAAAACATGGGTGGAATATATATTCACACTATAGAAAAATATTCTAAGTCTAAGGACTTGTGATTTTGTCTAATAAAACAACTAAGTTAATGAATCACACAGGTGGAATGGAATAGATTGGTGGAGAATGGTTGAGTGGTTCACAAGGCCATGGACTTGGATTGTGTATCTCACTTGTGGAATGCCACCCAGGAAACAAAGAGATTTGAGATGTCAAATGTTGAGAAGCTTCAAGTGCAACCACTTGGCAATATGGGCTCTGCCATGATCATATAGGTTGCAAGAACTTAGCCAAATGGACAGTGGGTGGTAGTGTTTGATAGGTTGGAACGCGTCCATTTTGGTCTAAGGGAAGGCTTCTGAAAGATTTTGTCTTGGGAAACCAAGTCTTGTGGGTAAAGTGCACCACCTCTGCAGAGTGTAAAATCTAAGTACTTAGCCATGTCCCTGGTAAAGGACAATTTGAGCATCAAGACATGGAAGCAATCAAAAATCTCATCATTCCAATTTCTAAATTAAAAACTTGTGGTTTGAACAAGGGATTGTTTGAATTCTTCAATCATTGATGGAGAGATGGCTTGGTACAAGGATCTTGAAATCTTTGATTGAGAAAAATGATTTTGTCAAGCAAAAACTTAGTATTTTCAAAATGATAAGAAAAATCTATTTTGAGCAATGCAAGCCTCAACTCCACTTAGCCAAATGCATATAGATGATAGACTCCATTATATTACCATAGTATCACTTGCCAATACAATTCAAATGTATTGACCCTTTGTGGCTGTAACTTGTATGTTGCAGGTTTGATTGATTTTAGTGAAGATTGATTGTTTAGGATTACAAAGTCTACAACCAACATCTGCCTGTGGCACTTTGAAGATGAAGGACCCATGACTATATTTATTCCGCTGCAATGTAATGTAATAGCCATATGAGCTATGTATGATGTAATAAAATTATGTATTCCTGGTTATAAAGTTATATTATGACCTTTGTTTCTTGATATTACATCTTAACTGTGGATGCTAGCTATTGATCCAGGGACTAGCATTGTAAAACACAGGAGGACTCTACCTTATTAGGTTGGGACCCCTACACTTGGTGTACTTCTTATTCCATATAATGATGTTGCGCTTGACATCTCCTAGTTTCGTAAGGCCTTCAGGCGTAGCGATTTCAATCTCTAGTTCCGCAAATCCTCAACTATGTCATCCACAGTGACACGAGCATAGCCTGGTGGAATCAGAAGTGAATGGTGGAGTGCTCCAGGTAGACAAGGTAAAGCAGTGTCGATCGCCACCTTGAAGGACAGGTTGTTCATTGGCTGATGTAGCTCACATTGTGCCATCTCTCTGACATCATCCACAGGGTAGTGAGGAGCCGGTGCATCATCCAGCAGTGCTTGATCATCAGCACGGTCCTCCGTGGAAGCCATGCTGCTTCTCTGTTGGCTAAGATCCAATCTTTGGATCATCGGACCATGGAGAGTTGACGGCGGCCTTTGGCTAATTTCATGCATGAGGTTCTTGAGATCGGCTAGGTCTGCTCTACCACGGAGATCCGGTGCCTCCGGTCCTTCTTTCTCGGACGGCTCAGAATCGGCATCGTACTGAGGAAACCCTTTCTTCCACAAGACACCGGCGCCTTTGCCTCGTGTTCGTCCTCCCTTTTCAGGATTCCCTAGGGCGCGTGTCAGCTCTTTGTTCTCTCTCTCGGGACGGAACAATCCCAATTGAGCATCGTTCATTGCTTGAATAAGGTCTTGGGAGGGTTTTAGAATTTCATCATGAAATAATGTCTTCCCTGTTTCTGGGCCCAAGGATACCCCGTGCCGGTACCACCAGTGCTTTAACCTATCGGGCCATCCATCTGTACCAGGAGTGACGCCTCTAGCCCTCATATCCTTCTCCATAGTTTCCCACTTAGGGATGGCACTCTTGTAGCCACCTGTCCCCATTTTATGATGGCATTTCTTGTTGGCAGCACTTAACGCGTTCTTTGCCGACTTTGCCTTTGCTTTATCATATTGCTTGTACTGTACAAAATCGGGACACTGTTCTCTCAACTTCTCGTTTACTCCTTTGAAGTCTGGAGTTTTCTTTTTCGCGACATATTTCGCGTATAAACTTTTCTTGTGGTTCTGGTACAGTTCAGCCATCTTGCTTAGTGCCCACTCCTTGACTTTCGCTCTATTTTCAAGCCCACCCGGCCTTGGGGTAATACCATCTACCTCAAATTCCTCACACTCTGGAGGTAGTATGAAATGCGCTATGAGCTTCTCCCAAAGGTCATCTTTGGCATCATCGGTGACATAGCTGTTGGATTCTTCACCGGCTTTCTTTGACTTATTCCATTCTTGGATGGTGATCGGCAGGTTGTCCCTAACAAGCACCCCACATTGATTTATAAACATCCTCCGGTGCTTCTCTAGAGCAATCGGTTCACCATCATCATCTATTTCTTCGATGGTGAACCTCTGATTACCATCCAACTTTTTGTTCGTCCCTCGTTTCGTTCGAGCTGTCGATTGCTTCGATCCGGTGGGCTAAAAGAAGAAGAGAGAGTGATTAATATATATCTAGATTAGTTAATGAATAGAGGTAACACAAGACTTTATACATATATATATATATGTACCTCGCCGAATCCTGTCGAGGGGCCATCATTATTGTTGTTATTTGTTTGCCCTTCGTCCATCTGGTCTTCCCCTTGGTTTTCCTCTAGTCCATCACCGGCTGGATTCAGATATGAGGATATCTCTTCCTCGAGCAAAATATCTTGGCATTAGTAATAAGAGGAATTTCACCTCTTATCATGCCCTGAAGAAAACCTTCACCGATGCGACCAGGATCTTCGGATGCATCCATGACTTAATTATCTATAACAAAAAGAGAGTTAAACAGGTTAGAAAAAACAATAATCCTAATAACTAAAACAATATAATCCTAATTATAATAATCCTAATATTATTTGTGCTAAAACAATAATCATAATAACTAAAACAAAAAAATAACCCTAATCCTAATCCTAATTCTAATCTTAATAAATAAAACAAAAAAATCACTAAAACAATAATACTAATCCTAATTCTAATATTTTAATTAAAACAATAATCCTAATACTAAAACAAAAAACCCTAATATAAAAAAAACTATAACATTTCCTAATATTAATTATGGTAAAACCTTATATTATTTGTGGTAAAACAATAATCCTAATATTAATTGTGGTAAAACAATATAATCATAGCTAATAACTAAAACAAAAAAAATAAACCTAGCTAATTATAATTAAACCAAATAATTGAAAAAATAACCCTAGCTAATTATAATTAAAACAATAATTAAAAAAATAATATAAAACATATTTGTATTTAAAAAATACAAAGAGAAAAGGAAAAATAGAAAAAGAATTTTTTTTGGAAAAGCGATGGCAGACCCCAACCAGCCGCCCATCTCTCCCTCTCCTACCAAAGACTGACCCAACACCTCGCACTAGTCCTTCCCGTCCTCTGGCCAGCGTCGGTGTGGCGACGCCCGGCGTGTCCGTCCGATCCATGCCGCCGCCGCCCTGGAGAGCACGCCTCTCCCTCTCCCCTATCCTCTCATTCCCCCCAGGCTCGCTCCCTCTCTCGTTTCCTTCCCTGGCCGAACCCTAACCGTCGCAGAGGCGTTGCGGAGCGGCGGCGGCACGACGGAGCGGCGCCACGTCCTGGAGAACCATCTCACCAGTGAGCGGCATGACGGAACACGTCACGCAGCGGCGGGCGGAATCGGACGACACCTCTCCTCTTCGTCGTGCTTCGTCTTAAATGCGTGCTTCATTGTCGACGAGAAATGCGAAGTGTTGGGGCGCAGCACCTCCGCTGGCACCAGAATATAAAGGGACAGACCTTTAGTCCCGGGCTAAGCCACCGCCCGCGACTAAAGGGTCTTTAGTCGCGGGCCGTGGCTTAACCCGCGACTAAAGACCCCACCTTTAGTCCCGAGCGAAGCCACGGCCCGGGACTAAAGGGTTTTTTCGGCCGCTTCGTTTTCGCCCGTGCACTGACCCTTTAGTCCCGGGTCCAGCCACGACCCGCGACTATTTATTTTTTAAAATTTTCTTTTTTAATTCAAAACTAATATAAAAACTTTGAAAAATCATATCTTTTATTGTAATAATCCAAATAAAACAAATAATATGTCTATAATTATCAGAAAAATATAAAGAATTTTAATATAATATCCATTTATCTGTTTGCATCATTTATAAATTATTTCATTTCTAAATTTTCTTTTTTAATTCAAATCAAATATAAAAACTTTGAAAAATCATATCTTTTATTGTAATAATCCAAATAAAACAAATAATATGTCTATTATTATCAAAAAATATAAAAAAATTAATATAATATCCATTTATCTGTTTGCATCATTTATAAGTTATTTCATTTGTAAATTTTCTTTTTTTAATTCAAATCAAATATAAAAACTTTGAAAAATCATATCTTTTATTGTAATAATCCAAATAAAACAAATAATATGTCTATAATTATCAGAAAAATATAAAGAATTTTAATATAATATCCATTTATCTGTTTCCATGATTTATAAATTATTTCATTTGTAAATTTTCTTTTTTAATTCAAATCAAATATAAAAACTTTGAAAAATCATATCTTTTATTGTAATAATCCAAATAAAACAAAAAAATATGTCTATTATTATCAGAAAAATATAAAGAATCTTAGCTAATATCCATTTAGTCCCGATTGTAGTCACAAACCGGGAATAAAGATATTTCCCGCCATTTCCCACTGCTTCCCGCCAAGTTTTCCCGCCCTTTCCTTTCTGCGAGAGCTTTTAGTCCCGGATGTAGTCACTAACCGGGACTAAAGATATTTCCCGCCATTTCCCAAAGATTCACGCCAAATTTTCCCGCCCTTTCCCTCTATATTTAGGGCGATCGCGCCATGGCTATCCACACATCCACACCTTCCTCTCTTAGAACAATGGACAACGCCTGCTGCGCCATTCTGACCCTCGAGGCGTCAGGCGCCTCAACTACCCTTGTCCGGGACTACGGCCGCCTACTGGATCTTTGGCGCGGAGGGTTCTGTCCTCCTGTCCCTCAAGGTTCCGCCGCCAGCCATCACAAACCACTTCTACCACGAGCTCACACCGGGCGGCGGATGGATCCCGATGGGATCCCGACAACTCGACACAGGAATGCCTTCTTCGCTAATAGGCGGGAAAGGGAGCTCGTTAGGTACGAGGGTGATGGCCGCCATCGGTGAACCACAAAGCCGCCGTAAATGCGTGGTGGGCGAACGTACTATCATCGGAGTGATGCGCTACATCGGGGAGACCATCCTCGCTGCGGTGCCCGAGTCCACCCGCCACGAGCCACAAAGGCCCCGTGATGGCGGCATCGTCTTCCAGGAGACCCCTCCCCTGTCCATCGTGAATCCGAGGCTGGAATGGCCCCTGGTATATGCCATGGATGGGCTGAGGATCCCCGGAGTGGCAGGTGACGATGACGATGATGATGATGATGAAGATGACGAAGAAGACCCTAAAGCTGTGTACTATAGGACTAGGCATGATTATGACTAAAGGGGGCGGCTTTAGTCCTGAGTGTTAGCTAGTCCCGGTTTGTCCCGGTTTTTAATATTAATAAATGTCTTGAGTGTTACCTAATAAATAGAGGGAAATGCCTATATAAAGAGAGGGTTCATCTTTAGTACCGGTTGGAGAAACCAACCGCGACTGAAGGGATTGCGGCAGACTGGTCCAGGCAACACAAATAATAGGGGTGAGTGTCGACATTATGTCGTGCGGCTTGTACCTTGTCCCGGTTGGTGTCACCAACCGGGACTAAACATGAGTCAGCACTAATAATATGGGTGAGTGTCGACATTATGTCGTGAGTGTAGACATTATGCGGAGCTGCTTGTACTATAAATAGGCATCCTTGTGAGTCGAGTCCTCCAGCCAGTTTGAGGCATCTCCAAGATGGTTTTCGAGATCAGGGACACCACTACGGCCAGTTTCAGGGAGATGCCGATGGAGCCCAGTCCTCCGGCATCTCCGAGAAACTGGTCATAGAGGCACTCCCTAATATGTAAAATTAGTTAGCTCCCAGGCGTATTGATCTAGTTAGAGAAGTTACAAGCTGCAAGATGGTTTTCGAGAGCAGGGACACCACTACGGCCAGTTTCAGGGAGATGCCAATGGATCCCGGTCCTCCGGCATCTCCGAGAAACTGGTCATAGAGGCACTCCCTAATATGTGACATCATGCGTTTGGAGATCAAATCTTAATGGTAAGTATGAATCGGGATTAACACACTCAAGATTGTTTGCAGACAACACTATTAAAAATGGACACATGCATGGAGCATCTTCACTCATAAAATGTTACAATTATTACATATCATTTCTTCTCGTGTGTTCCTTTCTGATCCCGTCGTATCCATGGAGCATCTTCATTCATTAACATGATGTTTGGGTCATCCTTCACCGCGAAGGGCGGAATTTCATGAAACTTATCACAATATTCTGACATGTCTGTCTTGTCCTCCACTCCCACGATGTTTCTTTTTCATGAAAGAACTATGTGGCGCTTTGGCTCATCGTCTGATGTATTCTTTTTCTTATTTTTTCTTTTTCTAGGTTTGGTAGACATGTCCTTCACATAGAAAACCTGAGCCACATCATTGGCTAGGACGAATGGTTCGTCTAAGTACCCAAGATTGTTGAGATCCAACGATGTCATTCCGTATTTCTTGTCTACCTCAACCCCTCCTCCTGTCAGCTTGACCCATTTGCATCGAAACAAGGGGACCTTAAAAGTAGGTCCATAGTCAAGTTCCCATATCTCCTCTATGTAACCATAATATGTGGTCTTTGACCCATTGTTGTCTGTTGCATAAAAGCGGACACCACTGTTTTGGTTGGTGCTCTTTTTATCTTGGGCTATCGTGTAAAATGTATACCCATTTATCTCGTACCCTTGGAAAGTCGATATAGTCGAAGATGGTGACCTAGACAACAAGTATAGCTGATCTCCAAGAGTGTTGTTTTTTATGAGATGTTGCAACCAACCGCCGAAACTCTTCATGTGTTCATCGCTAATCCAAGAGTCATGCTTTGCAGGGTTGTTGGAGCGTAAGATTTTCTTGTGTTCCTCGATATATGGGGCTGCCAAGATAGAATTCTGTAGAACGGTGTAATGTGCTTCGGTGTAAGAATGTCCGTCTCTACATATTATTGATTTCCTTCCTAGAGTACCCTTTCCACTCAGGCTCCCCTCATACCGCGATTAAGGAAGACCAATCGGCTTAAGGTCAGGTACAAAGTCAATACAAAATTCAATGACCTCCTCTGTTCCATAGCCCTTGGAGATGCTTCCTTCTGGCCTAGCACGGTTACGAACATATTTCTTTAAGATTCCCATGAACCTCTCAAAGGGAAACATATTGTGTAGAAATACAGGACCGAGAATGGAAATCTCTTCGACTAGGTGAACCAGCAGGTGCGTCATAATATTGAAGAAGGATGGTGGGAACACCAACTCAAAACTGACAAGACATTGGACCACATCATTCTGTAACCGTGGTAGATCTTCAGGATTGATTATCTTCTGAGAGATTGCATTGAGAAATGCACATAGGTTCACAATGGGTACTCGAACATTATCTGGTAGAATCCCCCTCAATGCAATCGGAAGCATTTGCGTCATAATCACGTGGTAGTCATGAGACTTTAGGTTTTGGAACTTTTTTCTGCCATATTTATTATCCCCTTTATATTCGACGAGAAGCCATACGGGACCTTAATACTGCTTAGGCATTCAAAAAATATTTCCTTCTCTTGTTTGGTAAGAGCGTAGCTAGCATGACCTTGAAACCATTATGGATGCAGGCCATCTGGGTCTTTCATACGTTGATGGTCCTTTCGTGCTTCCGGCGTATCTTTTGTCTTCCCATACACGCCCAAGAAGCCTAGCAGGTTCACGCAAAGATTCTTCGTCACATGCATCACATCGATTGCAGAGCGGACCTCTAAGAATTTCCAATATGGTAGCTCCCAAAATATAGATTTCTTCTTCCACATGGGTGCGTGTCCTTCAGCGTCTTTCGGAACAGATTTTCCTCCAGGACCCTTTCCAAAGGTTACCAGTTGATCCAAATCTTTGACCATATCAAATATATCAGCACCAGTACGCTCCTTAGGCTTCGTCTGGTGACATGCCAGACCGTTGAAATGCTTGCCTTTATTTCTTAAGGGATGCTTGGCCAAAACAAATCGACGATGCTCATTGTATATATTCTTCTTACAGTGTTCCAAATATATACTTTCAGTCTCATCTAAATAGTGTGTGCATGCATTGTATCCCTTGTTTTACTGTCCTAAAAGGTTACTAAGAGCAGGACAATCATTGATTGTTACGAAAAGCAATGCTCGGAGGTTAAATTCTTCCTACTTGTGCTCATCCCACACGCGTATCTCGGGTTCGTGCCACAACTGTAAAAGTTCTTCCACTAATGGCCTTAGGTACACATCAATGTCGTTGCCGGGTTGCTTCGGACCTTGGATCAACACTGGCATCATAATGAACTTCCGCTTCATGCACAACCAAGGAAGAAGGTTATAGATGCATAGAGTCATGGGCCAGGTGTTGTGACTGGAGCTCTGCTCCCCAAAGGGATTCATGCCATCTGTACTTAGACCAAACCTTAAACTCCTTGCGTCATCTGCAAAGTATGGGTACTTTCTATCGATTTTTCTCCACTGCGACCCATCAGCGGGGTGTCTCAACATCCCGTCTGACTTACGTTCCTCTTTATGCCATCGCAACAACTTAGCGTGCTCTTTGTTTCTGAATAAGCGTTTCAACCATGGTATTATAGGAGCATACCACATCACCTTCGCAGGAACCCTCTTCCGGGGGGGCTCGCCCTCAACGTCACCAGGGTCATCTCGTCTAATCTTATACCGAAGTGAAGTGCATACCGGGCATGCATCTAAATTATCATACTCCTCACCGCGGTAGAGGATGTAGTCATTAGGGCATGCATGTATCTTCTGAACCTCTAAACCTAGAGGGCAGACCTTCTTTTGCTTCGTGCATCTTGGCGGGCAATACGTTATCTTTGGAAGCATATTCTTCATCATTTTCAGCAACTTTTCAAATGAGGAGTCGGTATAGCACACTCAGCCTTCCATCACAGCAATTCGATTGTCTTTTGACTTTTTCAGACCATTTTCGCAATTTGGGTACAACAACTTTTTGTGATCCTCTAGCATGTGATTGAACTTCTCCCTATCCTTTTTAGTTTGACAATATCTTCGTGCATCGGCAATGGTCCGACCAAGATCATCAGCGGGTTCATCATGTGTCTCTTCTTCATCCTCCCCTTCTGCATTCCCCATGGAAGTATCTCCGTACTTAGGGAAACCATGATAGTTGTCATCCTCCTCCTCTTCTTCATTGTCTTCCATTATAACCCCTCTCTCTCCGTGCTTGGTCCAACAATTATAACTGGGCATGAAGCCGGACTTCAACAGGTGGCTGTGAAGGGTTTTTGAGTCAGAGTAATCCTTCTGATTCCTACATCCATTACATGGACAGAATACAAAATCATTGTGCTTGTTTGCATCAGCAACACGGATGAATTCATGCACGCCATTAATGAACTCGCCAGAGCGTCGGTCAGTATCGTACATCCATTCCCGGACCATCTGCATTATAGTAAAATTATATCAAAAACCATTACACAACATGATAAAATTATTACAAGTTATATTGAGAGCTTCTAGAGCATTAATTTTGAAGTTTGAAAAATTTACATGCACCAATTTGTGAATTGGATAAAACAATCAACATGATAAATGTGGAGTTTTTTATTATTGTTCTACCAGTGAAAATCTCACTCCATTCTAAGCTCTGAAACTCTAAAATTACACATTTCAATTTTTAGTAACTATGTGCCTAATCAAAATTTATTACACATATATATCAAAATCCTTCTAGCTACTTCTAGAGCATGCATGCATTTGATCCATATCTCTATACTTCTAGAGCATTATAGAGCTAAAGTAGCAATAAGAGATGAAAGAATGAAGTTCTAACCTTTTAAAGCTTTGGATTTAGGTGTTGCAAACTAAATCTTGACAAATCTTGAGAAAAAAATGGCATGAACTCTCTTGCTTCTTTGAGAAAAATGGCCATCATATGCTTTAGGGCAGCTGGCCAGGAAGTTGTATATATAGTGATGGACAATTAGTCCCGGGCCGAGATACGACCCGGGACTAATAGTCCCCGAAAAGAGCTGTTGGCCCGCTCCAGCTTATTAGTCCCGGGCCGTATTACGGACCGGGACTAATGCTCTGGTCCGGCCCGGGACTAGTGCTTATGGCCATTTCTAGCCGTTGGAGGCCTCATGGACCGGGACTAGTGCTAGCACTAGTCGCGGTTCGTGACGGGCCGGGACTGGTGACGTTGCTCTGATCGAACCGAAGGCCTGTTTTCCAGTAGTGTTAGGAATCACTATACACAAGCTTTGAAGCTTGCTTGCGTGCCTAGACATCTTAAGCACGTGCTCACTGACGGAGCTGCCCTCTTCCATCTTGTAGTTAAAGAACTTTTCAGAAGCCTCATAACTCTCAACTGCCGCATGAGCCTCAAATATCATTTTGAGTTCACAGACAATATCATGTGGGTCATGGTTCTCAAACCTTTTCTGAAGCTCCGATTCTAAACCATACAAGATAGCACACTGAACTGTGGAGTACTGATTCTTTCGAGCGAAAAATATTGTTTATCTCACATAGGTCAAATTACCATCATTGAGGACAATCCTCAAATTGCGGAACCAATCCGCGAAGTTGCTTCCATTGTTTTTCAACTTTTCTTTCTCTAGGAACGCATTAAAATTGATGGTAGGGTCCGCCATTGATCTACAACATATTTGCAATAGTTTAGACTAAGTTTATGATAAATTGAGTTCTAATTAATAGTTAAATTAATCTAGGTGAACTCCCACTCAAAATAATATCCCTCGCATTGTTTTAGTGATCATACGAACCAAATCCACCACATCAAAACCGATTATCACGAGAATTGATGTAGCTTCAATGGCGAACAATCAACATGTTCATCATATCTACTATATGGCTCATGCTTTACCTTTCGGTGATCCGTGTTCCGAGACCATGTCTGTACATGCTAGGGTCGTCAAGATCAAACCTTAGCTTCCGCATGAGCAAATCTGGCTTGCTCACGTTGTATACACTCGCAGAATCTAACACACCCGATCATCAGGTGGTGCTTCGAAACAACGAGGTTTAGCAACGGTGCTTACTAAGGATGAACACTATATAACTTGAAATTTTGTGCTAGAGGGATCATCTTATAATGCTACCGTCGCGATCTAAGCAATACAAGATGCACAAAAGAATTAACATCACATGCAATTCATAATATGTGATATGATATGGCCTTTCTTCTTGTGCTTCCGATCTCCCTCTTCAAGCACGAACATGATATCCATCATCACCGGTATGGAGTCAAGGTCAATGGCGCCGCTTCATGGTTGTCGTCCACCAGCATCAACTATTACAACTACTTTGAATAGACACGCATGTCTTAACGGAATTAAAAGACAACCACATGGCTCCTGCCGGTTGCCGACTTACAATAAGGAACATTGCATACATCATATATAATCACAATCATGGCCATATCACTTCACAACACACCCCTGCAAAACAAAGTTAGACGCCTCTAATTTTCTTTGCATGTTTTACGTGGTTTGGGGCTTTCAATAAGTGTCGTTTTAACTTACAAACAAGAACCAAAACGTCGATACTAGTATTGACAATCACCCGTTGTAAATTTAATCTTAACTATGTTGGGAGAAACAGGCACCCACAAAGCCACTTATGCAATACAAGTTGCATGTCAAGCGTGGAGCAAGTCTCATGAATGATGTCATGTAAGGTTAGCCTGGGCCGCTTCATCCCACCATCCCGCAAGATGCAAAGTACACAAGAAGCAATCGACAACAAAAGCATCAACGCCCACAATGACCATTGTGTTCTACTCGTGCAATAGATCTACATATAGACACGGCTCTGATACCACTGTATGGGGTTCGTAGCATGGAAAACATAAAATTTCTACCGCATACACACAAACAAGCCAAGATCTATCTACTAGATTGTAGCAACAAGTCGATAGGAGCTCTCACCCTCGAAGATTCCAAAGAGGTTAACGAGAGCAGATTCTGGTGGGTGATGTAGTCGTACACTTGCCGATCTCAAGATCGCATAGACGATCCTTCCGGCGCTGCGTTCCGGCAACGTTTCCGCAGTCGGTCACACGTTCGGTACTCGATGAAGACCTTCATCTCCCTTGTTTCAGCAGACAGTGGAGGTTGTACGTAGTTCTCCCCTCGTGATTCGGGCAGCACGACGGCGTGGTGTCGGAAGTAGAGGGAAGATCCTGCAGGGCTTCGCCTAAGCGGGTGCAAGTTATGGTGGATCTAGGGTTTTTCGGCGATCTAGGTTTAGAAGGCCGGAGAGGAGGAGGAGAGGAAGTGATGTCGGTGGTAGCTAGGGCGACGGCGACGGCCGGCGGCGGCGCTGGGTAGCGGCGGCGGCGTGAAACGGGTGGGAGGGCTGGATCTTCTGGTGTTTGGGGCAGCTCTCCCCCTCTATTTAGGAGAGGGGGCAGCCTTGGGAGGCGAGAGTTTGAATCCAAACCCAAACCCAAGTTGGATTGAAGGAACGACTCTTTCCTTCTTCCACTAGGAAACCATTGTTCCGGTTTGACTTTTTAAACCTCATGTTTGACTTTAAATTTAGAGCTTTAATTCTCTCTCGCAAATGCCCAAACCAAGTGACCTAGGATATGATCTAATCATTCCACTTGCCCATGACACATTCATGGATCATTACCCTTCCGGTCCGGTGAACCTTCTAGAACCTCTCCGATGAAAACATCAGAATCTTTCCCGAACTCCGGAATCAGACTTTCCTTATATGAATCTTATTCTTAGGACCATTCCGGATCTCCTCGTGATATCCTGGATCCCATCCGAGACTCCGAACAACATTCGGTATCTCTACTTACATTCCATATCTACTAAACAACATCGAATCCTTAAGTGTGTCTTCCTACGGTTCGTGAATTATGCGGACATGATCGAGACACTTCCAATCAATAACCAATAGAGGAATCTGGAAATTCATATGGCTCCCACATATTTCTACAATTACTTAGCGATCGAATGAACCACTTACATACTATACCAATTTCCCGTTGTCTCGCGATAGTTTACTTATCCGAGGTTTGATCGTCGGTATCTCTGCATACCTAGTTCAACCTCGTTACCGATAAGTACTCTTTTATCGTTCCCGTGATATGTGATCCCTTGTGAGCCAGTCACATGCTTGCAAGCTAATTGGATGACATTCCACCGAGAGGGCCCAGAGTATATCTATCCGTCATATGGATGGACAAATCCCACTCTTGATCCATGTGCCTCAACACATACTTTCCGAACACTCAATGCCACCTTTATAGCCACCCAGTTACGGTGTGGTGTTTGATGTCATCAAAGCATCCTTCCGGTGATGGTGATTAGCATGATCTCATGGTCGAAGGAATTAGGTTACTATGTATTAGAAAGCTTATAACAAACGAACTATTTAAATGACTTTATCTTTATACTACGCTTATCTATAGGAGTATGTCCACCATACCATTCTCCTAATGATACGATCTTGTTGTTAATAACATCTCAATGTTCATGATTGAGAAACCACGATCATCTATCAACCAACAAGCCAGTATTATAAAGAGGCTTTATCAGTGACTCTAATTTAGTTTATAAATCACACAAGTATTAATGTTTCCGGTTAATACTATTATAGCATGAATGTAAACATTTATCATAAACACAAAGATATAAAATAACCACTTTTATTATTGCCTCTAGGGCATATCTCCAACAATACTTGTGGGTCATCATCAAGTTCCAGGACGGTGGCGGAACCCTATTCCTGATATAAATCACTATAAGGGCAATACCCCGAGTTATAGGGATTGGTTCGTTATGCGCGATATGAGTTGTTGTTCTGCCCTAAAGGCTCCCATATGTCCATCTTATAAAGACGCCAGGTCCTAGGGTTACAAGAAAGAGTCCAAGCCGGCGAGTTGCGCCGCCACTATCCTTAGCCAAGGGGAGGGGGGGCTCTGCACCTCGCGAGCAATGGCTCTAAGGATTTGTTTCTTCCTCCAGGCTGTAGTGCCGAAGCGGAGGATCTTTGATCTCACCACGGCAGTCCATGCTGACGGAGACCCAAGTGGCATAGTCCCCGGCGTCGTCGATGGTGGCCATGGCCCGAGATCTCGTCGGAGTTGCGATGGACAAGAAGGACCAGATTGCTTTTCAATTTCTGCATCTAGGGTCGTTCTTGTAAAAGTATAGAACCAGAGTGTTTGTTCTGTAATCTCTAGGGTCCTCTTTATAATTTTACCCACCGCTTAATGGAGCTTAGCAAGGCCTTCGGGCCTCTCCCCGTGCAAAAAAGAAAAAAAAACGAAAACGTCCTTAAGCGGGACAGTGCGAGTCCATCTTTGAACTTGATTATTATGCAGCATCTATCCCAACTCTTGTCCGTTTTTCGTACATAAACCCTGTTGAAGGGTAAAGGGAGAGAGATTGCGGAATATGATGGATGTATTATTGAGCCTCTCGGGCGAGTATATATAGGCGTACAGGGACCAACTTGGAGTACAAGAGAAGTAACCTACTTGGAGTACAAGACAAGTAACCAAGTCTATCCCTAACAGATACGTATACTCTAACATCCCCCCGCAGTCGTAGCGGTAGCATCGTGAACAACTGGAACGTTGCGAACGGTCGGAGAGCGCAATGAACCGGTCTGCGGACATCCCCGCAGTGGTAGCGGAACGTCGTGGACGGTGTCACGTCGCGAAGCTTGGACCGTGAGGATCTTGGTGATGAGCTCATGCGAGGTGGTAGCCCTTGTGCGGTGTCGAGTGAGCCGAGGCGGTGGGTGCTACATACTTGGTCGAGGTAGCCGCGAGGGGTCGCCGTGGTCGATGTCGTGGTCGGGGTTGCGGTGTCGAGGTAGCCGCATATTAAGCCGCGTGCACGTGGTGCAGCAGTGAAGGACGGAGACGCGTCGGGCGGTCGTCGGAGAGCGATGCCGGGCCGATGCAGTCCGAGCCGTCGAGGCGAGTGCGACCATGGCTTTGCCAAAACCAGGCGCCGCGTCGGGGCGAAGGCATACTCTGGTTGTGCCAAAACCGGTATGCGAAGACGAAATCGGTATGACGCGAGGCGGGGCGTAGAGGAGGTAGTCGATGCCGATGAAGACCTTGTCAAATCCAATGAAGACGAGGCGCTACAACCGAGCTTGCCAGGCTCGGGAACGCGTCGGGGACGAATGCACGTACCGGTGTTGCCAATACCAGACATGCGAAGAACGGGACCAGCAGAAACAACTTCACGCCATGTCAGAGAGGAGACTAGCAGAGGAGGACTCTACGACGGTTGCGGTGCGCAGATCGGCGAGGTGCCGATGCAGGCCGCGGTTGTCGGAGTAGACGAGTAGGTGTGGTCGAGGACGAGGCGAGGACGATGGCGACGAAGTCGTGCTGGACGAAGACGTAGAAGGCGGCGAACCAGCGACGACCAGGAGTGGTCATATTGGATGCCTAGACGGAGGGGTAGTCGGCGGGACCTGCGACAGCCAGGAGTGGCCATGCAGGCTACACAGAGAATCTGGCGGTGCTCGAAGTAGGCGAGAAGAACCCGGCGACATGGCGAAGACCATGCGGCGACGGCGGCGACCAGCGAGGGTGGTGGCGGTGGAAGCCTGCGGCGTCCTTGCGGGTTGACAGCGATGACGCGTGCAGCGGCGCTTGCCCGATGGGGCGGCGTAGCTGCGGTGTCGGCGTGTGAGAACCACCAGCGACGGACACGCCGAGAAGGCGCGTTGGTAGCGGCGGCGGGACCAAAGCGGCGGCCTTCTGACGAAGGCGTCTGCGGCAGCCCAATGCTCGATCGGTGGTAGGCGCGTGCTCGGGGACGTACTCGGCGGAGACGAGCGCCAGATCGGTTGATCAGACCGACGGCGGCACTGTACGTGCCAAGTCCGTGACGACGACAGATCGGAATCCGCGGCGTCGTTGTCGGTGCAATCCCCGATGGCGAAGACAATCGAAGAAGGTCGCGGCAGCCTCCCGGAAGCCGCAGACGCGGTGCATGGCAGCTGTCATGAGGCCGCGACGGCCTACCGAAAACCGGCGCGGGTGAAGCGCCGCGGGCGCGGTGTAGATCGTCGATGCCGATGGTCGGAGTAGAGGCGCGGCGGTGACGACGGCGGTGGGCGACGCAATCCGATCTAAGATCGGTAAACCAAAAAAGAAAACCGATCAAGAGATCGGAAAAAAAAAGACTTGCAGGGCAGCCGATCACGGATCGGGACGAACTCTGCGTCTGCGTTCTGACCCGGCGGAGATCATGGAGATCGACCTCCCGACGGGGCGGTGAAGCGGAGGCGGCTAGGTCAAGGAACGTGCCGCTCTGATACCATGTTGAAGGGTAAAGGGAGAGAGAGATTGCGGAATATGATGGATGTATTATTGAGCCTCTCGGACGAGTATATATATATATAGACGTACAGGGACCAACTTGAAGTACAAGAGAAGTAACCTACTTGAAGTACAAGACAAGTAACCAAGTCTATCCCTAACAGATACGTATACTCTAACAAACCCAACCACATATATATTCCGTTGTTTGATATTTGAGTATGATCCGACGAGAACCGAATTAGATTGTGTCGACCCTAAACTGACGCGAGGTGCGTTATCGCTTGCCTAATAACTTTTTTAATCGCAGCGCATCTCTTCTTCCTGCCGCCAGCCGGTGGAACTCTTGCCAAGGCCCGGCCATAGTAAAGTTTTACACATCCTAAAGCACGTGCTAGTTTCGATCTAATACCATGCAATATATTTTTTTCAATCTATTATTACTGTATTGTGCTGCTTTTTCCTACTACTAACAAAAGTTGGTTTCCTGCATGCAGGTTCGGATCGTGAATCTGTAACAGCAATATATATGTCACCATCCCTGCTGCCGCCGTCTCCATGGGCATCGCTGCCAGAAGACCTGGTTCGTCTTGTGACTTTACCCTGGCCACGAAAATCTCCGTGAACGCGTCCGCTTCTTGAACCTGGACTCGGGGATCTTTGTCAGCGTCCGGCTCCCGCTGTTCACGGATCACTGTGTTCTTGACTCCGTTGAGGGCCTCCTGGTTCTCCAGCGAGATGATGACACCGCCGCCGTCCGCATCCTCCACCCTTTCACCGGCGACATCGTCGAGCTCCCACCGCTGGCGCCTCTAGCCAGGCAAGTGGAAAGGCCGCTGAGACTAATGAGACGCATCTCTACTTCAGTTTCTGCCGTCTCCTCCAGCGGAGGATCAGTCGTCGTCCTGAGAGTCATGGTTATCTTCATGGATCTGATGCTGGCAGCTGCTGCTACCTCCCAGCAGGATACCAAGTGGAACATGCTGCCTTGGAGAGTTCCGAGTCATTACACACCTCTGTCGTCACGAGGCAAGCACTACCTGGTGCATAATGCTACTATCATTGGGTCTCACATATCACAGGTTTTTCAGATGGAGGCGCACCTGCATCAGGATCCACCAAAGCTGATCGCCACGATCCCAAGGGAGAAGCTCAGTGGTCTTATGTTTCTGGTAGAATATTGTGACTCGGAGGTCCTAGTGGTGGGGCACAAGGACATGTCGCTTATGCACTTGGCGGTTCACAGGCTGTCAAATCTTGTTTCAGAACGGTATGATGCCCCGGTAGAAAGCATCGGAGACAAAGCCTTCTTCCTGGGAGGACGGACATTATGTGTCTCTTCCAAGGCACTGCCTACCATTACGGGCGACACCGTCGTCTACTGCCATCCACGGGAGGGACGTTTTGCTCAATACTGCCTCGGTACTGCTACCACCTGGTCGCTAGCAACCGATGAATGCAGCATGAGCGGCTTGGCACAAGGGCCATGTAGCCTCATCCACCATGTCTTTACATGTTGCTTTCATCGTCACTGGTACGTACTTCCTCTGTTAGGGATTATAAGGCCTATGGACAATTTTGATAGGATTAAGAAAAGCAATAACTCAGCATCTTGATTACTACATGCACCAATAATTATACATGCATAAGAAAAGAGAAAGAAAAAAAGACCATGCATTGAATAAGAGATGATAATAAATGAGAAAGGCCTTGTAATTTTTAACATTTTAAAAAAACTTTTAAGCCTTATAATCCCTAACGGAGTAAATACGTAGTATATGTCGTTTTAAATTTTTTGCCTACTTAATTAATTATTATTTATATCAAAAACAATACGTACTCTAACAAGGCGCATATTAAACATTATTATTAATGTTAAATTTTTTGCCTAACGGATGGACTATTTATATCTGACGTTTACAATTTTCGTCTAACAGATCCAAATGTCATCTTATTATAAGTTGGTCATCAAAATTTGAGAAATTTGACCCCATGCTTTCTAGAACATCCTCTACTCCCTCCGACCCATATTAATTGACTCAAATTTGTCTAGATTTAAATGAATCTAGACATTATTTAGTATATAGGTTTATCTAAATTTTAAAAAATCCAAGTCAATTAATATGGGTCGGAGGAAGTATTTTAAATTGGACGAAGTACTCTTATTTTCAATCTGATGTCTTTCTTTCGTTCCATCCAGCTGGTACCGTTCATACTCTGAAATAGCTTTTGCCAAAACAAGCTAGATAATTCTGCTAGATTATTACCACCAGAAATTACTCCCGAGTTAATTTATTAGTTATGTTGTCCATGATTTCCTTTTCAAAATTCAAGTCCCTTGCCTTTTTTCACTCTTTCTCACAAACGGAATAAATAATGTACATGTGCTCATTCTACTATTGTTGTTGATTTTATTGGCTAGTTTTTCCATGATCACCCTCTGATGTGTTCTTTTGTGCCCATGTCGTTTTCTCTAGGCCTAATATTCTTGCATAAAAAATCCGGAGATTGCTATCATCTACATCATTTTCGCCACAAGCCGAGAAGCAGAGAGATACTGCCATATGCTATCTTTATTTCCTTACTGTGAAGTGTCACTTTTGTACAGCTTTGACAGGCGTATTAACCATGCTAAAATTGTTCTACTTTTTGAATAGTTCTATCTAACAGAAAATAATGCACATCAGTTACCGAATGTTTCGGCCAATTTTGTTATTCATGTTCTCGCGATTCTTTTACTCCGTGTGATGAACGTCGGAAAGGTCACGTGACGCCCTCGCAACGGAGCCCAACTCTCCTGGGAGGTGGGCCCTACCGCGGGCCCAAACGTTGGGTTCCCTCCTGTGGACGCCTTGCGCATGTGTTGTCCTACCCCTCGTCGCCGGACGGTGGACTGCACGCTCCATGTCACCGTCAACGTCCGCGGGCAGGATCACACTATGTGAGAGACATTCGGGGTGGGACACGGCTCCGCACCCGCTCGGAGGTAGGCCCCACCCAGAGCTTAAGTGTCACCGAAAACCCTCACCAGACTCGGGTTATCGCGGTCCAGAGCCCAGCTGGCAGCGGGGGTGTCATCGGAGAAGATGGGAGACGCAGGTTCTCGCGGGCGAGAGCCGAGCTGGCAGCGCAATCGCTCGGAGTCTGCGTGTTCTCGTGGACGACAACTGAGCTGGCAACAAAATCTCTCATAGGACATGGGTTCTCGTGGCGAGATCCCAGTTGGCATGCGGGGGGAGGGGGTCGTTCGAACCGAGTTGGCAGCAGGATCGCTTGCCAGGTGTGGGTATTCGCAGACAAGAGCTGACCTGACAGTGGTATCTCTCGCTATTCACGCGTTCTCGCGGCGAGGTCGTGTGGGGGTTACACTCGCGTATGAGAACAACTCTCTCATACTCTCTATCTGTACGCGCGTATCCGCCTTTTGCCCATGCCTAGCAAGAAACCGTCCATCACGTATGCTTGTTGTATAGCCTTATCATGAGAGGGATATCCACGAAGTGTTCTTTTCTCCCCACGGGCCGCCGCCAGGAGAAAAAGGGATCTTACCCTAGGACACAAGCTTTCCGACGCCGGCCTCCGGCGGCTTCTCCTACTAGCGACCTAGGTCATCGGTGGTGAGAGGGTCGCCGGATCCATGCGTGTGGGCAGTTTTAGCCAAAATAGATTCGTTTTTAGGTTGTTCATCGTCTTGGTTTGGGGGCGATGATGGCGGTGCTGAATAAGTTTTCTTTAGATCCTTCCCCAATAGATTCGTAGATCAGTCTATTCAAGAAAGGATGGTGCGATGGTGGCGACATCCTTGTGGTGAATGTGTGTCCTCAGGATCCACCGCTACGGTGGCGTTTTCTCCAGCGCCGACGTGGAACCTGGGAGGTAGTCAAGGAGCGGATGCAGAGTGTGATCTGCATCGACGGCATCTGGAAGATGGTGGATCGCGTGCTGGGTCTGTGGTTCGTGGATGGCAGGTATGGTTTCCTCCCCTGACGTCTACACGTGTGGGGGTGCTAGATCTGGAGTTCGATGGCGTGTCCGGGGTGCTGTCCCGGTCTGATTCGTTCAACGACAATGGTTTCACCTTGGGTGAGCCACCTTGGAGGTCCGCAAAGCTGTATATCAGCGATGGAGCCGCTTCGAGCTCGGGTGAGGAGGTGATCCGTTATTTCCTTTGGTGGCTGTTGTTGTGGTGCCAGAGGCAGGTGACGAGCATTGGCGTCAAGCTCAGAGGATTTTTTGGTCTGGATTGTAATTTTCTTTATTGGCTGACGGTCTTTTGCGCAAAGCCTTGCGTTTTACTGTTTTTTCAGTTTTGTCAGGTCGGTGTCTACGTGGCTTGTACTATGTTATTTATTATATAAATGAGACACGTATTACCATGCAAAAAAAGAGAGAACTCGTGCGTGTGCTATGCTTCTCTGCCCGTAGGTACCAACGCTTGGGCTTATAGCTCCTATGCGACGTCTTTACGTGAAATTGGAAGGAAAGCGACATCGTTGAAAGGAATAGCTCGCATGCGACGGTTGTGAGGCAGCTAATATTCCAGGGCCACACGGGCCTTAAACCGGTCATAAGGACACATTTAACTTTGTTCCAAGATTAGGGTTAGGCCAAACTGGTTGGTTGGGATAGCCGATCAAGCGATCAACCGCTTCGACCGAGAGCACGCCACACCGTCAGTAGCTTCTAACGACGGCGGACCTCACCCATCGTTCTCGGCGGTGGCGGCACGGCAATTAATTTAGGCGGCGACGCTTTCATTCGACGGCGAAGGTGGTGAGTGCCATTTGAAAGCAAATTCCTCTCCCATTCTTCTCAATTCGAGATCTGAGCGTGCCCATTGATGCTAGATTGTGGAGGCGAGGGTGTCTTTGAGCAGGCGAGGGAACGATATGGAGCATGGAGAGGGGACTTCTAATCGGTATATCCCGTATATCTGCACTTAATTTCTCTAAGCTTGAGCTCTTTGTTCGCTTTCGCTAGCTCACAGTGCCCGCCAAAAACAGGGGAGACGATGTTGCGTGCCAAACCTTCGAATTTCGCATCAATTTCTTTCCCTCTAGGGCTATTTTAGTTGATGGCAGCACGCAGATCATTGAGAGAGACACGGTTGTTAAATGGGATGTGGAATTAGAACATGTTGATCCCCCAAGAGCTAATAAACATGGGAGAGGAGGCGGTGAGGAAAATGGTGGAAAAAATTGGGGATAGTGTGGTTTGGGGGCCAGAGCAAGAAGTTTCTTTGTTACGATTTGATGATTACAAATGTGACTATGTTAGGGTTGAGACAGGTGAACATATAGTTGATGAAATCGATGAGCGGACATTTGTACCATATAGTCTGAGACAGAGGCATCATGGACATGGTTCATGATGCAGTTGAAAAGATGCATAGGGCCAGTATCTCCATTGGCAGTGCACACAGATGCATGTAAAGGTTTAGAAAATGCAGTGAAGATTGTATTCCCTCATGATGAGCAGAGGGAGTGCTTCGGCCATATGTGGATGAATTTTATCAAAAGATTCAAGGGAGATGATTTTGGACGAATGTGGCCAGCAGCAAGATCTTACACCAGGCAGACACATTCATATCACCTTGAGAAGATTAAGGCGGCATGCTCTAAGGAGGATAGGGTCAAGTTTTGTACATGGTTGGAAACCTACCATTCTCTTTTATGGTACAGGTATGGTTTTAACTGCCATCAAATGTGATCATATCAACAATAATTTAGCAGAAAGTTTCAACAACAAAGTGAAGGAGTTAAAAGACTTGCCTGTCCATGACATGGTTGACCAGATCAGGATCATGATCATGAGGTTGTGGGAATTGAGAAGAAGGCTTGGTGATGTTCTTAAAGGAGATAAGCTTCCTCATGTTGTGCAGCAGGTGGTCAACAGGAGCAGAAATCTTGCACATTTGCGTGTTGAGAAATCCTCATTGTGGGGTGCTGAAGTCAGAGATACAAAGACTGGCAGGAGGCATGTTGTTGACACTCAATTGCATGGATGCACATGCCTTGAGTGGCAACACACTGGGAAGCCTTGTGATCATGCCATACTTTTCTTGGCCTCCAAACACAAGCTAAATATGCACCCATATTTGCATGAGTATTATTCTGTAGCA
The DNA here is from genome assembly GCA_030063025.1 of Avena longiglumis. Lineage (NCBI taxonomy): Eukaryota > Viridiplantae > Streptophyta > Magnoliopsida > Poales > Poaceae > Avena > Avena longiglumis. The sequence goes on along the minus strand of CP125975.1, from coordinate 74,222,628 downwards.
AAATTCAAGGCTGCATATGGAACACCAATTCCAGCACTTACAAATCAGTCTCAGTGGCCTGAAGTGGACATTCAGTTCTCCTTGTGTCCTCCTTTGATGAAAATAAAGGCTGTCAGGCCCAAGCAGAGTAGATTCAAGGCTTGGTTTGAGAAAGGTGGGAGCAGCAAGAAGGGAAAGAAAGATGCCAAGCCAAAAAGGGCCCAAAAAGGTAACAAGAATAGATGCAAACTCTGTGAAGAACTTGGACACCGAGCTGGCTCTACCAAGTGCAGATACACTGCTGAAAATCCAAAGTATGTTCATCCAAAATCTATCCCATTTCTTGTTGATGATTTTTCTCCCCCAGCTAACTTCCTTGTTTTCAGGAGAAAGCGTGGAGAAAAAGGCCCACCTCTTGTTGTTGAATCTTTGGCCGGTGAAAAGGGCAAGAATCAATGGCCAAAGAAAGAAGAGAACTAACGGATCATGTTTGGTCTTCTTTGAGGTGCAATTTGAACTTGTTTTGGAGGATGATGTGCAAACTGTTGAGGCTTTAGGGCACACCGTTTCTGATTTGGAAGCTCTAGTGCAAAATGAGGGGCAAAATGAGCCTGTTGTTGAGGCTCTGGTGCAAAATGAGCCTGTTGTTGAGGCTCTGGTGCAAAATGAGCCTGTTGTTGAGGCTCTGGTGCAAAGTAACCATGTTGATGAGGCTCTGGATCATGATCATGAGGTTGTTGAGGAGGTCCAGGAGGTGAAGGAGACTCTTGGACGTGATGTGGGGAGGCCAGATGGTAATGGTAATAAAAAGAAGAGCATAAACCTGTTGTGTGGTGTGAAACTTGTGAAGGAGAAGAAAACGAGGGGTAAGAAGAGCCAAAAGAAATAGACTTTGAATTTGGCACTTTTTGTTGTAAACATTTGTTATTGTAATAATTTGGCAGTTTTTGTTGTTGTAAACATTTGTTATTATAATAATTTGTCACTTGTTGATAATTTGGACAAAATTCAAATATGATGGTAAATTTGAATTTCGACAAATATAGCTATGTCATGTTTCTATGTTTGTATGAGCTTCCAACGTTTTTCTCATATGTACAATACAACTCATCCTCACCCTGATCCCTTTTATGAAGTACAACTCACCCTCACCCAAAATGGGGTAGAAATGGGCTTCAAAACTAGGGTAAACCACCCCATTTCTAAGCAAGTTTTTTTTCGACCATTTCTAAAACCAAGTTTGATATTTTTCCTTAGAACTATGTCACATAACATGACACCATGCGAAGGTTTTGTATTTTTTTGATTTTTTTGAATTAGTTATGCATATTTGAATGTCTGGTCAAACTTGAAGGGTTTTCATAAATATTCTTAGCTAGGGGTTGAGGCTCACAAAACTAGCATTGGATCTCTGATGAAATAGCATGTTGTGAACCTATAAATGATTTTTACAAAAATCATCAGCATGAAATCATGTACCTGTAGTTCATATCTTACCCACTTCCGTAGATTCTAAGGATTTGTCTTTTTCACCAGGGATGGAATAAAAGGTTTGAGATACTCAAGTTGGGAAATTGTACATGCTAGGTGGTCTAGTATTTTTGAAAAATAGGATGTTACCATTTTGAAACTTCAATTTGGTGGTTGCTTCACAAATCCCCCCTCTTTCGGCACTCAGAAAATAGAAAACGGATTTTCTGTGTGTAGAAAAGGAAAACTTTGTGCTACAAGATTGTTAATCATCCCATTATAGACATGCATGCCCAATATGGGCACATTATCACAAACTATGCCTTGATTCTAGCCATATCATTGGTCATTTGACCCGAAAGCCATAAAACCTCGGAGGAGATAGGTCATTTTGTGAAGGGTTTTTTGAAATATGATCAATAGACCAAGTTTGATATTTTTCCTCACAACTATGTCACATAACATGACACCATGCGAAGGTTTTGTATTTTTTTGATTTTTTTTGAATTAGTTATGCACATTTGAATGTCTGGTCAAACTTGTAAAACCTCGTTGATTGCATCCTAAACCTAGCTAACCCTAAGGCGACCTTTGTGGCCGTCCGATCGCGTCTTTTAGAAGGATTCCGCGGGTGGCTCTGGGCGATCCGTGGAAGGGCTTATTCTGCAACCTGATTGGTTGGCGTCTCTTAGAAGGATTTCGCGGCTAGCTCTTGGCGATCCGTGGGATGGATGATTCTGAAATCTGATTGGATTCATCGTTTTTCCATGAACAGATAAGGTACAACGTGGCACACTCCATTGACCGTTGGACCGAGCGTGGCATGCGAGGGCGCTGGGCGGGGCGGATTGCATCATGCATGTAGCTGCCCCTAGCGTCGCAGTCTAGCTATTTTACGTGCAACAGCGCTGCAGCGTATTTACTCCCTCCGTCGCATTAAATAAGTGTACGTCTAACAACTTTTTTCAGTCAAACTTACTCCCCTCAGGTTCATTGTAATAAATGAGACTTTGCATGATACCACATCTATGTTATTTTTTATAATGGAATAGTAACTTAGACTATTAACATATGCATGATACCACATCTAAGTTACTCCCACATACTTCCTCCGTCCGCAAATAAATTGAAGAGACCATTTGCTAAATGTTATTGGACTTGATTTCCGTGAAGCAATTTTTTCTACTTTAAAGTGCATTGGAAAGGTAGAAGCACACTTTTTGTGGACAAATTTTGAAACCAAACGTACACTTATTTGTGGACAGAGGGAGTATGCATGTCACTATGACCAGCCTAAGAAAAAATATCAAAATCTAAAATATGTAATAAATATAATGTACAGTATGGCACACTCCATTGACCGTTGGACCGAGCGTGGCATGCGAGGGCGCTGGACAGGGCGGGCTGCACCATGCATGCATGCTATGCAACTGCCTCTCGCATCGCAGTCTAGCTATTTTGCGTGCAACAGCGCTGTAGCGTATTTACTCCCTCCGTCGCATTAAATAAGTGTACGTCGAACAACTTTCTTCAGTCAAACTTACTCCCATCCGGTTCATGCGCCATACAAAAAGTCAATAGTTATAAATCTAAAATATCAACTTTGACTACGTATATAAGAAAAAAAATTGAAATCTAAAATATTATAAACTTAGTTTCATACTCCCTCTATTCCCTCCAATTGACATCCCTCTGATTACTCCCACCGATTTTTCTTGCGTGTGTAAAAATGAACGAGTTTGTTGCATGCGGTGTGTAAAAACGAACGAGTATCTTGGTACTAGATTCCTGCATTTATTACCGAGTAAATCAAGGACAAATTCTATTTTTTCTTTTATTTTTTACTGCCAATGAACAACTACCTTGGATGTTTTTTTCTATCTTTCGCATTAATGCATACATGCATGCAGGGGCAGGGGCGACGGTGCAGGGGTCACGTCGCATCCTAGCAAATTTTTCCTCTCTTTCGCATTTATCACGCACGCGGCTACGCCCGCTGTCCACACGCAACGCAGCTCATGCGTCTGCGCCAACGCGACGCTGGATTCCCACGCCGCCCTTCACGCCCCGCCCTCAATAAATAGGCAAAATGCCTTTTCCTCCTCATCTCATCTTGCCCCTCATCTTCAACCTCTCGAGCCCGTCCCTTTTCCTCCTCCTATCCCCCAAAACACTCGACCATGGCGACCTCCCCCCTCTGCTTCCCTTCCGGGAGCGAAGTTAGCGATGAGGACAACCACCCGGACCTGGCAGTGCAGGAGCGGGGAGGCGCCCCAAGCGTGGCAAAAAGGGGGGGTGACGCAAAGCCCCGCCCTGCCCCTGGGCGGAGGGCCCCTTCGTCCACAACCTAGTCCCCGGCGGCAACCTCCCCACAGCGGCCCCTCAAGCTTATCTTGGAAGGTGGCGGAAGCGAGGCTGCCTCGCGGTGGGAGGAGAAGCGAAGCGTCTTGAAGAAAAGGCGCAGACGGGAGGATGAGGAACGACGGGAGGCCAATCGCTGGGCCTTCCAGGAGGAGCAGCGGCGGCGGGAGCAGAGGGAGAGGCTGGCAGACTGGAATGCCGCGGCGGCTCGGAGGGCTGCGGCACCGGCAACGCCTCCACCACCGATGGAGTAGGGTAGCTAGGGTTAGGGTTTAGGGGCTAGCCCAGGGTTTAGGCGGGGCGCCTATTCCCTTCTATATTATTGTACTTTTTTCTTTTTATTGTAATGTTCCAATGTTATCGACGGCTATCTAATATAAGGAATGTTATCCCAATATTATCTATCCCCTTGTTTTATTGTAATCTGTGTTTTATTGTATTGTCATTTGTCAAAACACCCAAAACAACAAGTGCATAAAACAAAAGACACAAAAACAAGTTCTCATATAATAGTCGTGCAATATTTATAAAATAAGTGAAATTAGAAAAGCTCAAAAGGAAGAATAAGTCAAGATGGTTGATTATTTTCAAACAACACATGGTTCATTTTCAAACAAGACATTTACATATTTATATAAGTTAAAGGAGCGCCCAAGTTATGTTAGTTAAATGGATGTCCTTGGACTTTATTTATGTATTTACTTTCACAAAAAAAAAGATTGCAACCTGAGCACAAGTATCTGCAGATCCACACATCCCTATTTAGATTGTAACGTGAGTACCATTTTTTTTGCCTAATCAACATATAGTTACTATTGGGCCTGGATACGACCATTTTGGCCTGGCTAAGTTCTATTTGGGCCTGGCCTTTTTCAATCCTTGTCAAAAAAAATTTAACTTTTCAACCCCTGCCCCTCCCCTGCACACGGGCACCCCCTGCACACTGATAAAAGGAACACTGACGAAATTGACGAAACTGAAGGAACACTGATTTCGAAAACAGAGTAGCTCAAAATTAGCTCGAATTTGTGTTGCATTTTATTTAAACCAAAGACATAGACCATTACATCCATTACAAAGCATCACTCGAACACTAACTGCGCTGTCTAATGACTAATGATCAGGAGATAAACTAATCCGAGAGAAATTACACAAAAATAAAAAAAAATCGGCCATCGGATTGTCTTGCTTCTTCAATTCGATGATTTGCCTTAGCTGCTTGTTCATTTTCTTCAGCTCGGCCTTCACTTCCGCATCCACCGTAGTACCAGCGGAAATGGGGTTGCCACATCCCAATTTCTCCACCACGGACGGGTTTTCGAGCTCCCGGGATGCTACCTCCACCCCAATTCGCTCGATGTACTTATCAAGACACTCAAAATGCCCACATTTTGGCAGTTCCTGGAATCGCAGAGATGAACCCTAAATCCCAAATTCGATGAAATGCATGAAATTTAGAAAGAAAAGCGAGAAATTGGCGCTCGGAACACTCAGATCTCACCTTTCCCGGCTCGGGCTTGCTCTCACACTTCACAAATTCCTGGCCAATGTTGTCGTTCTTGTCGGTGGATGTGACAAGTCGCTTCAGGGGCGCGATACGGCGGCAATCGGGGCACCTCCTCATCAGCACCGCACCATACCGAGGCCATGAGCGGTGGGAGGAAGCAGAGCTCGACATCCCTCGCTTGTGTTGCGACACTTGCTCGCCGGAGAAGAAAACGAAAGGGGATGAGATGCTGGAACGTTGGTGGGAGTGCTCGGGTGCGGGGACGGATCGGGGCCAACGGCTCTCTTCAACCATAGGGTGGGTCCCACGATATAAGGTGGACATCAGGTGAGTTCCGTCGTGACGTGAAGAGGCTGTGGGTCCTACTGTGCTCAGCTGATTCGAATTCGTTGACAGTCTCGAGGGGTTAAGTAGAAGTGTCGCACGGGAGCTATTTGCCGCTTCAGAAGTGTCGCATGCGAGCTATTCTTTTCAACGATGTCGCTTTCCTTCCAATTCCACGTAAAGACGTCGCATGGAAGCTATAAGCCCCCAACGCTTTATCATGCGTCTGAAGCCCTTATGTCTCTCATTGTTTTGTTCCTCCTTCCTCATTGCCGACCTAAAGAGGACTTCACTCCTCTGTTTCGGCGTCTTCTTTCCCGGTGTGCTGTGTACAACAGTTCTTCCTCCCTTTCGTCGCTTGCATGGTAAGTCCCGCTCTACACCTTTCATTCCTCCCCCTTACCTTCTGTACGTTCTTCGCTGCTTTCCCGTTTGCGTTTTCCTGCAAAGTTGTTCTTGTAACCTTCCTTCAACAGCCATCTGGTTCAGAGAGTTGTGGTAGAAGCCCTCGTGTAGTACGACGACTATGAGTTAAATCGGTTGCTATCTTGAAGGACAACGCTAGCGTCCTCAGGACGATTGGATCCTCCCTCCCATCATCCTGCTTCCTCGCGAGCCACGTCCTTTAAAATCGTCCTAAATTGTTGTATTAGCAAAAAAAGCCTGTTTTTGCTATAGTCGCAAAACATGGTTTGGTCTAGAAAATAAAAAAACTACCCCCAATCCCGCAAAAGAACAGTTCGGTCAAAACTCGCTAGAAAAACCTTGTCAGAGAAGACCTGGCAAAAAAATTAACTTATTATAGCCGACTCAGTAAACAATGGTAGCTGATTTTTTTTCTAATGTAGCAAAAAAATCTACTTCACCGGAGACCTAGCCTAGGACTTTTCTATAGCAATATTGATGCACATCTGTAGCAGCGCTACCCCTCCTTTGTAGCAGCGCCGCCATGCGTGTGTAGCAGCGCCGCCGCTCCTCTGTAGCAGGGTCGACCACCTGATATAGCAGTGTCGTTGCTTCTCTGTTGCCGACAAGGTCCCTGCAAGGTGCGACATGGCTAATCAACCTTGGCGGGCGCGATCCCCATGTCCATGGCGACAGCATGTCCGAGCATGTCCGAACTCGTCCGCACAGGTGCACGGGACGTGCACGGCTCCCCAACTGCCCGATCCATCTGGACAAACGCGTTCGGCTCGACCCATTCGTGCATCAAATCTGGGCAGATTCCGTCGGCGTGGACAGCGTGTGTGTCCTGTCCGTCGGCCCCTCAGGTAAGTGATACATTAGTGCTTAAGATAGCTATTCATTAGATTAAGCCCTACCGGTTATAAAAAGGCCATTTGAACAAAGAGATTTCTATTTTTGTGCCTCTAGTTTGTTAGTTGTACTCAGTTTTACCTGAACACTTAATTTTTCCTCATTTTTGCACATCTCCTACTACGAAACTCTCACATGGTCTGAAAATTATTGTCCGTCAGTCTTTCCGTTACGTGCTGACAAGTGTGACCACGTTCAGTCGGGTCCCATAGTGGACCCTCGTCATTACATGCTGACAAGTGGGACTGGTTGGTAGGGTACGCGTTATGCTGACGTGTGGGACCGTGCCATGTTGGACTTCATGGGTCTGGCTTATTGGAAACATGTTATGGGGGATGTGGTGTGGGACCTATTGAAGATATGTCCAAGAGACAATAATAAAAGTAGTTATTATTATATCTTTGTGTTTATTATAAATGTTTATATTCATGCTATAACTGTATTAACCGGAACCATTAATACTTGTGTGATTTGTAAACTTGTTAGAGTCCCTAGTAAAACCTCTTTGTAATACTAGCTTGTTGGTTAATAGATGGTCATGGTTTTCTGATCATGAACATCGAGATGTTGTTAATAACAAGATCATATCATTAGGAGAATGGTGTGATGGAGATACTCCTGTAGTTAAGCATAGCATAAATATCAAAGTCATTTCAATAGTTCATTTGCTATAAGCTTTCAGATACATAGTAACCTAAATCCTTCGACCATGAGATCATGTTAATCACCATCACCGGATGGATGCTTTGATTACATAAAACACCACTTCGTAAATGGGTGGTTATAAAGGTGTCATTGAGTGTTCGGAAAGTATGTGTTGAGGCACATGGATCAAGAGTTGGATTTGTCCATCCATATGACGGATATATATACTCTGGGCCCTCTCGGTGGAATGTCATCCAATTAGCTTGCAAGCATGTGACTGGCACACAAGGGATCACATATCACAGGAACGAGTAAAGAGTACTTATCAGTAACGAGGTTGAACCAGGTATGCATAGATACCGACGATCAGACCTCGGATAAGTAAAGTATCACGAGACGAAGGGAAATTGGTATCATATGTAAATGGTTCATTCGATCACAAAGTAATCGTAGAAATATGTGGGAACCATATGAATTTCTAGATTCCTCTATTGGTTATTGATCGGAGAAGAGTCTCGGTCATGTCTGCATAATTCGCGAACCGTAGGGAGACACACTTAAGGATTCGATATTGTTTAGTAGATATGGAAAGTGAGCAAAGAGACCAAATGTTGTTCGGAGTCTCGGATGGGATCCGGGATATCACGAGGAGATCCGAAATGGTCTGGAGAATAAGATTCATATAAGGAAAGTCCAATTCCAGAGTTTGGGAATGGTTTTGGTGTTTTCAGCGGAATGTTCTAGAAGGGTCTAGAAGGTACACCGATCCAGAGGGGGAAGGGTACATGGATATGTCATAACAAAGTAGAATGGTTGCATCATGTCCTAGGTCACTTGGCTGGGCAATTGGAAGAGAGCAATCAAACTCTAGTTTGAAAATCAAACGCCTGTTTGAAAAAGTCAAACGCCAACATTGATTGCCTAGTGGAGGGAGGGAAGGAATCCTACCTAAGGGAGGATTTTTCCCTCTCCTTGCCACCGGCCACACAAGGTGGAGTTGGGGGGATTCCCTCCCCATTGCCGCCTCCCTACCTATAAAAGGAGGGGTAGGGCGCCCCTACGCCTCACAGCAAACCCTAGCCAAGGTGCCACCACCTCAAGTCGTCGCCGCCGCCAAGGGGTCCTCCAAGTCACTGACTAGGGCAAACCCTAGCCCCTAGGCGCTGGCCACACCACCCCCTTGGCCCTCTAAACCCTATATTGCCAAGGCCTCTCTTCTACTCCACCATACCCGCTCCGGCTTAGACGAAGCCCTACGGGATTTCCCCTCTAAACTTCGACATCACGCCGACGTGCTGCCAGAATCGCGAGGAGAGATCTATAACCTCCACTGCCTGCTGGAACAAGGGAGAGGAAGGTATTCATCGGGTACCAAATGTGTGACCTACTGTGGGAGCGCTGCCGGAACACGGCGCCGGAAGGATCATCTACGTGATCTTGAGATCGGCAAGTGAACGACTATATCACCCACGAGAATCCGCTCTCGTTAACCGCTTTGGAATCTTCAAGGATGAGTACTCTATCGAATAGTTGCTACAATATAGTAGATAGATCTTGCCTTGTATGTGTTCATGCGGTAGAATTTTTTGTTTTTCATGCTACGAACCCCTATAGTGGTATCAGAGCCGTGTCTATATGTATATCTGTTGCACGAGTAGAACACAATGGGCATTGTGGGCGGTGGTGCTTTCATTATCAATTACTTCTTGTGTACTTTGCATCTTGCGGGATGGTGGGATGAAGCGGCCTGGGCTAACCTTACATAACATCGTTCATAAGACTTGCTTCACGCTCGACATGCAACTTGTATTGCATAAGTGTCTTTGCGGGTTTCTGTCTCTCCCATCATAGTGAAGATTCAATTTACAACGAGCACTTGATAGTTAGAATGATACTTATTGAAATCCCCAAACCACGTAAAACATGCAAAGAAAATTAGAGGCATCTAACTTTGTTTTGCAGGGGTGTGTTGTGATATGATATGGCCATGATTGTGATTATATATGATGTATGCAATGATCCTTATTGTAAGTCGGCAACCGGTAGGAGCCTTATGGTTGTATTTTAATTTCGTTAAGACCTGTGTGTCTTTTATTCAAAGTAGTTGTAATAGTTGGTGCTGGTGGACGACAACCATGGAGCGGTGACATTGACCTTGACGCCACGCCGGTGATGATGGAGATCATGTTCGTGCTTGAAGATGGAGATCAGAAGAACAAGAAGAAAGGTCATATCATATCACATATTATGAATTGCATGTGATGTTAATCCTTTTATGCATCTTGTATTGCTTAGATTGCGACGGTAGCATTATAAGATGATCCCTTTCACAAAATATCAAGTAATAAAGTGTTCGTCCTTAGTTAGCACCATTGCCAAGACTCGTTGTTTCGAGGCACCACGTGGTGATCGGGTGTATTAGATTCTGCGTGTGCATGCAACGGGAACATGCCAGATTTGCTCATGCGGAAACTAAGGTTAATCTTGACGAGCCTAGCATGTATAGACATGGTCTCAAAAAATGGATCATCGAAAGGTAAAGCATGAGTCATATAGTAGATACGATGAACATTTTTATTGTTCGCCTTTGAAACTACATCATCTCTCGTGATGATCGGACTTGATGTAGTGGATTTGATTCGTGTGATAACTAAAACAATGCGAGGGATATTGTTTTGAGTGGGAGTTCACCTAGATTATTTAAGTATTAATTATAACTCAATTTTTCATAAACTTAGTCTAAACTATTGCAAATATGTTGTAGATCATGGCGGCCCCTACCATCAATTTTAATGCGTTCCTAGAGAAAGAAAAGTTGAAAAACAATGGAAGAAACTTCGCGGATTGGTTCCGCAATATGAGGATTTTCCTCAATGCTGGTCAGTTGACCTATGTGCTGGATGCACCGTTGGGTGACCCCCCTGCAAATGATGCTACCAATGAGGTGAAGAATGTTTTCCTCGCTCAGAAGAATCAGTACTCCACAGTTCAGTGTGCTATCTTGTATGGTTTAGAATCAGATCTTCAAAAGAGGTTTGACCCACATGATATTGTCCGTGAACTCAAAATGATATTTGAGGCTCACGCGTTAGTTGAGAGTTATGAAGCTTTTGAAAAGTTCTTTAACTTCAAGATGGAAGAGGGCAACTCCGTCAGTGAGCATGTGCTTAAGATGTCTGGGCACACCACTAAGCTCTAGAGCTTGGGTATAGTGATTCCTAATGCTTTGGGGATCCATCATGTCCTCCAATCACTACCACAAAGTTACAAGAACTTTTTGATGAACTACAACATGCAGTGCATGGATAAGTCGTTACCAGAACTCTTCTCTATGTTGAAGTCTTTGGAACTGGAGATCAATAAAGAGGACCAAGTTTTGATGGTCAATAAGACCATTTCAAGAAGCAAGGCACGCCAAAGAAAAAGGGCAACTTCAAGAAGGGCGGTAAGAAAGCTACCACGCCGGCGAAGAAGACCAAGGATGGGCCTAAGCCTAATACTGAGTGCTTTTACTGCAAGGGAGAAGGTCATTGGAAGCGGAATTGCCCCAAGTACTTGGAGGATCTGAAGAACGGCAATATCAAGAAGAAAGGTATATCCGATATACATGTTATTTATGTGTATCTTACTAGTAGTCATAGTAGCACCTGGGTATTTGATATTGGTTCCGTTGATCGTATTTGTAACTCGAAACAGGTGCTACAGAATAAACAGAGACTAGTGAAGAACAAGGTGACGATGCGCGTTGGAAATGGATCAAAGGTTGATGTGATCTTGGTTGGCACACTACCTCTTAATCTACCATCGAGATTAGTTTTATACTTAAATAACTATTATTTAGTGCCTGCGTTGAGCATGAACATTATATCAGGATCTTGTTTATTGTGTGACGGTTACTTGTTTAAGTCCGAGAATAATGGTTGTTCGATTTATATGAGTAATATCTTTTATGGTCATGCATCGTTGATGCATGGTCTATTCTTAATGAAACTTGATAGTAGTGATACACATGTTCATAATATAGATGTTAAACGTTTGAAATTAAATGATAATTCTACATACATGTGGCACTGTCGTCTTGGTCATATTGGAGTGAAGCATATGAAGAAAATCCATTCCGATGGACTTCTTGAATCACTTGATTTCGAATCACTTGAAATATGTGAAGCATGTCTGATGGGAAAAATAACTAAGACTCCATTTTCTGGTATGATGGAGCGAGCTATGGACTTATTGGAAATCATACATACCGATGTGTGTGAACCGATGAGTATAGCATCGCGAGGTGGTTATCGTTATGTTCTTACTTTCACGGACGACTTGAGTAGATATGGGTATATCTATTTCATGAAACATAATTCCGAAACTTTCGAGAAGTTTAAGGAATTTCAAAGTGAAGTAGAGAATCAACGTAATAAGAAGATTAATTTTTTACGATCTAATCGTGGAGGTGAATATCTAAGTTACGAGTTTGGCGAGCATTTGAAGAAATGCGGAATACTTTCACAATTGACACCGCCGGGAACAGCACAACGTAATGGTGTGTCCGAACATCGTAATCGAACTCTCTTAGATATGGTTCGTTCTATGATGTCACTTACAGATTTATCACTATCATTTTGGGTTATGCATTATAAACATCTGCATTCACTTTAAATAGGGCACCCTCTAAATCCGTTGAAACGTCATCATATGAATTATGGTTTGGGAAGAAAACTAAATTTTCGTTTCTTAAAGTTTGGGGTTGCTAAGCTTATGTAAAGAAGTTACAACCCCACAAGCTTGAACCCAAAGCGAAAAAATGCATATTCATAGGATACACGAAGGAAACTATTGGGTATACCTTCTATCATAGATCCAAAGGAAAAATCTTCGTTGCCAAGAATGGATCCTTTCTAGAGAAGGAGTTTCTCTCGAAAGAAGTGACTGGAAGGAAAGTAGAACTCAAAAAGGTTGTTGAACCTTCTCTCAGATTTGAGAGTAGCGTAGCACCGGAAGTAGTTCCTATGGCGCCTACATCAATAGGAGAGGAAGCTAATAATGGTGATTATGAAACTTCGGTCGAAGTTACTACGGAACCTCGTAGGTCGACGAGGACTCGTATCACTCCCGATTGGTATGATCCTGATATGAGTGTCATGTTGGTATACAACACCGACGACCCTGCGACATATGAGGAAGCGATGATGAGCCCAGATTCCAATAAATGGCAAGAAGCCATGAAATCCGAGATTGGATCCATGTACGAAAACCAAGTATGGACTTTGGTGGACTTACCAGATGGCCGAAAGGTTGTCGAGAACAAATGTATTTTCAAGAAGAAAACAGATGTTGATGGTAATGTAACCATCTATAAAGCTCGACTTGTCGGAAAAGGGTTTCGACAAATTCAAGGAGTTGACTACAATGAGACTTTCTCACCAGTAGCAAAGTTAAATTCTGTCAGGATTTTGTTAGCAATCGCTGCATATTATGATTATGATATATGGCAGATGGATGTCAAAACGACGTTCCTCAATGGAGACATTGATGAAGAGTTGTATATGGTATAACCCAAAGGTTTTGTCGATCCTAAAGATGCTAACAAGGTATGCAAACTTCAACGGTACATTTATGGATTGAAGCAAGCATCCTGAAGTTGGAACCAACATTTTGATAAGGTGATGAAAAGTTTTGGTTTTATACAAACTTATGGAGAAGCTTGTATTTATAATAAAGTGAGTGGAAGCTCTGTAGCATTCCTAGTACTATATGTGGATGACATATTGTTGATTGGGAATGGTGTAGACCTTCTTAAAAGTGTCAAAGATTATTTGAATAATAGTTTTTCAATGAAGGATCTTGGCGAAGCTGCTTACATATTAGGCATAAAGGTTTATAGAGATAGATCGAGACGCCTAATATCGCTTTCACAGAGTACATATTTGGACAAAGTTCTAAAGAGGTTTGGAATGGAAGATAGCAAGAAAGGGTTCTTGCCCATGTTGCCCAATACGACCTTGAGTAAAACTCATAGTCCCGCTACAACAGAAGATAGAGAGATGATGAGTAAGACTCCCTATGCCTCAGCCATAGGATCTATGATGTATGCCATGTTATGTACTAGACCCGACATTGCATATGCTGTTAGTTTGACTAGCAGATATCAAAGTGATCCAGGAGTGGATCATTGGACAGTGGTCAAAAACATCCTTAAGTACTTGAGAAGAACTAAGGATATGGTTCTTTCTTATGGAGATGATGAACAAATCATTGTTAATGGTTACACTAATGCTAGTTGGAACACCGATCCGAATGATTCTAAAGCTCAATCTGGATACGCATTTACTTTGAATGGTGCAGCAGTGAGCTGGAGGAGTGCAAAGCAAAGCGTTGTGGCGAGATATTCAAATGAATTGGAATATATAGCTGCTTCGGAGGCTTCACAAGAGGCGATATGGATGAAGGAGTTCATTACGGAGCTTGGTGTGGTTCCCAGTGCGCTGGACCCAATGTCTATCTACTGTGATAACATGGGTGCCATACCCAATGCGCAGGAGCCAATGTCACACAAGAAGTTGAAGCATATCAAGCTCGTTTTCACGCTATTCGAGCGCATGTCCAAGATGGTGACATAAAGATTTGCAAAGTACACATAGATCTGAAAGTAGCGGATCCGTTGACTAAACCTCTCCCGAGGGAAAATCATGACCAGCACCAAACTGCCATGGGTGTTCGGTAAATTTCCATGTAATCTAGATTATTGTCTCTAGTGCAAGTGGGAGACTGTTGGAGATATGCCCAAGAGGCAATAATAAAAGTAGTTAATATTATATCTTTGTGTTTATGATAAATGTTTACATTCATTATATATATGTATTAACCGGAAACATTAATATTTGTGTGATTTGTAAACTTGTTAGAGTCCCTAGTAAAGCCTCTTTGTAATACTAGCTTGTTGGTTAATAGATAATCATGGTTTCGTGATAATGAACATCGAGATGTTGTTACCAACAAGATCATATCATTAGGAGAATGGTGTGATGGACATACTCCTATATTTAAGCGTAACATAAAGATCAAAGTCATTTCAATAGTTTGTTTGCTATAAACTTTCAGATACATAGTAACCTAAATCCTTCGACCATGAGACCTTGTTAATCACCATCACCGGATGGATGCTTTGATGACATCAAACACCACTTCGTAACTGGGTGGTTATAAAGGTGGCATTGAGTGTTCGGAAAGTATGTGTTGAGGCACATGGATCAAGAGTGGTATTTGTCCATCCATATGACGGATAGATATACTCTAGGCCCTCTTGGTGGAATGTCATCAAATTAGCCTGCAAGCATGTGATTGGCTCACAAGGGATCACATATCATAGGAATGAGTAAAGAGTACTTATCAGTAACAAGGTTGAACTAGGTATGCAGAGATACCGACGATCAGACCTCGAATAAGTAAAGTATCGCGAGACAAAGGGAAATTGGTATCATATGTAAATGGTTCATTCGATCACAAATTAATCGTAGAAATATGTGGGAACCATATGAATTTCCATATTCCTTTATTAGTTATTGATCAGAGAAGAGTCTCGGTCATGTCTGCATAATTCGCGAACCGTAGGGAGACACACTTAAGGATTCGATGTTGTTTAGTAGATATGGAAAGTGAGTAAAGAGACAGAATGATGTTTGGAGCCTCCGATGGGATCCAGGATATCACGAGGAGATCCAGAATGGTCCGGAGAATAAGATTCATATAAGGAAAGTCCAATTCTGGAGTTCGGGAATGGTTTCGGTGTTTTCACCGGAATGTTCTAGAAGGGTCTAGAAGGTCCACCGATCCGGAGGGGTAAGTGTACATGGATGTGTCATAACAAAGTGGAATGGTTGCATCATGTCCTAGGTCACTTGGCTGGGCAATTGGAAGAGAGAAATCAAACTCTAGTTTGAAAGTCAAACGCGAGTTTGAAAAATTCAAACGCCAACATTGATTGCCTAGTGGAGGGAGGGAAGGAATCCTACCTAAGGGAGGATTCCTCCCTATCCTTGCCGCCAGCCACACAAGGTGGAGTTGGGGGAGGATTCGCCCCCCCCCCCCTTGCCGCCTCCCCACTGATGAGCTCAGATCACTGTAGATCTTCGTTGGGAAACCCCAGGAGGAATGTATGATGAGCACAGCAATAAGTTTTCCCTCAGTTATGAAACCAAGGTTATCGAACCGGTAGGAGGAAGGAAACAACTCCAAGGTGTTGCTAACAACTTGGAATCCTACACAGCACAAACTCAAGACGTTGCCCCAACTTACAGTGAGTTTGCCAATCTCACTAGTTTGCTAAAAACAAAGGATTAAACGTACAGTATGGAAGGTAATGGTTGCTGGTAGAAAGTAAACAGTAACAGTAGATGATGTATCAATGCTAAAGATTGGAACAGGGTCCATAGTTCACTAGAGGTGTTCTCCTTAAGATAGATAACATAACATGTTGGGTGAACAAATTACAGCGGGGCAATTGACAGGACTGAGCACGACATAACAATGAAAATACTAGACATCATGATTCCTATGAGATTTGATTAGGCATTACAACAATATACATAGACCGCCATCCAACTACATCTATGAATAGTAATCCACATTCAGGTTATCATCCGAACCCCCTCCAGTATTAAGTTGCAAGCAATGAATAACTGCATTAAGCAATGTGTGAAAGTAAACAATACAATTGTTCCATGAACAAAAGATTGTTGTTTTCTCCCTAGTTGAAACAACACATCTATAACCTTAGAGATTCCTGTCACTTCCCCAGATTTAATAGAGTCATGAACCCACTATCGAGCATAAATACTCCATCTTGGAGTCACTAGCATCTAATTGGCCAAGATCGCTACTAGAAACGGAGAGCATGCAAGATCACAAACAACACAAACATGATAGAATCAATAATCAATAAGACATGATAGAATCAATAACAAATCTGACATAGCAATCTCAATATCCATCGGATCCCTGCAAACACAACATGTATGATTACAAATAGATGATCTTGATCATGAACAGAGCTCACAAGATCTAAACATGATAGCACAAAGGAGGAGAAACAACCATCTAGCTACTGTATGTACCCATAGTCCAAGGGTGAACTACTCATGCATCATACCGGAGGATGGCATGGTGATGAAGAAGTCCCCCGAGATTATCTCTCCCTTCCGGCAGGGTGCCAGGAAGAGCTTTAGATCCCCCCGATCTAGGGACGATGGTGGTGGCGGCTACAGACTGTTTCGTGGAGATCTGATTGGGTGTTTAGGGTTTTGGCATCAGGAGTCTTTTATAGGCGAAGAGGTGAGGCAGGGGGCACCCGAGGCACCCACACCAGGTGGCGGCGCGCCCTAGGGGGGTCGCGCCACCCTAGGGTGTGGAGTCCTCGTGGCCCTCCTTCGGTCGCCATTCGTTCTTTATGTTCTCCTTGGTGAAATATTGACTTTGGCTTTTGTCCCGTCCAATTCCGAGAATATTTCCTTGCTAGCTTTTCTGAAACCAAAAACAGCAGAAAACAGGCAACTAGCACTGCGGCATCTTGTTAATAGGTTAGTCCCAGAAAATATATAAAAATACCTCAAAGTGTAGACAAAGCAAAGAAAAGTTGATACTAAACAAGCATGAAACATCAAAAATTATAGATATGTTTACGATGTATCATATGCCAAGATGTATTTTATTGTATAAAAGAAGCATTTTCCATTTTTTTTAAATCTCTTTCTGTTTTATATTTGAATCCATTTGTCAGTTTTGCCCTTGGTTTTTCAGTTCTACTCAGTTTTGTCCTTGGTTTTTAAGTTCTACTCATTTTCCCCTCTCTCTTAGTCACAAAATCTCACACCTGTGCTCATCTTGGCTGCTATGCTCTGATTGCTCGAGACAGTTGTCACGCGGATCGTACCCATCAATCGTTGATCCTCTGTGATCTAGCGGACAGGATAACCCCTGTATCTGTCGGGGGGCACCCTCTATCCATGCAAAATAACGAGTTTGCTACATGTAGTTTAACTCCATAAACAAATGATTTTGAATATAATTTGAAGGGAAAGTGTTCAGAGGTGTATAATTTTCGTATATGCAAGTTTATGCATTATATTTCACTCCATGAAAATGATAAATGGTCAGGATTTTATTATCACAACATTATCATGTCCTAAGTGCAATTTCAAAGAGTTCAAAGGTGTATAATTTTTGCCATATGCAAGTTTATGCATTACATTCTATGAAAATGATAATTTCTCAAGATTTTCTTAGCACATCATTATCACGTATTAAGTGCAACTTCACAGTGTTCAAAGGTTTATAATTTTCGTATACGCAAGTTTATGCATTATATTTCACTCCATGAAAATGATAAATGATCAATATTTTATTAGCACAACATTAGCATGTCCTAAGTGCGATTTCAAAGAGTTCAAAGGTGTATAATTTTTGTATATGCACGAGGCATAAAGATTTTAGTTTAGGGATCACTTTTCACCCTCTAAAAATGGTAAACTCTCAAGATTTTCTTAGGACAACATTATCATGTCCAATTTGTAATTTGAAAGTGTTCAAGAGTTGTGTCAATTATAAAAACTCTTTTACATTAAGCGTTGTATATTTTTTCAATTTGAAAGTGTTCAAGAGTTGTGTCAATTATAAACACTCTTTTACATTAAGAGTTGTATAATTTTTTAAAATTTGAAAGTGTTCAAAAGTTGTGTCAATTATAAACACTCTTTTACATTAAGAGTTGTATAATTTTTTTAATTTGAAAAGGTGTTCAAGAGTTGTGTCAATTATAAACACTCTTTTACATTAAGAGTTGTATTTTTTTTTTAATTTGAAAGTGTTCAAGAGTTGTGTCAATTATAAAAACTCTTTTACATTAAGAGTTGTATATTTTTAATTTGTGAGTGTTTAAGAGTTGTGTCAATTATAAACACTCTTTTACATTAAGAGTTATATAATTTTTTTAATTTGAAAGTGTTCAAGAGTTGTGTCATTTTATTATTTCTTATACATCTATATCCCTATTTTTTTATTATAAACACTCTTTCACTTGATTGCAGCCGAGACATTAACTCGATAAACCAATTAAATCATTGAAACGGTTCGTCGGCTGCATTCTCCACAGCAAGAACCCTGTCTAATTGGAATATTTTGGTGCGAGATCTAACCTTTTCTGTGCACGGTTGCCATTGTCATCCTTCATACAAACGGGAGGCCAAAGTGAAGCTCGACAAAGGGCCGCCATCGTCAGAGAAGGGCCATCGTCGACGGAGAAGAAGAAGAAGAAGAAGAAGAAGAAGGGGAGGCAACATCACGGGTGTGGGCGCGGGTGACATGGATATACCCTATAGGTGCATAACATTGGTATACCCGGTCCAGCCCAAGGAAGGCCCACGCGAGGACTTGCAGCCCAGGAAGATTTCGGGTGGCCCAAGCCCGTGGAGAATTCGACTCCTTGGTGGACAAGTCTAGATTAGATAGAATCTCAAAGGGTATCAACCCTAATCTGTAACCGAATCGACCTATATCAAGACCTGTCCTATCTATATAAAGGCCAGGAGGGTACAGCAACAAGGACCTCAACACCTCATACACACAACTGCACGCCAGATTACATCTGCGCACCCATGTAAACATTTGGTTCCGCCCTAATCAAGAACAGACAAGCAGGAGTAGGGTTTTCCTTCGGGGGCCTAAACCTGGGTAAACCTCGTGTACCTGTATTGCTTGCCTGTTAACCTTTCCACGACTTCCAGCATCCCCATCTTCTCCAAAACCCAAGTCCATAACAATGGGCATTGACGATTCGAACCCTCGTTAATTGGCGCCGTCAGTGGGAAGCGGGGACGCTGATCGTGCGGTCATGACGGTCCCATCCGGAGCGATCTATGATTCCTCGGCGATAGATAGTCACCTCCTCTTTGGCGCCTTCGACTTCACTGCCCACACACCGGCCACCCTGAAAGATTTTGACTCCATAGGCGACGGGCTCGAGATGCAGTTCGGAAGCTTCTACTTCCAGGTGGGGCAGACAGGCACCCTCCACCTCCCAGAGCGGGTGACACTTCCATCGATCAGGCCCGCTTCATGGGTCCCGCCCATCAGCGCCCTATGTACTTCGACGCCGACGAACGATTCGGATGATAGCAGCTGCTGCAACTCCGATCTGTGCGATCCCCCTTCGGATGAAGGAACCTATAGTTGTGGATCTGAGAGATGCGGCAGCAGCGACTCACTCCATGAGCGCTACCTCTGCGTCGTCATCCACGGTGGTGACGTCAACAATGGAACCAATCCACCACTAGGTTTGTATGCCATCCCACCTCCCAATCCCCCTCCCAACCCTCAGGTTGAGAACAAGGGAAACAGGCTAAACCTGGCTAACAGGGCGGCTAGATCCACTGAGGGCAGCAATCGCGCCCACAACTAGATCAACCTCAATGAGGAAGGCTGGGAATCGCGCGCGAAGCCGTGCGAGGCAATAAAATCCTACCTATGGATGCCTCCTGTGACCTGTGGATGGCCTATCACTGGCTCCTGATCGATGAGCACAATCGATAGGTCAAGCTACAGGACGAGCTCGAAAAGCATAAGCGGGCAACCAAAGAATTAAGCATGCGACGAGCTGCGCTCTCTGCTGCTGGCGGATCCTCTTCACACGGGAACAATGCCAACAAGTACCGCTCCCTCCAAGAGCGCATGGACCCCGCCGCACGGCGCGAGGTCACTAAGGCACTCGACACCTCCTTCATGACGATGGACTCGCAAGGCAACGTCATGCCAAAAATGCCACAGGACGCGATCATGGTGGCCACCACCTATCTCGCGTCCAACCCTCCACCGACGGGAGACCCGAAGATCGCGATCCACAAGTCTACGCTGGCAGGCCTCGGACTCATTGGAGATGCACTCCACGACGAAGCACCCGCAGAGCCAAATAAAAAGGCCCCGGTCAAGTTCGCTCAAAGCCGCACACCCTCATGACCTGCCCCGATGCTGTTGGAGCCCATGGTGCCACATCAGCAGCTACAATGCTCGTAGCGAGTTCACACAGCGCAATATCGACAAATCACGTGCTAAGCGCGCGTGCTTAACTGAGTCCGAGGAGGACGATGGATAACTGTGTGGAGCCAGATGCTTCAGCAGACCCGTTCGGCAATCGCGGATGCCAAGAAACTTCAAGCTCCCTTCGGACAACCCGAAGTTCGACGACGCGCAGGAGCCTAAAACTTGGATCGACGATCATCTGTCGTCGGTCAAGACCCACGGCGGTAACAAGAACACCGCCCTACTGTTCCTTCAGCTGCAGCTAACAGGCGCGGCCAAGGTCTGGCTTAGCAGCCTACCCTCCGGCTCCATCCAAAGCTGGGAAGAGCTGGCATACAGCTTCATCCGCAACTTCAAGGGCACCAGCAAGAGGCCAGTCTCAATCGAAGAGCTGCAGGCCTGCACCCAACGGACCAATGAGTCCATACGCTCATACATACTATGTTGGTCCCACATCAAGAACTCCGCCGCAAACATCTTTGAAGAAAGGGAAATCGACGCCTTCAAGGATGGTGCCAAGCGCCCAGATTTCAAGGAGTAGTTCGAGCGCGTCAAGCCCAAAACCCTTGATCACCTCATGGACACCGCCAACTGCTTGGGAGATGGCGAGGATTATGTCAATCGAACACATTTGGATGACGAAGATGACTTCGGCCACATGCATGATCAACGCAGCAAGAAAAGATCACGCGTCTACGATGACCGCGAGGGAGTCGACATGGTTGCGGCTGGATACGCCGATCGCCGCGACGATGGCAACCGCAATAGCGGACACTAGATATGCAACTACCGCGACGGCAGACGACCCACACAAACGTGGCAACGTCGCAACCGTGACGATGAGCCTTCGGCATACGACAAGCTGTCTGGTCCCTGCACCATCCACTTCTACATCGATAAACAAGAAGGTAAGAAGAAGGCCAGCCACATGCTCAAGGACTGCCAGGAGTTCCTGTTGGGCCACGCGGAGATAAAACAAATTTTTTCCTCTAACGTGGTGATCCCAAGATCCAGCTGAGGTAGAAGGCCACGAGGTTTACCACTAGACGCGCAGTTGTGGATTACTGATGAAGCGCGTCAGTTGATGTAGAGAAGTTCTTCGCGATCCGATCGTCCTGGTGTTGATCGTACAACACCTCTGCTGGTATCCACACGTACAAGGAGGAGCACCGACGGCGAACTGCTAGGTTCGTAACGACGGTAGGACTGCTGTGGAGCTAGGGTTTCCAACACATGGAATGACCTAACCGAACAACGATTAACCTTTTTGGGTTACGGTGCTCCACTATATATATGGAGTGAACGTGGGCTCCACTCTCGTGGCCCATTCACTAAAGCCCATATAACACTAGTCACCGTGAGTCCGACTCACTGACTCAGTCCTAATCCGGCTCGGGTCCAACCCGGCTAGATTTCCGGTTCAGATCCAATCCGAACTAGCTCCCGCTCTTAAGTGTGTGACCCGGCAGGCTCATGGATACTCAAACACGATTGGAGTCCGACTCACAATCGATTAGTCGGCAGCGGATCCTAGCAGAACGTGCCGACTCCCAAGTACCAAAGAGTCATGACGACTTGCCTTTCCAATGCGACTTGCGTCCGAGTCCCTTTTGCCTCACGATATACCTTGTTAGACTATAGGCGAATATATGTCATCCCTTAAATAGTCCGACTCTCTTCTCGATCCGAGATAAGTGATTCACCCAACTAACTCTTAGTCGATCGCCTCGGTTAACACTTAACCGAGTTGTGCATGGCCATGCTTTCTGAATCATATCTCACAAGAGGGCCCAAAGAATATCTCTCCAAGTGGAGGGGCAAAATCCCATCTTGGTTATTCATAGCACGCAGCTTGATTCTCAGTCGACCCGAACTCTTCCTTTATAACTGCCCAGGTACGGATCACCGTTTGACAGAACCTAAGTTGGTGATCCTTAACTCAGACTGTGCAATAACGTCAGGTCTAAGGATTACATTGATTGAGATATACAAATGACAGCTTGTTCATTGTACCTCAATATGGGTCAATCGACTCGCTAAACTCTTTAGCTGAATCTGTGTGAGTTGGAATAGCATCTCCATGCCCATGAAAAGTGGAACCGAGTCATCAAGCCAACCTTCACATTGGTCTAAGTAGTGTGTCCAGCACAACCTCAATGACCAAGGATATTTAGTATAAACAACATGAATGTATAGTTCCACAACTGAATCACATATTCAATGATACACATCAGATGTTTATACAAGGACAACTTAATAACCTTATGAATACAATGGGAAATCTCATCATACATGATTGCCTCTAGGGCATATTCCCAACAATTCCAGAAGCTCAGCGAGGGCTTCACCCAAATGCGTTGTCAGGCGGTGAATCCAGGATTCGCACCCTCTCTAGGTGCTATCTCCCACGAAGCTCCTCTACCACCACCTGGAGAACCATCGCAGCCGCCGGTTGCACCGGCACCGAATAACAGTGCAGATGGGTACCCCAAACAAAAGGGTCCATGATGATCCAGAAAGGGCGTCCAACCAATAGAGTGCAGAAGAATATCACCCGCCAAGTCAACCTGGCCGTGACCTCCCCACCAGCCATACCTGAGTACCGCAGCGGCTCGGAGTCCTGTATCATGTTCGAACGTTCGGATCACCCATGCCAGATACCTTGCCCAGGTCACTCTGTCCTGATGCTCGAGGCCCAGATCGGGTGATTCTGTAACATCCCAGCATTTTGGAACAAACGAAGGGTAGATTTAGGAATTTGGAATGTTGCATGCATTCATCTGTGAAAATGTGGGTAAAATTTTCGCCAAATAAAAACCTAAAGTGATCAAGGTTTCTTTCATACTTCGAGACTAGGTTTAGTCTTAAAGGATGATTGTTATAAACTTTGATATGATCTTTGAGGAATTATGTGTTTGGAAAGTGAATTTGAATTTTAAACTTGAGTGTTGAATTATACTTCAAATGAATTAGGAATAATATTTGAATCTTGATTAAATTAAGAGTTAATTATTTTGACTCAAACTTTATTTAAACAAAACAATTAAGAATATGAAAACTTATTTCATAGTATCATTATATAAACAAGTTACAAAAATGAAACTTATTGAAATCATTTCCAAACTTCACAATAACAAATGAATAAAGGATAAGAATATATCTGTATCAAAAATTATATAATATTTATTAAAAAAGAATAAAATGAAGATTACAAAATAATAAAATGAAAATTACAAAAGAATAAGAAATTACATTGGATTATTCTATAACTATTCTATAAAAGAAAATAAACTAAAATCTTCATCTTTATATATGTACCTTCAGAACAAACAGAAACTAAATAGAAAAAGAAAAGTTAGAGTTAGACTTATTTTTCTCTCAGACATGTCAGTGAGGTGCACTAAACAAATTCATCATTGAGAAATTTATAAAAGGGGCAAGTTTCACCAATATGAAAGAATCCATCTTTCATAAATTTTAAGCCAGAAGTCAAATAACAGCCAAGAGGGGAAAGTTTCACCAGCCTGGTGAAAGTAATCTAATCAAAGTAAGTTTCAAAATTCCAAAGCATATCCACAAGTGCACAACAAGCACACAAGCAGGACACACAACTATCTGCATGTGATGTGTTATCAGCCTCACAACACAGGCCCAAACTCACAAAACCACCAGCACAGCCGTGGAGAGGCACTAGTGCATCTCTCCACTGCTTGCACAAACGACCGACTTAGGCAAAGACTTACCAAGCACAACACCAAACTAAACCACCAAAGATCAACCAAACATCACCGGATGGTGACATAAGGAGGGGAGGATCGGTGGACAGCAAGATCAAGTCCAGAGCTAGGAGGAGGCGGGCTAGCTCAAGGTCAAGCTGAGCTCAAAAAACAAGATCATCATCACCACTTTACTCCACAAACATCAGATTCTGTGGTGAGTATTATAAAACCTTCACATGATCTAATCGTACCATCTAGGTAGAAGCATGTGTTGTTTTATGAAACAAACTCTCAGAAAACACCCAAGTGGGGTGAATCCATCATGGATATTTTAAACTCTAAAATCAAATAGCAAAGTACAAGGATCCAACCAGATCTCAGAGCAACATCATTGCTCTGGTTGTTAGGCTCTATATTCCAATTCAAGCATAAATATAGCTATGATCTATTTCTAGGAACATACCTAAAGAAAGGGTAGCACCTTAGAAACTAAGCTTTTGGATCCAGATAATGATCAATCTTACTATCAATTTTACCAAGCTATGATTCAAAAACAATAGCTGGTACCATTACCAGGACTAACTATATGGATCAACTAGATAAGGTCTGAACCCCTAAGCCTCAGACCAACATCATTGGTCTTAGGGAATTCAGGGAAGAGCATTTCTATAGATCCAAGCTTATTTTAAGCTTAAACCAACCAAATCAATGAATAAGAATGAATCTTGTGTGCCATACCAAGAAGGTGTCACAAGAACAATTCTATATGAATCAGGATAAACATCCAATCATCACAGATTCAACAAGTTAATCTACTAATCATTTTCCTGTCAGGAATCATAAATAAAAATTTCAAATGTGTATCTATACTGTTTGAGATCATGATGAACTCAAATCACATATTAATTTCTAAGCCAACAGCACTAGGACAGTGATTTCATCACACCATAACCATGCTCTTAAACCATGAAATAACAGTGGAAGGTTATCAAGTCACTAACTTTACCAAGCATGGTTCCAAAGCAACTATACCATCTGAATCATATGCAATCCAAGCATAAAAGCATCTAATAAGCCACCAGAACCATCATAGTTCATCTCAAGCAACAAGCCTCAGGCCAATAATCATTTAGCATGTTTATAGACCATCCAGACATAATCTAATTCATCCAGTATATGATCAACCATAGGATAAGAACCCTAAATGGATAAATCATCCTAATCAGAACCAGAAAGTAACCAGAGAGGTCACTGCCATCATCCAGCATGGGATGAGCGAACACAGAGAGCATAAGGGGAGAGGAGAAGAACTCACCAAAGGTCCTCGCTGGAGACTAGAAGAGGAAGCAGAGGGGCCGACGTCCATGGCTGCATGGGGAGCACCCCAGGAGGGGCGCTGCAACCCATACGGCGCCACGGCTGTGACCATGAACACACATAGAGGCGAGGAGCATCACCACGACGCGCGTCGGCGGCACCAGGATCCAAGCCAACCCCCAAACCCTAGGGTTCAGGACGGCATCGATCCATCGCAGGAGAGCCCCAGGCTCGAATCCAGTTGGATAGAAAGGACAAGCGTCGTCGACAACCCCCTGTTGCACCACGGAAGTGACCAGAACGGCCTACGGCGGCGGGAATCGCCAGCGGCGGCATCGTCGGCCACGGGGTCGGGGTCAGAGGAGGAGAGGATGAGCTCGAGGGAGAGAGAGGCAGTGAGGAATGGGCTGAATTGGGCCAAACCCTTCGGGGTGGTTATTTTGTCTATGACTAATGGGCCACTAGGGCCCAATAAGAGTAAGCCAGCCCAGAAATCCTTTCAGGCATGTTTGAATAGAAAGGAATAGACCAAAATACCCCTGGACTTAATTAAATTCTAGAAAATAAAATAAAAGTCCAAAAATTATAAATAAAATATTTTTGGATTCACAATAATCCAAACTATCCAAATAAAATAAGATATAAAATTTTAGACATTAAATTTTTTATAAGAATTTTGTAATCTATATATTCCTTATGGTTTTACAAAAGTATTGAAAGATGGTAAAAGTAAATAAAAATCACTTTCATTATCTATTAATATTGTAGTATTTTTGCAAAATACTAAATAGATATTTAATAACAATTTTTAATGTATAATTGATAATTCCTAAAAGAATTATTAAATCAATAAAAGTCAAATAAAAGGGAAATAAAATAAAATAATTCAATAGATGTTATAAATATTAAAAAGGTAATATTTATAAATGCTTTATTATTATTAAAATAACCTTGTATAATAAAAGGGTAAATGCATATCAAATTAAATAATGCATTATATTACTTGCATAATCATTTTGCTTCTTTAAATATTGTCCTTACCGGGCAATAATGATGTTTCTGTAGACATAGAAGCTCAAGGTCTAGTGCAAGCATCACACTTCACTACCTTGCCATCACAAGGCAAGTTCATCACTTGCTCATGTCCTTTGAAGAGCCTTTATCAAAGTATTTGCAAATTGTGTGTTATCATATATATTATAAAAGAAAGAAAATATTATTTTCACACATAAAGAAATCATAGATATCATCCTAAGTGGTGATATAATGGAGCAATAGAACTTAGGGTTCTATTGCAACAATGATGATCAAGTAGGGACTTAATAACCCCTAACATCAGTGATTCTAGCGCCGTATATTACGCGTTAGCCATGATATTTGGAATGGGACAGAGAAGTCAGCTGTATCTTCTTCCTCTCGCATGAATCCGGATGTGCAGGTCGTGGCTGTTATCCTTGTAGCGTGCATATTAATTGGTAATTCATAGAGGATATGCAACATATGGGTGGGAACCCTCATTGTCCCACGATAGTTCTGGCATCTAACGGTTTGTACAAACCATTGCCGTAATTCATTATGTGGGCATGGTGTACACCAAGGAGGCATGCGAGGTCGCGAAGGGGGCAGTGATTGGCTTGGACCAACTACTGGGCCCCACATCATGGAATCGTGGACGGGAAAGTACGCCCAATTGTGCAACAAGGAGTTGATCTCTAATGGGTAAAGTAACGCACCTCTACAGAGTGTAAGAACTGTAACTTGTTACTCCTTGTTCCGGGAAGGAGCTACGAACGCGGCAGGAAAGGAACTCCATGAAAGTTTTGGTCAACCTGTGAAGGCTGATGGTCATAGATTTTCATAATAAAATCAATCTTTGCAGAAAGATTTACAAAAATTGCATAGTGCCAAGGATTTATAATTCGAGGTGGTAGTTAGAGCATCAAACTTCCCACCTTGCATATAATGAACTTGTTGGGTAACGCTGTTACTCATTCTTTCCTTTGATCCCTTGCGTAGACTCTGAGGATCCTAAAGATGTGCCAATGTATGCAGCCAAATGCCAAGAAGATGTGTTCTACGAGGAACCTGATCTGTCCGGAGGTGTTGAAGGAGTGGATTACGAAATCTGCTACGGTGTCGATGATATCGAGTCCAACTAAGTATCCCTAGTTAGTAGTAACCAACGGAGCCGAGCAGCATGAACTCTATAGAATAAGCTGTTGAGATCAACTCCTAGACGGAGTTGTTACTTTTAAATTCCGCTGAAACACTTTATATTTTGGTTTGTAAGTTGAACCTTTTGAAGTCTTGAACTTCTGTTGTTGTAATAATAATAATGTGTGAATGTTTGTGATATGGACCCGCAATGTTTATGTTGTACCACTCTGAGGGATGTGATATTTACAGAACGGTGTTCTGTGAGTGTCATGTCAACGACTATAGTGTACTACACATGCAGTGGTATGCTGGGTCACCGAAATTGGTACCAGAGCAAATTTATTTGACCTTAGGTTGGAAACCTAGTAAAGGGTATTACCTGTAGGAAAGTTTAGCTACGATAAAGAATTCTCTAAAAATAATATAATGGGTATTCCAATGAGAATATTCCGTTATATATATTTTAGTGCGATAATTCTTTGTTATGATGCAATATATTATTGGATACTAATTAAAATTATTTTTCTGATATATAGAGTTATGGCACCAAAGTTTCCAAAACAGACTTTGGTAAGGAAAGAGGAGACTCTTGATGATTACCAAGGATCATTCACAGACCAACTTCGTCAACTTTTAAAGCTCTTTAGTTGCCCAGCTAGAATTCCAGTGAACACTATCACTTACCTTGATGGTCGGATGTTATCCAAGTATCGTGTGAGTATCCACTTCCAGAGAATCTTGGATTATATCACGATCTACCTATAGGATAAGGTAGGAGTCATTTAGCAGCATACCATGTTGCTGTTGTGGAGGCGATAGCTAATATCCGGGAGCAGAAAACCAAGGAGCTAAAAGGTAGCACATTCTCTGTGATACCTCATGATTCTATAGACTCGGAGCCTATACCGGATCATCTTATTTTGGTTAAGAAGCATCCTAAGTTAGCTTCCAAGTTTATGGATAGATACCGAACACTCGTTGCGTCTTTTTATAAGACCCATCAAGTGATTGTTGAAGACAAAAATGACATGTTAGAGGATCTAACTGATCCGGAAAGGAGGAAGCAGTTAGCATTCCAGTTAGAGAAAGAAGCAAGTAGTAGTGCAAAACCTATCTTTAAGGATATACCTATAGATCCTGAATCTTTTATACCATATCCTTATTCACCAAGACCTGAACCTATACATGATCCTACTATGGATATGAGGTATGCAGTACCTCAGGGCTCAGAGGATGGTTCTGACTCGGAACTTCCTATTGAGAATTCGGATGGTTGGAGAATGGGATCATTTAATGGATCTCATGAACACCATATGTCCACAGATGGTTCTGACAGAAATGTTGGACAATCTAGTGGGATGGGTGCAAGGATGAACCCTAATAATAGTAGTAGAAATACTATGTCAATAGATAATAAGGATGAAGAATAAGATCCTGAGGAGAGAGTGTTTGAATCATCAACATCTTTTCAAAACCTAGGGAATATACATTATCCAGTGTTTAATTATCTTGCCCAAGAGAGCACCTAGGAAGCAGCAGGATCTGTGTATCCTGTTGACAACTCAAGGAATAAAGCTCGGGAGATGCAGACTGGAGATAATGTTTAATATGTTTATGAAGACTTTTCAGCTGAGCTGGAGGGAGTTAATGCGCTCAGGTTGAGTAATGACTCAAGTCCTGACACTTCAGATACAGATTATGTTCCTTCTGGAAGGCCATATGTTCCACAAATTGTGCGACGAACAACATGTCATCACGGTTGGATATCAGGCATGTATGATGAGCGTAGTTACTACTAGAAGAAGGCAATTAGTTAGTAGTATCAAGTACCGTATATTGTACCTCAAGAAATAAAATAGTGAGAAGAATAAGGTAGTTGTGTGACTATACCTATATGGTATATGTTGTAATGACTTTGTATCATTATGATATTATGTAAAATATGTGAAATACATATTTGGATTTTCTTTGGATATTCATTGTGTGACTAGCTCTGTGCATAAAGTCGAGCTCGGAACACATGTGCATGATGTAATTATGAGTATTCGCTTTATGTTGCAGGACTAGAGGGTCATGGATACGGGTGTAGAAATGGAAAAGCGAGAGGCCAAGGAGAAGGTCGATGCAGATGCAGCTAATCAAGGAACCATACCACCACCACCACCAATGAGGCCTTTAATGGAGCAGAACTTTATGCAATGCATGCAAATGATGCAAGAGACCCAGAACAAGTTTATGGAAGAGTTGCTGGGACAAGCAAATCATAGGGCACCTGAAGGTGGAGTAGTGAGTCTATCTGATTTCCAGAATGCAAGACCCTTACCTTTTGCATCAGCTCCTGAACCAATGGATGCAGAAGATTGGCTAGCAGATACTGAAAGGAAGCTGAAAACTGTAGGTTGCAATGATGAGGATAAATTGAGGTATGCAACTCATCTTCTGACTGGACCTGCAGCATCATGGTGGGAAAATCAGTTAGCCATGCAACAACCAGGAAGGGAGTTTACCTGGGAAGAGTTCAAGCAGAGATTCCGTGAATATCATGTTCCAAAAAGTGTTATGGAGTTGAAACAGAGAGAATTTGAGGAGCTTCAACAAGGATATACTAGTGTCATGAAGTACATCCGGGAGTTTAGTCAACTGTCTCGCTATGCTGAGGAGGATGTCAACACTAAAGAGAAGCGGAAGAAGCGTTTCCTGCGTGGATTAAATCCATTTATGAAGATGTATCTAAGGTTAGCCAATAAGCAAACTTATCAATAGTTGTTGGATGCAGCCATTACTTTTGAAGATGACTACAAGAATGTCCAAGAGGATCGGAGGAAGAGAGCCAAAAAGGAAACCAAGAGAATTCAGGCAAGCACACCTAAACCCAACCTGGAGTTCAAACCTCGGAATAGGAATTATGGCAACAATAACAATAACAATAACAAGGGCAGTGGTGGAAATCAATCCAATCCGAGAAGGAATGTTATTTGTAACAATTATGGAATTCCAGGGCATTTCCAGAGGGAATGCAAAAAGCCTGTAGTGATTTGTTATGGTTGTGGTCAGAAGGGGCATATCAAGCCCGATTGTCCGAGAAAACCACCAGGAGGTTGGACTACCAAAGTAGGAGGACAAGCCAGTGGAGGAAATGGACAGCACAATAAAGGAGGAAATAATGTCAAGAACAACAATGGCAAGAGGAACCGACCTACCGGGAAACTGAATTGTGCAACCCTTGAGGAGGTGGATAATTCGGAGCATGCAGTGATAGGTACGCTCAATATCCTTACCAATCCCGGCAAAGTTCTATTTGATACTGGTTGAACTACTTCATTCATTTCTGAAGAATTTTGTGATAATTTCGGGATTAGAAGGGCAACATTGGAAAATCCTATGACCGTAGTTACGGCAGGAGGGAATGTGATTGTACGCCACATAAAACAAGATCAGGTTATCTCGATCTGTGGTTGTACATATCTCGCATACCTTTATGTGATTCCTTTGAAGGGAATTGCAGTAGTACTGGGAATGGATTGGATGATGGAACACGGAGCTTAGATAAATTGTGAGGAGAAAACTATCTCAATCAAAACTCCAAGTGGAGCAAGGATAGTTTACCAAGCAGATAAGCACAGTCATATCATGGTGGATCTGCAGTTGGACTCAATGAAAGAGGTCAAATTGGAAGAGATTCCTATAGTAAATGAATTTCAAGATATTTTTCCAGCAGAGCTACCAGGAATGCCACCAGACCGGGAGATAGTGTTTACTATTGACCTAATTCCTGGCACATCACCAATAGCTCAAGCACCATATAAGATGAGACCCAAAGAGTTGAAAGAACTCAAAGAGAAAATTGATGAATTATCCAGAAAAGTATTTATTCAGGAAAGTGTATCTCCATGGGGAACACCAGTAATCTTTGTGGATAAGAGAGATGGTGGAAGACGAATGTGTTGTGATTATATAAATTTAAACAACGTTACTATCAAGAATAAGTATCCTTTACCAAGAATTCAAGATTTGTTTGATCAAGTGAAAGGAGCTGGAGTATTTTCAAAGATCGATTTAAGATCCGGATACCATCAAATAAAAATCAAACCGGAAGATGTTCCTAAGACAGCATTTGTGTCAAGATATGGACACCATGAGTATCCGGTAGTACCATTTGGTTTGACCAATGCACCGGCAATATTCATGAATTTGATGAACAATATCTTCATGCCCTATTTGGACAAGTTCGTCATAGTCTTTATTGATGATATTATGATATATTCCAAGGATAAGGAAGAGCATGCTGATCATTTGAGAATAGCATTGCAGACTTTAAGAGAACACAAACTTTATGCTAAGTTAAATAAGTGTGAATTTTGGCTTGATGAGGTAGAATTCCTCGGTCATGTGATCAGTAAATATGGAATTGCTGTAAATCCATCTAAGGTTCAGTCAGTACTAGAGTGGACTGCACCAACCAATGTGAAGCAAATTCGAGGTTTCTTAGGAATGGCTGGTTATTATCGGAGATTCATTGAAGGTTTCTCCAAAATAGCTGGACCAATGACCAAACTATTAAGAAAGAATACGCCATTCAAGTGGGATGAGAAATGTGAAGCAAGTTTTCAAGAGTTTAAGACTAGATTAACCACAGCTCCAATCTTAGCAGTTCCTAAAACAGGGAAGGACTTCACATTGTACTGTGATGCATCAAAAGAAGGTTTGGGTTGTGTAGTAATGCAAGATCGGAAAGTGATTGCTTATGGTTCAAGATAATTAAAAACACATGAAGTCAACTATCCAACTCATGATTTAGAGTTAGCAGCAGTAGTTTTTGCGCTAAAAGGATGCAGGAATTTTCTTTACGGACCCAGATGTGAGTTATACACTGACCATAAAAGTCTCAAATATTTCTTCACTCAAAAGGAATTGAATATGAGACAGAAGTGTTGGTTGGAACTAATCAAGGATTATGATTTAACAATCAACTACACTCCAGGGAAAGCAAATGTTGTAGCACATGCTTTAAGCAGAAAGAGTGCAGATATTCATCCTAGTATTTGGGAGTTACCAAAAGAGTTACAAATGGACTTGGAAAGATTAGAACTTCAATTTATTAGAACAGAGGTTCTCGGAGGATTAGCTACTATGCAGGTAGTTGCAGAGCAGGACAGTGATCTTAAGCAAGAAATTTTTAGACATCAAGCAGAAGATCCTTTCATTGCTGAGGAAATTCGGAGGATATCTCAAGGGAAAAAATCAGTTTTTCGCCTTGGGGATTATGGGTCTTTATGGTTTCAAGATCGTCTTTGTGTTCCAGATGTGACTGAGATTCGTGATATCATACTCAGAGAAGCACATGAAACTCCATATTCTATACATCCAGGAAGTACTAAGATGTATATGGATTTGAAAGAATTATTCTAGTGGAATAACATGAAAAAATACATTTCTAAATATGTATTTGAATGCCATACTTGTCAAAGGGTGAAGGATGAACATCAAAGTCCAGCAGGACCATTACAACCCTTGGAAATTCCTGAATGGAAGTGGAAGGAAATAGGTATGGACTTCATCACAGGATTGCCCATGACACCAAAATGGAAGGATATGATATGGGTAATTTTGGACAGACTCACTAAGAGTGCACATTTTATTCCGGTGAATCAAAAAGATAATGCCGAGAAGGTAGTTGAAGTATATATCAAAGAGATATTAAGTAAGCATGGAGTACCCAAAAATATCGTAACTGATAGGGGATCATTGTTTACTTCAGCATTTTGGAATTAATTGCATGAGGCACTTGGTTCAAAGTTAGATTTCAGCACAACATATCATCCTGAGACAGGAGGTCAAACTGAAAGAACAAATCAAATACTAGAAGACATGTTAAGGGATTGTGCACTAGATTTTGGAGGAACATGGGAAGATCATCTACCATTGGCAGAATTTTCTTACAATAATAGCTATCAGAGTAGTTTGAAGGCAGCTCCATACCAAGTTTTGTATGGAAGGAAGTGTAGATCACCAATATGTTGGTATGAGTCTGGAAGCAGTAAAGAATTTGCACCAGATTATATCAAGGAAAGGCAAGATATCATTGATAAGATCAGGGGTAGACTGAAAATAGCTCAGAGTAGGCAGAAAAGTTATACAGATGAAAGTCGAAGATCATGGCATCCAGAAGTAGGATATATGGTCTATTTGAAAGTAAGTCCAATGAAAGGGGTGAAAAGATTCGGAGTTAAAGGAAAATTGAGTCCAAGATACATCGGACAATTCAAGATACTGAGTCAAAACAGAACTATAGCTTATGCTTTAGAGTTACCATCAAGATTGGCTCAAGTGCATAATGTTTTCCATGTGTCACAACTTCGCAAATGTTTAAAAGTTCCAGATGATGCAATCACACATCAAGAGATAGAACTACAAGAAGACCTGACCTATATTGAAAAGCCTTGTAAGATTCTGGAAGAAAACTGGAAAAGATTGAGGAACGGAGCAATTAAATATTGCAAGGTACAGTGGGAACATCACGCTGAAAGGGAAGCCACATGGGAGAAAGAAGAGGATTTAAGGAAAGCCTATCCAGAACTATTCAGGTACATCTCCGCAAACTTTGGGACGGAGTTTAATTTAAGGGGGGAAGTCTGTAATATCCCAGCATTTTGGAAGTAGCGAAGGGTAGATTTAGGAATTTGGAATGTTGCGTGCATTCATCTGTGAAAATGTGGGTAAAATTTTCGCCAAATAAAAACCTAAAGTGATCAAGGTTTCTTTCATACTTTGAGATTAGGTTTAGTCTTAAAGGATGATTGTTATAAACTTTGATATGCTCTTTGAGGAATTATGTGTTTCGAAAGTGAATTTGAATTTTAAACTTGAGTGTTTGAATTATACTTCAAATGAAATAGGAGTAAGATTTGAATCTTGATTAAATTAAGAGTTAATTATTTTGACTCAAACTTTATTTAAAGAAAACAATTAAGAATATGAAAACTTATTTCATATTATCATTATATAAACAAGTTACAAAAATGAAACTTATTGAAATCATTTCCAAACTTCACAATAACAAATGAATAAAGGATAAGAATATATCTGTATCAAAAATTATATAATCTTTATTACAGAAGAATAAAATGAAGATTACAAAATAATAAAATGAAAATTACAAAAGAATAAGAAAATTACATTGGATTATTCTATAACTATTCTATAAAAGAAAATAAACTAAAATCTTCATCTTTATATCTGTACCTTCAAAACAAATAGAAACTAAATAAAAAAGAAAAATTAGAGTTAGAATTATTTTTCTCTCAGACATGTCGGTGAGGTGCACTAAACAAATTCATCATTGAGAAATTTATAAAAGGGGCAAGTTTCACCAATATGAAAGAATCCATCTTTCATAAATTTTAAGCCAGAAGTCAAATGACAACCAAGAGGGGCAAGTTTCACCAGCCTGGTGAAAGTAATCTAATCAAAGTAAGTTTCAAAATTCCAAAGCATATCCACAAGTGCACATCAAGCACACAAGCAGGACACACAACTAAGTGCATGTGATGTGATGTCAGCCTCATAGCACAGCCCCAAACTCACAAAACCACTAGCACAGCCGTGGAGAGGCACTAGTGCATCTCTCCACTGCTTGCACACAATAACAGCCATCTTAGACAGCAGCTTACCAAGCACAACAGCCAAACTAAACCACCAAAGATCAACCAAACATCACCAGATGGTGACATAAGGAGGGGGAAGGATCAGGTGGACAGGAAGATCAAGTCCAGGAGCTAGGAGGAGCAGGCTAGCTCAAGGTCAAGCACAGAATCTCAGCAAAACAAGATCATCATCACCACTTTACTCCACAAACATCAGATTCTGTGGTGAGTATCATAAAACTTTCACATGATCTAATCATATCATCTAGGTAGAAGCATGTGTTGTTTTATGAAACAAACTCTCAGAAAACACCCAAGTGGGGTGAATCCATCGTGGAGATTTTAAACTCTAAAAGCAAACAGCAAAGTACAAGGATCCAACCAGAGCTTAGAGCAACATCATTTCTCTGGTTGTTAGGCTCTATATTCCAATTCAAGCATAAATATAGCTATGATCTATTTCTAGGAACATCCCTAAAGAAAGGGTAGCACCTTAGAAACTAAGCTTTTGGATCCAGATAATGATCAAGCTTACTATCAATTTTACCAAGCTTTGATTCAAAAACAATAGCTAGTACCATTACTAGGACTAACTATATGGATCAACTAGATAAGGTCTGAACCCCTAAGCCTCAGACCAACATCATTGGTCTTAGGGAATTCAGGTAAGAGCATTTCTATAAATCCAAGCTTATTTTAAGCTTAAACCAACCAAATCAATGAATAAGAATCAATCTTGTGTGCCATACCAAGATGGTGTCACAAGAACAATTCTATATGAATCATCATAAACATCCAATCATCACATATTCAACAAGTTAATCTACTACTCATTTTCATATCAGGAATCATAAATAAAACATTCAAATGTTTATCTGTACTCTTTGAGATCATGATGAACTCAAACCACATATTAATTTCTAAGCCAACAGCACTAGGACAGTGATTTCATCACACCATAACCATGCTCTTAAACCATGAAATAACAGTGGAAGGTTATCAAGTCACTAACTTTACCAAGCATGGTTCCATAGCAACTATACCATCTGAATCATATGCAATCCAAGCATAAAAGCATCTAATAGGCCACCAGAACCATCATAGTTCATCTCAAGCAACAAGCCTCAGGCCAATAATCATTTAGCATGTTACAGACCGTCCAGACAAAATCTAATTCATCCAGTATATGATCAACCACAGGATAAGAACCCTAAATGGATAAATCATCCTAATCGGAACCAAACAGTAACTGTAGAGGTCACTGCCAACATCCAGCATGGGATGAGCGAACATAGAGAGCATAAGGGGAGAGGAGAAGAACTCACCAAAGGTCCTCGCTGGAGACTAGAAGAGGAAGCAGAGGGGCCGACGTCCATGGCGGCACAAGGAGCACCCCAGGAGGGGCGCTGCAACCCATACGGCGCCATGGCGGCGACCATGAACACACATAGAGGCAAGGAGCATCACCACGACGCGCGACGGCGGCGGCACCAGGATCCACGCCAAGTCCCAAACCCTAGGGTTCGGGATGGCATCGATCCATCACAGGAGAGCCCCAGGCTCGAATCCAGTTGGATAGAAAGGACAAGCATCATCGACAACCCCCTATTACACCACGGCGACGACCAGAACGGCCTACGGCAATCGTCGGCGACGGCATCGCCGGCCACGGGGTCGGGGTCAGAGGAGGAGAGGATGAGCTCGAGGGAGAGAGAGGCGGTGAGGAATGGGCTGAATTCGGGGTGGTTATTTTGTCTATGACTAATGGGCCACTAGGGCCCAATAAGAGTAAGCCAGCCCAGAAATCCTTTCAGGCCTGTTTGAATAGAAAGGAATAGACCAAAATACCCCTGGAATTAATTAAATTCTAGAAAATAAAATAAAAGTCCAAAAAGTATAAATAAAATATTTTTGGATTCACAATAATCCAAACTATCCAAATAAAATAAGATATAAAATTTTAGACATTAAATTTTTTATAAGAATTTTGTAATCTATATATTCCTTATGGAAATTTTACAAAAGTATTGAAAGATGGTAAAAGTAAATAAAAATCACTTTCATTATCTATTAATATTGTAGTATTTTTGAGAAATACTAAATAGATATTTAATAACAATTTTTAATGTATAATTGATAATTCCTAAAAGAATTATTAAATAAATAAAAGTCAAATAAAAGGGAAATAAAATAAAATAATTCAATATATGTTATAAATATTAAAAAGGTAATATTTATAAATGCTTTATTATTAAAATAACCTTGTATAATAAAAGGGTAAATGCATATCAAATTAAATAATGCATTACATTACTTGCATAATCGTTTTGCTTCTTTAAATATTGTCCTTACCGGGCAATAATGATGTTTTTGTAGACATAGAAGCTCAAGGTCCAGTGCAAGCATCAGACTTCACTACCTTGCCATCACAAGGCAAGTTCATCACTTGCTCATGTCCTTTGAAGAGTCTTTATCAAAGTATTTGCAAATTGTGTGTTATCATATATATTATAAAAGAAAGAAAATATTATTTTCACACATAAAGAAATCATATATATCATCCTAAGTGGTGATATAATGGAGCAATAGAACTTAGGGTTCTATTTGCAACAATGATGATCAAGTAGGGACTTAATAACCCCTGATATCAGTGATTCTAGCGCCGTATATTACGTGTTAGCCATGAGATTTGGAATGGGACAGAGAAGTCAGCTGTATCTTCTTCCTCTCGCATGAAGCCGGATGTGCAGGTCGTGGCTGTTATCCTCGTAGCGTGCATATTAATTGGTGATTCGTAGAGGATATGCAGCATATGGGTGGGAACCCTCATCGTCCCACGATAGTTCTGGCATCTAACGGTTTGTGCAAACCATTGTCGTAATTCATTATGTGGGCATGGTGTACACCAAGGAGGCATGCGAGGTCGCGAAGGGGCCAGTGATTGGCTTGGACGAACTACTGGGCCCCACATCATGGAATTGTGGACGGGAAAGTACGCCCAATTGTGCAACAAGGAGTTGATCTCTCATGGGTAAAGTAACGCACATCTGAAGAGTGTAAGAATTGTAACTTGTTACTCCTTGTTCCGGGAAGGAGCTACGAACGCGTCAGGAAAGGAACTGCATGAAAGTTCTGGTCAACCTGTGAAGGCTGATGGTCATAGATTTTCATAATAAAATCAATCTTTGTAGAAAGATTTACAAAAATTGCATAGTGCCAAGGATTTATAATCTGAGGTGGTAGTTAGAGCATCAAACTTCCCACCTTGCATATAATGAACTTGTTGGGTAACGTTGTTACTCATTCCTTCCTTTGATCCCTTGCTTAGACTCTGAGGATCCCGAAGACGTTCCAATGTATGCAGCCGAATGCCAAGAAGATGTGTTCTACGAGGAACCTGGTCTGTCCAGAGGTGTTGAAGGAGTGGATTACGAAATTCTCTACGGTGTCGATGATAACGAGTCCAACTAAGTATCCCTAGTTAGTAGTAACCAACGGAGCCGAGCAATATGAAGTCTATAGAATAAGTTGTTGAGCTCAACTCCTAGTCAGAGTTGTTACTTTTAAATTTCGCTGAAACACTTTATATTTTGGTTTGTAAGTTGAACCTTTTGAAGTCTTGAACTTCTGTTGTTGTAATAATAATA
Source organism: Avena longiglumis (assembly GCA_030063025.1). NCBI lineage: Eukaryota > Viridiplantae > Streptophyta > Magnoliopsida > Poales > Poaceae > Avena > Avena longiglumis. The sequence goes on along the minus strand of CP125975.1, from coordinate 74,183,477 downwards.
ATGTGTGAATGTTTGTAATATGGACCCGCAATGTTTCTGTTGTACCACTCTGAGGGATGTGATATTTACAGAACGGTGTTCTGTGAGTATCATGTCAACAATTATAGTGTACTACACATGCAGTGGTATGATGGGTCACCGCAGATTCGAGACGAGCCACGTCTTCATGGACGGCGGCAACGGCATCGACCTGATGTTCGTCAGCACACTCGCAGCAATGCGGATCCCGCTGTGTAGCCTGGAGAAATCGGACGCGACGTTCCATGGCATAGTCCTAGGGAAGGGCATATACCCCTTGGTCAAGATATGGCTCGACGTCATCTTCATCAAGCCCGAAAACTTCAAGCATTAACGGCTGGAGTTCGAAGTGGTGGACTGGCCATCACAGTACCACGCCATCCTTGGGTGCGTGGCATTCGCAAGATTCCTGGTAGTACTGCACTATGTGTACCTTCTGTTGAAGATGCCAGGACCTAGGGGCATCATCACCGTCCCTGGAAACTTCACCAGGTCAGACAGCTACGATAGAGACTTCAACAGAATCTCCTAGTCGTTCGGCATGTAGAGGAGATCACGAGACTCAAGGAGGTGACAGACAACGGGGCACCCCCAGTCACTAGGCAAAACGCACCCGATATGTCATTTGAATCCATAGTTAACACAAATAAGGTGCAGGTTCACCCAACGGATGCCTCCAAGACGACGTTGATCACCAATGACCTAAGTCCTGCATAGGAAAGCACGCTTGTCGAATTACTCCGTGAGCGCTGGGAAATTTTCGCCTGGTGTCCCGCGGACATGCCAGGAGTTCCCAGGGAATTTCCCGAGCATGCACTCAATTTGTTTCCAGATGCTAAGCTAGTCAAGCAGTCGATGCATCGACTATCCGAGCCAAGAGCCGAAGCCGTTGGAATCGAAGTCAACAAACTCCTCGATGCCAACTTCATTAGGGAAATCAAAGAAAGCGAGTGGCTGGCCAACACCGTGCTGGTCCCGAAGAAGGACACGGACATCCCGCGGATCTGCGTGGACTTTACATCGCTTAACAAGCATTGTCCCAAGGACCACTTACCTCTACCAAGGATCGATCAAATCATCGACTCCACGGCAGGATGCAAGAAGCTCTCCTTCCTCGACGCCTACTCAGGCTACAACCAAATTCGACTGAAGGCAGAAGATCAAGATAAAACGGCGTTCATCACACCGTCGGGGTGTTCTGCTACAACACAATGCCTTTCGGGCTGAAGAACGTAGGAGCCACTTACCAGAGGTGAATGTAGGCATGCTTGAAGGACCAAATCGGCCGCAACATCCAGGTCTATGTCGACGACATAGTAATCAAGACCAAGGAGGCCAGGTCGCTCATCAACGATCTCTGTGAGACGTTCGATAACCTTGACCGCTACAAGATCAAGATGAACCCATACAAGTGCGCCTTTGGCGTCCCGTCTGGCCAGTTACTCGGGTACTTCATCTCCCAGCGCGGCATCGAGGCAAACCCAAAGAAAATCAGGGCTATACTAGCCATGGAGAAGCCGAAGAACCTCAAGGGAGTCCATCAGCTAGCAGGGCGAATCGTGGTGCTTAGAAGGTTCATCAGTCGCATGGGTGAGAAGGCTCTCCCCTTTTATCAGCTGATGCGCAAGACGGACAAATTCGAGTGGACACCCGAAGCAGACGATGCGTTCGAGGACCTCAAATGTCTACTCTCCACATCCCCTGTCCTGGTTACGCCGAAGGAGCGGGAGCCTTTGCTGATGTACATAGCAGCCGCACATCGGGTGGTCAGCACTGCACTCGTGGTCGAACGATCCAAAGATGGCAAGACCCACGGGGTCCAGCGCCCAGTCTACTAACTCAGCTAGGTACTGACCCCGACAAAAGCAGAGATACCCTCATTACTAGAAGCTCGCATACAGCATATTCATGACGGCGCGCCGGCAGAGCCACTACTTCCAGGAGCACCAGATCATGGTCGTCAATGACGCCCCGCTGTCGAACACCATGAACAACCCCAAAGCCACAGGGAGCGTAGCCCTGTGGGGCATCGAGTTATCTCCTCGAGACATCATCTACGAGCGGCACACCGCCATCAAATCCCAGGTCCTCCCTGGCTTCCTCATCTACTAGATGGAGCTCCAACTGCCGGACACTCCAGACATGTCGTAGTCCTAGACGATGCACTTCGACAGCTCCAAGCGCGAGGCTGGATCAGGGGCCGGCATCATACCGACGTCCCTTCAAGGCAACAAGATGAAGTATGTCCTTCGGATGAAATTCCATGCCTCCAACAACGAGGCTGAATACGAGGCCCTCATCCACGGCATGAGGATGGATAAGGTGTGCGGCGCAACACGCCTTGTCATCTACGGCGATTCGAAGCTCGTTGTACAGTAGACGATGAACGAGTGCGACGCCCATAGCGCCAACATGTTCGCATAATGTGCGCTCTACAATTCACTCGAAGGGGACTTTGACGGCTGCGAGCTTCGACACGTTGGCAGGGAAAGCAATGAGGAGGCCGACCAGCTCGCGGACATTGGCTCCACTTGCGCTCGGGTGCCACTAGGAGTGTTCCTCGAACAAATCTGCATACCCTCCATCAAGAGGAAATTCTCAAAACGGCTCAGCCAAAGAAGCAGAACACTCGGGGGCTGCGCTACCCGAAGGACAAGAAGGACCCGAAAAGCTTGACACGGAGGTCGAGTTGGTAAGCCTTATGCAGGTCATGGTGGTTGAGGAAACATGGACGCAACTGTACCTCCACTACCTAATAAACAATCAGCTGCCTGAGGACCCGACAAATGCCCAGCGCATATCTCGCCGGTCAAAGGACTTCACCATCATCAATGTCGAGTTGTACAAGCGCATCATTTCGGGTGTGATCCAATGATGCGTCACCACCAGCGACGGTACAAGCATCCTCCAAGACATCCATAAGGGTATCTGCGGCCATCACGCAGGCAGACGCGCCCTAGTCGCCAAAGCTCTACGAGCTGGGTTCTACTGGCGAACCGTAATGAGCGAAGCCAAGGAGATAGTCCAGAGGTGCAACACCTGTTAGAGGTACGCGAACAAACCACACGCGCTAGGATCAGAGCTGAGGACTATACCAGTGGCCTGGCCCTTCGCCCAGTGGGGCATCGACATGATTATCAAACTGCCAAAGTCCTCGCCAGGAGGCCACGTCTTCCTCTTGGTCGTAGTCGACAAATTATCCAAGTGGATCGAGGCCATGCCCGTCACCAACCAAAGCGGCAAAACTGCCATCAAGTTTTTCGAGTCCATTGTCTACAGGTTTGATGTGCCCCATAGCATCATAACGGACAACAGCTCGAACTTCATCTCGAAGGAATTCCAGGACTTCTGCGGGAACCTCGGAATCAGCATATCATACACCTCCGTGGCGCACCCGCAGACCAACGGCCAGGTCGAAAAGGCCGACGGCCTCATCGGAAACGACATCAAGAAGCTCCTACTATGCCCACTCGAAAGTCTTGCGGGAGCCTGGGCGGATAAGCTACCCTCGGTTCTCTGGAGCCTGCGCACAACTCCAAACAGCTCAACTGGCTATACGCCCTTCTTCATGGTGCACGGAGCCGAAGCCATGCTACCTACTGAGGTACGCCACAAGGCCCCATGGGTCGTCGCTTACAGCGAGGCCAAATCATCGGCCACACTTCAAGACGTCGTCGACACGCTCGATGAGGCACGTGACATCGCCGCAGTTCGCTTAGCGGTCTATTAGTAGAGCCTCCGCAACTACCATAGTCGTCGGCTGCGCCCAAGATCCTTTGTCGAAGGAGACCTCGTCCTGCGACTCAAGCAAGAAGGGCACAAGAAGCTCGATTCACCCTGGGAAGGACCCTACATCGTCACCGGAGTCATCCCAGGTGGCGCTTACCGCCTCATGGACGTCGCATCAGGAGTCGAATACTCCAACCCTTGGAACTTCGCACGACTGCGACGCTTCTACCCCTACTTACCATTTACTTTAAATAAGGCTATTTAGCAAGGCTACTCAGCCGAACAATGTACCTCCTCGTTTATAATGAATAAAATCTAAGTTCCTTGGCCCAAAAATCTTTTTCCCCTTACATTATTTATCCTAAACACGCTCGAGGGCTGCGCCTCACCTTACGACTTCGTCGATTGACAAAAACGCATACAACCTGAGTAGCTGACCACGTCAGGCTAACGAAAAGGATATGCACACTATATATTCATATAACGCACTACGTGCCAACACATACAAACTTTACAAAAGGCAGTACAAGCCCACTCGAATAAATACAGACTTTGCATTATCTCATTTTCTTTTACAGGACTTAACATCGCTGGAGCAGAACGTTTGTCCGCTCCTCATCTACAATTTCTTCGGCATACTACGCCACAACCGAATAATGCGGACACATATCCCATGTCATGCCATATGGAGGAGGAGGTGTCCCAACGGCTATCTCTGCAAGATTCACGTCACGGCGATGCAGTCAAATAAGTGACAAGGTTGCCTTCACGCCTGCCACCAGCTGATGGCGCACCAGCTCCTTTACATGACCCGCATCCCGAAACTTCCCAAGCAACCCTACAAATCTAGAAGGTGCAGCATATAAAGGGAACATGGTGACCCAAATCACCGAGAGTGATGCCCTCGCTCGCTTCAGCACTTGAAGAACTTGGTGAACGCGATCTTACACCGTTGCAAGTACGATCGCTCGATCGTAGTCCATCTAGAAGAAACCACTTGCTTCTAGATCTTGTTGCATCAAGTAATTCATTCGAATCGCTATGTGTTCCTTCTCTTCCTTTGGAATAAGATTCACAACTGTACACAAGCAGTGGATAAGCTCACAGAAAACAACGGGTGCACTCGAAAAGACAACGAGTCCAGGTAACTCACATTGGAGTTGCTTGCCCATTTGCCACAATTCCTCCAGCAGAAACTCTTCCCTAGAAATGGCTCGTTCGGCTTTGGATTTCCACACGTCCGCGTGACCACGGATGCTGAGGACGTCCTGCTACAAACTTCGAATGCGGTCACGCGGGAAAGGCAACTGCGATGACTCGCTCAGCGACGGGCGAGAAGCAGGCACAAGAGAAGGTGCAATCACTGGATCCTCACCCGAAGGACCCTAAGGGTAAACAGACAAACATGAACATCACAAACATTTTTTATGGCAGCTGAAAGACGGATTCATACATATACATAAATAAAGCCATTTCATGGCAAAGTGAAGCTTGTTCATCCAAAAGGCGTTATAGATGCAGCAAAAGGAAGAGAGCTAGACTAGCTACAATGCAAAGGGCCTAAGTGCCAGCACCCGGAGCAGCTTCGGAGCCAGAATGCCTACTCTTGGCCGCTCGCTGCTGCTCTGCCGCATAGTCGGCCAGGAGATCAATGAGCTTAGGCCCGAAATGCTTGCAGCAGGAGGAAAAGGTGGCAAAAACTACCTCAGAACCATCCGCCGTCATAGGCATCCTGGACGTGACCTGCGTCAGATCCAGTTGGGCTCCAAACGCCTGCACCATTGCCAGTCCCATGGCAGCGCCGACCCCTTTCTATGCGCACTTGTACTGGGCAGGAGCATCATCCGCCAAGGCCTCCGCAAGGGAGTCGACATCCTCGAGGGCAGCACCCTTAGGGTTGACCTCCTTGTAGAAGCGCGCAAGCACCTTCTTGGCCTTGTCAAGAGAGCCCGCAACAGAGGAGCAGCGATCCTTGATCGCTGCAACATCATCTACCAGGAGATCCCCGTGCTCCAGCGCGCTGCTGTCAAATGCGACGCCAAAAGCATCTAGCAAGAAAAGCAATAAAACATTCGACCGAGGAAGGAGAAATCACACTCACAAAACAGAACACTCAGAAGAATGGCAAGGTGACACACCAGAGATAGCCTTGGCAGTAGCCTTAAGATTTTCAGCCATGGCCTTCTCCCGGGTGGCTGCGACGGCCACGAGCTGCTGCTCGCGGTCTTCAGCCTCCTTCTGCTGGCATTGGAGGGCCTCTACAGCATCCTTCGCATGTTTCTATGCTTTACCGAGGCTCTTTTCAAGAGCGTTCAGCTTGCGGAGAGCATCGTTTTTCTCATATGCAGCATGAGGCAACAAATGGTGAATACATGAGGAAACTTGACACACTCGAAACAAAGCAAAAGACATCCACACACCTCGGAGCTGTTTGAGCTCACCCTATAGCGACAGATGTTGCTGGATGAGGAGGTTGGTGCTGCGGACAAAAGGCTGCAAAGAAGCCAGGAAGTCTGATGAATAAAGGGCTCGGAGGCTCCCCCTATGAAATGAAAGAGCAACACTTATGTGGTCTGGCATGGACTCCGAAGGTTTACATATCGTCTTCCGCGTAATGAGTGCACGAGCATCCCGTCTCGCGGAGCTCGAACACTCATCCTTGGAGTGGGCCACCATCTTGGGAAATGAAGACGTCGGCTTTGATTACGCAATCATCTATTCGGTGTCCTCATCAAGGGACTCCTCCGAATGATTACTGCTTGCACTTACCAGATCAACAACAAGCTAATACTTAGCACATGAATAAAGTAAAAATACTCGAACAGAGCGACTTACGATGGTATGTCTGACAAATTGAAGATAGGAGGCTCATTCTCCTTCTTCTTCTTCTTGGCCGGTGGCTACGGGGCCACCGCTCGAATGGGCATGGCAGGAAAAGGTGCAGACGACGCACCCTCATCCCCGTCGTGCTGATCGAGGAAGGACGCACCCTTCATCATTGGTGGCGTCGCCCCATTCGAATTTTCGCTTCAGGACCGTTTTCGGGTCTGCCCTTCGCTCGGCTCGGGGGCTTCCATGGAAGGAGACTGCATCGAGGGGAGCTCGGATTCGGACTCTGCCTCTTCGTGGTCCGAGGCTTCGATGTACTTCTCAGGTAGAGGGGGCATCATCCCCGCTACCTTGAGGTCCTACAAATCGAAGACAAGAAGATGCACAATTATCAATACCAATAGCAAACAGCTCGCACTCGAAATAGCGTTACGTGCAACTACAAGTTTCACCTGGGGGACGACCTTCCTGGCACTAAAGGGGGCAGTCAAGGACTTCCCCGGGAGATCCTCATCGGCTTTATACTTCAGCAGAGGCCGAAGAGCCTTATCAAGGTCACCCAAAGACATCTCCTCAGGCGAGACCCTTGTCGGATCGCTGCGGCCAGCATACAGGAACATCGGGTGCGCCCTCGCTTAGAGCGGCTGCACTCGACGCTTGAGAAAGGTGCGGATGATGTTGACACCATTAACCTCTTTGCCGGCAACCAACTAGAGAGCCTCGACCCGCTTGTAGAGCTTCTCCACCTCCTCGGATTCACCCTTCAATATGTCGTTCCCCCACGACCTCTTTTGGATGATCTCTTGGTTGGAGTCGAAAGGGGCGAGACCAAAATGCTGACCGTCCAGCTTGATGTCGCGGATGTAGAACGACTTCCTGCACCATTGCTGGATGGACTTGCAAATGGATAAATAAAATAATTGGACGGTGGAGCGGATAGAGATGATGCATCCATCCAGTGGATAAACACCACCGGTGCCAGATTGCCTCTTCACAGAGTAGAGCCTCCGAAAGAGGCCAAAGTTTGGCTCAATGCCGAGCCAGCACTTGTAGAGAGTGATGAACCAAGCGATGTGAAGGAGAGAGTTGGGAGACAGATGATGCAGCTGGATCCCGTAAAAAAGAGAAGCCCGTGAAGGAATTCGTGGGCGGGCAAAGAAATACCCCTCATAACAAAGGCATAAAACATCACCCAAAACCCTTCGGGTGGGCGAGGAATTACCTCTTGGTTCAGGAGGATGGTGTTGTCTTTTGCCTTGGAGATCAACCCAGCATCGCGCAATTTTCACAAATTCGAGTCGCGCATCTCCTTGCGCCGCCACCCGCCGTCGGTGGTGCGGCTTGGAGCAACGGCCTTCTTTCCAGCGTCGGCGACGCTCGACCCTGCTGCAGCGGACGATGCTTTGTTCGACTTGCCTATCTTGGAGCAGTGAGTGCGGCGATGTGAGCAAAGGAAAGAAGAAGGAAAAGTATGGAGGGCGTCCAGTGCGTGATGAGAACAGAGAGCTCAAGAAATGGTGGCAATGGCGATGAGGTAGAGGAAAATGGCGAAGGGTGAAAATCACTATTTCCCCCCATGGTATAAAAGGGAGAAGACGACACAACAGAGCCGTCGATTGAGAAGCCCTAACATGTGCCTCAAATCTCACCGTCCACGTGTCAGCACCAAACTGAACCGTCGCTAGCACGTCGTCCACTACGCATGGAAATCGAGGAGACGCTGTAACTTTCGCCACGCCGTCGCGTGACTAGTCAATGTCAGGTCAGGCGATGGGACTCACGATCGTCCCATCGCATTGTTTCTCCTGCCACAGACGGTTGAGCTCACTAGTCGTAAGCAATAACGTCATCAAGGAGAAGCCAGCAACGGTACATAGATTTTGACTGATCATAAAAGTACTTACTTGAGTCTACGACTCAACCAACTACTCGGGGGATACTCCTATTAGGAGCATTGGCCACGCACCTAAAAAATTACAATGGTAACGTCACCTTGAAAATATCTTCGAGTCCTACGTCGAGTCTGCGACTCCACTACGGACTCGGGGGCTACTCCCATAGGGAGCGTTGGTCGCGCATTCGAAAAAATGTGTCCTTCGGACTAATAATGCAAACTAATGAGAACGACTGAACTAAAGTCTCTGCTCGACTCTACGACTCGAACAGACACTCGGGGGCTACTCCTATAGGGAGCGCTGGTCGCGCACCCTATGAATTATTCGGCTGAGATCCTTCGAATCAAATACGACAAAAATCTTTTGGCAACTTTGCCCAAACTAACACTAAGTGAGAAGCAGTCTCCTTGGTCACCTGAAACACCTCCGCGGTGATAAAATTTCGGATGTTGTGTCTATGACGCAAAGATAATCCCTACAGATATCATCTGATGGCCTGGTAATGCACCAGACTGCGCTCTTCTACTAAAATCCCATGTCAGCAGGCACGATGAAAATCTCGACGGACGCGTTGGGTACATCATTTGAAAAACACTAGGGTTCGACTCCTATAAGACCTCAGCGGCCTGAGTTGAATCACACCAGCATTCGTTCTGGGGACTTGAATCTGATGAAGATCGTGTTGTTTTGTCCTATGACAGTTAACTGGCCCTGATACATCGGGTGTGCCAGGCACACACATCAAAAATCCCTATGAACTAAACATTTCTTCCTGAAAAACAGGTTCAAATACCAAGAACCCGAAAGATTATAGAGTCTCCAATCGAATCTACGATTCGACACAACACTCGGGGCGACTGACATGGATATACCCTACGGGTGCATAACATTGGTATACCCAGTCCAGCCCAAGGAAGGCCCACGCGAGGACTTGCAACCCAGGAAGATTTCGGGTGGCCCAAGCCCGTGGCGAATTCGACTCCTTGGAGAACAAGTCTAGATTAGATAGAATTTCAAAGGGTATCAACCCTAATATGTAACCGCTTGACCTATCCCGGGACCTGGCCTATCTATATAAAGGCCAGGAGGGTACGACGAGAAGGACCTCAACACCTCATACACACACCTCCATGCCAGATTGCAATTGCACACCCCTGTAACCTTCGGTTCCGCCGTAATCAAGAACAGACAAGTAGGAGTAGGGTTTTTCCTCTGGGGGCCTGAACCGGGGTAAACCTCGTGTACCCACATTGCTTGCCTGTTAACCGTTCCATGACTTCGAGCATCCCCATCTTCTCTAAAACCCAAGTCCATAACAATGGGCATTTACGAGTCGAACCCTCTGTAGGGGTTCGTAGCATGGAAAACAAAATTTTTCTACCGCATACAAACAAACAAGCCAAGATCTATCTACTAGATTGTAACAACGAGTCAATGGAATAACTCACCCTCGAAGATTCCAAAGTGTTCAACGAGAGCGGATTCTCGTGGGTGATGTAGTCGTACTCTTGTCGATCTCAAGATCGCGTAGACGATCCTTCCGGCGCTGCGTTCCGGCAGCGCTTCCGCAATCGGTCACACGTTCGGTACTCGACGAAGAACTTCCTCTCCCTTGTTCCAGCAGGCAACGGAGGTTGTAGCACTCTCCTCGTGATTCCGGCAGCACGACGGCGTGGTACCGGAAGTAGAGGGGAGATCTCGCAGGGCTTCGCCTTAAGCCGGAGAGAGTATGGTGGACTATGAGAGAGCCTCAGTGATATAGGGTTTATACGCACCAAGGAGAGGGAGCAAGGCCAGCGGCTAGGGCAAGGGGTGCCCCAACTCGGCGGCTAGGGTTTAGCCCTAGGCGGCGGTAGCAGCAGGTGGTGGCGGCGCCGGCGGCTTGGAGCTAGGGTTTGCGGGGTGCAAGTTGTGTGTATGGAGGGGAAGCCCTGCCCCTCCTTATATAGGTGGAGGGCGGCGGCCAAGGGGAGGGGAGTCCCTCCCCAACTCGGCTTCCAAGGCCGGCGGGTGGAGGGAGAGGAACTCATCCCCAAGTAGGTTTCCTACTCTCCCTCCACCAAGCAAAAAAGCCGTTTGACTTTTCAAACTAGGATTTGATTTATCCCTTTATTTCGCTCAGCGATGACACCTAGTACATGATGCAATCATTCCAAATTGTTATGACACATTCATGTACCCTTCCCCTCCGGAGTGCCGGATATTCCGGAACCTTCTAGAACATTCCCGATGAAAACACCGGAACCATTCTCCGACCCCGAAATAGGACTTTCCTTATATGAATCTTATTCTCCGGACCATTCCGGATCTCCTCGTGATATCCCGGATCCCATACGAAACTCCGAACAACATTCGGTCTCTTACTCATCATTCCATAACTACTCAAATAACGTCGAATCCTTAAGTGTGTCTCCCTACGGTTCGTGAATTATGCGGACATGATCGAGACACTTCTCCGAACAATAACCAATAGAGGAATCTGGAAATTCATATGGCTCCCACATATTTCTACGATTACTTTGCGATCGAATGAACCACTTACACACGATACCAATTTCCCTTTGTCTCACGATAGTTTACTTATCCGAGGTTTTGATCGTCGGTATCTCTGCATACCTAGTTCAACCTCGTTACCGATAAGTACTCTTTTCTTGTTCCCGTGATATGTGATCCCTTGTGAGCCAGTCACATGCTTGCAAGCTAATTGGATGACATTCCACCGAGAGGGCCCAGAGTATATCTATCCGTCATATGGATGGACAAATCCCACTCTTGATCCATGTGTATCAACCAATACTTTCCAAACACTCAATGCCACCTTTATAGCCACCCAGTTACGGTGTGGTGTTTGATGTCATCAAAGCATCCTTCCGGTGATGGTGATATGCGTGATCTCATGATCGAAGGAATTAGGTTACTATGTACCAGAAAGCATATAGCAATTGAACTATTAAAATGACTTGATCTTTATGCTATGCTTATCTATAGGAGTATGTCCATCATATCATTCTCCTAACGATATGATCTTGTTGTTAATAACATCTCAATGTTCATGATAGGGAAACCACAATCATTTATTAACCAACAAGCTAGTATTATGAAGAGGCTTTACTAGGGAGTTCAATTTAAGTTTACAAACCACACAAGTATTAATGTTTCCTTGTTAATACCATTATAGTATGAATGTAAACATTTATCATAAACACAAAGATATAATAATAACTACATTTATTATTGCCTCTAGGGAATATCTCCAACACCCTCGTCGGCGGGGCTAGCTCACGTGGATAAGCTGTGGGTCCCATGCTGATCTGGATAAGTGGAGAGAGGTCTCCACTACGGGAACCAACTTAACACGGCCCCACTTGTCAGCATGTAACGGCAAGGATCCACTATGGGACCTGACAGATCTCAGTCCCACTTGTCAGCACGTAACGGCGAGGGTCCACTACGGGACTCGACTAAATACGGTCCTACTTGTCGGCATGTAATGGAAAGGCTGACGGATAACGAGTTTCAGACTGTGTGAGAGTTTTGGACAAGGAGATGGGCAAAAGTGAGGAAAAGTTAAGCGGATGAGGAAAAGTGAGTATAACTAACGAACCAATGGCACGAAAATAGAAATCTGTAGAAAAATTTCAGAAAAATAACCTTGATGTGGTCAACTATGCAAGTTACAAGCATGCAAATTTTTAATGTGAAGTACCTTGTATTTTAGACTCAGTAGAAAAGATAAATTGGATAAATTATAGAAGATTTAAAAGCTATATTGTCATGCTCCTAGATCTGCACAAGAAGGTAGAATAAATCACTAGCTACGTTCTGATATTCTCTTGGAGCTCATCTATTAAATTGACGCTCTTGTATTTTATACCACTATGATTATTTTATAATTTACATAAACTTATGGTATACAGTATAAAAATATGTGTCCACATGTTAGATATACCGTTAAGGCACTATATACTCGATTTAGGCTAGCTGCAACTGAATAGACAACAAACCAAGTCAGCTATAACAAATGTTTTATTTCTATATTTTGTGCAACTTCGACAGCAAAGCGTGTTACGTATAATTTTCTCCAGAAAATAGGGCCTCTAAGATACCCATACAAAACAATTCTTGAATTTACATAGGAAGTCGAGAGGCTGGTCTCGACCAAAGCCAACATATACAACCAATACTACCTCTATTCTAAAAAAAACAAGGCTATAAAATTTTCTAAAAGTCAAATAACTCAAAGTTTAACCAGGTTTATTGAAAAAATTATTAACAAATATAATACAAATCAATGTTGTTAGATACATCATGCAATATACTTTCATATTATGTCTATTTAGTCTTGTAAATGGTAATAGTTTATTCTATAAATTCGGTCAAACTTTACACGATTTGTCTTTACAAAAAAATTATAAGCCATTTTTTTTTGGAATGGAGGTAACAGCTTGGCTCTTTTAAGCCAATTGACAGTTCTATGACGGATTAATCAAACGATTGGTGCCAATAGGATTAGAAGCGGAACGGATACAGAAGAAAACATGCTTCAAAGCCTTGTTTGGATATATGGGATATTAGCAGAACTAGTTTTCTGCAAGCTAAGATAACCGTCGAACAAACTAAAATCTTGTTTGGTTACAGCAAACAAAAACAAGAATTATAAAACTAGATTTCCACAAAGCAAGTAACCAATTTTCTAGAAACGCAACTGAATAAAATTCAATCGCAATATTAAATAAAACTCAATCACGGTATTTGCTACTATCCTCAACACATTGCACGATAGGCTCAACAAACTCCTCATGCAGTGGGCTCAATAGGCCAAACGTGGTGCATGCAAAGATGTTTTTAATCTAAAGCATGTTTTTCCTTGTACTTGTTCCCAACAGAATCATTAGTAAAACAAGATTTCTGAAAAATCTACCAGAAACACATTCTATTTGAACTCGGCGCTAATCTTGTGTGACCTACTTATCTTTTTTTGCTTCTGCTTGTCTCGCCAGAATCGAAAATGAAATCAGAAATTTTAGAAAGGAACATGGAATTGGAAATCGCTAGAGACGAATATGGAGCGTATACGAGATGGATACGATACAAAAAACGGAAATTTATCAAAACACTATAGTGGCATAGTATCTTTGTCTATACACCAAAAGAAACACATAAATATGCAGACAACCAAATATAGAATATCTCACAACTTCGACAAGCGACAATTGGATGTAAAGTAACACATATAGTTCAATACTTCGACAAGCACATAACTTCACATAAATGGTTTCGAATAAATACTAAGACACTCACTTGATTAGTAACTCATATTGTTGCATGTGTGATATAAGGTCTAGTTGCATATATGGTCCTCCAAGAATGACTCAAAGTACCATTTCATATATGGTTATGGCTGGGTTATATTTTCACAAAGTTTTCCTATTTGTTTTTTCAAAATTTTCATGCCGTATTGGTCAAATATAGCATCCCGTTTTCTTTTCCTTTTTTGTTCCGCAAAATACTGCTTCGGTTTAGCTCTTCATTTTTTGGGGGTTTTATCATTTCTGTCACTATGACCAACCCAATACTCAGTTTTGCCATTTGACCGATTGAAACCCTAATTTTGCCACTACTCCGTTACAATATTCCTCAATTTTGCCATTCCGTCATATTTCCACCGTTAGTCTACAATCATTTTTGCCATTCTAGTTTCTCCACCCCTTTCTCTATTTTTTTTATCTCATTGATTAGTTTTTTCATTCGGCCATCTCTTAGCATTGTTGGTTCGTACGGAGAAGCTGAGCGGGTAGTGCACCAAATCTGACCCGTGTGATGTCTCCGACCACACCATACAACTTGATGCGATACACACCACTTGTATGGTGCAACACGTCCTTCCATGCACGCCGCACCCAGATGCTTGAGGTAGGGCATGTCCGGAGGCAGTATACTACCAATGACATGCATGTGTATTGAATGTCTAGATGCACATAGACGCGAAGCATGCTAGTTATGAGCGCGTAGTTGATGACATATACATGATTACTCTGTTAGTGTTCAACATGGATATGCGGATGACAAACATCCTGATGCGACCCATGCAGGCGTCCCTGGGCGACAACTTCCCAACGTCATCGATGACCTTATGTTGGACATTGTCAAAGACGACGATGGCGGAGACCATGCACAGTGCTGGCTCGAACAAGTCCTAGGCGCTGCTTATTATACCACAGATTGAAATTATTAGCCTTGGCATATGGCTATGACGAAACCACAAATACGATTTCTGAATGACATTGATGCGGACATGCCGATGTCATACCCCATAGAATAGATAAAAAAACATGTAACAAGTTTCACTAAATGGGTAAATGAAAGTACTTTCTGTTATGAGGATAAATATTGTTAGAACTGTAAAATTAGAGATTCAAAAATGGAATTAACTCTAAAGATAAAGGGGTGGAAAACTTGAAATGGCAAAACTGATTATAGAATACCGGTGGAAAGAAACCCTAGGTGCCAGAAAAAATGGTAAAATCGAGAAGTGTTGTAATCGAAGTAGCGATAAAATTAGAGTTTTGATCGGTCAAATGGTAAAACTAAGTATTGGGTCGGTCATAGTGATCGAAATAATATATTTTTTAAAAACCAATTGGAAAAGAAACCCTAGGTGCCAAAAAAAAAAAAAGTTTCATCTCTGTGGCGTTGGGGGTCTCGAGTCTCGAGTCTCGACACCTCGTGGATCGTGGACCCGTCCGTGTTCTTGGCCCCCGTGCCCGAGACGAGACCTGACGAAAACGCCCCAGCCCCCAGCCCCTGGGTTCTGTCAGTACGCCGAGCCCATCGAGGTACCTCCCCGCCACCTGGTAGGCCGGCCTCCTTCTCCGCCCCCCATCCGATTCTCCGCCGCGCCTAAATTAATCAACCCATCGACGGAGCCAAGCGGAGCGGCTCCAAAGTCCATAGCCGGAGGAGAGGCAGCAGAGCAAGCCGCGATCCCCCGATTCGTCTCGCCGTCTCAGCCCGTGGCCACAGGTAAGCCGCTGCTCATCCCCAAACCCACCATGTGTACTGCCACCGGATGGATCCTCGGCTCCGCTCGCCTTGCCTGGTCGATCGCGCTCGTCTCGTCTCGACATTGGCGGGGAACGCAATTTGGTGCCGGTGTCCGCGCGTGTGCTTGGTGGATCATCGGCTAGAAATGTTTAGGAGGGTGCCGGAGTTTGGGGTTGGATTGGGCGGCCGGGTTTGGCCATCTCTAGCGTATCCGATTCGATTCGTGTTTCGCTTTCTCTTCAGCGAGTTTCGACCGCAGAATGCACACTAGGGGGATATAATTTCTCAATAAGTAGCTCATTCGGGTTGTTGCGGAGATGTTTTGAACTCTGGACTTGTCGCTTGGTGGTACCGTAGATTCTGACATAATGTACCTCCATCCTTGACTGCCATCACATGGCGTGTGGGTTGATCGGCACAGAGTATCTCTGGTTGGAACTTTGCAAGTTGGTGTCCGTGTAAATTTATGGTTGTAAGGAAGGGCATTTTGCTTGAGATTTGAGAATGTTTACCTCCCTGCTGCTGCCTGATGCTGGTTTCCCATTGTGTGATGTGCTGCTGTAATAGCTGATAATGCGTGCTCGGATGGGTGTATGATGTGTGGTGTAGGTTTGGACATGTGATTATTCGTTTTGCAGAACCAGCTCATCATTTATATTGCGCTCAACGCTTTAGGTTGTTTTTGCCTTCCCTTTTTACTCCTGCTGGAGTAAAGATGAAATATTCAGCCTACATAAATTTCTACTGCAGATTAGGGGACCACTGTAATTTTTCATGTCTTTATCTGGGATGGCCATTGCTTTCAAAGCAAGCACGAGTGCAAGTACTGCACAACTACTGTGGGGACACTCAACCAAGGATCAGTGTCAGTATGGTTTCACTCACTTAAATGAAGCAAGGAGCAGAAAAGGCTCTGCAGCACTGCATGTGAGAGCAGCTTCCGGGAAGCTAGACTTGGATTTCAGTGATCCTTCTTGGAGGCAAAAGTATCAGGAAGACTGGGATAGGCGTTTTAATTTGCCACATATTACAGATATATTTGATTTGGAGCCAAGGCTAACTACATTTTCTCTGAAGAAAAACAGGTTCCTTCCTATTCACTGCATCTATAACTGCTTTGTCTTCTTAAAACACAATGCCATAGCTACCTCCCTTATTTTACTAAGAAAACTTCTGTTACTGACAGAATTCCTCTGGGTGATGTCGACGGTTCATCACCTGACATGTGGAATGGCTATGTAAATAAGGATGACCGGGCACTTCTGAAGGTCAGTATTGAAAACATCTCCAGGATAACTAAATAAATTTTTTGCTATGTACTGATGCAGTTAGTGGTACCATGTACTCCCTCCGTTCTAAAATATAAGATGTTTTAGCCTTTTTCTGAAACATATGTATCTAGACGTCTTTTAGTGTGTAGGTGTACTTAATTTGCTCCAAGCCTACACACTAAAACGCGTCTGGATACATACGTCTCAGAAAAAGGCTAAAACATCTTATAAAACGGAGGGAGTATAAGTGAATCATTATGCTGTCACCTGGCCACATATTGACTGACATAATCTTCATTTATGTGCATGTACTGACTTTGTTGAGAACTATTTGTTCTCTTTGTAAACTGCTGAGGGTAACTTCAGATAACACCCAATAGTATAGATCATCTTACAAGCTGCTTCATAAAAAATGTGAATCTTCAACTAAAGAAGCTTTTCTTTTTCCGCACTGGTCGTATTTTACACTCACATAGTATGTTTCTTTAGGTGATTAAGTATGCCTCTCCTACTTCTGCTGGAGCCAAGTGCATTGATCCTGATTGTAGCTGGATGGAACATTGGTACGCTCTGATGTAGTTAGTTTGTCTTTCTATGATGTAAGTTAAAATTTACTTTTTCTCATGATATGATATGAAAGAATGTTATGTTATGAAAGGTTTTTATTTTATTATTTGATGAATATTGCCTTGTAAGGAGCACTTGATATCTGAATGCCATCAGTTGCTATATTCTTATATTTTTATCTTCTAAGAATGGAACATTGATGAGGCATTTGTATCTTCTTTCTATAGGGTGCATCGTGCAGGGCCTCGTAAGGAAATATATTATGAACCCGAGGAAGTAAAAGCAGCCATTGTTACCTGTGGGGGGCTCTGCCCCGGTTTAAATGATGTCATTAGGCAGGTATTGTTCTTTCACTATTATTCAAGTGATTTGGTTTCTTCAGTCTCTCTGTTTTGAGTTTTTGCTCAGATATACAGCCATGTATGGTGCATTTATGCTTGTGAATGTGAAGCTTGATGTGTTTAACCATTCTAGGGGTAGGAGCAATGCTTAGAGTCATGCTATAAATAACCATTCAAATTAGATACCAAAGAAGGGGGTGGCATAGTTGATAGGCTCGATGGAACCCTGGCTCCAGGGAGCCCTTTGTGCTTCTTTTTTTTTTGCAAACTCCAAAAAATTTGAATTCAAAGTTTTCAAAAAAATCAGAAAAATATCTTGATGTAGCCAACTATGGAATCTACTAGTGCGTAGATTTTCAGCTCGAAATACTATGTATATTGGGCTCAGCAAAAAAGACAAAATCTCACAAAAAGACCAAATCCCCACTTCAGTGTACTGTTGGACACAGTTTACTGACGACAAAAAATGAATTTGTCATTTTTGCTGAGCCTAAAATATAAAGTATTTTGATCTGAAATTTTACACACTGGTAGATCTTATGGTTGGCTACATCTAGGTATTTTTTCAGAATATTATGAAAACTTTGAACTCAAATTTTTTGAGTTTGAAAACCAGGCTCCTTGGAGCCCAGGAGCCGTCACGCCGCGCTCGTGGCATAGTGTAGTTTGTTCTACTTTGTGTGGATATTCTTTATGTTGATTAACATTTGAAGCTAAATTCGAGGATGTTTGCTTATCCTGAACCAGAATCAGTCTGTGTCGAGAATCTCAGTAGGCATATCGAAAAATGTATCTGCCTAAAGAGCTTCATTTCATGCTTTCAAGTTTAAATTGGTATCGTGCCTTATTGAGAAGATATTTTTCTAGGTCTACGTCTGGCTTTCACTTCACTTGGTGATAACATTGACTAATGTAGATTGTATTTCCAGATAGTATTTACCCTGGAGATCTATGGGGTTAAGAATATTGTCGGAATTCAGTTTGGCTATCGTGGATTCTTTGAAAAAGGCTTAAAAGAAATGCCGGTAAGGATCCGTCTCCATGTTTCCCCAGGTTGTATAAGGGAGTTAATGCTCATTATGTTGTGCAATTTCCTTTTGGTGACAACCTTCAGCTTTCACGCGATTTGGTAGAAAACATAAATCTTTCTGGTGGAAGTTTCCTAGGCGTGTCTCGCGGAGGAGCTAAAACTAGTGAGATTGTAGATAGTATACAGGTAAAGAATGTGAATGAAAGATTTTAATGTACGGTGTTGATGTTCCATTGTTATTTTACATGATCATCATGCGTTTGTAGGCCCGAAGAATTGATATGCTCTTTGTAATTGGTGGAAATGGTAGCCATGCAGGAGCTAATGCTATCCACGAAGAGGTTTACTTTTATATTTGGATTTCCTTTCTTCTTCTTTCCCTTATATGTGTTAGTGTTATCCATGTACGGGGCTGTTTGGTTGGGCTTATTTCTGGCTTTTGGCTTATAAGCCACAAAAGCACCTAAATAGTGCTTTTAATTTTTGCTTTTGGCTTATACCGTCATGCAACAATGTTCAATCAAAAGCCATAGCCAAAAAAATACCTATTTAGGTGCTTTTGTGGCTTATAGGCCAAAGCCCAAAAGCCAGAAATAAGCTCAACCAAACAGCCTAGTTCAATTTCCTTCCAAAGTGTAGTGTAGTAATCTGACTCTTATACAATCAAATGGTAGACCAGGGTCACGTTATGTCAATCACCTGAGACTACAAAGCTGGAACAAAAAATAAAACAATTTTTGAGAAAGTCAGAAAATGTAACGATGTTTTTTCTCTAATCTGCACAGCTTACTTACCTGGCCTGATTTACACCAATGAGCGTGATTCTTTGATAAACTTTTCACAGAACTAAATGTTCTTACAGTTCTGTGCTTTACATTGGCTAGGTTAATTCTTTCTATGGATCTTCTACTGCCAAACACACGGTTTGTGTTTCATAATATGTGATTGTTTATGCTTTGTTCTTGTTTGCAGTGTCGTAAGAGAAAACTGAAAGTTTCAGTTGTAGCTGTTCCAAAGACAATTGATAATGATATACTTTTCATGGACAAGACTTTTGGTTTTGATACAGCTGTTGAAGAAGCTCAACGTGCAATCAATTCTGCCTATATAGAGGTTAGTTATTGTTGCTCATTTGTTAGTATGTTTTGACATGGAAAGTCCAACTGAAGTGAATATGATTTATGATTTACTCTTGGTTGTTAATTATTATTTTTCTATCTTTAGGCACGTAGTGCATATCATGGAATTGGGTTGGTCAAATTAATGGGAAGAAGCACTGGGTTCATAGCCATGCATGCTTCTCTTTCTAGTGGACAGATTGATGTCTGCTTAATACCTGAGGTGTGTAACTGCAAACACTAAGCTGAGGGAGCTTTAAATTTGTCTTTGCTTCACATTTACTGACAGAAGTGTACTATCTGAGTGAAGATATCTTTTACACTTGATGGAGAACGTGGTGTTTTGGCACACGTTGAGCATTTACTGAAAACCAAGGGATTTTGTGTAATTTGTGTTGCTGAAGGTGCTGGACAGGTATGTAGTGAATGCGTCTTGAGAATTTTCCTACTGCTCCAAAAACTCTTGTAACTTTAATTAAATGGATGAAATTTGGGATGTAATTCTTGGATTTGTTCTTGTAGGATTTATTGCAAAAATCTAATGCGACAGATGCATCAGGAAATGTGATACTTAGTGACTTTGGTGTTCACATGCAACAAAAGGTAATGCTTATCTTAAACCTCACATGCAATGTATTTTGTATTTAGTACTCCCTCCGATCCATATTAATTGTCGCTGAAGTGGATGTATCTAGACATATTTTAGTGCTAGATACATCCGATTCAACGACAATTAATATGAATCGGAGGGAGTATCTGAGATGATGATAAGTGATTGAAGTCGTCTGGTAACCTCCCTGAAGCTAGTAGGAGTACCTGTTTTACCTTGTTTTGCTTTTACGAGGGATGGTACCTTCTATAGTTGCTAGAATCAAGGGCAGTTCTTTGCGGTTTTGTATGAATGATTTTTATGCTGGTCATCACCAGTTTTTCTTCTTATGGAAAAACATATATGCCCCTACAAAAGAGCAGTTAAGCATGCCAATTCACAGTCTATTGGGAAGTTGGAAAGTATGAGAGTTTTGAGTTCCAATCGTGTTTTTATTGAAAGAGGGAAGTAGAACTTTTGGTCAGTTCTTTGTTAAGCTGCTTGCCTGAGCTTACTTACAGTAGTGCTCTTGCACAAACGGAACTGTTTATTGTTATTCATCCTAGTCACTAATGGTCTGACATCATTTTATGCAAACCCTAGTCAGGACTGCACAAGTTATTAGTCAACGCCAGTGCATAATTTATGAACCTCTTTTTCTGTACTTCAGCAACGGGGAGTCATTTAACTTCGCTCATTTCATGACGCGAAGCAAAAGTTTACCTGCTTTTAACCAGCAAACGCACATTGAGATCACCACATTTTCTTATGTGGATCTGTTTAATGCTCGTATTTCTAGTGTGATTTGTAAGTTGAATTTAAAGTTTTACTGATTAACAGTGGTACTGTTTAGTTAATTTTGTCAAAGTTTTACGTATCATTCAATGAGTTGACGGCATTGGGACCACTTCCCAGATTAAGAAACATTTCAAGGACATTGATGTTCCGGCTGATGTGAAGTACATTGACCCAACATATATGGTCCGTGCTTGTCGTGCTAATGCATCTGATGCTATATTATGCACTGTGCTTGGACAAAATGCTGTAAGTTCATGTCCTTTCCTTCTGTGCTTCTATTTCACACATTTATTAGTAGCACGTATCCATGTTATCTATTCTGTACATGACAATTGAGTAACTTCTGTAGGTCCATGGTGCATTTGCCGGGTTCAGTGGCATCACCTCAGGTATTTGCAACACTCATTATGCTTTCCTCCCGATCACAGAAGTCATCACAGCACCGAAGCATGTGAACCCAAATAGCAGGATGTGGCACCGCTGTCTCACGTCCACTGGCCAACCGGACTTCCACTGACTTGTGTTTTGCACGCACCTCTCTGCACAGGTTGAACTTGAAATGAATTAACATTCTTTTTTTTTTTTTGCTTACCTACAGACTAGTCACAGGATTAGTCACAGCGCAAGCTGCCAATACGTTAACAATAATGTAATGCTGACAATGAAATCGACCCCAATTTTTGTCCATGGACAGTGGAGCTGTACAAGCTCATATTGAGTCGTCCGGAATAATCCAAACTGTAATACACTGCCCATTTTTGTACGGAATAATGCACTGTCCATTGATGATTCTGATGCTAAAAGGAAAGCTCTTTGCTTTCGTTTCTTCGAGAAATGGTGTGCAGCCGAATGCCTTGTAATCCTGAGTTATCTGAATGAGGTGTTTTATCTGATGCTGAAGCAAAAGATTCTGCTATATTATCACTGATTGCTAAGTCGACTTTCAGAAGTTGCACCATGAGCAAAAATGGGACGACTATATATTGGATGCTTGGTGGAGATTAACATCTCGATGCTATGTTAGTTGTGATTGAGTGCCGATCAAACTTAGCTGCAGCAGCCGGTCGGTTCTTTCATGCCCCTGAAGCATACGTTGTGGTCAGACAGATCGGATGCTGCCCCAACCGGCGCGCACGAGAAACAGATGTCTGGCTGATGAGACGACAGGTGGTACGTGTCTAATTATTTCAGGCCAACTGAGGAGTGAGGACCGCACAACGGACATGTGGATTTTCGTCGGCCTCTAGGGCGTTACTTCAGACGAGCTGCTTCACGAGTTCAAAATTCAAACCCTTCTGGGTTACGACTTGGTAAAACACGTGGCCGTGTTTGATTGTGTGCATGCGTTTTCTACCTGGCTGTAATGGTCAGCTTGTATCGGCTAGAACAAAAATTCTTGAGGATAGTTCCTCGAAAAGTACTCATTCAGATGGTACCTAATGCTTCTGGGCGGTGGAAGAAAGCTAGGCTGACATTCATATCCAGCATTCCAGCATCTACCAATAGAACTTTCATACGAATTAAACATGTGCAACCATATTAGAAACAATATTTTTGCCTCACTACAAAAGATATAACAAGATAAAAAACATTACCTTGTGAAACAGTTATCCCATCAGATCTAGAGATATTGTTATTCATAATGTTCCATCATGAGCTGATCTTTCTCAACCAGTTACGATATATCTGAACTTGTGACCAAGATCAACAACAACAGTACAGTACTTTCTACCCTAAATGATGCAGATTGCGACCAGTTCTCTCGGAGTCACATATGTACCATCTATTGCACGCATGGCAACATGAACAAATGTTTTCGTTGCTAACACCTTACATAATATGGGATATTTACAAAGTACTTCTTACCTTGACATATGGATACCATAATGGCCCCCCTCTTATCTGAGCGACGTGTCAATAGTTGGTGGCTTGACCATCTCACCTCTAAGCTCACCAAGTGAATACAAGACTTGTTTGAACTATCTATGGATTGTCTATAAGGATCTCCTGAAGTTCTTATGAATTAGTCTAAACCACCTTTGGTTATGGCCTCAAACATGATGAACATTGCAAGTTGCTCTTCCAAAGAGATGTGTTGATACTATCTACAACAAATCAATGTCCCAAAGTATCTTACAATGGTGGGAATATGACTCTCTTCTAATTTGAAGCATGTTTACAACCTCTGCATCATTAATTGTGGTTGTTGGGCAGATTTACATGTCTCTCTTGATCTTTGTTTGGCAATGTACCATATCATATCACTTTTTTTTTCGATAAAGGGCTCCTTTATTACTTAGCAGTAACTTACACCCGGCCTCTGCAAAAAGATGCACACAGCCAACACCAATCCACATAGTCCAAACATAAAATGAAAATATAGACGAATTACATATCAAACTGAGAAATTGTAATAACGCCTAGGGTGCATGTGGTAGGTCTATCCGAAGATTATGCAGCCATCCATGTCTGGTAAAAAAGTCTTGTGCCGTATCCTCCAGCCGCGTGCACACCTCCAGAAAGAGATCGCGATAATCTGCACGATGCAAAGTTGACCAAGCCCGAAGGGTATGAGTACACCTGTAGAGAACCTGCAGAAGAGAGCAGTTTATATCATTAAAAACCTTATTATTTCTACATAGCCATAGCGACCATATAATGGCTATCGCTCCGACCCTAAGGAGATTTTTGTACTTGTTATCAATACCATGTAACCAATTCCCAAAAATGTTGGCAATACTACGTGGTGGATACAAGCCAGAAGCTGCTTGGGTGATTGACCATATAGACCGTGCAAAACTACATTGGAAAAATAGGTGTTTGATTGTCTCATCATGGTGACAGAACACACACCCAGGATTCCCATGCCAATTCCGCTTAATAAGGTTGTCTTTTGTAAGGATAATCCCACGACGAAGATACCAAACAAAAATTTTATTTTTAAGTGGTATCTTCATCTTCCAGATCATCCTATTATCTACCGCTGGAATAGTCGGCTGAATTAAAGCATTATACAAAGAGCTAACAGAAAAGGACTCATTCTTAGTTAGATTTTATCGGAATTCATCTGTCTCGTCCGACAGTTGTACATGTGCTAGACGATGTAGCAACATGATCCAAGAGTCAAGTCTAGAACCAATTAGATATCTTCTGAACGTTATATTTGGCGGGAATGATTCGAACACCGTGGCAACCGTTTCCTCCTTATAACGAACAATAGAATATAACGAAGGATATTGTTCTCGAAGGGAAGCATTATCTAGCCATTTATCCTCCCAGAACCTTATCTGCGTCCCATTATTAATAGAGAAAGTTCCGAAGCGTAAAAAATGTTTTTTTGACGCCATCAAACCAGCCCAAAAGTGAGAGTCACCAGGTTTCCAAACCATTTGGGACAATGCCTTTGAACCAATATACTTTCTTTTAATAATAGTTTGTCAAATCCCTTCCTCATTTAATAACTTGTAGAGCCATTTACTAAGGAGGGTTGTATTCTTAACCTGTAGATCATGAATACCGAGCCCACCCTGTTCTTTGGGTCTACACAAAACACTCCATTTAGTGAGTCTATACTTCTTTTTCTCATTATCTCCCTGCCAAAAGAATCTTGATCGGAAGTAATCCAACCTTTTTAAGACCCCTTTTGGTATTTGAAAAAAGGAAAGCATAAACAAAACCATATTACTTAGAACTGAGATGATTAGCACCAATCTTCCTCCTATAGAAAGAAGTTTGCCTTTCCAACTACTTAAACGTATTTGTAGTCTTTCCTCGATAGTTTTCCACTCAGCATTTGTAAGCCTTCGGTAGTGAACCGGAATGCCCAAATATCTGATCGAAAAAGTGCCTTGACAACAGCCAAAGAGTTCATTATAAAGACCAACCTCCTCTTGGGCCTCACCGAAACAAAACAATTCGCTTTTATGAAAATTAATTTTTAATCCAGAAAGCTGCTCAAAAGCCGAAAGTATGAGTTTCAGATTCTTGGCTTTTTCAAGATCATGTTCCATAAAAAGAATTGTATCGTCCGCATATTGAAGTATAGATAACCCTCCATCTACAAGATGAGGAATCACACCTTCAATTTGGCCATTAGACTTAGCACGCTCAATCAAGATAGATAACATATCAGCTACTATATTAAAAAGCATGGGCGGTAATGGATCTCCTTGTCTTAGCCCTTTCTTAGTCTGAAAGTAGTTGCCAACATTGTCATTGACTTTGATGGCAACACTACCTCCGACTACAAAGCTTTCAATCAAGGAGCACCATTCCGCCGAAAAACCTTTCATTCTAAGAGCTTGTTGTAGAAAAGACCAATTAACTTTGTCATAAGCTTTCTCAAATTCAATTTTGAGAATAACCCCATTCAATTTCTTTCTATGTAGCTCATGAACCGTTTCATGCAAGGTAGCCACGCCATCCAAGATGTGTCTACCTTGCATGAAGGCTGTTTGTGAAGGCCTAACAACATGATCAACCACAGAGTTCAACCTGATAGTGGCAACCTTGGTAAAAATCTTGAAGCTAACATTAAGAAGACAAATCGGTCTATATTGTTGGATCCGTTCTGCTTCATTAACTTTAGGCAGTAAGATGATTTCACCAAAGTTCAACCGATACAGATCTAGTTGACTCTCATGTAAAACACTAAACATATTCAAAAGATCTGGTTTGATTACATCCCAAAAATTTTGGTAGAACTCAGCGGGGAAACCATCCGGACCAGGTGCCTTATTATGCTCCATTTGGAAAACGGCTAATTTGACTTCTTCCTCATAATAGGGAGCAGTCAGATAGTTGTTTTCCTCCACAGAAACTTGGGGAATATCATTAATTTGGGATTCATCCATTGAGAAAGAACCCTCCTTCGGATCCCCAAACAAACCTTTATAGTAATTCGTAATGTAAGACTTTAGCTGCTCATGTCCTTCAATCAACTCGTCATTATGCTTTAAGGAATGAATACGTTTCTTATTGTGTCTTCCATTGGCTACACTATGGAAGTATCTAGTATTCGAATCCCCATGCAAAATAAATTGTGATTTAGAACGCTGATACCACTTGAGTTCCTCCTCTCGCAGTAACCGGGCAATCTCCGCATTTGATTGGCTTTTTAGCTCAATTTCCTGTGGAGTAAGCAGCCGGGATTCTTCTAGAGTTTCGAGGTCATCAATAATAGCTGAAAGTCTAAGTTTTTCTTTTTTGAGAATACCAGCGGTGTGACGCGCCCAACCCCCGAGATGTTTCCGTGTCAAACACACTTTATTGTTCCATCTCTGGATTGGGGTATCACCGGCCACCGGCCTTTACCAAATTGCTTTCACCATATCATGGAAACCATCACGAAGCAGCCATCCAAGCTCAAGTTTGAAAGGATGGCCACAACGTGGTAATGGCAAACCAGTGGTTAGCAAAATGGGAGCGTGATCAGACAGATCCTCAATACGTTCTAGAGCTCGTACCGAAACTAGAGGAAAGTGGTCTTCCCAATCTGAGTCCATCAGTACACGATCAAGTTTTTCGTATGCTGGTTCCGATAAAGAATTAGCCCAAGTAAATTGTCTACCAATCATGTTTACTTCCTTCAAGTCAAGACTGTCGATGACAGCGTTAAAAAGGAAGGGCCAATGATCGTCAAAGCGGCCTTTGCTCTTCTCAAATGGGAACCGAAGCAAGTTAAAATCCCCCCTATAAGTATAGGGTACGGATTATATTTTGCTAAATTCACCAATTCTCGAAGGAAATCGGCCTTGAAAGCCTCTTGAGCCGCACCATACACAGCAACCAGACTCCACACGAAATTATCAGCTTTGTTACGGATGTGTAGTTTAATATGAAACTCCCCTTCCGCAACAGCTAATATATCCATGGTGTCTGCCCGCACACCGAGTAAAATGCCCCCAGACCGTCCCCTGGGTGGATGAGAATGTCACACAAAATATATACCGCCTGAGAGGCGATCTAGTATTGATTGTGAGAATTCTCTTCTACCCGTTTCGGAGATAGCCACAAAATCCAAATTGTGTTCCCTAGAACATAGTGTAATGTGTAAATGTTTAGCCAAGTCTCGAAGACCTCTGCTATTCAAAAACATGC
This sequence comes from Avena longiglumis, assembly GCA_030063025.1. Taxonomy (NCBI): domain Eukaryota; kingdom Viridiplantae; phylum Streptophyta; class Magnoliopsida; order Poales; family Poaceae; genus Avena; species Avena longiglumis. Next base: position 74,156,149 of record CP125975.1, on the reverse strand, counting down.
CATTCATTGGGAAACAATAATTGATTTAGGCGCAAGATCCCGTTTGCGATATTTGTTACATTTTTTTTTCCGGAAGTTGATTTGCGACCAGAAGCAGTTAGCTCATAAATTGAGCTTAATCTATCTTTGTCCAAACCAACTTCAAGAACTTCACCTACTAGATGAGATAGGATCTGACCATCTGTTCAGATGTCTGTATCCTCATCATCAGAGTAGGTGGAAATAAAAGAGGCCGAGGCTTTTGGAACAACCGTTAACCGGTCAAATTCCATCCGCTTCAAGACCTTAGCAGAAATAGAAACATCACATACATTCTTACCTAAACTAATTCCAACCGAATTAAGCTTAGAATTAATGCACTTTGATGAAAAAGGAATAAACGACTTGAATGAAGAGGGATTACCAGCCGTGTCGAGGTTCTTCTCCGCCTTCCTGCGCATGGCCTTCTCCAAAGAATCTATATCCGTAACCGAAGCACCATCGGTACTAACCGGATGCCTTGCACTCCTGCGCAGCACCGGCATCGCAGAGACCTTGAGTACCTGTAAAAGCTGATCAGCCTCCACAGCTGCCTCCGTCGACGAGCCCTGCTCGACCCGCGTCTCCGTCTCCGAAATAAACCCACAGCCCTGGCCATCCTGTGGCCCAAGTCCATCGGCCTCCTGGTGTAACACCGAATGCTGAGATGCTTGCCACGTAGTGGGCTGGACGTCCTGAGCCTCCCACGCAACAGATGGTGAAGAATTCCCAGCTGTAGCCGACGGTGCCGGCTGTGACAAAGGAGGTGATGCTGGCGGGCTTGTAGTAGGCGAGGCCGTGCGCGTCACGACACCCAAAAGCGAAGACGCGTCAGAGATGCCTGGTGAAGATGTAACACCCTCAGAATCGGACCTATGCAAGTTTGGGCAAAATTCACCAAACCCGCATAGAAACGATTCAAAGGTGCCCACCAGGCACTTTCGTGCGGGTGGAAAACGAAGTAATAACATTACACAACAGTCCTCGATGGGACCCACAGAACAGATATATATAACAGCGACTCCATGAGTCAAGAATTCAGATATAATATGCAAGATCCAAATCACCTTGAAAACGATATAGCGTCCGGCTACGGACAAGATGCAAATGGGGCTAAGAGCCCTGAAGAATAACCATTGGCGTCCATAACCCTGCCCAGGCCAAGCCGGAAGGGTAACCCTGCTAACGGCGTCGATCTCAAACCTGCTGTAACAAAAGGGGTGCCGACAAAGGGCAAAGGAAAAAGAAGGAGCGTCGATCGAGGCCAAGACACGGCGAGGCTAGAATTCGGTCCTCGCCACATAGGTATGGTGGATCAAGCGCCGGCAAAGATGCACTAAACAACCTATAGAGACTCGATACAACTGGCGGTTATCAGAGAGGGGTAAGCAAGACCTATCCGGATCCAACCTGAAGCTAACACCAAACAAACCCATCCTGGCATTTCCCCCTCGAGACCGTCGAGGAAGTCAACCGAGGAACTCACACGGTTGGCGCTTTACTTATTAGGTTATCGTTGCGCATTTACTAGTCGTTTAGATAATCGCCCGATAAAGTAAACAATGGGCACTTTTAGTTAACCATTCCGTTATAGTGGCGATTTACTAATCGATACCGATAGCATGAGATAAACCCAAAACCCAGCTTGTTGGTACTTTTATTCAGCCATTTCGTTGAAGTTGCAATACTTACTAGTCGATACAATTGTCGCAAGCGACAACCAAACAAGCAATTGTGGGCAGTATTAATTAGCCATTCCATTATAGTGAAGCTGATTACTAGTCATTATAAGTCAAATTTATAGCAAGAACTTTAGTTATGCTTGTCTATGATCAAGAAATCGTGCTCCAAGTCGTCCATATCCATGGACACGGCTTTAAAGTTTTACCGGCGGGTGCACCAATAGCAACACACGCCGATCAGCCTCGGAAAACCAAATCAAAACCCAACGAGGCTTTCACGATGAACAATCACAAGATTCAGAATATTTCAGGGGCCACCTTAAGTAGATCCATAACGAAGCCACCGACTCAGACGGCTCAAGGTTTGGGTAGACGGCAGAACGATCGGGAACCCGAAAGTGTGGCTGGGCTTGTCGACACCGGAATCGTGTCCCGATCCTAACAAGACAAAGGTGCTCCTCGCACAATTTAAATACAGAAAGTAGCATGGCATAAGTACAGGATAGTAAAAACACCTCAAACTAGTTTGTGGCCCCAAGAAATAAGACGGAATCAAGCTCTGGCTCAGGGGGGTCCCATATACCTCCCGGATGTGGATAGCGCGCAAAAACAAGGAACAGGAATCAAGTACTCGGGGTCTTACGGGACACAAGTGGGCGTTCGGAAACCAAATATTTTGTATCACCCACCGATGCCTCTGCTTATTCAATTTTAGTTGTTAAACAGAAATTAAAGTGACGAATAAGTAAAACTAGAATCATCTCCAACCTCAACATGCGGCAATACATCAGTAACTGTGGCATATGGCGACACACATCAGCACTTGAGCAAGCAACTACGACGCGCAAGTCCAACTATCTACCAAACAACAGGTAATAGGGTGTGTCCAAGGCAATATAAGGCTGCAAGGGATATCACGGGTACGTAAACTAGAGCATCGCAACACAGATAGCAAAAGATCAACAGGAGGGAAGTAAAGACTATAAAAGTAAGATAGGTAGAAAGAGGGAGATGCTCGCCTGAAAACATTGTCGAAGGGTTCAACCGAAGATCGGGGCGAAGCTCACATCAACTCAACGGCCTTATCCGCGAAGAAGCAAAACACTAGAACAACACCGGATGCAATATTTAATACAACGGCAGAAGATCGGCATGATGCATGCATGATGGATGACATGGCCAAGGTGCGATGCAATTAGGTCAATATTAAGCGGAACCGGGGTCCCGACAACTACTTAGATGGTTCTAGTTGTTTAGCTACCCCGCAATTTAAATGTTGTTTTAGCATGGCCACAGATAGTACCGGGTTCGCTACACAAGTTTAAATGAGGCCAATATGAGACTAGATTTGCCCGCATATGGGCCCCATATTTAATTATTAGGTGAATCGGCATAAGGCCCCCAAACCACATGACAAGATGCATGCAAGATGACAATTAAATATGCAACAAGTTGTTATTATGTTTTAAAATAGGGTTCTCGGATGAGGGTCGCACTTTAGGGTTCTCGACGATCTTGGGGGTTCCGGGGTCCGGGGTCGGCCTCAGGGTCCAGGGTTCGACGGCCTTGGCGGGGTCGGTCTCCGGGTTCGGGGGTCTCGGCGTACCATGAAGGAGTACTTGGCCTGGCGTCGGGGCATCGGTACCGTCCTGGTTGTTGTCGTTCTTGTCGTTGCGAAGCTCTTGTCGGTTCTGCGCCACTGAGTCGATCTTGGCGGAATCGTTCTCTCGGACTCTGGGGGTTAGGGTCTCGGCGCATCCGGGGTCTACGGTTCATGGCGACAGTCCTGGCGTCCTTGAAGGAGAACTCAGGGTTCCGGTTCGCGGTTTCTTGTCGACGGTCTCGTGGGGCCGTCTTAGTTGCCGGTGTCGAGCTCGGGTGCCGTTAATGACCTTGGGGTTGTCGGTTGTCGGGCTCGGGTGTGGCGACGATGATTCCATGTAGGAGACTCCCGGGTACCGCGGCGGAGTCCTCGGTAGCGATGAAGGTCTTGGTTCGGGTCCGGCGAGATTGGCCTTCGGGGTCTCGGACGCCGGGATCGGCTTCGAATCGGGGCGTCGGGTACTCGAGTCCTCGAGGAAGATCTTGTTTGGTTCCCTGTCGTTAGGGTCGCGGTACTTGTTCGACCGAAATTTTGTGGGAGGCGTGGTACTTGCACAACTTGGTGTTCCTCACTCGCACACAGGCACGCTTGGAGACAGACGCAGGATCGGGCCAGCGTGAAGGGCTCGGGATGGAGGGTCGCGAGGTGGGGCGAGCTTGGTGACGGCCAGGCGCGCCGGCCGGAGGCGAAGCACGGGACAGTGAGGCGGGGTCCGAGGACGCGGCGGCGGGTGGAGGCGAGAAGCGGCGATGGCGCGCCGCGGTGGCAGCGAGAGCTTGCAGACGGGCGAGGAGGCCGGAGGTGCGGGCTCACGGCGGGTCGGGCTGTAGGGTGCGGGGATCCGCGGAGGTGATCGTGGTGGCGTCTGGAGGAGCGCGCGCAGGCGGCTGTCGGAGATCAAGCGCGAGCCGCAGCGGCGGGACGAAGCGCGGAAGCGGCGGCTGGGGCGGTGGTCGCGGCCGAGGTGGAGGAGCCTGGCCGGGCGGCGGGCGGGTCATGAGGCAGGCAAGCGAGAGGGCGACGCTGGTCGGGCGGCGAGGCATGGCACGCGGACGCGGGCGACGGAGCTGCGGGGGGACGGGTCGGCCATGGCGAGGCGGAGGCGGAGGTGCTCTGGGGCGAGGAAGCAGCCTGAGCTTGCAGGCGGGCCGAGATGGGCGAAGGCGAGGCGGAGGCGCCAGAGGGAGGGCGAGCGCCGGGAGAGAGGGGGAAGGCGGGGGTGCTTGCGGGCAGAGAGGAAGAGAGCCAGAGAGAGAGGGAGGTCGCGGGGAAGGTGGGAGAGGGAGCGGGGCAAGAAGAGGAACAGGGACGCGCCAGGGGGGCCGGGGGCGCGGGTCCCACGTGGGAGAAGGGGAGAGACTGTCGCGCGGGCCCGGGGGAGGGGGTCGGTTGAGTGTGGGGGTAGGGCTGGCAGCGGCTTGGGAGTGGGACCAGGCTGGAGGGAGAGAGAGAGGGGCTGCGGGTGGGGCCAGACTGGCGGTGGGGGAAAAGAGAGTGGGTAGGAGAGCTGGGTGTGAGAGAGTGTGGGGGGCGGTTTGACTGGTGGGGAGAGGGGGTGAGAGGAGAGAGAGAGTTGGCCACATGGCAGGTGGGGATTGGGTGAGGGTAGAGGGGTAGCTGAGGTGGCGTGGTGGGATTGGTGGGAGTGATGTGGCAGGAAGGGGTGGGTAGATTGGTTGGTAAGAAAAGACTAGGATTAGGAGCGTGGACAATGTTATTTCGGGTGGTCGATCGGGTCAATTGGCCCGCTCGACCGCCTATTAAAATAATTTAAATTTTTATTTATTCTAATTGGGCCGTTTGCAACCCGATAGCAACAAACAAAAATAACTCCGGAGACCCGGGTTTGATGTTTGAAAACAAAGAGGGGCGTTTAGAAAACAACACGGGCTTTGCAAACATGGTTTTATGCAAACAATGCATGATGATGACAATGCAATGCACAAATTCAACGCGATTTTCTAGTAGTGGTTTTGCGGGATGCCACAATTCGACACCACTAACAATGGATCTCGCCCTCGAGATCCGCCTCATGGTACCGGAAAGAAGGCCGGCGATCTGCATCTTCTCGCTTCGTGTAGATCCTTGCGACACCACTAACAAGAGGTCGTTGTCCGTGATCGTCGGGAGAACTCTCCGGAACAAAAAGGTCGAAGGTAGAGGTATCAACAATAAGCCACCTCTAGCTCCGACGGACAAGGGGAACCGATGCATCCTCATCCACTTCAATGTACAAAAGCGAATAGAAGGGGTAGTCGGCATGGGGGCCAATCCATCACGCACCCAAACTATTACTTTGCACCATCAGCAGAAGAGCGTGCAACCATTCTCGGAATCAGACTGAAGATCTCGACAAGCGAGGTTCGGGACAAAGGAGTGATGCAGACTCTGCATCGGATCTGGCATAGATGCTGTCGTCGCGTCGGAAAACACCGGAAGGCACAAACAAGGGACAAAGAATGTTACCACAGCAGACGGATTCCTCAAGCAGCTTGAACACCGGATGGTAGCACACCGTTATCAGAGGAGGAAGCGAAACCCTGAAGGTACGACGGAAACCCAACCACGAGAATTCCTGGACTCGAAGAAAGAGAAGAGAGCAGATTCAAAACGCGCAGAGGTAAGAGGAGAACAGCAGAAGGGTAAGGAGTAAAATCAGACCTAATCAGAACTATCCAACCGATTTTGCAAAATAGTTTTGACACTCTACTTCGGCCGTTAGCTAGGTTATCCTACAGGCTGGACTTGTGGGGTATCGCAACTGCTGAGCTCGATACCACTCAGTAACCCTCGAATCGGACCTATGCAAGTTTGGGCAAAATTCACCAAACCCGCATAGAAACGATTCAAAGGTGCTCACCAGCACTTTCGTATGGTGGAAAACGAAGTAATAACATTACACAACAGTCCTCGATGGGACCCACAGAACAGATATATATAACAGCGACTCCATGAGTCAAGAATTCAGATATAATATGCAAGATCCAAATCACCTTGAAAACGATATAGCGTCCACTTATTAAGATGCAAATGGGGCTAAGAGCTCAAGAATAACCATTACGCCCATAACCGCCTGTGCCAAGCGGAAGGGTAACCCCGCTAACGGCGTCGATCTCAAACCTCAGTAACAAAGGTGCCGACAAAGGGCAAAGGAAAAGAAGGAGCGCCAAGATCGAGGCCAAGACAGCGAGGCTAGAATTGGCGGTCCTCGCCTACATAGGTATGGTGGATCAAGCGGCAGCGAGATGCACTAAACAACCTATAGAGACTCGATACAACTGGCGGTTATCAGAGAGGGGTAAGCAAGACCTATCCGGATCCAACCTGAAGCTAACACCAAACAAACCCATCCTGGCATTTCCCCCTCGAGACCGTCGAGGAAGTCAACCGAGGAACTCACACAGTTGGCAGTTTTACTTATTAGGTTATCGTTGCAGCATTTACTAGTCAGGTTTAGATAATCGTCCTGATAAAGTAAACAGTGGGCACTTTTAGTTAACCATTCCGTTATAGTGGCAGTACTTACTAATCAGATACCGATAGCATGAGATAAACCCAAAACCCAGCAGTTGTTGGTACTTTTATTCAGCCATTTCGTTGTAGTTGCAATACTTACTAGTCAGATACAATTGTCGCAAGCGACAACCAAACAAGCAATTGTGGGCAGTATTAATTAGCCATTCCATTATAGTGAAGCTGATTACTAGTCATTATAAGTCAAATTTATAGCAAGAACTTTAGTTATGCTTGTCTATGATCAAGAAATCGTGCTCCAAGTCGTCCATATCCGCGGACACGGCTTTCGAAAGTTTTACCCGCCGGGTGCACCAATAGCAACACACGCCGATCAGCCTCGGAAAAACCAAATCAAAACCCAACGAGGCTTTCACGGTGAACAATCACAAGATTCAGAAATATTTCAGGAGGCCACCCCTTAAGTAGATCCCGCAACGAAGCCAGCTGACTCCGAGACGGCTCAAGGTTTGGGTAGACGGCTGTGAACGACTGGGAACCCGAAAGTGTGGCTGGGCTTGTCGACACCGCGGAATCGTGTCCCGATCCTAACAGCAAGGTGCTCCTCGCACAATTTAAATAAAGTAGCATGGCATAAGTAAGGATAGTAAAACACCTCAAACTAGTTTGTGGCCCCAAGAAATAAGACGGAATCAAGCTCGCTCAGGGGTCCCATATACCTCCGGATGTGGATAGCGCAAAAACAAGGAACAGAATCAAGTACTCGGGGTCTTACGGACACAAGTGGGCTGAAACCAAATATTTTGTATCACCCACCGATGCCTCTGCTTATTCAATTTTAGTTGTTAAACAGAAATTAAAGTGACGAATAAGTAAAACTAGAATCATCTCCAACCTCAACATGCGGCAATACATCAAGAATCGGCATATGGCGACACACATCAAGACTTGAGCAAGCAACTACGACGCAAGTCCAACTATCTACCAAACAACAGGTAATAGGGTGTGTCCAAGGCAATATAAGGCTGCAAGGGATATCACGGGTACGTAAACTAGAGCATCGCAACACAGATAGCAAAAGATCAACAGGAGGGAAGTAAAGACTATAAAAGTAAGATAGGTAGAAAGAGGGAGATGCTCGCCTGAAAACATTGTCGAAGGGTTCAACCGAAGATCGGGGCGAAGCTCACATCAACTCAACGGCCTTATCCGCGAAGAAGCAAAACACTAGAACAACACCGGATGCAATATTTAATACAACGGCAGAAGATCGGCATGATGCATGCATGATGGATGACATGGCCAAGGTGCGATGCAATTAGGTCAATATTAAGCGGAACCGGGGTCCCGACAACTACTTAGATGGTTCTAGTTGTTTAGCTACCCCGCAATTTAAATGTTGTTTTAGCATGGCCACAGATAGTACCGGGTTCGCTACACAAGTTTAAATGAGGCCAATATGAGACTAGATTTGCCCGCATATGGGCCCCATATTTAATTATTAGGTGAATCGGCATAAGGCCCCCAAACCACATGACAAGATGCATGCAAGATGACAATTAAATATGCAACAAGTTGTTATTATGTTTTAAAATAGGGTTCTCGGATGAGGGTCGCACTTTAGGGTTCTCGACGATCTTGGGGGTTCCGGGGTCCGGGGTCGGCCTCAGGGTCCAGGGTTCGACGGCCTTGGCGGGGTCGGTCTCCGGTTCGGGGTCTCGGCGTACCATGAAGGAGTACTTGGCGCCGGGCATCGGTACCGCCCTGGTTGTTGTCGTTCTTGTCGCTATGGCTCTTGTCGGTTCTGCGCCATCGAGTCGATCTTGGAATCGTTCTTCGACTGGGGTTAGGGTCTCGGCGCATCCGGTCTACGGTTCATGGCGATCTGGCGCCCTTGAAGGAGAACTCAGGGTTCCGGTTCGCGGTTTCTTGTCGACGGTCTCGTGGGGCCGTCTTAGTTGCCGGTGTCGAGCTCGGGTGCCGTTGATGACCTTGGGGTTGTCGGTTGTCGGGCTCGGGTGTGGCGACGATGATTCCATGTAGGAGACTCCCGGGTACCGCGGCGGAGTCCTCGGTAGCGATGAAGGTCTTGGTTCGGGTCCGGCGAGATTGGCCTTCGGGGTCTCGGACGCCGGGATCGGCTTCGAATCGGGGCGTCGGGTACTCGAGTCCTCGAGGAAGATCTTGTTTGGTTCCCTGTCGTTAGGGTCGCGGTACTTGTTCGACCGAAATTTTGTGGGAGGCGTGGTACTTGCACAACTTGGTGTTCCTCACTCGCACACAGGCACGCTTGGAGACAGACGCGGCGGGACCGGCGGTGCCAGGAAGGGCTCGGGATGGAGGGTCGCTGGGAGGTGGGGCAGAGCTTGGTGACGGGCCAGGCGGCCGGAGGCGCAGCACGGGACAAAGTGGAGGCGGGGGTCCGGTGACGCGCGGCGGGGTGGAGGCAGATAAGCGCCGATGGCGCTGGCGGTGGCCGGGCGAGCTTGCAGACGGGCGAGGGAGGCCGGAGGTGCGGGGCTCGTCGGGCGGGTCGGGTGCAGGGTGCGGGATCCGGGCGAGGGTGCGGTCGCTGTGGCGACGGAGGAGCGCGCAGCATGTGTCGGAGACCGCGGCGAGCCGCAGCGGCGGGACGAGCGAGCTCGGCGCGAAGCGGCGGTCGCAATGGGCGGTGGTCGCCGGGCCGAGGTGGAGGAGGCCACGGGCGGCGGGCGCGGAGCTGGCGGGAGGCAGGCGGAGAGGGCGACGCCGGGCGTCAAGGCTGGCGAGGCACGGCGCGGGACGCGGGCGACGGAGCTCGCGGAGGGGGACGGGTCGGCCATGGCGGAGGCGGAGGCGGAGGTGCTCTGGGGAGGTGGGGCGAGGGCAGCCATGGAGCTTGCAGGGCGGGCGGAGATGGGCGGAAGGCGAGGAGCGGCCAGGGAGGCGAGCGGCCAGGGGAGAGGGGTGCGAGGGTGCTTGCAGAGGAAGAGAGCCAGAGAGAGGGAGGTCATGGGAAGGTGGGAGAGGGAGCGGGCAAGAAGAGGAGGGACGCTGGGGCCGGGGCGCGGTCCCACGTGGGAGAAGGAGAGACTGCAGCTGGCCCGGGAGGGGGTCAGTTGAGTGGTGGGGTAGGGCAGCGGCTTGGGAGTGGGACCAGCCGGGAGAGAGAGAGGCTGGGTGGGGGCCGGTCAAGGTGGGGAAAAGAGAGTGGGTAGGAGAGCTGGGTGTGAGAGAGTGTGGGGGGCGGTTTGACTGGTGGGGAGAGGGGGTGAGAGGAGAGAGAGAGTTGGCCACATGGCAGGTGGGGATTGGGTGAGGGTAGAGGGGTAGCTGAGGTGGCGTGGTGGGATTGGTGGGAGTGATGTGGCAGGAAGGGGTGGGTAGATTGGTTGGTAAGAAAAGACTAGGATTAGGAGCAGGTGGACCGAATGTTATTTCCTGGGGTGGTCGATCGGGTCAATTGGCCCGTTCGACTGCCCCTATTAAAATAATTGAAATTTTTATTTATTCTAATTGGGCCGTTTGCAACCCGATAGCAACAAACAAAAATAACTCCGGAGACCCGGGTTTGATGTTTGAAAACAAAGAGGGGCGTTTAGAAAACAACACGGGCTTTGCAAACATGGTTTTATGCAAACAATGCATGATGATGACAATGCAATGCACAAATTCAACGCGATTTTCTAGTAGTGGTTTTGCGGGATGCCACAGAAGAGTACTTCACCGCAGTCGGTGCGGCAGAGGGGGCCGGCGAAGGAGACCCATGGGAACCATACGCCACAGAAGTGAAGGGAATATGCCCTGAGAGGCAATAATAAAGTGTTTATTATGTGTATTCCAAGTATATGATAGATGTTTATTTTGCATGCTATAATTGTATTAATACGGAAATGTTAATACATGTGTGTTTAATAAACAAACATAAAGTTCCTAGTTATGCCTCTCATAAACTAGCTCGTTGATTAACAAGATGATCAAGGTTTCCTGATCATGGACATTGGATGTTGTTAATAACAGGATCACAACATTAGTGTAATGATGTGATGAACATTCATCCGAAGTATAGCATTACGATCAAAGTCATTGAGTTTATATTGCTATAACAACTTACTTAACCGACCATGAGATCATGTCAATCACTAACACCTAAGAGTTTCTTGATAACATCAAACGTCACACACCGTAATGTGGTGATTATAAAGATGGATTCGAACTAATAAAGTGTTATGTTGAGGCTCATGGATCGAGAGTGGAATTTGTTCATCCCGATGACGGATAGATATACTCTGGGCCCTCTCGGTGATATCACATTGATTAGCTTGCAAGCAAGTGATTTGATCACTAGAATGTTATATCACGGGAACGAGAAAAGAGTGCATGTCGGTAACGAGATCAAACTAGGTATGGAGATACCGATGATCGAATCTCGGACATGTAATATATCGTGAAACAAAGGGATTAAGATACTAGCGTAAAAGGTTCCGACGATCACAAGAAAGTCATCGTTGAATGTGTGGGAGTCAGTATGGGTCTCTAGATCCCGCTTCTGATTATTGATCCGAGAGGGGTCTCGATCATGTCCGCATTATTCACGAACCGTAGGGTGACACACTTAAGAGACATCGACATCCAATTGGAGCAAATGTTTCATGCTGAAATAATAAACAAGCGCAGGAATTTATTTCACTAGATACCGAAACAGGTTTTCGGGTGAAATTGCATAAAGTGGTTATGCATGTGAAATGGAATTCTAGCAAGGGGTTATTTGTGAATGTTTGTCATTAAAGTAATTGACAAAATTATTAATAAAATAAAAGAGTTTTATTTAATGAGAGTTTTCATTAAATTTGGTGGAAATTTAATGGGAATTTGAGTGGACTTTTGAGTGGAGAAAATTGAAGGGCCGTTTTGTGAGTGGAGTGTCCACCCACATGAATGAAAGAGGGGAGGGGGGCAGCCCCCATGATCGGCGGCCACCCCCTTGGGTGCCCCCCTCCTCCTATAAAAGGAGCCCCCCTCCTCACTTGTCTCTCACACCTCCTCGTGAAGGATCTCTCTCCCCCTCTAGAATTTATCCCCCATGGTCTCGGACTAGCGAGATACATGTTCTCGGTGGCTATTCGGCAAGAAAGAGTTGTGCTTCCGCTGCATCTCTGGAGCGAGGAGGCGGAGGTTGCTCGGTGCCTCGAACGTGTGTGCGAGCACGGATGCGCTGCTGATTTGCGGCTAGGACTTCCTCTCGATCTTGAGATCGACAAGAGATCGTTTACATCAACCACGAGTTGAACTCGTTAAGCTTTGTCGGTCTTCAAGGGTATGTTCTCTACGGATATACATCCGCCCGCTGTTTGTATCTAATAGATAGATCTTGGTACATAGTTCCCATCGAGGAAATTTTTGTTTTCTATGTCGCGAACCCTACAAAGGGTATCGTGAGCCGGATCTATGCGTAGATGCTTTACACGGGTAGTACACATATGAGTATGTGGGCGATGATGATCATGTTTTTTCTCCTTTGTTGTAATTTTGGATATTGGTGGCATAGTGGGATGAAGCGGCCCGGAAAAACTTTACATGTCCTCGCACATGAGACCTGTTCCACGCTTGACATGCAACTAGTTTGCATAAGTGGCTAGCGGGTGTCTGTCTCTCCTACTATAGTCAATATCTATTTTGCAAGCAAGTTGTCAACAATTTGATTATCCTCGTTGTGGTTCATGTTCGTAGGTAAGAACGGTTCTATCTCGAAAGCCCTAAGCCACTTAAAACTTGCAATGGATAAATTAGAGGCGTCTAGTTTAGATTGTTGCTGGGCTAGTGTTATGATATGGTAGTGTTGTAAGTAGAAGTATGAGATGATACTCTTACAACACACATAGCGTGTAAACTCCATAGACCTTGGATTTGCACATATAGGTATGATAGTGATCATACCACGATGCACATGATAGAGATCATATGCGGGAACCATAACATTTCACTAATAAACATGTGATGTTTGATAGCATCTTATATTGCTTGTTTAGCGCTTTGTTAGCATAATAAGATGATCCCTCATTTAAATATCAAGATAAGAATGTGTTCTTCCTTTAGTATGCACCGATTATGTTTCGTCGCTCCAATACATCACGTGATGATCGGGTGTTCTTGGATCCACGACCATATTTCGGGTGTAAAACAGTTACACACGCGAATACTAAGGTTCTAACTTGGCGAGCCTAGCATGTACAGACATGGCCTCGGAACACGGACCGAAAGGTTAAGCATGAGTCATATAGTTGATATGATGCCCATTTGATGCTCGCCTTTGAAGCTATACCGACTCACGTGATGATCGGACTTGGTATAGTGGATTTGGTTCATGTAATCACCAAAAAGGCACGAGGGATGTCGTTTTTGAGTGGGAGTTCATTCCTAATATGGATTAGTTGAACTCAATCTATCATACACTTAGTCTAACTTTACAAATTTTGTTGTAGATGGCACCACCTGCTTTTAATTTCAATGTGTTCATGGAGAAAGAGAAACTAGCAATGAACGGTAGCAACTTTACCGAATGGGCCATGAATTTGAGGATTCTCCTCTCTGCTGCACAAAAGCAATATGTGCTAGAAGCCGTTAGGCCCCCACCTTTGATGATGCCCCGACGAGGAGAAGAATGTCTATCGACTCGTCAGAGGACCACAACTTAGTTCATTGCGGCATATTGTATGGGCTAGATCCGAACTTCAAAGCGTTCAAAATGGCAATGCATTTGATACAATGGGTGACTTGAAAATGATTTTCGACACACATGTTGTCAGAGAGCTACAACGCTCGTAAAAGTTCTTTAGTCAGCATGATGGAAGAGCACAAATGCTAGTGAGCATGTACTCAAGATGTCGGATTACCGATAAGCTTGTGTCTTGGGAATATCGATTCCCATTGACTTAGGCATCCATCGTGTTCTCGCAGCTCGCCACCTAGCTATAAGAGCTTCGTGATGAACTATAATATGCAAGGCATGAAGAAGTCTCTCCCCGAGCTTCGCCAATGCTTAAACCGCAGTGGAGATCAAAAGGAACATCAAGTGTTGATGATCAATAGGAACACCGGTTTCAAGAAAGACAAGAAGGGAAAACGGAAGGGAAGGCGGCAAGCCGCTGTCGCTGAAAAGAAACCCCGAGTTGGACCTAATTCGATACCGAGTGTTACTATTGTAAGGGACCGCCATCGAAGCGAATCGTCCCAAGTATCCGCGCATAAGAAGGCCAAAGGCAAACAAAGGTATATATGATATACATGTTATTGATGTGTACTTGACTAGTGCTCGCAGTAGCACCTGGGTATTTGATACCGGTTCAGTTGCTAATATTTGTAACTCGAATCAGGGGCTGCGGAACAAGCGACCGCTAGCAAGGGGTGAGGTCAAGATGCGTGTCGGCAATGGATCAAGCGTTGATGTGATCGCCGTCAGAAAGCTACCTCTCCACTTGCCGTCGGGATTAGTTATAAACTTGAATAATTGTTATCTGGTGCATGCACTAAGCATGAACATTGTATCTGGATCGTGTTTGATGCGAAGTGGTTATTCATTTAAATCCGAGAACAATGGTTGTTTCATTTATATGAATGAAATCTTTTATGGTCATGCATCGATGATGAATGGTTTATTTCTTTTAGATCTCGATGATAATGTTACACATATTCATAATGTTGATGTTAAGAAGATTAAACTTAATGATGATATATCCGCATATATGTGGCACTGCCGTCTAGGTCATATTGGCGTCAAACGCATGAAGAAGCTCCATTCGGATGGACTTTTGGAATCACTTGATTATGAATCATTTGATACATGTGAGCCATGCCTTATGGGCAAGATGACTAGAATGCCGTTTTCCGGTTCAATGGAACGGGCGACAGATTTGTTGGAAATCATACATTCTGATGTATGTGGTCCAATGAGTGTGTCGGCGTGAGGTGGATATCGTTATTTTGTTACTTTCACAGATGATGTGAGTAGATACGGTTATATCTACTTGATGAAACACAAGTCTGAAACCTTTGAAAAGTTCAAGGAATTTCAAAATGAAGTGGAAAATCATCGTAATAGAAAGATCAAATTTCTACGGTCCGACCGTGGAGGTGAGTATCTGTTAAATTCTGAGTTTAGCACTCACATGAAAGAGTGTGGAATTGTTTCACAACTCACACTGCCGGAACACCACGTAGAAATGGTGTCGGAACGTCGAATCGCATTTCTTTATTAGATATGGTTCGATCTATGATGTCTCTGACGGACTTGCCGTTGTCATTTTGGGGTCATGCACTAGAAACTGCTGCATTCACTTTAAATCGGGCACCATCTAAATCCGTTGAAAAGACACCGTATGAATTGTGGTTTGGAAACAAACCTAAGCTGTCTTTTCTTAAAGTTTGGGGATGCGATGTTTATGTGAAGAAACTTCAACCGGATAAACTCGAACCCAAAGCGGAAAAATGCGTCTTCATAGGATACCCTAAGGAAACTATTGGGTATTCCTTCTATCACAGATCCGAGGGCAAGGTTTTTGTTGCCAAGAATGGATCCTTTCTAGAGAAAGAGTTTCTCGCGAAAGGTGTGAGTAGTCGGAAGGTAGAACTCGAAGAGGTCATTGAACCTTCTCTTTAAAGTATGGCGAGTAGCGCAGCGCCGAAAGTTGTTCCGGAGTTGGCTCCACCTGTTGAAGAGGGAACTAATGATAATGATCATGAAACTCCGAAAGAGAGTACTACCAAACCTCGCAGGTCAAGCAGGACGCGTGCAGCTCCCGAGCTGTACGGAAATCCTGTCATGAATTTCATGGTTGATGAAAATGATGACCCTGCGACGTATGAAGAAGCAATGATGAGCCCGGATTCCAACAAATGGTTAGAAGCCATGAAATTCGAGATGGAATCCATGTATGAAAATCAAGTTTGGAACTTGGTGGAATTACCTCACGACCGAAAGGCCGTGGAGAACAAATGGATTTTCAAAAGGAAAATTGATGCTGATGGTAATGTGACCGTCTATAAAGATCGACTTGTCGCAAAGGGGTTTTGACAAATTCAAGGAGTTGACTACGATGAGACATTCTCTCCCATAGCGATGCTAAAGTCAGTTAGGATTATGTTAGCAATTGCTGCATATTTCGATTATGAGATATGGCAGATGGATGTCAAAACCGCGTTTCTCAATGGTAATATTGAAGAAGAGTTGTATATGATACAACCAAAGGGTTTTTTCGATCCTAAGGATGCTAACAAGGTGTGCAAGCTTCAGCGATCCATCTATGGATTGAAGCAAGCATCACGAAGTTGGAATCTCCGCTTTGATGAGGTGATCAAAGAGTTTGGATTTGTCCAAACTTATGGAGAATCTTGTATTTACAAGAAAGTGAGTGGGAGCAATGTGGCATTTCTAATATTATATGTGGATGACATATTATTGATCGGAAATGATATAGATCTTTTAAACAGTGTTAAAAGTTATCTAAACAAAGAAATTTTCAATGAAGGACCTAGGTGAAGCGTCATACATATTAGGCATAAAGATCTATAGAGATAGATCTAGGCGCCTAATAGGGCTATCGCAAAGTACATACCTTGATAAGATTTTAAAGAAGTTTAAAATGGACTGAAGTAAGAAGGGGTTCTTACCTATGTTGCAAGGCAAGACATTGAGTAAGACTCAAAGTCCGGCTTCATGGAAGAAAGAGAGATAATGGACAAAGTCCCCTATGCTTCAGCCATAGGCTCTATAATGTACGCCATGCTATGTACAAGACCGGATGTGGCACATGCTATTAGTTTGACTAGTAGGTACCAATCGGATCCAGGTTCGGAACACTGGATAGCGGTCAAGAATATCCTTAAGTACTTACGAAGAACTAAGGATATGTTTCTTGTATACGGAGGTGAAGAAGAGCTCGTCGCTAAGTGTTATGTTGACGCTAGCTTTGACACTGATCCGAATGACTCTAAGTCTCAATCCGGACACGTTTTTCTCATGAATGGCGGAGCGGTTAGTTGGAGGAGATCCAAACAACCTGTGGTAGCGGGATCAACAACGAAGGCCGAATATGTTGCTTCTTCAGAAGCGGCTCAGGAAGCAGTTTGGATGAAGGAGTTCATATCCGAACTAGGAGTGGTTGCAAACGCGTTGGACCCAATGGTGATCTATTGTAACAACAATGGTGCCATTGCCAATGCCAAAGAACGAAGGTCTCACAAGCATTCCAAGCATATTAAGCGCCGGTTTCACTCCATCCGCGAACATGTCAAGGATGGAGATATAAAGATTTGTAAAGTACATACGGATCTCAATGTAGCAGATCCGTTGATTAAAACTCTCCCTAGAGCAAAACATGATCAACACCAGAACTCAATGGGTGTTAGATTTATCACTATGTAACTAGATTATTGTCTCTAGTGCAAGTGGGAGACTGAAGGGAATATGCCCTGAGAGGCAATAATAAAGTGTTTATTATGTGTATTCCAAGTATATGATAGACGTTTATTTTGCATGCTATAATTGTATTAATACGGAAACGTTAATACATGTGTGTTTAATAAACAAAAGAAAGTTCCTAGTTATGCCTCTCTCATAAATAGCTCGTTGATTAACAAGATGATCAAGGTTTCCTGATCATGGACATTGGATGTTGTTAATAACGGGATCACAACATTAGTGTAATGATGTGATGAACATTCATCCGAAGTATAGCATTACGATCGAAGTCATTGAGTTTATATTTCTATAACAACTTATGAAGTGATCCTAATCCTTAGACCATGAGATCATGTCAATCACTAACACCGGAAGAGTTTCTTGATAACATCAAACGTCACACCGTAACAGGGTGATTATAAAGATGGATTCAAAACTAATAAAGTGTTATGTTGAGGCTCATGGATCGAGAGTGGAATTTGTTCATCCCGATGACGGATAGATATACGCTGGGCCCTCTCGGTGATATCACATTGATTAGCTTGCAAGCAAGTGATTGATCACTAGAATGTTATATCACGGGAACGAGAAAAGAGTGCATGTCGGTAACGAGATCAAACTAGGTATGGAGATACCGATGATCGAATCTCGTACATGTAATATATCGTGAAACAAAGGGATTAAGATACTAGCGTAAAACGTTCTGACGATCACAAGAAAGTCATCGTTGAATGTGTGGGAGTCGGTATGGGTCTCTAGATCCCGCTTCTGATTATTGATCCGAGAGGGGTCTCAATCATGTCCGCATTATTCACGAACCGTAGGGTGACACACTTAAGAGACACCGACATCCAATTGGAGCAAATGTTTCATGCCGAAAGAATAAACAAGCGCAGGAATTTATTTCACTAGATACAAACAAAGTTTTGGGTGAAATTGCATAAAGTGGTTATGCATGTGAAATGGAATTCTAGCAAGGGTTATTGTGAATGTTTGTCATTAAAGTAATTGACAAAATTCTGAATAAAATAAAAGAGTTTTATTTAATGAGAGTTTGCATTAAATTTGGTGGAAATTTAATGGGAATTTGAGTGGACTTTGAGTGGAGAAAATTGAAGGGCCGTTTTGTGAGTGGAGTGTCCACCCACATGAATGAAAGAGGGGAGGGGGGCAGCCCCATGGCCGGGCGGCCACCCCTTGGGTGCCCCTCCTCACTTGTCTCTCACACCTCCTCGTGAAGGATCTCTCCCCCTCTAGAATTTATCCCCCATGGTCTCGGACTAGCGAGATACATGTTCCTGGTGGCTATTCGGCAAGAAAGAGTTGTGCTTCCGCTGCATCACTGGAGTGAGGAGGCGGAGGTTGCTCGGTGCCTCGAACGTGTGTGCACGGATCTTGCGCTGATTTGCGGCGCTAGGACTTCCTCTCGATCTTAAGATCGGCAAGAGATCGTCTACATCAACCACGAGTTGAACTCGTTAAGCTTTGTCGGTCTTCAAGGGTATGTTCTCTACGGATATACATCTGCCCGTTGTTTGTATCTAGTAGATAGATCTTGGTACATAGTTCCCATCGAAGGAAATTTTTTGTTTTCTATGCTGCGAACCCTACAAGAAGTGCCAGAAAGACCCACATCACCCATGGCGAAAGATGCAGTAGTAGATATCAAACCAGGCCTCTGAAAGTAAGAACGAGAGCACCGTGCAGCAGCAACAATGGCCTTACCCCTGGGAGTCTGTGGACTATGGTTGAAAGGCGTGACTGCAAACACAGGCATAGCAGAAACCTTGTTGACCTGAGGACCACCCACAGCTGTCTGGGAACTCGCATTATCAATCTCCATCTGATTCCCCTGAGTCCGGGTAGTGGTATCATCAGTAGAAGGGTCCTTCTCCTTCTGTCCCGTACCATCGTACTCATCTGAATCATCTCCCTTACGCCTCCAGAACATAGGGGTAAAAGTAGTATCAGGGGAGAAGTCTGTGGACTCCTGGCGAAAGGTAAAGTCATAGCCCTTCAGCTTCAGAGTAGCAGTGATACCAATGAAAGGACCTCTGGCATCAACACTCTTCTGCAGCGCATTTGGGTTCATCATTGCCACAAAAATACGCACAATATTGCGACTATACAGCGCCGGTAAATCCACATCCACTGTCGTACCTAGAAGAGAGCCAACTGCCCACAAACCATGGAAGTGTCGGATGGTATGAGGAACACCCTCCACATGAACCCACACCTGAGGTAATACAAACTTTGGCTGAATATCCTGCATCTCCCAATCACTGATAACAATCCGAGCATTGTGAGAAGGAACCGGCATCTGAATGCCATCGACACGCTGTAAATCCGCAAAAGAAGGAAAGCTTACAAGAAAAGAATCATCACCATGCGGGAGGGCCTCCCATTTCCACTGAGTAATGAGAGGGAAAATCCGTGTCATCTGAGATTCAATGACATCCGCAGGCACCACCGCACCCACCATAGTCACCTTAGCCGTCGGTGTACACTTTGGTGCCAAGTTTGCCTTGAAGATGCTATTAGGCAACTGATTGAAGAGAGTATCTTCCGTACCATTCCCTGCCACAATCATCGTAGGCTTGGGCAATTTCAGCGTTGGACACTTGGCGGTGGGATGAGCAGAGTTATTACAAACCAAATAGTAGTGTTGAACCGGACAGTTTTTAGAAGCATGAGTATCACCAGACCACTTCCAGCACTTCACCATCTTCTTGGCCTTCCCCAGATCAGCCTGACCAGAAGAATCCACTATAGCAAACGCGGGTGTTGAAACAGCAGAAACCAGCGGCACTGGCATACTCATGGCCGGAAGACCATACATCATGCCGGGTGACTGGAGCACTGGCGGTGGCTGGAACTGAGGCTGGAGAATCTGCTGCGTAGGCACCGCAGGTGGCTGCGGCTGTGCTCCCTGCACATTCTTCTTCTTCTTACATTTATTCCGTGGCACCACAAGATCAGACACAGCAACGGGAGGTTGCGAAAATTGCGGAAACATCTGCTCATATTGCTGAGGCAGAATAATAGGTGGAAAAATAGGCCTAGCAAAATTCATTGATGGCTGGAAGAGCTGCCCTAGAGGTTGAGCGGCGAACCCCGATGGACCCGCAGGTCGGAACGGCGGTTGAAGAGGTCTGAAGGGCAATGGGTGGACCATCCCAATCTGTTCTCCTCCAGACAGAGAAGAACCGTACTGCATCGTCGAGCTGGCAGCAGCCGTCGCAGCAGTATTTCCACCCCCCGTCGGAGGTACAGAAGGAGCAGCCGGCGCAGCAGTTCCAAGGCACGCCGACGCAGCAGGCAGGTGCGGCCCGGCCATCAGAATACATGCGAAGGACGGCGACCCCGGTGTCCTGAAGGTGCGGGAGCTAGGGCAGATGAAAGTCGATGGCGGCGTGTAGAGAAGAACCGCTTCGGGAGCTGTCGAGAGAACAAAAAGCGCTAGAGGGATCGGTCTCTGAAGACGCGGTGCGCACCTACGTCCCGTCCCCGACCCCACTAGGGCAGAGTCCCACCTTGCGCCGAAACCGATTGTGGACCTGCCTGTCCCCATAACTGGCGCAACAGAGGTACCACCCGACCCCTCCACGTCCGCCGCCAACAACGGAAGGAAGTCCGCGAGAACAGGAGGCGGCGTCACCCGACGACTCGACAGAGGAGCGCGCCACCCCATGCGCAGACGGTGCGACAACCGCAGGCCCATCGGCGATGACGAGAAGCACCGGCGATCGCCCGCTGCCGGACCAGACGACGTGGGTGAGATCGATCTTGCATGGCGAGGAGATCCAACTCTAGGCGAACGCCGTCCCTTCCGGCATTCCCAGTAGCGCGAGGCCTGGGAGGGGTAGCCCGCGACCTCCCAGAAAGACTGCAGAGAACTCTGGCGGTCCTTGCAACGAGCCACTATCGTCCATTCTCCGTCATCTAGAGCCTCCTCTGCCACCTGGATCGAGACATGATCCCCGAGATCTGACAGCCTGCTGAAACGACTGCCGAGAATAGTGCCAGATTCCGACCTGCGGCCAGCAGGTGGCGCCTCCATGGCGGCTACCGGCAGCGGTAGATGCTGGTGGCGCGGTGCCCTTAGATCTCCATCATCCTTTAACTAGTTCAACTCTTGGCAAAAATTAGTTCATGTAGTGATATGATAACTTGGCCGTGACCTAACCATGACATAGCTAGACCTTCTATCGGTAGCCCTCTTATGCACCAAGAGCAGCCACACCTGGATAACAACTATGAGGTCATGGTTAGGTCCACCGGGATATCATATCACATAGCTAGACCTTCTATCGGTAGCCCTCTTATGCACCAAGAGCAGCCACACCTGGATAACAACTATGAGTCTTATGACATGTATGATAAGATTCATCTGCCTGTCCTATTTTATGTAACCAGAGTATGGGTCGAATACACTATCATAGCGGCAAAATAAACCTATAACTAACCTAAAGGTGGAAAGGAGGATGTGTTATGCGTTTTTACCGCCATGAGCGCCAAGGAGGAATGTGACCACCATCGGTGCCAGAGAGAAGAGGAGGTTATCTGCAGCCAACGAGGAAGGATATCGAGTCGTTGCTAGAGAAGAGCGGATGTGATCCACTTCCATATAGGAAGATTAGGGTGAGCCACTACCAACAACAACAAGGAGGGTCAATACCACTGCCAATGCCTAAAATAAAGGTGGGGATATTTCCTACTCTAGAGACTCGAGTGAAGCAATACGGGTAGGCTACACTAGCGCATATCAAAAATTTCTACCACGTAAACCAGGATTACTGTTGTCATAGATCACGGGATTACCACTAGACGCGCAGTTGCGGAATTGATGAAGCGCGTCGAGGCAGTGCAGACGTTCCACGTCTCCTCCTTGTCCTCGTCCCACGAGCAGCTCCCCTTGCGCGGCTCGTCCAAGCGCTACAGATGCAGCGCCTCCGAGGTATCCACACATATAGGGTGGAAACGTCAAACACCGGACTGCTAGGTCCGCGCGCGTGACATAGGCGTGAGGAGTGGCGGCTGGGTGGAATGATCTGAGGTCTAACCCTGGTCAGCTCGCCCCACCCTCTCTTATATAGGCGTCCCTAGTGGGCTTCTACATTAGCAACCCATTAGTATCCTAAGCCTGGTATAATTCGGATCCAGTCCTCATTAGGCTTCCAGCCCCTTAAGTGTGTGACCCTATAGGTTCATATGCGTATAGACATGACACAAATACACTTATGCTGTCAATAGTTGGTAGCGGCCTCTAGCAAGACGTGCCAACTCCTAAACGCATACAAAGATCATATCGGACGAACCATCACAAGGTTTAGTACATGTCTTTCCCTTTGCCTCACGATATTTGGTCTAGCTCCAAGCTGACCTCCCTTTCTCGATACCGTGATTCGGAATCCCTTTACTAGGTTAACTCTTAACCATATGTAGCACGGCCATGCATTTCTAGATCCGATCACTCGAGGGGCCCAGAGATATCTCTCTCAAGTAGAGAGGGGCAAATCCCATCTTGATTGACCATGCCTTGCAGCATTGCTTCAGGACAAACCCGAAAGCTACCTTTATAACTACCCAGTTACGATGCAGCGTTTGATAGCCCCAAAGTAGGTCGATCCACATCTCAAGTACATGCGACAATCTCAGGTCTAAGGACAAAACGTACACGATTTGTAGAGAGAGAGCTGCAACTAATTTCCAGTCTCAAGTTGGGTCAGTCCAACCCCATGTTCATAACATGTGTCCACATCATTGGTTTGACATCTCCATGTCTATGACTTGCGAAACATAGTCATCAACCAATCGATGTGCTAGTCTAATATTCACGTGTGTCCTCACATGAACTCCGACTAGGGACAAATATTAATTAACCATACAAGTAAAGAGTTTCACAAACAATTCACATAATTGCCAATCAATACAAGTTGCCTGATATGGATATTCAAGGAACATTACAATAACTCATGGATACATATGAAATATAATCATCTCTATGATTGCCTCTAGGGCATATTTCCTTCAGTCTCCCACTTGCACTAGAGTCAATCTAAAATGTATCTAATACCAATTGCTCTTGTGTGCGCTTCATGCGCAGGCTGTGGGAGAGGCTTAGTCAAGGGATCAACAACATTTGAGTCTGTATGTATTTTGCATATCATGACACTACCATCCTCAACGAACTCTCGAATCTGATGGTAACGCATGCGAATATGTTTGTTCTTCTGGTGCTGCCTAGGTTCCTTGTCCTGTGCAATAGCACCATTGTTGTCACAATAAACGTCCAAGGGATTGGACGAACCCTAAACCACACCGAGAGCGATCGGGAAATTCCTAATCCAAACAACTTCCTTTAGTGCCTCCGAGGCAGCAATATATTTAGCTTCTGTTGAAGAGGAGGTTACCGTATCTTTCTTGGAACTTTTCCAGCTCACAACACCACCATTCAATACAAACACATAACCTGATTGCAATTTCGAATCATCTGAGTTGTTAAGGTAACTCGCATCTGTGTAACCCTTTACACTGAGTTCATCCTCACCTCCATAAACTAGGAACACATCCTTAGTCCTTTTCAAGTACTTAAGGATGTTCTTTACCGTTGTCCAGTGACCTTCACCTGGATCAGCCTAGTATCTGCTCGTAACACTTAGAGCATAGGAAACATCTGGGCAAGTACATATCATTGCATACATGATGGATCCAATAGCCGAAGCATATGGAACTCTGCTCATGCGCTCACGCTCATCAGTAGTCGAAGGACACTGAGTCTTGCTGAGTTTAATGCCGTGAGACATGGGCAAGAACCCCTTCTTAGCCTCTTCCATGCTGAACCGTTTCAACACTTTGTCAATGTATGTACTCTGGCTTAATCCAATTAGCCTCCTTGATCTATCTCTATAGATCTTGATGCCCAGAATATATGCCACTTCTCCCAAGTCCTTCATCGAAAAACTATTTTCCAATGAGGTCTTAACAGACTCGAGCATAGGAATGTCATTTCCAATCAGCAATATGTCATCTACATATAAGATTAGAAATACCAGCGCTCTCCCACTTTCCTTCTTGTAAACACAAGGTTCTTGTTCGTTTTTGATGAAGCCAAACTCCTTTACAACTTCATCAAATCGAATATTCCAACTCCGAGATGCTTGCTTTAGCCCATAAATGGACTTCAGAAGTTTGCATACCTTTCCAGCATTATTTGGATCGACAAAACCTTCGGGCTGCATCATATACACGTCCTCAGTTAGGATTCCATTTAGGAAAGCCATCTTGACATCCATCTGCCATATTTCATAGTCGAAATGTGCAGCAATGGCTAGAATAATCCGTATAGATTTAAGCATTGCTACGAGCGAGAAAGTCTCGTCGTAGTCAACTCCTTGAACTTGTCGAAAACCTTTTGCAACAAGTCGAGCTTTATGGATGTGAACATTTCCATCCATATCAATCTTCTTTTTATAGATCCATTTGCACTCGATGGATTTAAAACCATCAGGCAGGTCAACCAAGTTCCAAACTTGATTGTATTCCATGGACTCTATCTCGGATCTCATGGCGATCAGCCATTTCTCAGAGTCTGGGTCCACCATCGCTTCTGCATTGGTCTTAGGCTTATCATTTTCTAACAATAATAATTCTCGCGCTTCGCGGAGCCTCGCCGACCTTCATGGTTGTGGTGCTTCTGTTGCCACAAGTTCCTCAACTTGTTCTGCTACAATAGCATCACTCGTAGAAGCATCCCCAACTGGCTCATCTTGAACTTCTTCAAGTCGCACCGACCTTCCACTCGTTCCCTTTGTGAGAAGCTCCTTTCTCTAGGAAAACACCGCTACGAGCGACAAACACTTTGCCCTCTTTTCGGTTGTAGAATTAATATCCTAAGGTTTCCCTCGGATATCCCACGAAAATGCATTTATCCGATTTGGGTGTTAGCTTGTCCAACTGAAGTCGCTTGAAAAATGCATCACAACCCCAAATCTTTTAGAAAAGACAAACTGGGATTCTTTCCAGTCCACATCTCATATGGTGTCTTAACTACGGATTTAGATGGTACCCTATTAAGTGTGAAAGCTGTCGTTTCTAGAGCGTAACCCCAAAATGAAAATGGCAAATCCGACTAGCTCATCATCGATCGAACCATGTCCAACAAAGTTCGATTATGCCGTTCAGAGACCCCGTTCCTTTGAGGCGTTCTGGGCAGCGTAATTTTGTGGAACAATTCCACAACTCTTAAGATGATCGCTAAACTCGTGACTCAAATATTCACCTCCACGATCAAATCGCAAGGACTTTATTTTCTTGCCACGTTGATTCTCTACTTCACTCTGAAACTCCTTGAACTTTTCAAAAGTTTCAGACTTATGCCTCAGCAAGTAGACATAACCATATCTACTGAAATCATCAGTGAAAGTAATGAAGTAGTAATATCCTCCTCTGGCTGTCGTGCTCATTGGTCCACATACATCAGTATGTATGAGTTCCAACAAGTCTTTCGCTCTCTCGGGTAAACCCGAAAAAGGCGACTTGGTCATATTTCCAAGTAAACAACCCTGACATGTCTCGTATGATTCAAAATCAAACGAAGTTAGAAGACCATCACCATGGAGCTTCTTCATGCGCTTTTCACTTATATGCCCCAAACGACAATGCCATAAATAGGTAGGACTCAAATCATTTGGCCGAAGCCTTTTAGCACTAACATTGTAAACAAATGCATCATCAAGATTTAAAATAAATAACCCATTCACAATGGGAGAATTAGCCATAAACATATCATTCTTAGAGATTACACAACCATTGTTTGCACTCGCGAATGAATAACCATCCCTCATCAAACATGAAGGTGATAAAATGGTTCGACCCATACTAGGAATGTAATAACAATTATTCAACTCCATAATAAATCCTGACAGAAGCTGAAGTTGCATGACGCCGACGAACAATGCAGCAACCTTGCTTTATTTCCGACGCAAAAATACACTTCGCCTTTCTGCACTTCTCTAGTCCTTATTAGCCCCTGCATCGAATTGCAAATATGAGCAACCGATCCGGTATCAAATACCCAAGAGTTAACATAGGAATCAGCGAGAAGAATGTCCACAACATTTACAACATGCGTACCTAAGTGGGAAGTACTCTTACTTCCACTCTTCTTCAAAGAAGCCTGGTACTTGCTGCAGTTTCTCTTCGAGTGGCCATGTTCATGACAAAAGAAGCACTCAGTGTCTTCTACAGGTCCAGCCTTTTGCTTGGGTGCAGGCTTAGGGATCGTATCCTTAGCCTTGCCCTTCTTCTTCCAAGAATTACCCTTTCTCTTGAAGCTAGGCTTGTTCTGCACAACCATCACATGGCTATGCCCTGCACACTTCTTCATGTCACTTTCTGTTGTTTTCAGCATCCCGCATAACTCATTAAGGCCCTTCTCCACCCCATGCATATGGTAGTTCAAAATGAACTTCCCATAGCTGGATGGAAGAGACGCCAAAATGAAGTCAGTGGCCAACTCTTGGCCTAGTGGAAAACCAATCTTTTCCAAAGTCTGACTGTAACCAACCATTTTGATCACATGGGGGCCTACAGCTGCTCCCTCTGCTAGCTTGCATTCTACAAAGGACTTGGAAACATTGTACCTCTCAGTCCTTGCCTGATCTTGGAACATGTCCTTAAGCGCGACGATCATATCGTACGCTTCCTGATCCTCAAACTTCTTTTGGAGTTCAGGTTCCATGCATGCAAGCATAAGACATCTAACCTCAAGAGAATCATCACATGCTCTCTTGTAGGCGTTCTTTAGGGCAGCAGATGCATTATCAGCAGGTTCATCGGGGATTGGGGTATCCAGAACCGTTTCCTTTTATCGACACGAGAACGATTCTCGTGTTACCGATCCGAATAGTTTGTTCCATTTAGTTTATCTTTGTCAAGAATCGAACGCAAAGAGAAAGGTGATGCAGTGTTCGGTGCAATTGATCTACAACAGAAAACATGCAAAATACTAAGCCATGTAACCATGAAAGAGTAAAACATATTAAACAATTTAATAGCATATACTCCCACTTAAATCAGCATCCCTCAATTGATACTAAGTGATTCAAGATCCACAATTAACATGTCGACTAGTGAGCTTTAGCATCACTGCTAGAAGACAAGGTAAATCGGTAAGCAACACTTGCTAATCATATCACATATGACTCTTGTTGTTGGGTGACATCTCTATGTCAAAACTAGGCGCCCAACCTTTATGCCCCAAGGTCCTTAACTGTTAAGATGACCTTGTCAAGCTCACCAACCCTTATGCGTGTAGGTATCTGATACAAACCCATCCAGCCAAGGAAAACCGCGGCACCCTAATTTCATAGGCCCACCAACGATTGTACAGGGCATAGGATGGTGCAAGGTTTGGTTGGGAGGGCATAGTTGAACTTAAACTTTGTGAGGGATCGTTCTACTTCTATCATCTAAGCATGCATAGTAGTAAAAAGCATAAGAATAGCATTCACAATGGATGTGACACAGTATGGCCCATGTTCTCATGGTGATCTCCATCGCCATAGAAGCTGTCCACCATGATGATCTCCATCTTCATGTTCCATGTGAGCCATCTTCCAAGTGATGAGTCCTCCAAGAACTAATACAAGCTATTACTCCTAGCAGTTAGTAATCAAAATTACATAGTATTAGGATCATCACAAGTTGGCACGCAGGCCATTACAATAAATGACAACACATATGGCTCCAACTGTGTTGCCCTACTCACGACACGCAGGTCATGAAATTTTTTATACATGCATCACATACATATATGGGCCATACTGATCACATACATCCTGCAAAAACAAGTTATGCATATAATCGCATTCTACCGGATCATGTGACATCGCATCACCTAGTTACCTAAACGAGATACAAAAGGGGCTACGATTAGGGGGGGTCTAGGAGGTCTCCCCCTGCGGGGTTCGAAGGGGCATCGCAATTTTCTTTAAGGATTTTGATCGGCAAATCAAATTTACCATATACCGACTATTGTTTCGATCCGATCAAACTCCTTTGATCACGGTACATCGATTTTAGATCTAGGTTCCGATTCGACCAATCATATTGATATTCGCGTGATTCAACAGGATTTATGTGTCACTGTCTACCCCGATGGCGGAAGCCGACTGGTAGGGGTAAGTCGTTCGACAACCTCAGAATTACGATCACGGAAAGCAAGATCATAGATCAATCCTGAACCACCGCCATATAAACGATCACATCATTCATATCAATCTACATATCACCATATGCAAACATCCCGAACCTATAACTGAACAGCATCGGCTCTCATACCACTGAAGGGATACGGGTAGGCTATACTAGCGCAAATCAAAATTTTCTACCGTGTAAACCAGGATTACTGTTGTCATAGATCATGGGATTACCACTAGATGCTAGCTTGAATTGATGAAGCGTCGGCGATCTGCGGACGTTCCACGTCTCCTCCTTGTCCTCGTCCCACGAGCAGCTCCCCTTGCGCGGCTCGTCCAAGCGCTACAGATGCAGCGCCTCCGAGGTATCCACACGTATAGGGTGGAAACGTCAGACGCCGGACTGCTAGGTCCGCGCGCGTGACACATGCGTGAGGGGTGGAGGCTGGGTGGAATGATCTGAGGTCTAACCCTGGTCAGCTCGCCCCACCCTCTCTTATATAGGCGTCCCTAGTGGGCTTCTACATTAGCAGCCCATTAGTAGCCTAAGACTGGTCTAATTCGGATCCATTCCTCATTAGACTTCCAGCCCCTTAAGTGTGTGACCCTATAGGTTCATATGCGTATATACATGACACGAATACACTTATTCTGTCAATAGTTGGTATCGGCCTCTAGCAAGACGTGCCAACTCCTAAACGCATACAAAGATCATATCGGACGAACCATCACAAGGTTTAGTACATGTATTTTCCTTTGCCTCACGATATTTGGTCTAGCTCCAAGCTGACCTTCCGTTCTCGATACCGTGATTCGGAATCCCTTTACTAGGTTAACTCTTAACCATATATAGCACGGCCATGCATTTCTGGATCCGATCACTCGAGGGGCCAGAGATATCTCTCTCAAGTAGAGAGGGGCAAATCCCATCTTGATTGACCATGTCTTGCAGCATGCTTTAGGACAAACCCGAAAGCTACCTTTATAACTACCCTGTTACGGTGCAGCATTTGATAGCCCCAAAGTAGGTTGATCCACATCTCAAGTACATGCGACAATTTCAGGTCTAAGGACAAAACGTACACGATGTGTAGAGAGAGAGCTGCAACTAATTGCCAGTATCAGGTTGGGTCAGTCCAACCCCATGTTCATAACATGTGTCCACATCATTGGTTTGACATCTCCATGTCTATGACTTGCGAAACATAGTCATCAACCAATCGATGTGCTAGTCTAATATTCACATGTGTCCTCACATGAACTCCGACTAGGGATAACTATTAAATAACCATACAAGTAAAGAGTTTCACAAATAATTCATATAATTGCCAATCAATACAAGTTGTCTGATATGGATATTCAAGGAACATTACAATAACTCATGGATACATATGAAATATAATCATCTCTATGATTGCCTCTAGGGCGTATTTCCTTCATCGAGGTGGGGCGACTAGCGGTTAGTGAGTTTTGCGATGTCACTAAAACGCGTGGCCACCTGACATCTCTAGCGGAGATCCCGCCAAGAACCCTCATCTCCCTTGAGATTCATGGGCCTAGTGTTGCAGAGTCACTCGGCTGCCACTCTTGCATATTTTGGGTAAAATGATTGTACACAGCTTATTAGTATGAGTACTATATTTATATCTCTGATACGGATAATACCAAACTAGCTACTAGTTTATCCTCTCTTCGTTATTTAGTCTTGTTGATAAATATGATCAAAGTTATTTTTATTATCTCCCATCTGTATGACTCATTGCATGAGAGACCAGCTCTGCCTAGTTTCATGTAAATGGATCGAGCGGTCTAGTTTAATTTGCGTATTTGGAAGTAGTTGTAGAAGATTGTTCTAGCCCTTTAGACCGGCCTAAATTAGTTTGGAAATTAATTAACCATTGGTCAGTAGACAATGATCAAATACATCGACCTTTTGGATGAGAATAATCACAACAGAGAATAATCACATACACATGTCAAATCCCTATCAACCAAACAACCATAAATAATACTATTGTTGCATATTTTATAGTCTGTGCCTCCTTCATCTAGACACATGTCGGATCCCTCAGGACCCACCGGGTCTCTTCATAACCTGGAGTGCTTACTTCATCTTTTGTAGTCTGTGCCTCCTTCATCTAAGGCATCTCTAACCGTTCTTTAAAAAACATTTAGAGTAAAAATCGGCAGAAGATGCACCTAACCGATCCTAAAAATGGTTAGAGGAGTAAATCGTTACTCATCGTAGGAGTAAAATTGGCCTCCGATGAGTAACCAATTTAGAGAAAAACTCCGGCCTCCACCATATTGCACCCATCTCGTTGACGTCGCCAGCGGTGACCACCATACTCCGCCGCTGCCACCCCGGTTCCTGCACCGCCCTCTAGGCCACCTCTCTTTCGCTCGCCACTTCTCAGCGTCGCCAGTTTCAACGAGGGGGTCGAGTTTTCCCGGCCGCCTCCCCTATTTCTTACAATTCAGCCTCCGTCGGCGTCGATGGGACGACGTGTCCTCTACTTCGCTGACGAGGAGGGCCACTACTTCAGCGGGTTCCATTCTTCCCGCTTGCCGGCCAACTCCCGCACGCCAAGGGGAGCTCCGCCGGCGGCCCCGTCCTGCTTCTGCGCATCGGCCCCGTCTTACTTCTGCACGCCATGGGGCAGTTCGTCGTTGGCCCTTTCCTGCGCCAACACTCCAAGGTGAGGGATTCTCCATGTCCTGGCCCTGCTCCGACCGCCAGCGGCTAGAAATTGAAGTTCAATATCAACTTCCCTTGGTAATATCGTCAACTCGAATTTGGATGGTTGCAATTTCTGACTGGCTGTTGGCTAGCTCTGCCATGAGGTACATATAGATGAGTATAAATTAGAGCTTTGCACCGCGCCGCTGAATTTTGGCTAGCTATTGCAAACTTGGCTAGAATTTTTTGTTCATGGAAGACGTAAAGTGTTCGACGAAATGTATGAGCTAAATTTTATTTTTAGGGAGTTAAGTTTTGAGGATCGGTTCGGTACCGCTTTCTTTTAGAGGAGTTCTTTTACTCCTCTAAGTTTTAGGAGTCGGTTTACTCCTCTAAAGTTTTGAGGATCGGTTAGAGATGCCCTAAGATACTTGAGAGGAGGATATATTATTCACTCTTTGTGTCGTCCCGGCAAAATAGCGGAGATTTCTACACCACACCGATAATAAGTCCTAACCGCTCTTCTCGAAAAAAAATTGATTGTCCTCAGATCATCTCTAGCAGATAACGCATCCGGACCCGTCCCGCAAAATAACCGCCCATTTGCGGTACGAGGCAAAAAAAAAGTGGCCTTTCCAGATACCCTAAAACGTACCGCATCCAGATTTTTTTGCGGTTCCCCGCAAAAGCTCGCTTCCGTGCTGCATATATACCATATGGAGGGCTCGCGATGCGGTTCACCGCATCCCGACGCTTCGGTTGGCGGGAGGGAAATTTCCCCTCTCCTACATCCTGCTCAGCCGCCACCATCGCCGATATGCCGCCGGCGGCCATTTCCACCCCACTCCCCTCTCTATCCTCCTCCCATCACTCTGTCTCTCCTCCCCACATCCATGGCGAGACCCAATCTAAACTACTACGAGGCCTTGATGTTCGCTCACCACGACATCCTCGCACTGTCTCGTGCGATGCTTCTGGTCGGCTTCGTGCTCAGCTACTTCGGGGTGCCGGTGGTGCCGGTTATGTGCGGTGCTGATTTGGCTCGCCGGATCGAGGAGCGCTGACGCCAACTGCCGGAATGGAAGAGGGAAGTGGCCCGATACGCACCAGCGAGCTCATACTAGCGTAAGCGATTCAAGAAGGAGTGGACGGCGACGCTTGCCCCCTGCCTCGATCACAGGCACGAGGTCCACCCCGACCTCTGCAACCCCGAAGGGAGGGCGCGATTCTGGGCCGTTCGTGGCTGCACGATTTACACTGCAATCAACGACGCACTCCGAGAATAGTTCCAGAGCGAGGCGAACTGCGCCGGAATCATCGAGATTTCTGACCGCGGTAGCGACGCCGCGGAAGATGACAGCGGAAGCAAGATCATGGATTAGGTTTTACTTTAATCGTTTGTTGTCAGAAGCTAGCCGCTGAATTATGTCGCTAAAAACTAATATCTATGACCAAATTCTGTTAGATTTATTGTCTGAACACTGAATTGTGTGATTTGAGATAAAAATTTGTTTTGCGACACATGCGATGGAGCGAAACAGATACGATATACCTGATCCCTAAAAAAGAGTATTCGGTTTTGCGGTATACTATACGGCATCTGCTCTATCATGGCTTTTTTTTACACCGTGAACGCGAGATATGGTTCACCGCAAAACAAATTTTGCGGGATGGCCGGATGATATCTGCTTAGCTAGACACTGTAGGAAAATACTGAATTACTGACGACGCCTTCTGCACAAGTTATCCAAGCGACGACGTACGAGCGCTGAAACAGTTCGTCGACCTCATTTTCGATGACGCATCTAAGGCTACACACCCGCAGGTATACTCTGATGGAACACGATGAGTGAGAGCTAGTGCGTACGTCGTGAACCATGCCTATCTTGTTCCCAAACGAACTCACTTCTGAATGTTGCTACCATGAGCAGCTGCGCAATCCCCACCCGCGGGTCCCCATCCGTCCTCGAGCGGCGCCATGTCCGGCATGACGTTCCTCCAGAACCTGTGCTTGCTCCACAGCAGCACCATCTCCTCGATGGGCACGCCCTTGGTCTCCGGCAGGAACACGTGCACGAACGCCGTCATCACGCCGATCCAGCACGCGAAGAAGATGAAGATGGCGAACTTGAACGCGCACAGCAGCGACAGGAACGCCTGCGCGATCACGAACGTGAAGAAGAGGTTCACCGCCACCGTGATGCTCTGCCCCGCCGACCGCGTCTCCAGCGCGAAGATCTCGCTCGGCACCGTCCACCCCAGCGGGCCCCAAGACCACCCGAACGCAAGCATGAACAGGCAGATCACCACCACCACGGCGATCGAGCAGCTCTGCGACAGCTGCTTGTCCGCGCCGAACTTCGCCGCCAGGATCCCCGCCACGATCACCTGGCACACGATCATCTGGATGCCGCCGCTGATCAGGAGCTTCCTCCTCCCCAGACGGTCCACGGTGGCGATGGAGATCAGCGTGGAGAACAGGAGCACGGCGCCCGTCAGCATCGACGAGTAGAGCGACGCGCTCGCGCCGAACCCCATGCTCTGGAACAGCACCGGCGCGTAGAACAGTATGGAGTTGATGCCCGTCAGGATCTGGAACGCAGGCATGCACACCGCCATCACCAGCTGCGGCCGGTTGCGCCGCTCCAGGATGCTCCGGAACGGGTGCTTGATGGTCTTGGCCAGCTCGCTTGCCTCCGACATGTCCGTGAACTCGGCGTCCACTTCCGCCGTGCCGCGGATGAGCTCAAGCACGCGTCGGCCCTCCTCCACGTGCCCGCGTTCGATCAGGCTGTTGGGCGTCTCCGGGAGGAGGATCCCGCCGATGGTCATCAGCAGCGCCGGCGCCGCCGCGAGGCCCAGCGACAGGCGCCACCCCCATGGCTTGATCTTCTGCGTCCCGAAGTTGATCATGTTGGCCGTGAAGATGCCAAGCGTCGTCGCCAGCTGGAACATCATGTTCAGCCCGCCTCGAAGGTGCGCCGGAGCCATCTCCGACAGGTACAGCGGCACAGCCTACACGTACGACAGGTACATCATAAGTCAGAGCAGTTTAATAAGCACATGCAATCACTCTGTACGTGAAGAACTTGCCGCACCTGATTGCCGAAACCGATGCCGACGCCAAGCATGATGCGGCCGATGATAAGAACCGTGAGGTTCGCCGCCGCGGCGTTGAGGGCGGCGCCAATGAGGAAGCTGATGCCGCCGCAGATGATGCTGGCGCGGCGGCCGTAGTTCCTTGTCACCGGCGCGGCGGCGAGGGTAGACACTTGGCCCGCGAGGTAGAGCGACGAGGTGAAGGCGGAGAGGGCCTGGTTGTCGTACTTGCAGTAGTTGTTCCTGGTGGGGGAGTTCTTTCGCCGGAACACCACTGGGAAGAACTTCTCCAGGAACGGGTCCATGGTGTTCACTCCTGCAGCAACCGGTGCAATTGATGGTCAGACACGGCTGCAAGAGCTCCTCAGTTGAATGGAATTGGAATCTGATGGAGGACGGCCATGCAGGGATGACAGTAATGAGATTGTTGTTCCATCTAGGATTCGTATTTCGTCCACCTCCTAATTCAGATTTTTTGTTAAAAAAAAATTCTTTTGTAATTCCTCAACTGACCGGTGAGATATCCGCCGTCCAATGTGTCTTGTGATTCGTGCTAGGTTCACTTGGCATATTTGGCTTATTTCATATCTGTACGGGGCATATCTTTGATACTAATAATATAGAAAACCGTAAGAAAATCATGTATATTTTTTGTACAAACCGAGATTAGTAGTAATTAGATTGAAAAACAACTGGAATAATCCAAATATGTGTGAAGTCTATGTTGAATGTTGCTGCAAATACAAGATTTCATTACAGTTTCATTGCCATACTAATGATACGTCATACCAGTACGAAAGTAGCCTAATGTGTTGAGGGGATATGTAGCACGAATCACGAAGACAGTGGTACCTGACCGGTAAGTTGCGGGTCCGTTTGAAATGCATTTTCTAATTATATCTATCATATGGGTATGCGAGCGGATATATAGCCTTTGAACTATACATTTTTGTTCATGGATATTCACGAATTGGTTAAATGTGTAGAGAGCAACTCTTGTTTTAGTCAAAAGGAAAGGAATTAGGGATTTGTAGCTATTAAGTCAAGATTTGGGCCTCCAAATTGGCTCCATGCCTCCATGGATACCCGTTGGATATCCATCTGATGGATGAGACCCACACGGAAGTGAGTCGTCGTACAATCTTCAATCCTAGCACCTAGTACCCTAGAACAAAAGTCCAAGCAAGCTAAGGCTGACCCTAACCCTCAAGTTAAGCTACCAGAAGGAGCTTTAGAAACATCTCTTGATTAAGGGGTTGCCAAAACTATTGCAACAGCTTATTTATTTTCTCCGTGAATCTATGGGTAGGTGGGTATCCAACTGGTAGAAGTTTGCCCCATTTCATTCCCTCTCATGCTGATCAACTGTTACATGATACATTGCACCGCTTATCCAAAACCAGCCTCCAAATGCACAATTTTAACATGCGACTGTGGTTCAGTCAGTCATCTTAGAAATTTCCTCAGTAGAGAGTCGTTAAATCTATATTTACTCATACCTTATGCATCTTTATAAATTCAAATTTCTTCTAGGATGGTTCTTAATAGTGACTTAGAAATTTAGAACTAGTTGTTCTTAGTTATCTTAGAAAGATAAAAGGCATTTTTATAATAAGGAAAGAGTCATTCTCATTCTTAATGACATGTGATGTGTGTAACAAACCATTATTTACACAGTTACAACAACGATAGTGTATGATTGAAGTTTAACAAGCCATAAAAAAGTGAAAAATGATGTGGCTTGAATAGCATTGTGTTGTTGGTACATGCAACATTGTAGTGATCAGCGTATCATAGATTGCCAACGTTGAAATGAGATGGTTAGACCAATTATGGGTAGTTCCGATGGATAGATGGTTCTTATTAGCGTTATATGTCGAGCTTTTGTTGTCGTGGTCATGGATGTCGATGGTTCCCTAGCCTAGCCTAGCTTCGTTGAACATGGGTTGCAATATTAGTTTCGGCATGTGTACCTCTAATTAGTTGAGTAGTTCGTCTTCATCTTAAGGACAACCATTAGCGTCCTACGAAGAATTGGTTGCATCTATACAACTTATATTCGTATTATTTGTGATACCATCTCTATGGAGTTGTGCAACTATATTACCGAAGAAAGATGAGTGACCAAATGATACTAAACTATATGCATATATACTCCAATTGTTTCTCTTATTCTTGTGAGTTTTTAACATTTGGAACGGCCCATCATTCTCGTTTCTCTAGCTCGTCTAAAACTCTCGCTCCCCATAATAAAAACCATAAGGGACACACCCACATTTGCATCTCTCTAGCCATCCTTCTTCCCCCACCTATCGCGCGCCCGTCTTCTCTCCCGTGTTCGTCCACACACCCTTTATTTTCCCTCCACTCATCCCATTCCTCCATCATGTCTCTATCGCCCTTCCCTTCTGGTTTTAAGTCTTGTCTGCCTAGTAATTTTGAAATTTCAATGGGCATGGAATATCTTTTTTATTGTCGAATTTACATACTCCCTCCGACCCATATTAGTTGACGTGGATTTGTCTAGATTTGGTTAATATATAGGTTCATCCAAATTTTAGCAAATCCAAGTCAACTAATATGGATCGGAGGAAGTACTAGATTAATACAAAATTCAAAATTTAATAAAATTCAACGGAAGTTGAATGAAACAATTCTCGAAAGTATCAGATGATGTTCCTGCTAGGCTGATTTTTTTTTTTTTTGCAGAAGCCCTGCAATATTTATAACAAAACCCTGCATGTTGCTGCAGTGGGCAACAAAACAGGAAATAAATGTGTGATGTGGATGTGGCAGCTACATGGTGAAAGAGTTGAGATTGAGGATCGGGAAGTGCTGCAACTTGCAAGGGCAAAAGGTTGTTGTTGGGACCATTCGAGACACCGATCGAGTTAGGCTTTGATGAATCGAAAACGGACATGGGAGAATAATCTGCCCCCGCGAGGCCTTTTCCGTTGGACCCGGCATGCAACCTAGCGCATGCGTACGTACTTAAGCTGCGGCCGGCAGGC
Organism: Avena longiglumis; assembly: GCA_030063025.1. Classification (NCBI taxonomy): domain Eukaryota; kingdom Viridiplantae; phylum Streptophyta; class Magnoliopsida; order Poales; family Poaceae; genus Avena; species Avena longiglumis. Next base: position 74,118,946 of record CP125975.1, on the reverse strand, counting down.
AGGAGCAGCTGCCAGCAAGAAAACCCCGGCCCGGCCGCGATCGAGTCGGAAAAGCTAGCTACAAGAGCGAGCGGGCAAAGATAATCAAGGAGAACGAAGAGCACATGCACGAATATGCATGCATGTGTCCGTGTGCGTGCGTACCGGAGATCCCGATGTCGTAGCCGAAGATGGATCCCCCGATGGCGGCGACGATGCAGGCCATGGCGACGGCGAAGGTCATGTGGCCCTTGTACTCCGCCGCCCTCTCCTTGGTCACGCCCCGCGGAGGAGCCATGCTGCCCGCCATATCTCCAACGACGTCGTACGCTGAGTCGTTGACCTCTCCTCTTCTTCAAGACTTCCTTCCACTTGATCTTGTTTCAAAAAAGAAAGACTTCCTCCTTCCACTTGCACTAAGCCGCTAGGGTTAAAATGCCCCAGCAAAGGAACAAGAGCTCTCGAGCGAGCGAGCTCAGCTAGCTACCACCACACACCGCTCCACCAGACACGCGGAGGCCAGCAATATATATATGCGCCAACTTCCGTTTTGCCGCCTCCACATACATTTGGGAATCGACAGCAGTGGCAGTGGCAGTGGCAAGCGCCGTCACGATCGCATCACGTGTTAGCGACACACACGATCGACGCCTACCCGTCAGACCACCCTCGATCGATCAATGATCAACGCACTGAACCGAAGCGTGTGAACACGGAAAGCACCAGGTGGCGCCGCCGGCCGGTTCTCCCCCCCTCACGACGACGTCGGCGTAACACTGTGGCCAGCACGGATGTCCACAGCCCTGTGCTCGGCACTAGCTAGCTATACTTAGCCCGGCCGGCTGGCCGGCTGTCATCTGATAAGATGGAGAGGTTCCCTCTCCAAAAGCGAAATGATGGGATTCAGGCCGAGACAACATTGCTCCGCTAGCTGATCGATCAATCCGGTCGCCGTCGCCGTCGCCGGCCCCCGGTACGGTTAACACAATAATGCGATGCTGTCAATTAAGGTCTCGTCGTTGTCACGTCCCACGGTACGTGCGGCTCCCGGCCGGCGTGCGCGTGCTGGTGTTCAGCTGTGGCTGGTGAGGCGAGGTTCCGTCCTTGGCTTCAAGAGTGGTACTGTACGTAAGGTGGTGGACGAACCCTCCTGTCGTCTTGGTGTTTTTCTTTTCGGAGAGTGGAGGGATCCTGTTTCGGGGAAGCCATTCAAACTGAACATTCAACCGGGAAAGCTAGATAGTGTATGCCGTGTGTACTGTCACCACGTTTGTCCAGCCAGATCGAGCTTATTCCGCGGGAAGGAAGGCGACGCCGACGAGCCAGGCAACAGCTATCCAGTCGTACCGCCGGTCATGGATCTGCTGGGACGTTCGTACGTGGACACCCTTCTAGCTGGCCCCGGAAATGATTACGGACAGGCCCGCTATAGCTAGATACAAAGCCGCGCAGATCGATCTCCTGCGTGTTCTCGACGGCGGGGAGATTGATGAATTGAATGATTCCTAAGTGGACTATGTGTGGCTGGACTGGGTCATAGCGATGGAGACTTGCGAATGACATGCGAGGGAGGGCCACCTCTCTGCTTTTTTATTTTTTTGAAAGAAGGCAAACGATTTGCCATTTTCATTGATAGAGAATGGAATTAGAGATCTTACAAACCACTTCTTAGCCAAAAGTCAAGAAGAGAGCAAATAAACAACAACAAAACCTACTCTCACGGCATAGAGCACGTAAAACCATTCTTTTTGGACGCGCCTGCCCGGCGGACGCCGTGAAAACGACAAAACCTACTCTCACGACATAGAGCACGTACAGCCATTCTTTTTGGACGCGCCTATCCGACGGACGCCGTGAAAACGCACGTTCATGGCGGGCGTTTCCGACAGGAGATCCGCGTCCCGACCGTGATCCCGCGTCGCCCCGTGCCCGCCCCCTCCCACCCCGATCGCGTGACCAGGTCCAAAAAGGAAAAGCTAGCTGGACCATCTTCCTCTCCAAGAAAAAACCCAAACCAGAACAGAAATGAAATCCCCCCAGATCTAGCGTTATCCCCTTCCCCGATCTCACCTGTCCATGTCGCCTTCATCCTCTAGCCAAAAACGTCATTGCAGCTCCACCTTAACACCTTGATGCCCAGCGCCCTACTACTGAAAAGCAAAAAAAGGAACACACCAGCAAAAACAGCAGGTACTTCTCAAAATCAAACCTTCAAATCACCATGATTTTTGTAGCAACGTCTCTATATGGTTCTCAATATGACAATATACTGCTGCACAACATGGATCTAAACAAAAAACAAGTCATCTATAACTACTCCTCAGTTTTGCATCTGAGATATGTCTAATCTTGTTCAAACTATAAGAAATCAATTATCCTAAGCTTCATTGACAGTATATGTTGATCCCTGCATTAAAAACATCTAATTTAGGATAACTAACAACTAAATAGACATGATTTCCTATTAATTGCTTCATCCTAACAACTAAATCTTCTAGCATCATGAATATTTTGGTTGAACAGCTCCGAAACCATCGATATCGACCTAAATGCAGAACCAGATCAAGAAATAGAAAAAGACCATGCTGATGGTTCACACACAAATGCTATCGTGCAAGTTGTAAACGAAGGTATGATGATTATATGCAATCAACTTATCCAGCAGCATTTTAAACATAAGTTATGCATAATTGCATGCAGAGGTTATCAACAAGTTAGAATATAAGTTATCCATGCTTGCATACAGAAGTTATCCATGTTTACATGCATAAGTTATCAACTAGCTAAAACAGAAGTTATACATGCTTACAAAGCAGAAGTTATCAACTAACTAGAACAGAAGTTATTCATGCTTACATGCATAAGTTATCAACTAGCTAAACCATGGATATCGACCTAAATACAGAACCAGATCAAAAAATAGAAGAATACCATGCTGATGGTTCACACACAAATAATATAGTGCAAGTTGTAAATAAAGGTACAATGATTATATGCAATCAACTTATCCAGCAGTATTTAAACATAAGTTATCCATGCTTGCATGCAAAGGTTATCAACAAGCTAGAACATAACTTATCCATGCTTGCATGCAGAAGTTATATATGCTTACAAAGAAGAAGTTATCTACTATCTAAAACATAAGTTATCAACTAGCTAAAACTATAGTTATACATGCGTATGAGCAGAAGTTATCCATGATTACATGTAGAAGTTATCCGCTAGCTAAAACTACAGTTATATATGCATATGAGCAGTACATGCTTATATGCAGAAATTATCAACTAGCTAAAACAGAACGTATCCATGCTTATATGCAGAAGTTATCCACTATATAATAATATAGTTAAACATGCTTACATACTAGAAAAGTTGTCTAGAAACATGAGTAGAAGTTATCACTAGCTAAAAATATAGTTATCCATGAACATAAGTAAAAAAGTTATACACTAGATAAAGATACAGTTATCCATACCTATATGCAGAAGTTATCCATAAATATGAGTAAAAGTTATCCATGCTTATATGCAGAAAATTATCCACTAGCTAAAACTACAGTTATACATGCTAGAAAGTTATCCAGAAACATGGGTAGAAGTTATCACTAGCTAAAAATGCAGTTATCCAGGAATATAAGTACAAGTTATCCACTAGTTAAAGCTACAGTTATCCATGCCTATATACAGAAGTTATCCATAAATATGAGTAAAAGTTATTGATTTAGATCATTGAAAAATACAGATGACATGTTTACAAAATACTTGCTAGTATAAAAAGTTATCCACCTATTATAATTGCTGTTATCCATGACTTCTCATTATATATACTCATTCCTGCAAAAAACAGAAATGATAACTTGTGTTTATTTGCATAATAGGTGATGTCCAAATTGAAGAACATACTGACAATGATTGCATGTATACTATAGTTGAACAAGCTGCACAATAAACAACAACGGGTGGCACAACCGAAGAAATAGCAGTACACACAGCAGATTCAAATGAGGATGAGGGAAATAATGCACATAATAATGATGCAAGAGATGAAGTACATTCCATACCGCAACCACCAACAAATGGAATGCGCTTTGACAGTTTTGAATCAGCTAGAGAACACTACAGGGTGTATTCACAACGGAAGGGTTTCGGAATAAGGATAGATTGGTCAAGAAAAGACGTAAGAAATGATCTAAACAAGACGTATCTTGTGTGCACAAAATCTGGTAAACCTCACGAAGAAAAGGAAGACACCCAGAACCCAAAATCATGTGTTAAGAAGAGGAAAAAAAATACACATCCAAGGACTGAGTGCACAACACACTTGTATATAAAGAGAAAGGATGCATGGTGGTATGTTCAGCATTCATCGGATGATCATAACCATCCTTTAATAATAAAACCTTTATTAACAAGGTTCTTGCGTTTGCACCGGAATATACCAGCAGAAGAAAAGGTGTTCTTGCGGATGCTGCATGCATACAACATCGAAACATGCCGGCGGATGCAGCTGATGGCAAGTTTCTATGGCAGTCTGAATGATGTGCCATACATAGAAAAATATGTGACGAACCTAAGGGCTTCTTTTCGCAGTGAAAACAATCAGCAAGACATGCAAGACACCTTGGCATACTTCGAAAAGATGAAGGCAGAAGATCTAGATTTCTTCTACAAATTTACACTTGATGAAGAGGACAGGGTTGAGAACCTGTTTTGGGTTGACAGGGCATCACGAAGAGCATACAAGTCTAGATACAACGATTGCATATCGTTCGACACTACCTACCTAACGGACCGGTATAAACTACCATGTGCTCCATTTATTGAGATAAACAACCATGGACTATCGGTTCAGTTTGGATGCGGGTTCGTGCATCGAGAGCTCAAGAACAACTTTGTGTGGCTGTTTCAAATGTTCAAACTGGCAATGGACGGCTTAGCATCAAAAAATATAATAACAGATCATGACGCTGCCATGGGTGGTGCTATAAGTGTTGTTTTCCCAGATGCAACTCAAAGGAATTGCAGATGGCACGTCATCCAGAATGCAACTCAGAAAATAGGGACATTCATAGCCAACCACCTAGAGTTGCTCGACGCTTTCAATGCATGTGTGAACAACAGCTTGTCACCGGAGGAATTTGAGGAGGCTTGGATGCATATGATAAATACTCATAATGTCTATGACAATGTGGATCTGTTTTCACTGTGGGAACAAAGAAAGATTTAGGTACCAGCGTACTTTATGCACAACTTTTTCCCATTCCTTCAGACCACAACAAGAAGCGAAGGGTTCAACGCAGTGCTCAAGCGTTACGTCAAACCAAGCAACTCCATTTATGAGTTTGTACAACAGTACATGTCAGTACAAGAAAAGATTTATAATGCTGAGCTTAAGGCAGAGTGTGATACAACTTTGATAGACCCGAGTGGTGGTGTGGAAGCATTATGGAGAGAAAAATGGCAAAAGCATCCATAAGGAAAATCTTCTTCAGGTTTCAGAGCGAAATGCGAAAGAGCATGTCATACCAATGCGACCACCTCAACGGATACCAATTTGAACTGAGCATAACAGGGATAACGGTTCCACACTATGGTTACAGAAGTTATAGGGTATTCAAAAACTGAGAACAAGGAACATATGAATGCAACTGCTGCAAATTCGATCGTGATTGTATGTTGTGCTGCCACATTATAAAAGTGATGACGCATATCAAAGTCCATCAAATCCCAGATATGTACATCCTGAAAAGGTGGACATTGGACGCAGAAACTATCCTAGCTAAACCACATGACAAACATAAACAAGGGAAGAAAGAGATGCCTGAAGACCCAAGAAATATGATGGTGTTTGCATCATATAGACAAGAGTTTGCCAGAGCTGCAAAGATAGGAGTAAAGACAGATGATGGAAGAAAAATCATTAGGAAACACTTTAAGGAAATGAAACAAAAGCTAGATGTGATAGAAAGAAGATAAGAGAAGAAGAAAAGAGAGGCCGAAAATGAAGCGATTACCATGCCATCGTCTAGTGCTCCAAACGACGCAAGCGTGACACCTTCGACAACTGCCCCACCAAACAGGGCATAGTCAACAAGCAACTATGCAGCACTTCAAACAACAAGCACATCGGGATCTCACATGTCATCAACAAAGCACATACACAACCCAGAGAAGTCAGTGACCAAAGGGCGACCATGACAAATAGCAAACAAAAATCCACTAGACCTTGCTACAAAAAAATCAATGAAATGTAGCCACTGCGGTGCAAAAGGTCACACCATCCGCAAATGCCAAGAAAAGTTAAATCTCCTAGGATATCAAATCTAGAATGTTTATGTAACACAAAATGAAAACGATATATTTGTTGTTTCTATGTATGATAGTTCATGCTGTACATTCTGTGGTTTTCAAGTTATCCATGTATATGAGTACAAATTATTCGCAAGATAACACAGAAGTTATCCATGCATATGAGTACAAGTTATCCATCACATAACATAACACTTATCCATGCATACAAAAATAAAAGGTTATCCACTGGTTAAATCTACAGTTATCAATGTGTATATATAAAATGTTACCAAACCCTAAACATTAATATACTATTTAAAAACAGAAGTTATCAACCAACAAACACAATAGTTATCCATGCATACTAGTAGAAGTTATCAGGTAAATAAAAAGTACAGTTATCCATAATAATATGTTGAAATTATACCACAAAATAATTAATAGAAAAATTATCAAACATAATTGACAGTAGAAAGAAAGCATAAAAACACTCATATATACGAAAAATACGTATAAGGTGGGTAACTTATGTAACACAGTATGGATAACTAACAGAAATATGACATGATAACAAACATTTAAGAGTGTGGATAACAAACATGTAAAAGTATGGATAAACTTGGGAAAATATACTTCAGAACTTATTTTTTTCTAAAAGTGACCTCCAATTCAGAAGAAAATTACGAGGATGGTTCAACCAAACAGAAGTCATCTTTTTCTTAATTCCCGGCATCATATCTTAATAAATACAAGGCACAACGCTTCCATTCCACAATTCAAGGTTATTGAGCATGAAGAACCCACAATCAGTGCTGAAAAATAATAAATAAACAGTGAATAAACAAATATAGTATCAATGATTATACAAAACCAAAATAAAATTACATGCGTACAAAACAAAATTAATATAATAACAAAAAATAAATGATGTCACGGTAACCATAAAACTAACCTGTCAACTTGACTCGGAACAGGGACATGCATCAACTCAAAGTCTTCAATCTGTCTTCTCGAATCAGAATAATTGATGATGTACATTTTCTTTATTGCTTCCATTAGCTTGGTCGCATGTTCAATCATTTCTACATTAGCTTCACCATGGAGCGAGTCAAGAATCTCAAACCTTTTGGCAGGCATATTAACAGAAAGCATGTAACAATGGCCCAAATGGTCTTTTTAGTCCCTAGCTCCTGAAGGACAGCAAAGCAAAGCTACAAAAATGAACATAAAATAAGTAAATGCACGTGTAGAAAAAACAGTGATTACCCAGGCAGAAATGAAAGAGTTTTCAACACAATATAGGCAATGGTTATCATACACTGTGCCTGAACTTATCAACTGCATACAGTAGAATAAAAATAATAAATAATTAAATTAGACAGCATACCATATGTTTATGGTCAGTTTATAGTTGTCATCTCTCTTGAACGACCTTCGAATAAGATTTGCACTGAATCTTCCCTCCAACAGATATTTAGTAACGATATAAGGAAAAATTATCTTGTTGGATGGGCAATTATCTTGGATTGCAGAAATATCAAGATCACACATATTGTTAGAAAGCTCGCCATATGGCATCACACTTTCAGCAAAATCACTAGTTTTCACCCACATTGGATCAATGTTACAAATTGATGTGCTACAAAAAAATTAATGATTAGAATACAAATTATCCACTATAAAAACCAAAAGTTATCACCAACAAACAGTACAAGCAATCAACCTGTAGTAATAAAACTTATCAAACCAGTACAAAAAAATTCAAGTTATCCACTGAAAAAACAACTAAAGAGTTATCAACCAAAACTAGTACTGACCAACCAGTATTAGTACAACTTATCATCGAGGTACAAATAAAAAAGTAAACTTATCAAACCTAAACATTAAAAATGATGCACAATGAAAACCATAAAGTTCAACAACTAGAAGTACAAAGTGATATACAAGTAGTAATACAGGTTAGCAAACAACTAACAAAAAAGATTCAAGTTATCCACTGTTAAAACTAAGAGTTATCCACTAAAAATACTACAAGTGACCCACAAGGAATACAAGTGACCCATCAGGAATACTACAACTTATCAACCAGATAACATAATAAGTCAAATTATCAAGCATAAAACATTAGAAGTGGCAAATGGTAGCATTTAAAAGTTACCAACAGAGAATACTAAAAAGGATTGAATATTATAAAAAAACATGTACATACTTTTTAATCTTCGACTTATTCGCATTACGCGTGTGTATGATAATATTCTTATACAATGCATCTTCTTCTACAGTTGTCTTAGTATAGGAGAACGGGAGAAGAAGAGACTTGGCAGGATGAATAAGTCTAACAGTGCGTAGCCGCGTCGCAGGTGTAACACTACCAGCGACAACAACTAGAAAAGCATAACTGATACCAGGAGTTGAATAATCAGGAACAACTACAACAACAAAAAATTAATGCAACTCATAAAAATATCCATTCAAATACATAAATAATAACTAAACAATTTTGTTTAGTTACCTGGAATGAAACAACTAGTCTGGTTCAACTGTTTGGTATCTTTCGTAAAACTCTGAACATCTTGATAACCAATATTTTCACCCAACAGATCATCAAAAAAATAACTACATTTTCATTATTTACCGGATTTTTACAATTACAATCAACATTTTGTTGATACACTACAAAAAGAATAAATAAGGGACAAAGGAAATGTCCAAATGAAAAAGGATAGAAATGGCGGACCCCATGTGGAAAAACAAAACCACATGTTTATCACCATAAAAAAACTAAAAAACATAACATATATTAAACAACAAAAAGATAGTTTAATTACATCACACAAACATAGAGTCATATAAATTACAGCACAAATTATTCCATCAACAACATATCACAAAATAAAAGTTCCCATAAACTGAAACCTAATTTTAACTACGACTATCATAAAACAGAACCAAACAGCTATGAAATCGAATCATGATCTTCAAGTTTAAAACCCAAGCCCCAAACAGCCATCGCAACGATGATCTTTAATTTTGTCATCCAAAAGGGACAATTAACTAGATCCATCCGCACCCTCATTTTTATCACCACCCATTTTCGGTAAGTTCGATAAGTTAACAGCTGCATAGAATATGTCCCAAAAGAAAGACAAGAATAAAAAGGGACAAAACAAAAAAAAATGTTAATGTCATATAATCTGTTACATGCTTCCTACAAAGAAAACATGTTAGTACTAAAGTTATCAGCATAAAAATAGTGTAGGTTATCAACATAAACGAACTAAAGTTATCAGTATTGGTATATAAAAGTGATCAAGGGCATATATATAAATTTATCAACACAAACAAAAAATGCACAATTATGATAAAACACATGATACACTATGAAATAAAACATCATTAAAATAATATAGTTTTACATTACAAAAAAGCATATAAGACAAACATATAATCAAGTTGCAAGCATTTAAAACATTTGAAGAACAAAAAACATTGTAGGTTACCAACATAAATAAGTTACAGTTATCAGCACTAATATATAAAAGTGATCCAGAGCATATACATAAAGTTACAAGCTGAAGGTGTGTACCAGTGCTGGGAGAAGGTGCCCAAGACAAAGCCAGAAAATCTTCTGCTTCAAAAAGATGGAATAAATCACCCGGATCAGCAAAAATGTGATGATAAATAGCCACAGCATTAGAATCACCTTGTGCAACAATACGAAGATCGGGATGAGCAGGAGCAGGCTGCGCAGGTGCACTAGCAGTAGGAGCAGGCTGCACAGAGGCACCAACAGTAGGAGCAGGTTGTGCACGGGTGTGGCATCCCGCAAAACCACTACTAGAAAATCGCGTTGAATTTGTGCATTGCATCGTCATCATCATGCATTGTTTGCCAAAACTATTTTGCAAAGCCCGATTTATTTTCCCAAACGCCCCATCTTTATTCAAACGCCAAACCCCGGGCTCGGTTATTTTATTTGGCTATCGGTTTGCGACGGCCCGTTTAAATTAAATAAGAGATTTATTTATTTTGGCGGAGCGATGAACGGGCCGACCGACCCGAACGACCGCCCCAGTTTTCTAAATCGGTCCAGCCTAGGCCACCCCAGAAAACTTTTCCTACCAGCTAATCTAACCTCTCTCATCCCTCCACCTCACTCTAGCCTATCAGAATGTGCCACATCAACTCTCCCCTCCCCTCTACCAATCCCAGGCCACGTGGCAGTCCCCACCCCACTCAGCCACACACACTTTCCACCTGGCCAACCCGGACACAGCACCATCCACGCACGCGACGCACGCACGCCTGTCCCCCTCACTGTCGCGTGGCCACCCGACCACCAACCGCCTCCCTGTGCCTGTTCATCCCCTTTGCTCCCCTTCCCCGCTCCGCTCTCGCCGTCTTGCCCGCCGCTCAGCTGCTCGCTCGAGTCCACCTCCGCCAGCCCCGCAGTTCGCCGCTTCCACCTCGCTTCGCCGCTCCTCCACCTTCCCCTCTCAGGCGAGCCTCTCCCGCTCCCGTCGTTCCGCGCCGCTGGGTCCCCACCTCCGCCCACGCCGCCTCCCCGCCGCTTCCACTGCCCAACCGCCCCACCGCCCGCGAGCCGCTTCGCTCGCACGCTAACGATCAGCGAGCGCCGATCATGCGCTGCCAGCGCTTCGCCGGCGAAGCCGCTTCTCCGAGCCCCGCGCTACCAACACTGCTCTCGCCAGCGCTGCCTCGCTGCCACCAGACGCCTCCGGCTGTACCCCCTGCCCGGCTACCCTCCGCACCAGCGTCTCGCGGCGCCCTGCCGCCTCAGCACCCTCCAGCGCCGCAGCGCTGCACCGCCTCCACCCACTCTCTCGCCTCGAGCCCGGCGCCGAGCCCCGCGGACCTGCCTCGCCGCCCGCGCCACCGCACCCACTGCCGCGCCCGCCTCGCGGGCCTCCGCCCCGAGCCGCCCGCGGCTCGCCGCCGCGCAACGAGCCCGTCGTCGCCGCACACACTCGCGCTGGCCCGCCACCGTGGCCACAGGCCCGCCGCACGTGTGCTCGTGTATGCGTGCTCGTATGTGTGTGCTCGTATGCGCAGTGTATGTGTGCTCGTGTATGTGTGCTCGTATGCGTGTGCTCGTGTATGTGTCATGGTAAACGCGTGTGAACCCTATGACCGTTCGAGGCAACCGAGCTCGCCAACGACCTTCGGCGCCAACCTCGACAAGATCTTCATCACGGAAACCCCGACGCCATGATCTCCTCGCGGAATCAAGACCGCATCGATTCCTCGACACCTCGATGCGCCAAGATCGCCGAGACCCTAGACGCAAGCTCTCCGTCAGGGGACGACAAGTACTCCGACAAGGACCCGAATGGAGCGAACCCGAAGACGATAGGGCGACAAGTACTACTTCACGGACATCGAGTGCCAAGGTCGCCACAGAGAATCGAAGTTGTCGAGACCCTGAAGACCCGTTCCCGGGGGCGAAGTCCGGACCCGATGCTCGCCAAGAACTGCACCGACCAGAACGAAATCGAGGCGACCCCGAAACCCCAAGTCCGGCTTCCCGGAACGCCAAGACCCTAACCTCCGGAGTCCGAGAACGATCCCGCCAAGGCCGTCGAACCCCGAACCCCAGCTCCGTCGAACCCTGAGACCGACCCCGAACCCCGGATCCCCAAGATCGTCGAGCCCCCTCTAATGTGTGAACCCCTTTCCGCAAACCCTATTTTATAACATGATATCAACTTGTCGCACATTTACTTGTCTTGCATGCATTCATTCATGTGGTTTGGGGGCCTTATGCCGATTCACCTAATAATTAAATATGGGGCCCATATGCGGGCAAATCCAGTCTCATATTGGCCTCATTTAAACTTGTGTAGCGAACCGGTATCTTATCTTGCCTTGTTGAAACAACATTTAAATTGCGGGGGTTTTAAACAACTGGAACCATCTAATTAATTGTCGGGACCCCGGTTCCGCTTAATATGACCTAATTGCACCGCACCTTTGCCATGCCATACATCATGCATGCATCATGCCGATCTTCTGCCGTTTTATTAAAAGTTGCATTCGGTGTTTCTTCTAGTGTTTTGCTTCTTCGCGGATAAGACCGTTGAGTTGATGTGAGCTTCGCCCCGATCTTCGGATGAACCTTTCAACAATGTTTTCAGGCGAGCATCTCCCCCTTTCTACCTAGCTTACTTTTATAGTCTTTATTTCCCCCTGTTGATCTATTGCTATCTGTGTTGCGATGCTCTAGATTCCGTACCCTTGATATCCCTTGCAGCCATATATTGCCTTGGACACACCCTATTGCCTGTTGTTTGGTAGCTAGTTGGTCTTGCGCGTCGCCGCCGCTTGCTATATTGCTTTGTTGTGTCGTCATATGCCACGATTCTTTGATGTATTTGCCGCATGTGGAAGTTGGAGATGATGCTAGTTTTACTTATCGCCACTTTAATTACTGTTTAACAACTAAAATTGAATAAGCGAGAGGCATCGGTGGGTGATAGATAATATTTGGTTTCGAACGCCCACTTGTGTCCGTAAGACCCAGTACTTGATACTGTTCCTTGATTTTGCGCTATCCACATCCGGAGGTATATGGGACCCCGAACCGAGCTTGATTCATTCTTATTTCTTGGGGCCACAAACTAGTTTGAGGTTTTATTACGATCCTGTACTTATGCCATGCTTTACGCTTTATTTACGATTGTGCGAGGAGCTGCTGTCTATTTAGGTAAGCGAGTGATTACGCGGTATCGGCGGTCCCGTTTGGGGGCATACACGCTATGACCATTAGCGCAACCTTGAGTCCGTCTCGAAGCTTGCTTACTTCGTTGCGGGTGTACTCCAAGGGGTGGCCCCCTGAAATCATTCTGAATCCTGTGATTTTTCACCGTGAAAGCCTCGTTGGGTTTTGATTTGGTTTTCGAGGTTGATCGGCGTGTGTTGCTATTGGTGCACCCGGCGGGTTAAAACTTTCGAAAGCCGTGTCGCGGATATGGACGACTTGGAGCACTGATATCTCGATCATAGACAAGCATAACTAAAGTTCTTGTTATAAATTTGACTTATAATGACTAGTAATCAGCTTCACTATAACGGAATGGCTAATTAATACTGCCCACAATTGCTTGTTTGGTTGTCGCCTTGCGACAACCGTATCGACTAGTAAGTATTGCAACTTCAACGAAATGGCTGAATAAAAGTACCAACAAGCTACTGGGTTTTGGGTTTATCTCATGCTATCTCATGTCGATTAGTAAGCTTGCCACTATAACGGAATGGTTAACTAAAAGTGCCTTGCTTACTTTATCGGGACAATTATCTAAATCGACTAGTAAAGTGCCCCAACTATAATGAATAAGTAAAGCGCCAACGTGTGAGTTCCTCGGTTGACTTCTCGTTTGGTCTCGAGGAAACACCGTGATGGGTTTGTTTGGTGTTAGCTTCAGGTTGGATCCGGATAGGTCATTCTCACCCCTCTCTAATAACCGTCAGTTGTATCGAGTCTCTATAGGTTGTTAGTGCCTGCTGCCGCTGCCGCTCAGTCCACCATACCTTTGTAGGCGAGGACCGCCGAATTCTAGCCTCATGCGTGTCTTGGCCTCAAGATCGACGCTCCTTCCTTGTTTTGCCCTTTGTCGGCACCCTTTTGTCAAGCAGGTTTTGAGATCGGCCGTTAGCGTGGTTACCCTTCCGCTTGGCACAGGCAGGGTTATGGACGCCATCGGTTATTCTTCAGGGCTCTTAGCCCCATTTGCTTCTTGTCCGTAGTCGGACGCTCTATCATTTCAAGGTGATTTGGATCTTTGTATATTATATCTGTATTCTTGACTCTTTGAGTCGCTGTTATATATATCTGTTCTGTGGGTCCCATCGAGGACTGTTGTGTAATGTTATTACTTCGTTTTCCACCCGCACGAAAGTGCCTGGTGGGCACCTTTGAATCGTTTCTATGCGGGTTTGGTGAATTTTGCCAGAACTTGCATAGGTCCGATTCTGAGGGTGTTACAGAGTGGTATCAGAGCTCAGCAGTTGCGATACCCCACAAGTCCAGCCTGTAGGATAACCTAGCTAACGGCCGAAGTAGAGTGTCAAAACTATTTTCGAAAATCGGTGGGATAGTTCTGATTAGGTCTGATTTTACTCCTTACCCCCTCTGCTATTCTCCTCTTATCTTTACGCGTTTTGAATCCGCTCTCTTCTCTTTCTTCGAGTCCAGGAATTCTCGTGGTTGGGTTTCCGTCGTACCTTTAGGGTTTCGCTTCCTTCTTTGATAACGGTGTGCTACCTCCGGTGTTCAAGCTGCCTGATGTATCCGTCTACGGTGTTGCCATCCTTTGTTCCTTGTTTGTGCTATTCGGTGTTTTCCGACGCGACTACATCCTCTACGCCAGATCCGATGCAGAGTCTGCATCATTCCTTTGTTCCCGAACCTCGTCTGTCGAGATCTTCAGTCTGAATCCGAGAGTTGGTTGCATAATCCGCCTATTTGTGTGCAGAGTAATGGTTTGGGTGCGGGATGGAGTAGCTACCATACCACTACTCTTATCATTCGCTCTTGTACATCGAATCAGTGGATCCAGCGATTTACTCCGTTCATGGAAGCTAGGGGTGGCTTTATTGTTGATGCCTCTACCTTTGACCTTTTGTTTCCGGAGCGTTCACTCGGCAACCATGGACAACGACCCCTTGTTAGTGGTGTCGCGAAGGCCTACACGAAGCGAGAAGATGCAGATCGCCGGCCTTCCTTCCGGTACCATGAGGCGGATCTCGAGGGCGAGATCCCTTGTTAGTGGTGTCGAATTGTGGCATCCCGCAAAACCACTACTAGAAAATCGCGTTGAATTTGTGCATTGCATCGTCATCATCATGCATTGTTTGCCAAAACTATTTTGCAAAGCCCGATTTATTTTCCCAAACGCCCCATCTTTATTCAAACGCCAAACCCCGGGGCTCCGGGTTATTTTATTTTGGCCGCTATCGGTTTGCAGACGGCCCGTTTAAATTAAATAAGAGATTTATTTATTTTTGGCCGGAGCAGTCGAACGGGCCGACCGACCCGAACGACCGCCCCAGTTTTCTAAATCGGTCCAGCCTAGGCCACCCCAGAAAACTTTTCCTACCAGCTAATCTAACCTCTCTCATCCCTCCACCTCACTCTAGCCTATCAGAATGTGCCACATCAACTCTCCCCTCCCCTCTACCAATCCCAGGCCGCCACGTGGCCAGTCCCCACTCCCCACTCAGCCACACACACTTTCCACCTGGCCAACCCGGACACAGCACCATCCACGCCTGCACGCCCTGTCCCCCTCACTGTCCCGTGGCCCACCCGACCCACCAACCGCCTCCCGTGCCTGTTCATCCCCTTGCTCCCTTCCCAGCGCCCGCCTCTCTCGCCGTCTTGCCTGCCCGCCCCTCCGCTCGGCCGCCTGACTGCTCATGAGTCCACCTCCGCCCAGCCCAGCTCGCGCTCCACCACCTCGCTCGCCGCTCCTCCACCTTCCCTCTCAGCGAGCCTCTCCTGCTCCGCGCCGCGGGGTCCCCACCTCCGCCTGACGCCGCTCCTCCCTTTGCTCCACTGCCCAACCGCTTCCGTCGCCCGATCTTGCTTCCTCACGCTCGCGGCAGCAGCGGCGCCGACCGCCGCCCCTTGCGCCCGCCCAAGGCTCGCTTCTCGAGCCCCGCGCCCAGGCTCCCGCCCGTGCTCTCGCCCAGCGCCGCCCGCTCTGCCGCCCGGCCACCGCGCCTCGCTCCGTACCCCACACTCGCCCTCTCGCCCCGCGTCCTCGCGGCGCCTCGTCGCCCGTCGCCCTCAGCACCCTCCGAGCCGCGCCAGCTCAGCACCGCCTCACCCACTCTCCTCGCCTCCGAGCCCCGCGGCCAGCCCGCCGCCGGACCCGGCCCTCGCCCGCGCCACCGCACCAGCCACCGTCGCGCCCGCCTCGCGGCCTCCTCTCCGGCCGTCCGAGCCGCCTGCGAGCCTCGCCGCGGCAACGAGCCCGTCGTCGCCCCGCCGCACACACACTCCGCGCCTGGCCCGCCACCGTGGCCCTGTGGGCCCGCTGCACGTGTGCTCGTGTATGCGTGTGCTCGTGTATGTGTGTGCTCGTGCGTGTGCTCGTGTATGTGTGTGTGCGTGTGCGTGTGCTGCGTGTGCTCGTGTATGTGTCATGGTAGCGCGTGAACCCTATGACTGCCGTTCGAGGCAACCGAGCTCGCCAGCGACCTTCGGCGCGAACCCTCGACAAGATCTTCATCACGGAAACCCGACGCCATGATCTCCCTCGCGAATCCGAAAGACCGATTCCTCGACACCCTCGATGCGCCAAGATCGCCGAGACCCTAGACGCAAGCTCTCCGTCGAGGGCGACAAGTACTCGACAAGGACCGAATGGAGCGAACCCGAAGGCGATAGGGCGACAAGTACTACTTCACGGACATCGAGTGCCAAGGTCGCCACAGAGAATCGAAGTTGTCGAGACCACGAAGACCCGTTCCGGGCGAAGTCGGACCCGATGCTCGCCAAGAACTGCACCGACAGAGCGAAATCGGCGACCCGAAACCCCAAGTCCGGCTTCCCGGAACGCCAAGACCCTAACCTCCGGAGTCCGAGAACGATCCCGCCAAGGCCGTACCCCGAACCCCAGCTTCGTCGAACCCTGAGACCGACCCCGAACCCCGGATCCCCAAGATCGTCGAGCCCCCTCTAATGTGTGAACCCCTTTCCGCAAACCCTATTTTATAACATGATATCAACTTGTTGCACATTTACTTGTCTTGCATGCATACATTCATGTGGTTTGGGGGCCTTCCGCCGATTCACCTAATAATTAAATATGGAGCCCATATGCGGGCAAATCTAGTCTCATATCGGCCTCATTTAAACTTGTGTAGCGAACCGGTATCTTATCTTGCCTTGTTGAAACAACATTTAAATTGCGGGGGTTTTAAACAACTGGAACCATCTAATTAATTGTCGGGACCCCGGTTCCGCTTAATATGACCTAATTGCACCGCACCTTTGCCATGCCATACATCATGCATGCATCATGCCGATCTTCTGCCGTTTTATTAAAAGTTGCATTCGGTGTTTCTTCTAGTGTTTTGCTTCTTCGCGGATAAGACCGTTGAGTTGATGTGAGCTTCGCCCCGATCTTCGGATGAACCTTTCAACAATGTTTTCAGGCGAGCATCTCCCCCTTTCTACCTAGCTTACTTTTATAGTCTTTATTTCCCCCTGTTGATCTATTGCTATACGTATTTGCGATGCTCTAGATTCCGTACCCTTGATATCCCTTGCAGCCATATATTGCCTTGGACACACCCTATTGCCTGTTGTTTGGTAGCTAGTTGGTCTTGCGCGTCGCCGCCGCTTGCTATATTGCTGTTGTGTGTCGTCATATGCCACAGTTGCTGATGTATTTGCCGCATGTTGAAGTTGGAGATGATGCTAGTTTTACTTATCGCCACTTTAATTACTGTTTAACAACTAAAATTGAATAAGCAGAGGCATCGGTGGGTGATAGATAATATTTGGTTTCCGAACGCCCACTTGTGTCCCGTAAGACCCCGAGTACTTGATACCTGTTCCTTGATTTTGCGCGCTATCCACATCCGGGAGGTATATGGGACCCCCCTGAACCAGAGCTTGATTCATTCTTATTTCTTGGGGCCACAAACTAGTTTGAGGTTTTATTACGATCCTGTACTTATGCCATGCTTTACTGCTTTATTTACGATTGTGCGAGGAGCACACTGTACTGTTTAGGTAAGCGGAGTGATTACGCGGTATCGACAGTCCCCGTTTGGGGGCATACTGTCGCTTACAGCCATTGGCGCAACCTTGAGTCCGTCTCGAAGCTTGCTTACTTGCTATGGTGTACTCTAAGGGGTGGCCCCCTGAAATATTTCTGAATCCTGTGATTGTTCAGTCGTGAAAGCCTCGTTGGGTTTTGATTTGGTTTTTCCGAGGTTGATCGAGCGTGTGTTGCTATTGGTGCACCCCGGCCGGGTTAAAACTTTCTGAAAGCCGTGTCCGCGGATATGGACGACTTGGAGCACAGTATCTCGATCATAGACAAGCATAACTAAAGTTTACTGTTATAAATTTGACTTATAATGACTAGTAATCAGCTTCACTATAACGGAATGGCTAATTAATACTGCCCACAATTGCTTGTTTGGTTGTCGCTTGCGACAACTGTATCTGACTAGTAAGTATTGCAACTACAACGAAATGGCTGAATAAAAGTACCAACAACTGCTGGGTTTTGGGTTTATCTCATGCTATCTGTATCTGATTAGTAAGTACTGCCACTATAACGGAATGGTTAACTAAAAGTGCCCACTGCTTACTTTATCAGGACAATTATCTAAATCTGACTAGTAAAGTGCCCCAACTATAACTGAATAAGTAAAACTGCCAACTGTGTGAGTTCCTCGGTTGACTTCCTCGTTTGGTCTCGAGGGGAAACACGGGATGGGTTTGTTTGGTGTTAGCTTCGGTTGGATCCGGATAGGTCATTCTCACCTCTCTAACCGCCGGTTGTATCGAGTCTCTATAGGTTGTTTAGTGTATCTTGCACGCCGCCACCCACCATACCTTTGTAGGCGAGGACCGAATTCTAGCCTCGCTGTAATGGCCTCGATCGACGCTCCTTCCTTGTTTTCTGCTTTGCCCTTTGTCGGCACCCCTTTTGTCAAGCAGGTTTTGAGATCGACGCCGTTAGCAGGGTTACCCTTCCGGCTTGGCCTGGGCAGGGTTATGGACGCCACTGGTTATTCTTCAGGGCTCTTAGCCCCATTTGCTTCTTGTCCGTAGTCGGACGCTCTATCAATTTCAAGGTGATTTGGATCTTTGTATATTATATCTGTATTCTTGACTCTTTGAGTCGCTGTTATATATATCTGTTCTGTGGGTCCCATCGAGGACTGTTGTGTAATGTTATTACTTCGTTTTCCACCCGCACGAAAGTGCCTGGTGGGCACCTTTGAATCGTTTCTATGCGGGTTTGGTGAATTTTGCCAGAACTTGCATAGGTCCGATTCTGAGGGTGTTACAACGGGCACCAGTAGTAGGAGAAATAGGAGGATCCGCATCAGGCACAGAATACGACACAACATTCCTAAAAACATGTAATGGTATCCCAGCAGCAAGACTCAACTTTCCATCACGAGCAACCAATTTTGCTTTCTTCATAACAGTGACTTCATCTTCAGAACTTCCATCACCACTTGAAGGACCAGCAGATGTATCGAGCACACTATATTGCCTGCTAATAGGGGGGTCGAATAGACTTGACTCAGGAACCAAAGGAGCAGATAAAACAGGTTGTACATCTTCTTGGGTACTGTCATCCAAGACAGAAGGCTCATTTTCACTCTCACCCTGGGTTGATGGATCTCCAAGCGAGCAGACAGCAGGACTTGCAGCAACATTAACAGAAGTAGCAACTGCTGCAAGGTTGGTGAACAACGATGACGCAGGAACGAGAACAACACTATCAGGACAAACATAACCACCTGCATCAACATTGGCATCAACCTGGGGGCATCTGTGGTGGCAGCAGCAACTTCCGTGATATTCTCCGTGTCGTTTTCCATGATATTTACAATGCTGCTGCTAACAGGCTGATCAATGGTTTGCTTAATCAGTGGAGCTCCAAAGTCTGGTTAAGCTACATCCATTGTCACATCGATAGATAATCCTACTACAATTGTAGGAGGTGCACTAGTCATAGCAAGATCTTTAGAAGAACCACCCTTGCCACATGTTTCTCCACCAGATATAACCTCTTCAAGATTCACAGCAGGCGCATCCACGACATCAGGAGTTGCAACAACATTAGAATGTCCTTCAACACGAGTAGGTGAAGGAATAGGAGAGGATGCATCAACATCTATAACAGATGTGCCTCCATCTGCAGAACGCTATTTTGCCAACCATGGTGAAGACCTTGTAGCTAGCACAGATGTCTTCTTCGATGATTTCTTGCTGTAATAAATAATTGCCAACAAAAAACAAAAAATCAGAACATAATAAACAAAAAACAGATAAGTTACCAACATAAACATAAATAAGTTATCAGATGAAATATACTACAGTTATCCAGTGATTAACAATTAAAAAACAAAAATGACTGACATAAATAAACATAAAGAAGTTATCAAGTGAGAAATGCTATAGTTATCAACATTAACATAAAGAAGTTATCATGTGAGAAATGCTACAGTTATCAGTATAAGCATAAAGAAGTTATCATGTGAGAAAGGCTACAGTTATCAGTATAAACATAAAAAAGTTATCAGATGAAAAATGATACAGTTATCAATATAAAGTTATCTATATAAACATAATAAACATAAAACAGAAAGGTTACCCACATAAACATAAACAAGTTATCAGATGAAAATGATACAGTTATCAACACTAAGGTAGTAAAGTTATCTAGTGACTGAGATAAATAATTATGCCCACTCATACCTCTCAGAAATAGCAGACCACATCATGCCAGGAATAGGCCCAAATCTTTGAAGACAAGAGACTTGGTCTCATTATGAACCTCATCAACAGTACGTGAATTGATCACATTATCAACATCCTCAACCGGACGTGACTTATTCTTCCTAGACCTTTCATACACATGCATAGGGGTTTGTTCTTGTCCACCCACAATAATAGCAACAGGATTATCAGTCACCCGGTTTACGGGTGAGACAAGATTTACAACAAGAGACCTATATTCAGGTGGTGACATATGACGATCCTCAGGTGATCTTGCTCCTGGACTCTTATTCTGCTCTTCATTGGAATCTGGAAAAGTCAAAGATAGTTGGACATTGGAAGAACCACCCGCATGACCACCAACAACACCTTACCCTTCCTGTCAGCACAGACATACCGTTCAACATCATCATATCCACTGTTGTCAGAACTGCTGCTGTCTAAATCCCTCAGAATTATATTATCACTAGGAAGAATAGGAGACAAGACTTCATTAGTGCGTGGAACATTCCTTCCATTAGTGATAGAACGAGTAAGCCTAGCTCCACGGACACCACTTGAGGTAGCACCACGGGCACCACATGAGCTACCACCACGAGCACCACTTGAGCTAGCTCCATCCATGAAGATTCCTCCCAAGGGTTGCGTTGCAAGTTGACCACCAAACTGGGCAGTAAATTGTTTCGCCATTTTAGCACCAGCATTGCCTTGCACCACTGTCAAGCCTTGCACAAGGGTACTCATTAACACAAAAATACCAGATGCAAAACGGCCAACAAGATTTGCTATCTGTGACTTTTACTGCACAAATAAAAAGAAAAGAAACAACATGAACATTAACAAAACAAAAAGCAAACAAAAGTAACATGACAATAAAAAGATAAGTACAATATCAAAATCCTAAAAATCTCACCTCATTTGAACAACTAGGGTTTGCACAAGTGTCAAACCATTTGTTAAACCCTTGCGCACCACCAAAAAGTCCAAAGCTCATGCCATACTGAGGCTTCAACTGCACAAAGAAACATATACAGAATTAGCAGATGTAATCAACCAGTTCTCTACATATTACCTACCTTAATCACATTATAACCTACATGTTACCACCCAATAAACGCATAAGTTACCCACTGTTTATACTCAATGTAATCAAACAGACATATAACATGTTACCAACACTTAAACCTAAAAAGTTATCAACAACATAAAAAAACACATATGCTACAAAATGTATTGCACACCTCCAGCTTTCCATATGCACTTCCATCATTCTGCAGATCAGCAATCAACACTTGATCAATTAACTCTCTTGACCATATGTTCACAGCATAACGCCCTTCCGGCAAATCAATATCCAACCCACTAACATCAAGTGAGTCGACATAAAGCAGTTGCAATAAAACAAATTAAAAACCAGAAAAAGAATACAATAAATACACTAACTAAAACATAAAACAAATTTCAATATAGAAAGTAATATTCACACAATATAAAAACAACAATGTGTACCTGCAACAGAAAAAGGCAAGGTGCGTATGACTACCACTAGAAATCTCCTCATGCAGCTGGTCAGCAACAAACTTTGGACACATTTCCAATGTTGTGCTGAAATTATATAATGAAAAAGAAACTATCAACATAACATCAAAACTTGCACATATATTACACACCACCACAAAAACATAAAACAAAAATGTTACCACCCCTATAACACACATATCATCACACCAAACAGAAAGTTATCAACACAAAAACATATAAGTTACCAGCCAACACATGTATTGAAAATGAATAGACATAACAACCAAAACTTACCATGATAGGGTAGCACTTGTGGCAAACATGGTTCTGGGTGGTGGGTGACAGAAGTGTAGACACAATGTACATCACATATACTTGCTTGAACTCATCTACATATGAAGTCATATCCTTCAAGATTTAAAAAACTCGAGTTCTCAAAGGTGTGCCAGAATCATCAGAAAAAGAGCATGGGCAAGAGCACCCTGAATTTCTTCATCAGCATAATAAGGAACCGGCTCTTCACCAAGCGGCAAACCCAAACATTTGAATACACTATCCTCGTTGAGGGGTATCCTTCCTCGACCCGGCACAACAAATTTACGTGTATGCTTGTCATATAAACTAGCAAACCAAGTCATAACTGTGTCGTGCAGTGATTAACACTTGATATCTAGCAAACTATCAAACTCCATTAATTCAATTGCTGCCTTCTGATCATTCGATAGAAAATCCAGTAAACCAGTCACGACAGAAGGAGATGCCCTGTTACATTTACAGGCAGGTTGTTTTTCACCCTCAACAATATTATTAGCAGCCTTCCGTTTCCTCGGCATCATGTCAACTACAAAAAATTTAAAATGAAAAAATAAATACAAAACTAAACCATAATGATACACAAGAATTCATAGAAAAAAGAAAACAATACCATCAGTACATAAGTTACCAATGATGATAACCTAATGTTATCATACAAACAGAACACAAGTTACCAATGATAATAAGCTCATGTTATCATACAAAAATAACATTAGTTATCCATGTCAGTGCACACATAAAATCATGCATTTTGCTCAAAATTAGCATTACCAAACAGATCATAAACAAAATTTAACAAAAACCATTACATTATACAATAGTTAGTACTATTGCAATCAATAAATTTTATCCACATCTTAGTACATAAGTTACCCATGATCATAAACTAATGTTATCATACCAACAGAACATAACTTATCCATGCCAGTGCATATATATTATCATGCACTTTGCTCAAAAGTTACCAACAGAACACAAACAAAAAAATTACAGAGCCTAGTACTGTTGTTATCAATGAATACTCTCCAATGTTACCCATGACTAGTGCAAAATGTTATCAAGGGACCCTATACAATCTTACCCACCTCATAAACAAAAAATTAGCAGATACATAGCCTGTACTATTGTTATCAAGGGTTCCTCTCTAATGTTATGCATGGATAGTGCTATTGTTAGCTAAAAGAGAAGTTATACATGCTTACAAAGCACAAGTTATCAACAAGCTAGAACATACGTTATCCATGATTGCATGTAGAAGTTATCCATGCTTACATGCATAAGTTATCAACTAGCTAAAATAGAAGTTATACAAGCTTACAAAGCAGAAGTTATCAACTAGCTAAAACAGAAGTTATCCATGCTTACATGCATAAGTTATAAACTAGCTAAACCAAGGAATCAAAATTTCAAAAGCCTAAAACATACATAGCAGTGCATCATGATTTATAAATGATTTCTTATGGGCACCCCAGCTAGTCAAATGTTATCATGCCATCACTTCACAAAGTTACCCATACCATTACACATATGTTATCATGCAATTTACTCAAAAGTTACCAGCAGATCATAAACAAAAATTTAATAGATACATTCTCCAATAGTTAGTACTATTGTAATCAATGAATATTCCACAATGTTACCCAAGGTTAGTGCTATAGTTATCAAGGAATCCTATACAAACGTACCTAATTCATAAACAAAAGTTAGCACATAACAGGTTAGTATTGTCATTATCAAGGGATCTTGTCCAATGTTATCCATGGATAGATCTATGGTTATCAAGGGATCATATCCCACTGTTAGCCATAGATAGATCAGTTGTTATCAACTAAATAGTATGCAATGTTATCCATGGCTAGATCTGTTGTTATCAAGCAATTCTGTTCAAAATATAACCCAACTCAAAAATAATGTATAACACATCAAATCACCATTAGACCATGGGGGAAACATTACACATGGATCACATCATCTGAACATTACTCAAATGACACCAAAGGGAATCAGGGGGAGCACTCAAACCGATTTGAACAACGGGGGCTGAAGCATGATGGAGCCAAACAAAATCAGCAGGAAAAATCGCACGCATTACAACTTACAAAGCATGGATAACTACAGGACCTGTCGGAATCAACGACCAGCCCCGGCCCTGAGCCCGTGCAACCTGTGCGGCCGCGCAGGGCCTCCGGTTGCTAGGGTCCCATCGCCATCCATTGTACATACAGCCATGCCCTTTTGCTTAGAAAAACGGTGAACGGAATTAGCCAACCGGAAGCTGAGGCCTTTTGAGCATGTGGCAACGCATACGGGACACAACTACTAACGAAAAACAAGGACAGAGTGGTGAGCGCATCAACTCCGGCCAGGGATAAATTGTGTTCAGTATTTCACTCATATAAGTTGCTATTAGAATATTAAAAAACACCTTTATTATGTGTATATAAGGGCCCCTTTTTCCTTCTTGCATAGGGCCCTGATATGTCAGGGTCGGCCCTGTCAACGACAAGCACAAAACCAACAAAATGGAACCGCCGGAAAACGGAGAAGGATGGTTCGGAGCGGCGGAGGAGAGAAACTGGAGCCTGTGAGCACACCTGGAGGGAGTCGACATGTCGGCGACGGCAATGGCAAGAAGAAATGGCGAGGAACCGACGAAAACTGCCGAATCGCCCTCCAAATCACCGGAGAAGAAGGGGAGAGAGAGGAGCGGGATTTCCGAAACGGTCGGGAGAAGTGGGAGGGATGGGAGACGATGACGAGTGGGGCCCAGGTGATTGGGGTGATGCGATCAGGTGCGTGGCATTGAAACAAGCCACCAACCGCGCGCCCTTGTACGAGATCGTTGGATCTGAAATCAACGGACCCTGTCAGCCCGCCAGGTTTGGACAGATTCAGACCGGTCTGAATCTATAAAAATCGTTCTTTTTTTCCTTAGCGTAGAGCACGTACCAGTACAGATACGGCCAGAAAAAAGTATTATTTGGTTGAGTTATATGAGGTTTTGTACAGGATTACATATACGTGTATATACAAATTTCGAAGAGGTATCAAACAATCTGAGCCGTCCTTGTATTTGACATTATAAAAGTTTGTACGGGTTTACGGGGTAATACTAGATCAAAACCCTCTTGTTAATAGTCCCAACCCACCATTCTTTGATGTTGTGAATGTCACCCCAATCTCTAGGTTGCATGTCATTTAGGCCAAGTCACTTTAGGATAGACCAAACTCTAACGGTGAACCGGCATTTGAAAAGGAGGTGGGATGCCAAATCTTGCTCTTGGTTGCAAAGCTTGCAAATGCCACGATTTTGACTTCCTCTTTTCTAAAGTATATAAGCCGTGTAAACTCTATTTTGTAGAACCTCTTTGCTTTGGTTCGTTCGGGAAGAAAAGGGGCAAGCATTTTTTTTGAGAGAATAGGTTGTAATGTAGGGGTTCGTAGCATGGAAAACAAAAAATTTCTATCGCATGAACACACACAAGACAAGATCTATCTACTAGATTGTAGCAACGAGTCGATAGAGTACTAACCCTCGAAGATCCAAAGTGGTTAACGACAGCAGATTCTCGTGGATGATGTAGTCGTACACTTCCGATCTCAAGATTGCGTAGACGATCCTTCCGGCGCTGCGTTCCAGCAGCGCTTCCGCAGTCGGTCACATGTTCGGTACTCGATGAAGACCTTCCTCTCCCTTGTTCCAGCAGGCAGCGAAGGTTGTAGCTCTCTCCTCGTGATTCCGGCAGCACGACGGCGTGGTGTCAAAAGTAGAGGGGAGATCCCGCATGACTTCGCCTAAGCCGGAGCGAGTATGGTGGAGTATGAGAGAGGGCCTTGGTGATCTAGGGTTTAGAGGCACCAAGGGGGTGGTGTAGCCGGAGGCTAGGGCTTGAGGAAGCCCTAACTCGGCGACTTGGAGGAGCCCTAGGCGGCGGCTGCACTTGGGTGGAGGCGCCAGGAGCTAGGGTTTTGGGTGTGAGGGGTAGGGGGCGTCCTACCCCTCCTTATATAGGTGGGAGGGAGGCGGTTAGGAGGAGGGATTCCTCCTCCAACTCCTCCTCCTTGGCCGGCGGGTGGAGGGAGTAGGACTTCCTCCCTAAGTAGGTTTACTAATCTCCCTCCACCAAGCAAACTTCAGATTTGATTTTTCAAATTGGCATTTGACTTTCAAACTTGGATTTGATTTCTCTCATCATATTGCCCAGCCAAGTGACCTAGTACATGATGCAACCATTCCAAATTGTCATGACACATCCATGTACCCTTCCCCTCCGGAGTGCCAGACCTTCCAGACCCTTCTAGAACATTCCTGGTGAAAACACCGCAATCATTTCCGAACTCCGAAACAGGATTTTCCTTATATGAATCTTATTCTCCGGACCATTACGGATCTCCTGTGATATCCCGGATCCCATCCGAGACTCCGAACAACATTCAGTCTCTTACTCATCATTCCATAACTACACAACAACATCGAATCCTTAAGTGTGTCTCCCTACGGTTCGTGAACTATGCGGACATGACCGAGACACTTCTACGATCAATAACCAATAGAGGAATCTGGAAATTCATATGGCTCCCACATATTTCTACGATTACTTTGCGATCGAATGAAGCACTTACATACGATACCAATTTCCCTTTGTCTAACGATAGTTTACTTATCCGAGGTTTTGATCGTCGGTATCTCTGCATACCTAGTTCAACCTCGTTACCTGTAAGTACTCTTTTCTTGTTCCCGTGATATGTGATCCCTTGTGAGCCATTCACATGCTTGCAAGCTAATTGGATGACATTCCACCGAGAGGGCCCAGAGTATATCTATCTGTCATATGGATGGACAAATCCCACTCTCGATCCATGTTCCTCAACACATACTTTCCGAACACTCAATGCCACCTTTATAGCCACCCAGTTACGGTGTGGTGTTTGATGTCATCAAAGCATCCTTCCGGTGATGGTGATTAGCATGATCACATGGTCGAAGGAATTAGGTTACTATGTATCAGAAAGCATATAGCAAATGAACTATATTAAATGAGTTGATCTTTATGCTATGCTTAACTATAGGAATAGGTCCATCACATCATTCTCCTAATGATATGACCCTATTGTTAATAACATCTTCTATGTTCATGATCAGGAAACCATGATCATATATTAACAAACAAGCTAGTTTAACAAGAGGCTTTACTAGGGACTCTTTTATGTTTACAAATCACACAAGTATTAATGTTTCCGGTTAATAAAATTATAGCATGGTATGTAAACATTTATCATAAGCATGAAGATATGATAATAACCACTTTATTATTGCCTCTTGGGCATATCTCCAACAGTCTCCCACTTGCACTAGAGTCAATAATCTAGTTTCAAACCTTTGTGTATTCAACACCTATGGCTTTCCGGTGTTGTATGTACACGATTGCTAGTGGTCAACTGATCTCCGGATCTGACACTTCCAAGTCCGTGTGTAATTGCATGTCTTTGCGTCTCTACGCATCACTCATTCTCTAATGAGATGGCTTTGTATAAATTTGGTCCTTTGGTGAGACCTTTAGTTCTTTGGGGTTAAAACATGTTGAAAATATTGTCGCATAATATATCTTCATAGTATTATCCCACTATGAACTACACCTAGTTTGATAAAAAATTACTTGACACAAATGCCCTCTTTAGCTGCTATAATAGCAGTCATATACTTAGCCTTTTGTTGTAGTATCTGTCACAATGTCTTTACTTTGGGACTCATCCAAATCCATTATGGAACTTACTTTCCATTATATTGTGCCACCCTTAGTTTAGATTGAGATAAACTTAATTTGTAATTTGTGACAAAAACTAGTATCAATGTAGTACTTTTACAATGAACTAACCATCTATTTGCCACTTCTACAAAATAA
This sequence comes from Avena longiglumis, assembly GCA_030063025.1. Classification (NCBI taxonomy): domain Eukaryota; kingdom Viridiplantae; phylum Streptophyta; class Magnoliopsida; order Poales; family Poaceae; genus Avena; species Avena longiglumis. Next base: position 74,090,438 of record CP125975.1, on the reverse strand, counting down.
TATACTCTTAGTTCTTCCAAAAGATCATAAGAATATCCTTACTATCGTCCAATGATCATCTTATGAATCATTCTGGTATATGCTCATAACATTTAGAGCATAGGACATATCTGGATTTGTACATATCACAGTATGATTGATATAAATACTCTTTGTGATTTCATACATCAAGTATCAATCTATACTTGAATATTTGTTTCACTTACCAAGTGTCAATACACTTGAATATATCATCAATATTGAACTCATTCAATCCTTTCTGTGCGATAAGAACCTTTCTTGTAGTTTCTATATTGAACTCATTCAATACATCATCTATGTACTTTCGGCACAACCATATTAGCGTCTATTGATGCCAAATATTTGGGTTTTGCCTAAGTCTTTCATCGGGATGAAATTCTTAATATGTGTTAATAAAAGATACATCATTTCCAATCAACAATATGTCTTCCACATAATGTATTAGAAACATGTCTTAGTGCTCCCACTTAATTTCTTGCAAATGCAAGCATCTTCATTGTCTCTAATGAAATTAAACTCTTTTAACAGTTTCATCATAGTGAAGATTCCAACTCCGCGATGCTCACTTCAACCATTGAAGTTTGCATACGCTTTTAGAATCCTTTGAAATAACAAAACCCTTTGGATCGTGTTATGCACACGTCCTAGGTAACAATTCTATTAGAAGAACTTGTTTTGTTTATTCAACTACCACATAATAAAATTATATGTAGTGGTTTCTATATTAATCCGTCTAGACTAAATATCGCTATGAAAGATCAAATCTTGTCATAATCAACCTTTGAACATTGTTGTGAACTCTTTCCCAACATGTCGACTATTTCATAGATGTGAAAACATCCATGTCTATTTATTTATAGATCCAAACACAACTGTAAGGTCTTACACCTTTATCGAGGGTCCTTCAAGTTCAAAACTTGATTTCTCGTGTATGGAACTATCACGGATTTTATGGCTTCAAGCCATTTTATGGAGTTAGGGCCCATCATCGCTTCTTTGCATGTAGTCCGTTCATTATTCTTAAATAATGATTCAACCCTCAAATCTTGGTATTTGATTGTTTACTCGACCTACTTGGTTCAATAGAAACTTTGACCTTCGTAACCACAACCTTTGAGTCACGTGAGCCATGAGCATTGTTGCTGCCTCCTAACACTTTTCGCTATGCAACTTTGCACACATAGCTAAGGTTCTTTTAACCTTATCAAAGTTCTATTGTCCTCTCACTTATCTTTTCACGAAAAAATTCCTTCTCAAAGAAACTTGACGTTCTAAGCAACAAACACTTTTGTCTCTGATGTTATGGAGGAATACTTAATAGTTATTCGAAATAACATACTAAGATAGGTCCATCCGACTTTGGTTGCAAACATCTTTCTTATGCATAGCATACCAATGTTTAAGAAAGGACAACTTGGGTTTTATCCCAAACCATAACTTTATATGGTGTCATTTCAACGGATTATGATGGAGCTATTTTCAGTGGGAAAAACAGTAGTCTCTAAAGCTTTTAATCTTTAAAATATAATGGCAGTTTCATGAATTACACCTTTGATCTTACCATGTCAAACAAGGTTTAATTACATATCTCGAACACTCCATAATCTTATGGTGTTTCGGGAAATGCAAATCCACGGAACGATTCCTTAAATCTTAGGTGTTTATGCTAAACTTGTAACTCAAATATCTTCCTTTATGATCTTATCATAAACTATTTATATTCTTGTTGCAATGATTTTGCACTTCATCTTGAATAGTTTTTGAACTTTTTCAAATGTTTCATACTTCATCCTTATTAAGTAAATATTCATATATTCACTCAAATTTTCGGAGAAAGTTTATGAAGTTGAAATTCATCGCTCTTGACTACACATAATGGACTTCATACAACAATATGTACAAGTTCCAATAAGCTAGTCATCCGTTCCCTTTTGGCCTATGAACGAAGTTTTAATTATCTCTAGGAAAGTTTCACAAGCGTCATTTGATCAAAAATCAAAAGACTCCAAAATTCCATCCACATGGAGTTTCTTCATGTTTTCTTTCCAATATAATTTAAACGGCGATGTCACTTCCTAAGTGATCTTTCAATCAATTTGTCTTTCGACATTTTTAGCACTAGTTTTATGGATGTGATTTCTCCAACGAGATTTGTAAATCATCCATCTTTTATGGATTACGGCAATTATTTGAACAACCCTTTTGTTCTCATAATATCTGATAAAACAAATCTTGAAGGCAAGCTTTGATGTTTAACGAGCAACATAATAACCCTTTATTTGTTCTCGATGAACATCATCACATATTCATTTGCTAGTTACTTAGGCCATTGTAGTTCATGAATTGCGTTGTTTCGTATGACGATTCATACCAACAAATTCAGTATCCAATACTCAAGAACTACATTGTTTAACAAGCAAAGAATACAACCATAACATGTATATCCTCTATATACCTAAGCTGAACAATTCTAGTCTTTTCTTTTCTGCCATATATTTATGAGATTCTCTTCAAGATTTCCTTTTACATTTGAAATAATCTATCATCAATAGTGGAGCCATACACATGACACATAGTCCAAAGTGTGTATAGTTAAATACCAATGTCTTTGGACTTGCACTTTGAAGTAGATCACCATCATCAAATGTTTGGTGTTCTTTCAAATTCCTTTCTTTAGTAATCTCTTGGTGTAGTAAACATTTTACCTATATCAAATATTCACCTTTATCATGTAATTATTCATGATCAAGCTACTTTAGCTTATAACAGTGAATCGCGAGTATAATGTTGCTCTCCAAAACCTTTTGGAGGATTAGGACAACTAGTGTCTCCAACCTTTTGTAAATTCTCATCAAATATGAGAACATAAACTTTGCCATATTATACTCTATCATGTTGTAACCAAAACATAATTTCATATATAGCAATATCTTCCATACATGATGGTTTCTGAAACAACTCTTTCAACTCCTAGATTACCTTGATATTGAAACTATCTTTCGAATATCAAGAATCATGGAGATAAACATGATACTTATATACTAACACTGAAATTGTTACTCTTGATTTAATACCAACTATTAAACTTCACGGAGTAATCAAAACTTACTGAAAGTTCCCAATGGGACTTTTAAACTTTAGATTAACACTTCAAAACAATACGATACCAGTTCGTAAAGTAACTAACCAGAAATTCTATAGTTCTATCATCTCAATTATCACTAAGCGCAAGGTGGTAAACGGATTCCAATGACTACAACAACTATGCAAATTCACTTTGATTTAATTTATGATAAATAGTGTTCAACTTTTAATCATATTGCTATTGAACTCCCACTCAAAACAATATCCCTCACATTGTTTTAGTGATCACACGAACCAAATCCACCACGTCAAAACCGATCGTCACGAGAGTTGATGTAGCTTCAATGGTGAACAGTCAACATGTTCATCATATCTACTATATGATTCATGCTTTACCTTTCGGTGATCCGTGTTCCGAGACCATGTCTGTACATGCTAGGCTCGTCAAGATCAAACCTTAGGTTCCGCATGAGCAAATCTGGCTTGCTCACGTTGTATACACTCGCAGAATCTAACACACCCGATCATCACGTGATGCTTCAAAACAACGAGATTTAGCAATGGTGCTTACTAAGGATGAACACTTTAAAACTTGAAATTGTGTGCTTGAGGGATCATCTTATAATGCTACCGTCGTGAACTAAGCAATACAAGATGCATAAAAGGATTAACATCACATGCAATTCATAATATGTGATATGATATGTCCTTTCTTGTTGTGCTTCCGATCTCCATCTTCAAGCACGAACATGATCTCCATCATTATCGGTGTGGCGTCAATGTCAATGGCGCCACTGCATCGTTGTCTTCCACCAGCATCAACTATTACAACTATCTTGAATAATAGTCACGCGGGACTTAACGGATTTAAAAGACAACCATATGGCTCCTGCCGGTTGTCGACTTACAATAAGGAACATTGTATACATCATATATAATCACAATCATGGCCATATCACATCACAGCACACCCCTGCAAAACAAAGTTAGACGCCTCTAATTTTCTTTCCATGTTTTACGTGGTTTCGGGCTTTCAATAAGTGTCGTTCTAACTTACGAACAAGAACCACAAAATTGATACTAGTATTGTCAATCACCCCTTGTAAATTGAATCTTAACTATGTTGGGAGAAACAGGCACCCGCAAAGCCACTTATGCAATACAAGTTGCATGTCAAGCGTGGAGCAAGTCTCATGTAAGGTTAGCCTGGGCCGCTTCATCCCACCATCCCTCAAGATGCAAAGTACATAATAAGCAATCGACAACAAAAACATCAACGCCCACAATGACCATTGTGTTCTACTCGTGCAACAGATCTACATATAGACACGGCTCTGATACCACTGTAGGGGTTCGTAGCATGGAAAACAAAAAAATTCTATCGCATGAACACACACAAGCCAAGATCTATCTACTAGATTGTAGCAACGAGTCGATAGAGTACTAACCCTCGAAGATCCAAAGCGGTTAACGACAACAGATTCTCGTGGATGATGTAGTCGTACACTTTCGATCTCAAGATCGCGTAGACGATCCTTCCGGCACTGTGTTCCGGCAGCGCTTCCGCAGTCGGTCACACGTTCGGTACTCGATAAAGACCTTCCTCTCCCTTGTTCCAGCAGGCAGCGTAGGTTGTAGCACTCTCCTCGTGATTCCGGCAGCACGACGGCGTGGTGTCAGAAGTAGAGGGGAGATCCCGCAGGGCTTCGCCTAAGCCGGAGCAAGTATGGTGGAGTATGAGAGAGGGCCTTGGTGATCTAGGGTTTAGAGGCACCAAGGGGGGTGGTGTAGCCGGCGGCTAGGGCTTGGGGAAGCCCTAACTCGGCGACTTGGAGGAGCCCTAGGCGACGGCTGCACTTGGGTGGAGGCGCCAGGAGCTAGGGTTTTGGGTGTGAGGGGTAGGGGCGCCCTACTGAAAGAACATTTTATAATCCCTAGTGTTTTGTGTGTTAGATAACAATATAAGGATTATTTAATGTGTTTTGAAGTGTTGCAGCTTCTATGATAAAAAGGGAAAAGGATTCTGCTTTTGGGGGGCGGATAATCCGCCCCCACCAGGGGTGGATAATCCGCCCCTCCCTCTTCCCAAGTAGGCGCAAGCCCCAGAAGGGGAGCGGAGTTTTGGCCGGATTTTCCGGCCTCGTCGGATAGTCCGCCCCTCAGGGGGGCGGATAGTCCGCCCCCCTGCTCATCACCAAGGCGCAAGCCCCAGAGAGGGGGCGGAGTGTTGGCCGGACTTTCCGGTCTGGCCGGATAATCCGCCCCTCAGGGGGGCCGTATTATCCTCCCCCAAAGATCTTCACCAAGTTTCGCAGGCGCCAGCCCTAGAGAGGGGGAAGAGTTTCCCCCGGAGAATTCGCCCTTGGGGCGGAGTTTTCCCAGGGGCGGATAATCCTCCCCCAAAGTTGTGCAACGGCCAGATCTGGGGAGGGGGTATTTAAGCCAGCCTTCCCCCTCCTGCCAGAACTCTTGATTCATTCGAAAAAGACCAGATCAGATCTGAAAGCTTCATCCAAGAGAGCTCCACCTAGATCCACCCAAAGGCCCCATCCCTTGGGGAATCGAAGGAGGAGAACTCGATCTTCATCATCAGCAATCAAGCGCTTCATCTCCTCTCCATTCATTTGGAGAACCCCCGATCTAGTATTTCTTGCAAATACCTAGATCCTTGTTTTTGTTTATATTGATAAACCTTGTTCTTGTGGCAGCTTGTTGTCATCTCGGGAGCCCCCAATTCGGTTGTGGGTGTGTGCCCCGATAGTGTTGTAAAAGGCACCGGTTCCCGCCTTGAAGGGATCCAATAGTGTAGAAGGTGGATCAGGCCTCTCGTGGCGAGATCCATCGGAGAATAGGGTTAGGCCTATTGTGGCGTGGTGGTCTTAGAACCGCCCACCCCTCCAACGCAGATGTACTTCCCTTAACAAGGAAGGAACTGCGGTAAAACAAATCCCTGTGTCTCCGCGTGCTCCACTATGGTTTCCTCGCTCCTCTTTTTACGTGCTTAGTAGTTAGGGTTGCATATAGGGAAATTCTCGTAGTTGCATATCTAGAGAATTTACTTTGTGTCAAGCCTAAAATTGAAAAAGTATTAAAAATTGGTTAGCACCTATTCACCCTCCCCCCTCTAGGTGCCCATACGATCCATTTCAATTGGTATCAGAGCCTCGGCTCTTATTTCGGGCTTAACCGCCTAAGAGAAGTATGGGTTCCAAGGTAGATGGGAGTGATGCTCCGGAGGTAGTCACCATGAACGATCTCAAGACGTTGGAAACAACCTTGGTGAGTTCTATGGAGGCTAAGATGGAAGAGATGCGTCAATTGATAATGCGTCTCTCCACATCCCCAGCATCACCTCCATCTAACTCTGAGGATACCACTCCGCAATCCAAGGAAACGGGTAAAACTGTTTCCAAAGATAACGAAGTGGTTGGTGATGATACTAGCAAGATCTCCTCCTCGAAAAAGGATAGCGGTAAGGATGGATACAATGAGGTTTATCATGTGTATTCCCTGATCCACCTATCCCTCATCCACATATACATAATAGGGTGATCCACCCAAACTTTCTGCATCTACTTTCTCTCAATGGCAATTTTTGATGAAATCTCATGTGTGCAGTTCCTCCATAGAGTTGTGGAAGATCATCGAAAATGGTCTTCATGTTGGAAACCCCAACAATCTCACAAGAAGAGAAGTGGTCGATAGCCAACTCAACGCTATATCTCTACACATGATACAGCTTGGTGTAGGTGACAAAGACATGCCACACATTCAACATCTTAGCACAGCTAAAGAAGCTTGGGATGCCCTCACCAAGCTCTTCATCGGAAATGAAAGTATGAGAAGGAATAGATATGATGCTTTGAGCAATGAAGCTGAAGGATTCTATATGCTGGATGGAGAAGACCACGAGGATATGTATAGGAGGGTCAAGGCAATAGCCACAACCTTCAGAAACCACGGTGCAGCTCATGTTGATGATGCTTGGATCAAGCGCAAATATGCCAGTGCTCTTATGCCGTTTGAGCCCACAGATTTGAAAAGTCTCCAAGGTAGGCATAACTATCACCTCATGTCATCCAATGAGGTAATGCAAGAAATGGCCGCTTTCAAAGTGGCTGCCAAGAATGCTGAAGATGCCCGTGCTCGAGCTATGGGGATGCAAAAGGGGGTCAACATAGCCTTGAAGGCTAGTGTGATTGATCATGATGATTATGCGGTAGAAGGTCTAGACTATCCCGAGGATATAAAAAGGATCCACGGACAATACTTGGCTCTTTATGCAAGAAACTTTTGGAAAGATCCAGCCAAGGCTAAAGCTGAACTAGAACGCAAGAGTGGAGCCTATGGAAGAAAAGAAAATGGTCCCAAGCTGAGAACATCCTTCAATTGTGGTGACCGGCTGCACTTTGTAGCTAAATGTCCATATCAAAGTAGGGAAGATAATGGAGGAAGACTTATTTTCAAGGACAAGTCAAAGGCTCCACGCAAGCAACAGTTTGTAAATAAGAATGCTCCTTTCAAGAAGCAACCGAATATTGTTCTAGTGGCTCAAAAATAATATTCATCAGGAAGTGAAGATGAGGATGAGGACGATAACTCTCAAGAGGTGGCTGCTCTAGCTCCCAGGCCGGATTCTCCGGCCCCCGCGGGCAGATTATCCGGCCCTGGGTCTCCAACTCCTGTCAGGCACTCTCAGGAAGAAGACTCTGGCACTTCACCTCCTAGGCCGGATAGTCTGGCCCCTCCAAGGGGCGGATTATCCGGCCCTAAAAAACAAACTCAGCAGCAATCTTCTGGTGTTAACGCAGACCAAGATTAAGGGCAGGGCAGTAATCAAGACAAGGATACAAATACTGAATCAACTCCTTCTAGAAACAATAAGGACATTGAGGCTCGTCGCAAGGTTCGCGCTGATCGGAACCTTGAACTAAGAGGTCACACTCTTGACAAGGTTGTTGGTGATCTACGACGAAGGGTATCCACTAGAAGAGAACTTGCAAGCTTCTGTGATCATCAAGCTCACATTTCCATGGTTGAACCGAAGAAGGTTTTTGATGCTCTTGAAGACCCCGATTGGGTTGTTGCAATGCATGAAGAATTAAATAACTTTGAACGCAACAAAGTTTGGAAGCTCGTAGAGAAACCAAAGGATTTCCGCAATGTTATCGGCACCAAGTGGATCTTCAAGAACAAACAAGATGAAAATGGCATTGTTGTGAGGAATAAAGCACGACTCGTGGCTCAAGGATTCTCTCAAGTGGAAGGAATTGATTTTGGCGAGACTTATGCTCCTGTGGCTCGTCTTGAGTCCATCTGTATCCTTCTTGCATATGCAGCTCATCATAATTTTAAATTACAACAAATGGACGTCAAGAGCGCTTTTCTTAATGGTACTCTACATGAGTTAGTATACGTCAAGCAGCCCCCGGGGTTTGAGGACCCCAAATTTCCGAACCATGTCTACAAACTCGATAAGGCGCTCTATGGCCTTAAACAATCCCCACGTGCGTGGTATGAGCACCTTAAAGAGCTTTTGCTAGACCGTGGATTCGAAGTTGGGCAAATCGATCCCACTCTTTTTAATAAGAAGGTTAATGGGGAGCTTTTTGTATGCCAACTTTATGTAGATGACATTATTTTTGGCTCTAATAACCAAGCTTTTAACGATGAATTTTCAAAGCTTATCACTGACAGGTTTGAGATGTCCATGATGGGTAAGCTGAGGTTCTTTCTTGCACACTCACTTGCTCTTATTCATGTATTTGGTTTAGATGCGGGCATAGACATAGGGGGAGTGTGGTCCTAATTGATTGGGCCAACCCTCCCCCCATAATGCCGAAAGCAAGTAAAATCATTTCCCTTAATATCATTTTGTGATATGTGGGTCATCGATGAGCATTGGTTTTGAACTCAAGATATATCTTCGCAGTGTCATGCCATGCGCTCCAACATGGTGGCTTCGGCCACCGCCGTCTTCCTCGAGAAGAGTTGGTTTATCATGGGTCTCGTTGGATTTTCTTGCCTATCTCATGTTCTTATGGAAAACACACTCAAATTTGGCTTTTGATTGATTTGATTCTTGCAAATTTGGGTGTGTAGTACCATCTCAGTTTGATGCTCTCAACCCAAGCCTTTCTCTCCCTCCTTGAACCATCTATTCTTCCACACAAGTCCTCTAAAACATCATCAAGAGGTTTGCTAGGTTGCTCTGGCCTGAATCTGTAATTTACAGAATTTCAGGGGGGCGGATTATCCGCCTTAAGTGGGGGGCGGATTATCCGCCCCGGGAAAAATCAGCCCCTTATAGGCTGGGTCGGGGAGGGAAGGCTCAAATAGAGCAGCCAGTCCTCCCCCAACCCTACCTGCCTCACCACGAGCATCCGCCTCTCCCGGAGTCGATTCGACCACCGGATTCTCCGGGCTCTCCCCAGATCTTCTTCATCTCACCTCCGGGTATCTTATCCTCCGCGATTTTCCTCCAATGAGTGAGGGTAACTCCCTCATCTCTCTCCTTTTGTATGGGATGTATTTTATTTGGTGGAAATCTCGTTGTAGAAGGTCCTTGGTGTTGTTCCTTACATGCTAGAATCAGTAGAATTGCAACCCTAGTACCCGATCTGTTTTGCCATGGTAGATCTGAGCCAATCCAGAAAATTTCTGCTGGGGGCGGATTATCCGCCCCTGCCAGGGCCGGATAATCCCGCCTGGAGATTAAAATCTGGTCTATTTTGGTCCTGCTTCTGCAAATACACATCATTGGTTACGGGTTGCATTGCTACTCTTTCTCCGTGTTTTTCTCCTGGACTTGTGTGTATGCTTATCTCCATGCTATCCCTCTAATGCTTTTCACAGGTGGTTCCAAGCCGACCAAGACCTTCGTCCGTCGTTCCCGTGCCCGTTATCTCAAGCCTACTGCAGAAGGGAAGTTCATTGACGAGACCGAGGTCAGCAGAGCAGCAAGAGAGGCTGAACGGATGGCAGAGGCAAGTAAGAAAACTAAGAGGACCGCATCTCGCAAGGGCAAACAGTCTCGGCCCAATTACAAGGCTATGGACAGTCTTCAGTATGCCACCATTCGCCAGACTGATTATTATGATGAGGCTGACAGTGATGGTCCCCCCGAGGACTCTATGTTTTGGAATGCCCACTTTCGGGCTATTCATGATGATGTCTATGCTACTCTCAAGCTTCGCGCCCATGCGTCCCATCAATTTGACTGAGGCTCAATCCAAGACAAGGCTCATTGAGGCACTTGATGTGACCAACAAGATGGGGCTGCACCACCTCATGACTATCCAATGCAACTATGATTCCTCTGTGGTGCGGCAGTTCTTCTCAACTCTGGTGATTTGCGGTGATGATCGTCGTACTATGAAGTGGATGACAGGTACCACCATGATTCAGTCGGACTTTCACACCTTTGGGCAGGTTCTGGGTTATGCATTCCATGGCCGTGACACTCCTTTGGGCCACCGTATCATTTCTCCTCTGAAGCCATCCAAGGATACTGCACTTGCTCCTTGCCTTTCCTCTGATGGTGTTGCTGGTACTTTCGCTGGTCTCTCTCCCTTGTATGCAGCCCTTGTTGGCATATTTAGGGACTGCATCGCTCCTAGTGGTGGCAACAATGACAGGATCCGTGGCCACCTGGTTCCACTTCTTGATTTTTCTCACGAGTATGCCACTAACTCTGGATCAGCCACAGGTTACAAACTGGATGTCATGGACTATATTTATCATGAGATGACAGATGCTATGATCAACAGGCTCTCTATTCCTTATGCTCCTTTCATAATGATGCTCGTCAAGCATATGTTGCCACATGAGGATTTTGGCTCTGCTCTGGATGGAATTCACAAGCCCAAGAAAATCTACAACAAGGCTCAGAAGACCCATCACCCTTCCACTGCCCCGGAGTCCTTCATGCGTGATGCTCGGGCTATTGGTCGTCGTTCCACGGTGTCCCCAATGGCACGCGAGGTTAAGCAGCTCACTTGGTTCCAGCGGCACATTCTTTGCATGGGCATTGACACTCACAAGGGCCAATATGAGGCGTACCACAGGGATCATGAGAGGGATCACACACAGCAGCTTATTCTCCACCATGTCTCAGGTGCCTCTGGCCATCCACCTCCTCCCACTGCTCCAGATCCGTATGCTTAGTGGAACACCTCAGGGATCAACTATGGCGAGCTCGAGAGTTGCCTCTTTCCTCCCCCACCGAGGACATCCACTCCTCCAGCTGATGACAATGATGATGAGTATGATGAAGAGGAAGGGGACGGGAATGACTACGATGAGGATGAGGAGGAGTGATCTCCAGGGGCGTTAGCATCGCTCTTCTTCCTTTTTGGCATTTCGATGCCAAAGGGGGAGAAGTAGTTCTATTAGGTCTCGTGGATTTGCAAGGGTCGGGCGCAAGCATCCTTATTTCAGTCATTTTATTTGCATGCTTGTGCCTTTTTAGCGTGAACTCATTTGCTATTTGCGTATGATTATGTAAGACTTTGTCGTGTTTCACTAAGTTTGGTATGTTGTGTGGTATTCATGGATTTCTGGATTTATCTATTGTGGATCTCATGGATTTCTGGATTTATTTATCTATTGTGGATCTCATGGAATTCTGGATTTATCTATGGAGGCATATTTGATGGCATATGGAATCATGGGCCTATCTAATGTATGCCTCAATATTGCTGGTATGATTGGGATGTGTTTGGAGGCTATCAAACAAACTATATTCTTTGGCTATGTTCTCATCCCGATGGTATGACCTTGTTTCCCAAACCACCCTGATTCAATTATCTTTGTTATGGAAGTTGTGCTCTCTCTAGTGTGTGTATTTGTATTCAAATACAAATTTTAAATATGCACACGTCTAGGGGAGGGTCTTCCATTATTCAAGATGGCATTAGCCAGTTTCATTGCAAATCCTAATATTGTCATCTAACACCAAAAAGGGGGAGATTGAAAGAACATTTTATAATCCCTAGTGTTTTGTGTGTTAGATAACAATATCAAAGATTATTTAATGTGTGTTGAAGTGTTGCAGCTTGTATGAGAAAAAGGGAAAAGGATTCTGCTTTTGGGGGCGGATAATCCGCCCTCACCAGGGGCGGATAATCCGCCCCTCCATCTTCCCAAGTAGGCGCAAGCCCCAGAAGGGGGGCGGAGTTTTGGCCGGATTTTCCGGCCCCGCCGGATAATCCGCCGCTCAGGGGGGCGGATAGTCTGCCCCCCTGCTCATCACCAAGGCGCAAGCCCTAGAGAGGGGGCGGAGTGTTGGCCGGACTTTCCGGTCTGGCCGGATAATCCGCCCCTTAGGAGGGCCGGATTATCCGCCCCCCCCCCAAGATCTTCACCAAGTTTCGCAGGAGCCAGCCCCAGAGAGGGGGTGGAGTTTCCCCCGGATAATCCGCCCTTGGGGCGGAGTTTTCCCAGGGGCGGATAATCCGCCCCCAAAGTTGTGCTGTGCGGATCTAGGGAGGGGGTATTTAAGTCAGCCTTCCCCCTCCTGCCAGAACTCTTGATTCATTCGAAAAAGACCAGATCAGATCTGAAAGCTTCATCCAAGAGAGCTCCACCTAGATCCACCCAAAGGCCCCATCCCTTGGGGAATCGAAGGAGGAGAACTCGATCTTCATCATCAGCAATCAAGCGCTTCATCTCCTCTCCATTCATTTGGAGAACCCCCGATCTAGTATTTCTTGCAAATACCTAGATCCTTGTTTTTGTTTATATTGATAAACCTTGTTCTTGTGGCAGCTTGTTGTCATCTCGGGAGCCCCCAATTCGTTTGTGGGTGTGTGCCCCGATAGTGTTGTAAAAGGCACCGGTTCCCGCCTTGAAGGGATCCAATAGTGGAGAAGGTTGATCAGGCCTCTCGTGGCGAGATCCATCGGAGAATAGGGTGAGGCCTATTGTGGCGTGGTGGTCTTAGAACCGCCCACCCCTCCAACGCAGATGTACTTCCCTTAACAAGGAAGGAACTGCGGTAAAACAAATCCCTGTGTCTCCGCGTGCTCCACTACGGTTTCCTCGCTCCTCTTTTTACGTGCTTAGTAGTTAGGGTTGCATATAGGGAAATTCTCGTAGTTACATATCTAGAGAATTTACTTTGTGTCAAGCCTAAAATTGAAAAAGTATTAAAAATTGGTTAGCACCTATTCACCCCCCCCCCCCTCTAGGTGCCCATACGATCCATTTCACCTACCCCTCCTTATATAGGTGGGAGGGAGGCGGTTGGGAGGAGGGAGTCCTCCTCCAACTCCTCCTTCTTGGCCGGCGGGTGGAGGGAGTAGGACTTCCTCCCTAAGTAGGTTTCCTACTCTCCCTCCACCAAGCAAACTTCTGATTTGACTTTTCAAATTGGCGTTTGACTTTCAAACTTGGATTTGATTTCTCTCATCATATTGCCCAGCCAAGTGACCTAGTACATGATGCAACCATTCCAAATTGTCATGACACATCCATGTACCCTTCCCCTCCGGAGTGTCGGACCTTCCAGACCCTTCTAGAACATTCCTGGTGAAAACACCGGAATCATTTTCGAACTCCGAAACAGGATTTTCCTTATATGAATCTTATTCTACGGACCATTCCATTTAGGAAACTTCTCACTGCATTACATATTTCAGTTTTAAAAAATTCCCAATGAGTCTGATAGAACAGAGCCGGAAACCCATCCGGTCCAGGGGCCTTAGTTGGCCCCATCTGAAACAGTGCTGCTTCCATCTCAATATCAGTATAAGACTTGCAAAGATCAGAATCCATGTCTCTCGTCACCTTAACGGGAATTGAATCTAGCACTGTATCCACATAAACACAAGGTTCAGACGTAAAAAGATGTTCATAGAAATTATGAACCATACCTTTAATTCCACCTTGGTCTTCACATTTAGAACCATCCCCCGAACTAGAACATCAATCTTGTTAGCGCGTCTTCGTGAGGATGCCTTAGCATGAAAGAAAGCTGTGTTACGATCTCCCTCTTTCATCCAGTCCACTCTAGATCGCTATCGGGCCATAACCTCTTCGCATTCAAATAATTCACACGGCTTAGTCTCGAGGTCGCGCTCTTTCTTAACAGTCGTATCCGAAAGGGGTTGGCCATGGAGGTAAAACAACTGGCGCTCCAGCTGTTGGATTTTCTTCCGAACCGACCCAAAGGCGGCTCGACTCCAGTCCTTCAGTGTGGTCGCCATACGTCCCAGATTTGACCACGTCGAGTGCAGAGAGTGAGAACCCACGCAGCCAGCAGTCCAAGCCGACTCCAAAACCTCGGTGTAGTCCGGCGCTCGCTGCCACATAGCCTCGTACCTAAAAGTCTGCGAGACAGGCCGTTGAACACCCTACCTCTGATCCTGATGAAGCGAGATCAAGATGGCGTAGTGATCCGAGGAGGTGGCAATGACATTGTCCACCGCGCACCCTGGGAACATGTGAGAGAACTCATCGTTGGCCACAGCCCTATCCAGGCGCACCTTGACACAGTGGTTAGCATCTTGTCGATTCGTCCAAGTAAATTTTGGACCCTCAAAACCCAAGTCGGTCAAACCACAGTCCAATAGACAGTCCTGAAAAGTAGAGATCTGCGATTGAGTACGATCTCTAGGACCCACATGTTCATCCTGACTTAACACTTCATTAAAGTCACCACAGCACATCCAGGTCCAGTCTAGCATGTCTGAATAGAGCGAAGAGAATCCCAAAACACATGACGGAAATCGCGTTTGGGCTTCCCATATACAAAGGTCGTCCTCCACACCTCTCCAACTTCTGGTATAATAAGAACGTCAATGCATCGATCATTAAAACCCTGAACGGATACGAACACAGAAGACGACCAGAACAGACCGAGGCCACCGCTTAAGCCATTACTTCGCGGCTGCCTCGATCCCTTTTTCAATAAAGTTATGAGATTTTATTTCTTACTTTTCAGCCATATTTTCTATGAACATGAAAGGCAATATGGTAAATATATATATTGGACCTTGATAGGTCGGTACAGGCTCTTAATGTATGGGCCACGTTTACAATCTATTAAGCATCACAGTCGTGTAATTCTTTTTACCATACAAAGTAAGCAGATCATATCAGCTCCTGCCACGAGGCAAAGAATTTGCTATGCACAAACTGATTGCTAGTATTTTAAGTTTTTTTTATCGTCTTGCTAGTATTTTAAGTTGAGCAAGGGATATCGTTTGACTTTGACACACTCACAGATCGTAGTCATATGGTGCGCTGCACACAAACGAAAAACTACCGGAAGAGCAGGTCGGCAAGCTTTTGCAAGTTCTGCCAGCGAGAGATAACATCAAATGAATAGCATGTGCGATCAATCTATGATTAGATCATGAAAAGACAGAAATTAAGGTTACACCTAACATAGACAGAGACACGGTCGAAACGAAGTACCAGCACGCCAAACAGGTCAGCAAAACACTAATACTCCTCCTTTTAAAATATAAGATGTTTTAGCTTTGTGAAGCAAATGTATCTAGACTTCTATTAATATGTAGGTTCACTCGTATTTTTAAAGTGAATCTACACACTAAAACAAGTCTAAATATATTTTCTTCACAAACCTAAAACATCTTATATTTTAAGTACTATGCTAGCTGAAACACCGAGCCACTACATAGTTTGTGTACAGTTTACGGGATATATATACATCTTACCAAATACTGTGACCATGCATAGAGCTTACTGGAAACTTCACACTGTGAGGGAGGGGAGGCATGGAGAATTAAGCTGATTACATACACAGAATAATGCAGAATAATGATCGTATCGCCTCTGAGAAAGCATCTACGGAGTATATTAGGCGGTAAAGTTATTTGAGATATAATTTATGTATCCGATAATTAGAACCAGTATATTTGTCTAAACTTGAATGTATCTAGTTATGTTTTACTACTAGAAGTATCCCATTATTGAAAGGAGTACAATCAATTATTGGAGGAAGTAGGAGCATCCCATTCATGGGAGACCACCCAAAGCAACTAAGAAACCTCATCCTCGGAGTCATGCCCGTTCGGTCCCCACTAAGAGGATCCCTCCTGAGTTGGTCTAGATGGACATCCTATATGCCATCCGGACGTTCATTTGGAACATCAGGGGGTTTGGGCACGATGGCCGTCGTCGCCAGATCAAGGAATACCTGCGCATTGAAGTCCCGGATATTGTCGGGCTTCAAGAGACGATCCGTCAGGACTTCACCATACATCTGGTCTTGGCTGCCGACCAATGGCCGCTCGGGAGGGATCCTCCTAGGGGTGAAGGAGGACATCTTCGAGGTAGATGATATGGACCGCGGGGAGTTCTTTGTGAGCACGTCACTCACCCATAGACAATCTTGTTTCAAGTGGGAGATTATCATTGTCTATGGCCCTGCGAACCATAGGAGGTCCGTTGAGTTCTTGCATGAGCTCAAGTTGAAAGTGGAACGGTCTGATATCCCCATGGTGGTAGCCAAGGACTTCAACCTTATACGTTCCGCTGATGACAAGAGCTCGTCACATGTGGACCTCCCTAGGATGTCGATGTTTAATGACTGCATCATTGATCTTGCGTTGCGCGAGATTGTGCGGGTGGGCGCTAGATATACGTGGACTAACAAGCAGTTAGATCCAATCCGCAGTGTGCTCGATCGCGTCTTTGTGTCGGTGGATTGGGAGGTTGCCTTCCTACTTTGCTCCCTGAGGGCGCTCACCAGGATTGGGTCCGATCGTACCCCTCCTCCTATACTTGGGAGGGGGTTCTTCCCCAAGACTAAACCACTTCCACTTTGAAACCTTCTGGCTCTAGAAGCCCGAGTTCGTGGAGGCAGCTCGGTCTAAGTGGCTAGAAGCCGCCGCCTCTCCTCCTCGAGCTTATTGCACGGTCGACACTTGCCACCACTGTGCCAAGCTCGCACAACGATTTATGAAAGGATGGGGCGAACCTGGGGGCGGCCCTTAGGGACCAGAAGGAGGCCCTTCTGTTGGAATTATGCCCTAGAGGCAATAATAAAGATGTTATTATTATAATTCTTGTTCATGATAATATTTATATTCCATGCTAGAATTGTATTAAGCGGAAACTTTAATACTTGTGTGGTTTGTGAACAACACCATGTCCCTAGTATGCCTCTATGGACTAGCTCATTGATTAATGATGGTTAAGGTTTCCTAACCATAGACATGAGTTGTCGATTAATAATGAGATCATATCATTGGGAGAATGATATGATGGACAGACCCAAACTAAGCGGAGCAATTAGATCGTGTCATCGTGTTCATCTTTGCGAAGCTTTTCTTATGTCAAATATTGTATTCCTTAGACCATGAGATAATACAACTCCTTGGTATCGGAAGAAAGCTTTTAGGTCATCAAACGTCATCCTATGAGAGGGTGATCATAAAGGTGTCTCTCGGGTGATCGGAAAGTACCTGTTGGGTTGTATGTATCGAGATGGGATTTGTCCCTCCCAAGTCGGAGAGATATACTTCGGGCCCACTCGTGTCGATATCAACACGCTTGCAAGCATGTGGTTAAGGAGTTAATCACAAAGTGATGTCGGATGACGACGAGTAAAGTACTTGCCGTGAACGAGATTGAACTAGGTATGACGCATGCACGATCAAATCTCGGGCAAGTAAAATATCGCGAGACGAAGGGAATATATATATGGGATTGATTGAATCCTGGCATCGTGGTTCATCCGATATGATCATCGATGAATGTGTGGGAGTCAATATGGGTTTCCAGACCCCGCTATTGATTATTGATAGAAGATCATGTCTGCATGTTCTCGAACCCAAAGGGTCACACACTTAATGTGTCTCGACGCTAGGATAGATTGGATAATTGGTTTATGAGTTTTTGTTCGGAGTTTCCGATGGGATCCGGGACATCACGAGACGTTCCGGAATGGTCCGAAGAATAAGATTCATATAAGGCAATGCAGTTTTTCGAGTTCAGAATTGTTTCGGGTAAATCGGTATTGCACCGGAAGCTTCTAGAACCTTCCGGAGGGGGACCAACGTGGCCCCACCTGCCGGGAGGGGGCATGGTCCTATGAGGGAGTGCCCTTGCCGCATTGGGCCAGGGGCACAAGGCCCCATAGGGCCCAGCCGGCCAAACAAGGGGAAACCCTAAAAGGGGCTTCTAGAAGGAGGGGGAGACTTGCCCCCCACTCTTCCCTCCTTGGCCGCCGGCCTAGTCTTGGGGGAGGGGCTAGGGTTGCCGCCCACCCCTCTATATAAAGAGGGTTGGGGGCGCACCACCCCCCACACCTTCCCCTCAAGCCTAGCCGCCCTGCTGCCCTCCTCTCTCTCTCCCTCCCGACTGCGTGTAGGCGAAGCCCTGCTGCAGAAACTCTCCACCACTTGCACCGCGCCGTCGTGTTGTAGATACAATCCGTCTCTCCACCATAGTTGCTGGACCGAGTAAGGAGGAGACGTCGAGGTGACGCATGTGTGCATCTCTCGGAGGCATCGCCACTTGCGGTGTTAGATCGGAGCGGATCGCGAGGAGGAGAAGCGAGTACGACTACATCACCCACGTTCCGATGAACGTTCCACTGTGCGAATCTTCAAGGGTATGAAGATCTCATCTAATCTCTCGTTGTTTGCATCTCCTAGATTAGATCTTGTCTTTCCCGTTCGCATCCGTAGAAATTTTTTGATTTACTATGTTGCGAAACCCTTCAGTGGTATCAGAGCCAGGTCTATGCCTAGATGTGTTTCACGAGTAGAACGCAACATGGTTGTTGCGGGCGTTGATGTTTTTTGTTGCAAGCCTCTTGTTTGTGTTCTTCTTATGACGCGGGATAGTGAGATTGAAGCGGTCCAGGCCAACCTTACGCGACGTCGTTCGCGAGACCGGCTCCGCACTTGACGTGTGGCTTGTTCCACACATGCGGCTGGTGGATGCCAGTTTCTCTCACTATAATTGTCATGGGATTTACACCGGAGTTTGGCAACCATAATATCACCGTTGTGGCTTTCCGTAGGTAAGAATCGTTCTTAGCTTGCTACTCCCATAAGCCACATAAAACATGCAACAACAAAGTAGAGGCGTCTAACTTGTTTTTGCAGGGAGTGTTTTCTGTGATATGGTATGGCCCAAGATGTGATGTGTGTATTGTATGCGATGATCATGTTTTGTAATGTTTCACGACTTGCATGTCGATGAGTACACAACCGGAAGGAGCCATATGGTTGTCTTTATAATTGTGTATGACCTGTGTGTCAACTTCTTATACGCCATGTAATAGTTTCACTTTATCGCTAAGTAGTTAGCAATAGTTGTAGTTGCTATTCGTGGTGGAGGCAATCATGGTGGAGTGATGGAGATCATGCCGGCACGCACAAGATGGAGATCATTGCGCGAAAATTGGCTATACCATGTCACATAAAGTTATATGCGTGTGATGTTTATCCTTTTATGTATCTTATTGTGCTTAGATCGCGACGGTAGCATTATAAGATATTCCTCACTTAAAGATCAAGATAAAACTGTGTTCTCCCCATGTATGCACCGTTGCGAAAGTTCGTCGTGTCCAAGCATCACGCGATGATCGGGTGCTATAGACTCTACGTTCATACAACGGGTGCAAGCCAGTTTTGCACACGCGGAAATACTTGGGTTTAACTTGACGAGCCTAGCATGTACAGACATGGCCTCGGAACACATGAACCGAAAGGTTAAGCATGAGTCATATGAATGATATGATCGACACTTCGTTGTCCACCATTGAAACCACATCTCTTCTCGTGAAGATCGGATTAGGTGTGGTGAATTTGGATCATGTTCACTAAACAACTTGAGGGATGTTGAATTTAGTGGGAGTTCATCTAGTAATTTGATTAAAAGTTGAACTAGTTATCATGAACATAGTCTAATTTGTACTTGCAAATATTGTAGATCAAATGGCTAAGTCCAACTTCAACTTCAACGTTTTTGCTGAGAAGGAAAAGCTTAAAAACAATGGGTCTAACTTCACCAATTGGTTCCGCAATCTGAGAATCATTCTCTCTCGCGGTCAAAAGGACTATGTCCTTGAAAATGCGCTAGGTGACGCCCCTGCTGTAGATGCGCCGGCTGATGAGAAAGCTGTCTATTAGTCGCGCAAAGATGATTATGGTGTGATTAAGAGCACCATGTTGTTTGCTATGGAATCGGACCTTCAAAATCGTTTTGAAGAATATCCCGGGCCCTTTGAGATTCTCGAGGAGCTGAAAACCATGTTTCAGACTCGGGCCCGTTCTGAGAGATATGAGATCTCTGAGAAATTCTTTAACTGCAAGATGGAGGAAGGGAGTTCCGTTAGTGAGCACGCCATTAAGATGTCGGTCTACACTCAACGCCTTGAGCAACTAGACTGCAAGATTCCAGAGGAGCTCAAGATTTACAGGGTTCTGCAATCACTCCCTCCCAGCTACAAAAGTTTTATAGTGACTCATAATTAGATTGGTTCCACTGATACGATCACCGAGCTCTTCGCAAAGCTGAAGGCTGCGGAGGTGGACATCAAAAAGGATAATCATGTGTTGATGGTCAACAAGCCCCCCACCTTCAAGAAAGGTAAGGGTGCAAAGAAGCCCTTCAAGAAAGGCGGCGGCAAGCGTTGCCCTCGAGAAGAAGCTCAAGTCTGGACCCAAGCCGGACACTGAGTGCTTCTATTGCAAGGACAAGGGTCACTGGAAGCACAACTGTCCGAAGTACTTAGCGTACAAGAAGGCTGGCACCATCAAAGGTATATTTGATATACATATTATTGATGTTTTCCTTACTAGCCCTCGTTGTAGTGCCTGGGTATTTGATACTGGTTCAGTTGCTAATATTTGTAACTAGAAACAGGAGCTACGGAATATATGGCGGCTTGCGAGGGATGAGGTGACGATGCGCGTTGGCAACGGATCAAGATTTGATGTGATGGCCGTCGGCACGCTCTCCTTAGTTTTACCTTCGGGATTAGTTTTAAACCTTAATAAGTGTTATTATGTGCCTGCGTTGAGCATGAACATTATTTCTGGATCTTGTTTATTGCAAGATGGTTATTCATTTAAATCGGAGAATAATGGTTGTTCTATTTATATGAGTAACATCTTTTATGGTCATGCACCTGTTGTGAATGGTTTATTTCTTCTAAATCTCGAAAGGGATGAAACACACATCCATAACATGCAGGCTAAGAGATGCAAAGTAGATAGTGATAATACTACTTATTTGTAGCACTGTCGTCTAGGTCATATTGGAGTAAAGCGCATGAAGAAACTCCATTCTGATGGACTTTTGGAGTCTCTTGATTTTGAATCATTTGACACATGCGAACCATGCCTCATGGGCAAGATGATCAAAACTCCGTTCTCCGGTATGATGGAGCGAGCAACGGACTTGTTGGAAATTATATATACCGATGTATGCGGACCGATGAGTGTTTCGATGCGCGGTGGATATCGCTATTTTCTCACTTTTACCGATGACTTAAGTAGATATGGGTATATCTATTTAATGAAACATAAATCTGAAACATTTGAAATGTTCAAAGAATTTCAGAATGAAGTGGAGAACCATCGTAACGGAAAGATTAAGTTTCTACGATCCGATCGTGGAGGTGAATATTTGAGTTATGATTTTCTCACGCATCTTAAAGCAAGCGGAATCGTTTCGCAACTCACGCCACCCGGAACACCACAGCGCAATGGTGTGTCTGAACGCCGGAATCGAACCCTATTAGATATGGTCCGATCAATGATGTCTCTTACTGATTTGCCGTTATTATTTTGGGGTTATGCATTAGAAACTGCTTCATTCATTTCAAATAGGGCACAATCTAAATCCGTTGAGACGACACCGTATGAACTGTGGTTTGGTGCTAAACCTAAGTTGTCGTTTCTTAAAGTTTGGGGATGCGAAGCCTACGTCAAGAAGTTGATGCCGGACAAGCTCGAACCCAGAGCGGAGAAATGCGTCTTCATAGGATACCCTAAGGAAACTATTGGGTATACCTTCTATCACAGAACCAAAGGCAAAGTGTTTGTCGCAAAGAACGGTTCCTTTCTTGAGAAGGAGTTTCTCTCGAAAGAATTGAGTGGGAGGAAAGTAGAGATAGACGAGGTTGTTGAACCTTCTCTTGAATTGGAGAGTAGCGCAGCACCTAAAATTGTTCCAGCCGCCTGCACCAACAATAGAGGAAGCTAATGACAAGGATCATGAAGCTTCGGACGATGCTGCTACTGAACATCGCAGGTCGACAAGGTCGCGTGCCCCTCCTGAGTGGTACGGCAACCCTGTCTTGACTGTCTTGTTGGTAGAAGACAGTGAACCTACGAACTATGAGGAAGCGATGATGAGCCCATACTCTGAGAAATGGCTAGAGGCCATGAAATCCGAACTGGGATCCATGAGCGAAAACCAAGTATGGACTTTGGTGGACCCTCCTAGCGACCGAAAGTCCGTTGAGTGAAAATGGATTTTCAAGAAGAAAACGGACGCGGATGGTAATGTTACCGTCTATAAAGCACGTCTTGTCGCGAAAGGTTTTCGACAAGTTCAAGGTGTTGACTACGATGAGACTTTCTCTCCCGTAGCGATGTTTAAGTCCATTCGGATTTTATTAGCAATTACTGCGTTTCATGATTATGAAATATGGCAGATGGATGTCAAGACTGCGTTCCTCAATGGCAACATTGATGAAGAGTTGTATATGATGCAACCTGAAGGTTTTGTCGATCCTAAGGATGCTGATAAAGTGTGCAAACTTCAGTGTTCCATTTATGGACTAAAGCAACCATCTCGGAGTTGGAACCTTCGTTTTGATCAAGTGATCAAGAGCTTTGGATTTGTTCCAAATTGCTACAAAGCTTGTATCTACAAGAAAGTGAGTGGGAGCTCGGTGACATTTCTGGTACTATATGTGGATGACATATTGATTATTGGAAAGACATTAACATGCTTAACGATGTGAAGAGTTATTTGAACAAGTGTTTTTCAATGAAAGACCTAGGTGAAGCTGCTTATATATTGGGCATCAAAATCTATAGAGATAGACAAAGACGCCTGATAGCTTTAAGCCAGAGTACATACCTAGACAAAGTTCTGAAAAGGTTCAGAATGGATAAGGCAAAGAAAGGTTCAGTGCCTATGTTGTCAGATAAGATATTGAGCAAGGCTCAGTGTCCAGCTACGGTAAATGATAGAGATGCTATGAGCAAAGTGCCTTATGCCTCGGCCATAGGTTCTATCATGTATGCCATGCTATGTACTAGACCGGATGTGTCCAATGCTCTTAGTTTGACGAGCAGATATCAAAGTGATCCAGGAGTGAAACACTGGACAGCCGTGAAGAACATCCTAAAGTACCTAAATAGGACTAAAGAAATGTTCTTAGTCTATGGAGGTGATGAACAGCTCGTAGTAAAAGGTTACGTCGATGCTAGTTTCGACACCGACAAGGATGATTCTAAATCTCAGACAGGATACGTTTATATTTTGAATGGAGGAGTGGAGAAGCTGCAAGCAAAGCGTGATCGCGGGATCTACAGTAGAAGCGGAATACATGGCTGCTGCAGAAGCATCAAGTGAAGGAGTTTGGATCAGGAACTTCATCACTGAGCTTGGCGTGGTTCCAAGTGCATTGGACCCACTTGAGATATTGTGTGACAACACTGGCGTCATAGCACTCGCTAAGGAACCAACATATCATCCAAAGACCAAGCATATCAACCGCAAGTTTCATATAATCCGAGATTATATAGCAGATGGAGATCTGAAGATTAGCAAAGTACATACAGATCTGAATGTCGCAGATCCATTGACTAAACCTCTTCCATGTGCAAAACATGATCAGCACCTTAGTGCCATGGGGTGAGATTGTTGCCAAATGTAAACTAGATTATTGACTCTAGTGCAAGTGGGAGACTATTGGAATTATGCCCTAGAGGCAATAATAAAGATGTTATTATTATAATTCTTGTTCATGATAATGTTTATATTCCATGCTAGAATTGTATTAAGCGGAAACTTTAATACTTGTGTGGTTTGTGAATAACACTGTGTCCCTAGTATGCCTCTATGGACTAGCTCACTGATTAATGATGGTTAAGGTTTCCTAACCATAGACATGAGTTGTCGATTAATAATGAGATCATATCATTGGGAGAATGATATGATGGATGCACCAAACTAAGCGAGCAATTAGATCGTGTCATCGTGTTCATCTTTGCGAAGCTTTTCTTATGTCAAATATTGTATT
Organism: Avena longiglumis; assembly: GCA_030063025.1. Classification (NCBI taxonomy): domain Eukaryota; kingdom Viridiplantae; phylum Streptophyta; class Magnoliopsida; order Poales; family Poaceae; genus Avena; species Avena longiglumis. The sequence goes on along the minus strand of CP125975.1, from coordinate 74,066,086 downwards.
CCTTAGACCATGAGATAATACAACTCCCTGGTATCGGAAGAAAGCTTTGAGGTCATCAAACGTCATCCTATGAGAGGGTGATCATAAAGGTGTCTCTCAGGTGATCGGAAAGTACATGTTGGGTTGTATGTATCGAGATGGGATTTGTCCCTCCCAAGTCGGAGAGATATACTTCGGGCCCACTCGGTAATCGATATCAACACCGCTTGCAAGCATGTGGTTAAGGAGTTAATCACAAAGTGATATCGGATTACGGAACGAGTAAAGTACTTGCTGTGAACGAGATTGAACTAGGTATGAACCGACGATCAAATCTCGGGCAAGTAAAATATCGCGAGACGAAGGGAATATATATATGGGATTGATTGAATCCTGGCATCGTGGTTCATCCGATATGATCATCGATGAATGTGTGGGAGTCAATATGGGTTTCCAGACCCCGCTATTGATTATTGATAGAAGATCATGTCTACATGTTCTCGAACCCGAAGGGTCACACACTTAACGTGTCTCGACGCTAGGATAGATTGGATAATTGGTTTATAAGTTTTTGTTAGGAGTCTCGGATGGGATCCGGGACATCACGAGAGGTTCCGGAATGGTCCGGAGAATAAGATTCATATAAGGCAATGCAATTTTTGGAGTTCGGAATTGTTTCGGGTTAATCGGTATTGTACCGGAAGCTTCTAGAACCTTCCGGAGGGGGACCAACGTGGCCCCACCTTCCGGGAGGGGGCATGGGCCTATGAGGGAGTGCCCTGGCCGCATTGGGCTAGGGGCACAAGGCCCCATAGGGCCCAGCCGGCCAAACAAGGGGAAACCCTAAAAGGGGCTTCTAGAAGGAGGGGGGAGACTTGCCCCCCACCTCTTCCCTCCTTGGCCACCGGCCTAGGCTTGGGGGAGGGGCTAGGGTTGCCTCCCACCCCTCTATATAAAGAGGGCTGGGGGCGCACCACCCCCCACACCTTCCCCTCAAGCCTATCCGCCCTGCTGCCCTCCTCCCTCTCTCCCTCCCGACTGCGTGTAGGCGAAGCCCTGCTGTAGAAACTCTCCACCACTTGCACCGCGCCGTCGCGTTGTAGATCCAATCCGTCTCTCCACCATAGTTGCTGGACCGAGGAAGGAGGAGACGTCGAGGTGCCGCACGTGTGCATCTCTCGGAGGCATCGCCACTTGCGGTGTTAGATCGGAGCGGATCGCGAGGAGGAGAAGCGAGTACGACTACATCACCCACGTTCCGACAAACGTTCCGTTGTGCGAATCTTCAAGGGAATGAAGATCTCATCTAATCTCTCTCGTTGTTTGCGTCTCCTAGATTAGATCTTGGCTTTCCCGTTCGCATCCGTAGAATTTTTTTGATTTACTATGCTGGGAAACCCTTCACCTTCTACGGGAGATCCAGGCCCTTGACCTAGAGGCCGACCAGGTCGGCCTATCGGAGGCGACTTGGTCCCATAGGTACTCCCTTGAGACCACTATTATGGAGATCTACAAAGGAGAAGAGGCGTTCTGGCGACAACGTAGTTGTCAGAACTGGACTCTCCAAGGGGAGTCAAACACGGCGGATGAAGTGTTCGATCTCCTACCTCTAGGAGGGAGACACTCTTTTGGAATCTCCACAAGAACTCTCCTCCCATATTTATGCCTTCTACAAAGAGTTGTTCTCGATGTCGCCTAGTCGGGGCTCTCTCTGGCCCCAGGCTTTTGGACGAGGGAGGCGACGGTCAACCCTGCTGAGAATGCAAAGCTTACCCTCCCGTTTCTCTCGGACGAGGTGACCGCGGCTCTAAAGTCCATGAAGTCCGGGTCGGCGCCTGGCTCGGATGGTCTTCTAGTGACTTTCTTCCAGACCTTCTAGGACTAGCTGCAGTCATTGCTCATGCAGATGTTTCAGGAATCCTATATTGGGACCCTTGTGATGTCTCGCCTGAACTTTGGTGTGATCACCTTGATCCCCAAGGTAGTAGGGGCCACGAATATCCACCAGTTTAGACTAATCATTGTGATCAATGTCATCCAGAGGATCTTTGCGAAGGTATATGCCCTACGACTTGCTCTAGTCCTGGAGCGGCTCACGCATCCTCTCCAGTTTGCCTTTCTTAAGGGACGCTTGATCCATGATGGCGTCCTTGATCTTCATGAAATTATTCATGAAGTGAAGGCACGCCGCCAGAAGGGAGTGATCCTTAAGTTGGACATTTAGAAGGCCTATGAATGATTGGACTGGGCCTTCTTGAGACTAGTCCTAGAGAGGAGGGGTGTCGATGACAGGATGATCTGCTGGATTATGCAGTTTTTGATGAGTGGTAGGATGGCGATCAATGTTAATGGGGAGATTGGCCCATACTATAGTCCATCATGTGGGGTTAGGCAGGGGGATCCTATTCCCCCTAATGTTTAACTCTGTGGTTGATGCCCTAGCAGAGATTTTGGATAGAGCCAAAATCGCTGGCCACACTCGGGTGTGGTGGGACATCTTATTCCTTGAGGTGGTATCTCTCACCTCCAATATGCGGACGATACTATGATCATGGTCTAGGGCTCGGATCTCGACATTATTAACCTCAAGTTTTTGCTTCTCTACTTCAAATCCATGTCAGGGCTAAAGATTAACTTCGACAAGAGCGAGGTCATGTGATTCTAGGGTATTCAGAGGAGGATCGGCAGCGCATTGCTGATAATTTGATCTGTAAGCTGGCGGACTTCCCTATCACCTATCTAGGGATGCCCTTCCGAGAGACTAGGGTCCTGATCAAGGACCTTGCACCCCTAGTCATGAGGGTCCGGTCCAAAGCCGAACCCTATATAGATAGGCTCACGACCAAGGGGAGCAAGACGATCCTGATCAACTCATGTCTCTCGAGCCTGCCCATGTACCAAATGGGGCTATACCTGCAACCGGAGGGGACTCATGCAGACTTCGCCAAGGAGTTGTCTAGGATTTTCTGGGAGCAAGGGATGGCCACCAGCGATACCATATGGTTAAATGGGCAGACTTATGTGCCCCCAAATGCCTTGGGGGCATTGAGATTCTTGACTCGCGTCGCTTTAATGTGGCCCTGATGCTAAAATGGATCTGGCGCATCCTTAGGGATGATGGGGGCCTCTAGCTCCAGCTCATAAAGGCCAAGTACCTTCGCGGCCGACTTATTTTAGCTTGCGAACGCCGGGAGGGATCCCAGTTTTGGCGGGTCATTCAGGATATTAAGCACTTCATTGGGCAGGGCATCTCCTTTGTTGTCGCGATGGGCAGAAGGTGAGCTTGTGGCTCGACCCATGGCTCCTGACGTCCCCGTTGTGCGAGCAGTTCCCCGTGTTGTACGCCATCACCGCCTCCCCGACAATCCTCGTTGCCGAGGCCTTTCGAGAGGGTCGCTGAAACATATTGTTCCGGCGGACCTTTAGCATGGCCGAGGCGGAAGAATATCAGCGCCTGACAACTGTCCTTCCTGCCTCCTTGTCCGAGGAGAAGGACGCGGCCTCCTGGCGGCTGACCCCGGTGGGGAGTTCTCGGTGAGTTCGGTGTACCGGGCCCTCTTCCAAGGCCTGGAATTGTGGTGGATCTCGCCCCTTTGGAAGGCCCCTCTTCCTCTTAGTATTCGCATTTTCGTCTGGCAGCTTCTTCGCGGTCGCCTGCCGTCAGGGATGGAGGTGGCTAAGCGCAATGGCCCGTGCAACGGTTTGTGTCCCCTATGTGGGACTCCGGAGACACGTGCTCATATTATGTTCTCCTGCTCGGCGGCTCAGTTTGTTTGGAGCTTTGTCAGGGAAGCGCTGGAGCCCTCTTGGCAGGCCCAGGATCTCGGAGAGTTCATGTAGGGCGAGGCGAACCGTGCCGAAAAGAGCCACTGCCTCTTCTGGCTCGTGTTCAGCTAATTCGAGAGGAGCATCCCATTTATCTTTCCTTGAACCTTTGGTCTCGCCTCTTGTCTCTTGTCTGAAGCTACTGATGGTAATGAAGGCTGGCCGCCATCATCTTCAAAATACCCCCTTCAAAGACGGTAACATTGTCTGTCATCACATCCCCACGGTACGTGCGGCTCCCAGCGTGCTTGGATTGATCAGGGTTGCCGTCCTTGGCTTCCTCTCCTCCCGGCCGTCCCATGGTACGTAAGGTGGTGGTGGACGGACCCTGTCTTTTTCTTTTCGGAGAGTGGAGGAATCCTGTTTCGGAGAAGCGGTTGGCCTTGAACCTTCAAAGGGGGCGATCGAGCTGGTGTGCCGTGTGTGTGTGTCACCACGTTTGTCCACCGCACCGGCTTTTCCCGCACGCATGAAAGGCGACGAGCGATGCAACAGGCCGGTACCGATCAAGTCCGGTGATGGCTATCTCTATCTGGGACGTTTGTTCTTCTTCGTGGACACACCTCGATCGGGCCCCGGCCGGAGTACGTACAGTCTCGTGCGTGTTCTGGACGGACGAGGAAATGGACTAATGATTCGCCGTGGATGGACCAGCAGGTCGCCATAGAGGGCGATCGATCCAACTGTTCCGAACCATCATTGAAATTGTTAGTATTATCGCTCGTGTGCGTGCGTCATTGTCCAGTGATACTACAGTACTGTCGATCATCATCATCATATAGAGCTAAAAGGGAGGGACTCCTCTTTGCTTTGGTTCGCTCGGGAAGAAAAAGGGGGCGAGCATTAAGATTTATAAGATGCATGCACTTCGCGGCAGCCTCGATCGGGTTTATGAATGAGACGCTTTATTTTTTTGTTTTTTTGAAGTATGAATGAGACGTTTTCCTTCGGTGCCAAAGCGAAATATGTTACAGATCTTAGGCTGCCACTCCGGCGAGGCGAGTGAGTAAGTTGCTAAGTACACCTTTGCAATGGATCTAGTCTAGATCTATCAGTAGCACTGTACTTTACCTTTCTGGGTCGAAACAGAGAGAGAACTACCTGCTCCCTGGCTCGAGAGACATGAGCCAGAGAGGATGCCCGAGCTAGTGCCGGAGCTGGAGCCTCCGTCGTTGGCCATGGGTGGTGAAAGGGGTTGAGTGTGGCGGCGGTGGAGCTTCCCATCGGCGCAGCGGTAGCCTAGATCGGGTAGGGCTTGTAGGTGGGGCGGCTAGGGCACGGCTAACCTCGTGAGGCGTGCTGCCGGCCCCCCACCTCTTTATATTGCGCTGGCGACAGGGGCCCACCAACCAGATAGGGTTGGGATGCCCCCGATCAGGGCGCGCATAGGGGCGTGCTGGGCCGTTGGGCCCAGTCACGTTGAGATCTATCTAACATTCTCCCCCTAGATCTCGACTTTACTTTTAACTTTGTTCTTTACTTATTCCATCACAGAATGATACATAGAGCATGTTTCATCGTCTCAGCTCAATTGCCAATGGAATCAGACAGCCACCATATACCTTCATGTTTTGAAACAAATCCTGTTACTTTTAGGCCTCTATAGTCCAGGAATCATAGGTTTCCCGTTAAACCCATGCCGGCTATGCTATGTGTTCCTTGAACACATTGGGTGGTAAGCCTTTCGTTAGCGGATCCGCAAGCATATCCTTTGTCCTTATATGCTCGAGTCTTATAGTTTGATCCTGGACTTTGTCCTTTACAACATAATACTTTATATCTATAGACTTTGTAGCATTACTCGACTTGTTGTTGTGAGCATAGAATACTGTGGGCTCGTTGTCATAGTACATCTTTAGTGGCCTGCTGATGCAGTCAACCACTTTCAAGTCGGGTAAAAATTTCTTTAACCATAACGCCTGTCTCATGGCCTCATAACATGCTATAAATTCCGCATACATCGTAGATGATGCAACGATTGACTGTTTGGCGCTTCTCCACGAAATAGCACCTTCTGCGAGAGTAAAGACATACCCTGTCGTGGACTTTCGGTCGTCTTTATCTCCCGCAAAATCTGCATCTGAATACCCTTTTATCTCTAGGGAATCAGATCTTCTATATGTAAGCATGAGGCCTTTTGTGCCTTGCACATAACACAAAGCTTTCTTTACCATCTTCCAGTGCTCTATGCTTGAATTCTCTTGATATCTACCGAGTACCCCGGTGATAAATGCTAAGTCAGGGCGAGTGCACACTTGTGCATACTGTAAGCTTCCAACAGCCGAAGCATATGGTACTGACTTTATTTGATCGATCTCATATTGATTCTTGGACATTGGGATTTCCCAAAACTATCGCCCTTGACTATGGGAGCAGGTGTTGAATTACTCGCATGCATATTGTATTTCTTTAAAATCTTTTCACAGTACGCCTTCTGCGACAGTCCTAACACTCCATTCTTTCTATCTCGGTGAATTTCTATGCCCAAAACATAAGAAGCTTCACCAAGGTCTTTCATGTCAAAATGTGATGACAAGAACTTCTTTTTCTCTAGTAGTAGAGTAACATCATTGTTGGCAAGCAGAATGTCATCCACATACAGAATTAGAAAAATATATTTCCCACTTTTGAACTTTGCATAAATGCAGTTGTCCTCAACATTTTCTTTGAATCCAAAACTTTTAATGGTATCATTAAACTTTAAATACCACTGCCTAGAGGCTTGCTTTAAACCATAAATGGATTTCTTTAGGCGGCATCTCATATGTTCCTTCCCCTCCATGAAAAAACCCTTGGGTTATTTCACATCACACACAGAAAATACTTTCTCATGCAAAGATAATAAATATAACTTATCATGTAAGGTAGCAACATCCACACAAATATCTTTTAACCAAATGGCACATTTGCCATTTCCAAAATAACACTCATAAGAATCTTTGTCCAAGCACGACACACTTATTAAATTTCTATGAATTGAGGGAACAAAAAGAACATCCTTGAGCAAAAGAGAAGAGCCATCAGCCAGCTCCAGAGGGACGTCACCAATGGCCTCCACTTCTCAATGAGTCTTTCTCTTTTTGGCATGATCCTTGTCGAATGGAACCCCTGTAAAGAGTTGGCAACATGAACAGTTGCACCAGAATCAATCCACCAAGTAGATCTAGTAAACTTTTCATACAGAGATTCATTAACAAAAGAAACTATATCTTTACCATTTTTGGCCATGATGTACTTCAGCCAAACTGGACAGTCCTTCTTGTAGTGGCCAGTCATTTTACAGTGATGGCACTGGTCTTTCTACCCAGGGGTGGACTGCCGGTGCTGGTACTGGTGCTGCATTGGGCCCTTGCCATGTGTCTTGGAGGGTGAGCCACCATGGTTACCGTTTGTGAAGCTCCTCTTCCTATTGTCCTTCACGAAGTTCAGGGAACCGCCGTGAAGGGCCTTCAGCCTTTCCTCCTCTTGAGAGCACATCCCAATGGTATTTTCTATGTCCCATTTTTCAGGGGACATATTATAGTTTATTACAAAATTCTCGAATGGCTGTGGAAGAGAGGCCATCATCAGGTGCACCAAGAGTGCAGGCTTTAGCTCGAGGGCCTCATCCATGGGCTTCAGCTTCGCTGCCATGTTTGACATCCTCAAGATGTGCTCTCTTATTCCGTGGGGTCCTCCCGTGTACTTTTCATACCAAATTGTTTTAACGGTGGGTCGCCTCCCATCTTTGAAGAGCCAGTAAACTGGCTCTTTATCTTGGCAAGGTATTCGCCCAAGGAGGCACACTCTCCAATTGAGCCCACTATGGCGTTTTCAATTGTGTTCTTTACGAAGGCCAAACATTTCTTGTTGGCGTTCACCCATTTTTGATTATCAATCGAGTAGGTCAGCTCCAATGGAGCATGGTCCCTCTTCCTTTTCTCAAACGCATCACTTTCCTCAGCATCTCCCCTGACGGGGTCAGCAGGCTTGACTGGTTGCTTGGTGTCAACCATCCAATCCACTTCGGCGCATACAAACGCCAAATCGACCTTTTTCCTATATTCGGAGTAGTTGTCCCCCCTTAGCAGCGGGATGTCCTTCAAACAGGCCATGAGGTTGAGACCTCCTGGAAACCACAAAAGATATGAGATCACCAAGGAAAAACAACTGTATGCATTAACTCAACGTTGGTATAAATTAAGCATGCAATTGTTTTGTGCTATTTAAAATTACATCACCGTTGGGTAGAAATAAAGTTAAATGCACCTTTAATACTCAATGGAAAAGATCATGGTCATGTTTATTAATAACGTTGGTCAATTAATAACATGAGACATAATCATCTTTAATTACTTTGTCACATCTTTATAATAAAATTTAAACAACTTTTATTGCATCATTGCAATTTAAAACATCTATTTGCAGCGGAAACATTAAAAAATGACTTTCATAAGCTTTAATCTTTATAGAAAAAAATCTGCTTTAATATCATTCTCTAGTCAAAATATGCTTGAAATAAAATGACTAGAGAAAACTATTTGAAAATTGCTTAAAAACTAAGAAAAACAATTTAGAACAGCTAAAACATACTCTGTAAAAAGAAAAAACGGAAAAATCGGACTGCTTTCATGCCCACAACGGCTCAAGACGCTGGGCTACATGTGCTTGTGGCTAAGCAGCAGCTCCGCTGCCACTTGGCCGCCACTGCCCGCTAAGCCATGACCACCAGCGCTCGCTTCTTCCGCTCATGTGGCTCTGCACATGACGGCCCACGCCCAGCTGCTGGCCACCGCCCGCCCCACGCGATCTGGACCGTCTGTCACGGTCACCCTAGATCGGACGGCGGTCCGCGTGTCTCGGCGGTATAAAAGCCCCAGGTCGCCGCCCCCCACTAAACCCTAACTCCATTTTCCCACTCACGCCTGTGGCGCCGCGTCCCACCGCGCTGCCCCGCGTCTTCATCGCGTCGGTAGCGTCCACCTCATGGCCGTGGAGGAGGGTCGGCGGCTGCGCCCCTTCCCCACGCTCCTCTCGTCTTTGGCGCGGCCGTCTGGGCAGGCGAGGCGGCCGCCTCGGCGCCCTCTCCCTTAGCTCCGGCGCATGCGCTGCTTGAGGCGAGTGGCGCCGGCGCCCTCCTCTCTCCTTGTCCGGTGGTGTGGTTGCCCACGCAGCAGTGGCCATGAGGTCCTCTTCGGCGTTGGGGAGGCGGTCGTCCGTCCGGCACTGGCTGACGGTCCCCTTCCCCGGCGTCTCCACCCCTTCCCATTTCGTCCATCCCCTTTCCCACACCGCGAGCGAGATAGATAGACAGATGACAGTTGCCCTCGCTCTTGGCGGCCGTCGTCCACCCGAGGTGGCGACGCCCGTCAGCAGCCTGATGGAGGGCCTTTTACAGGGCCATGGCCGGTGGGTTCATCACCTCCCCTTTTTTTGAGTCTCTTTGGGGTTTTGGGGGATGCATCTGTGGGATCTTGGGCTTTGGGGTTTGCTTTGCCCCCGATCTAGGGTTAGCATGCGGGATCTAGGGTTCTTTTGGGGTTTCTTTTTTTTCTTTCTCTTTGCCCCAGAGGGGTTTGTTCTTCTTCTAAGATGTCTCCAATATGGATGCCCATCTAGATCGAGAGGAACGGCGCGGCCATAGGGCAGGCGCACTTTAGATCTAGGTCTTTTCTTTTCTACTATTGCACTGAAAAAATCTAGCAACTAAAACTTGCTCTGATACCAATGCTAAGTACACCTTTGCAATGGATCTAGTCTAGATCTATCAGTAGCACTGTACTTTACCTTTCTAGGGAGAGAGAGAGAGAGAGAGAGAGAGAGAGAGCTACCTGCTCCCTGGCTCGAGAGACATGAGCCAGAGGGGAGGAGAAGAAGAGGATTGAGTCAAAAGAAAAAGCTATTTTGGAGTTTTATTGCCCGAGCTAGTGCCGGAGCTGGAGGCTCCGTCGTTGGCCATGGGTGGTGAAAGGGGTTGAGTGTGGCGGCGGTGGAGCTTCCCGTCGGCGCAGCGCTAGCCTAGATCGGGTAGGGCTTGTAGGTGGGGTGGCTAGGACACGGCTAACCTCGTGAGGCGTGCTGCCGGTCCCCCACCTCTTTATATAGCGCTGGCGACAGGGGCCCACCAACCAGATAGGGTTGGGACGCCCCCGATTAGGGTGCGGATAGGGGCGTGCTGGGCCGTTGGGCCCAATCACGTTGAGATCTATCTAACATAAGTTGCAACCAACCACGCGCGCGTACGTGTTGCTACGATCGAGAGGTTAGATCCACGATATCTACCGAGCGTGATGCTCGCGTGAATCTTTTTACCGCATATTAGTACAAAGCAACCTGATCATATCAGCTGCTGCCACAAGACAAACAATATGTTATGCACGGACTGATTGCCAATATTTTAAACTGATGAAGGGGTATCATTTGACGCTCATAGATTGCTTACTGATGTTGGTGTGCCTTCTACTGAGATTGCTATACAACCTCAGGAGATCATCTCTGAACCCAAATCCCCTCTGCTTGATTTTGAGTATCAGATGATGATGGAGCAAGGCGGGGGGAGACTAGGAGACAAAGGAGTGTTATTGAACAAAACCAGGTCGTCCAGAAAAAAGGGGAAGGGAGAGACCAAAGAAGAGAAATAAAAAGGAAACACTGAAAGCTAATTCACAAAGAAATAAAAAGGAAACACTGAAAGCTGATTTTACTTAGGCTGACTAGAGGAAACTGGTAGGTGGGGGTTATTTCACATGGCATTTTGTGCCTGCAGCTAGAGGTCACTCAGGGGCAATGCTAACGCGGGAGTGAGAAGTGAGAGCTTTCAAGTAACAGGAGTGGGTCAAGGTAGGTTTTACTGTAGTATGACAGTAACTCAGACCAGTACCGAAAACATATGGGAATAATAAGTATCTATGGCCCGGCACAACATGAGTTCTCTTAGGAATTCACGTGGGAATTATCTTACAAACTCTTGAACTGCACTGGTCCTGTGGTTTTGGGGGAGATTTTAACTTAATCAGAATTCCCAGTGAGAACTATTCTGATAATGGAAATATTGGCTTAATGTACATGTTCAATAACTTCATTGTTGATGATATGGAAATTAAGGAAATTCACAGGTTTAGGCCAAAGTTCACTTGGACAAACAAACAGGATCATGTTATGGCAGTGTTAGATAAGGTCTTGGTATCTGATTCTTGGGATACTCTGTACCCTCTGGCCTCTGTTCAGACTCTGCTGAGAGCTGGCTCTGACCACAACCTTTTACAGTATTAATTTTGAGCCCCAGGGGTCCATCAAAACCTAAGAACTTTAAACTTGAGACTTCCTGGTTTCTAGAGCCTAAATTTAAGGAGAGTGTTATTGAACACTGGCCTCAGAGGGGGTCTGGAAACATTCTAGACGATTGGAAGAATCAGCAATAATGTTTGAGGAGGTTCTTGAGGGGATGGGTGCTAACCTAAGAAGACAGTACATGATGGAAAGGAAAACTCTAAAGAAGGTCACTCAGGTCTGAATGATGTGGAGTGGAGAGGGAGATATGAGCTAGAGAAGGCTTTGATGCAGCTTTTTTCTGCTGAGGAAGCCTACTGGAAGAAAAGGAGGGGTTGGATTTTGCAAGGTGAATCTAGCACAACTTTTTTCCATAGTATATTGCTAATGGAAGGAAGGAAAAGAAAACTATAGCTTACCTACAGGAGGGGGAGAAGTATAACTGACAGGGATGACATTAAGGATTACATCACTAGCTACTAGTATTAAAAAACTTTTTGATAGTGAACCAGAACCCACAATCTATCTTGATGATGGGTTGTGGCCTGATACTGCTCGATTTTATCTAGAAGATAATGAGATGTTGACTAAAGCTTTCTCTGATGAGGAAATTGTGGAAACAATCAATAATGGTTTAAAAAACAACACTGGTCCTGGTCCTGATGGGATGCCAGTGGCGTTTAATAAGCATTTCTTGGAAAATTTTAAACCATTAACTAGAGAAATGCTAGATGATCTATCGGTCGGTAGGCTGGATTTGAAAAGGATAAAGTATGAGGTAATAATTCTTCTACCTAAGATCCAGAATGCTACTGAAATAAAACAGTACAGACCAAAAATTCTGACAAAAGATTGGTAGGCAGTTTGGATGGGGTAGTGGCCTTGCATGAAATTTTACATGATTTGAAATCAACTAACACTCCTGGTATTGTTTAAGCTGGATTTTGAGAAGGCTTAGGACAAAATAAAATGGAGTTTCTTGCTTGATATCCTAAAGGTTTTAGTGAAACCTTTGTCTCTTGGATAGAACAAGTAGTGCAGTCTGGGAAGGTCTGCAACATTAATGGAGAAAATGGTGAATAATTTTTCTTTTTCAACCATTTATAATGGTTTTACTATGAACACGAAAGGCAATATGCTAATATGTATTATTGGACCTGATAGGTCAGTGCAGGCCCTTAATACAATCGACTATATAGGCGACGTTTATAATATCTATTAAAAGTAGACAGTCGCGTAATTCCTTTTACCATACAAAGTAAACAGATCATGTCAGCTCCTGCCACGAGGCAAAGAATTTGTCATGCACAAACTGATTGCCAGTATTTTAAGCTGAGAAAGGGGTGTCGCTTGACTTTGACACACTCATTGATCGTACTAGTTGCATGGTGCGTTGCACACAAACGAAAAAACTACCAGAAATGCAGGTCGGCAAGCTTTTGGAGTTTCTGTCAGCGAGAAAAAAATACTAATATATTAGCATGTGCGATCAATCTATGATTAGATCATGAAAAGACAGAAATTAAGGTTACACCTAACATGGACAGAGACAAAACGAAAGATCAGCACGCCCAGCAGATCAGCAAAACACTACCGAAAGCTTCGATGGTGTGCAGTTATCCCGTTAGTCTGTAGACTGTAGTTGATGACTTGACACAGTGAAACGGCAGCAGAGATGCTATTGCCAACTGGAAAACCAAGCTAGTACAGAGTTTGTGTACATCTTACGAAATATGCTCCCTCCATTCAAAATATAAAATGTTTTAGCTTTGTGAAGCAAATATATTTAGACTATTTTTAATATGTAAGTTCATTTAGGTTTGAAGTGAATCTACACACTAAAACAATTCTAGATACATTTCCTTCACAAACCTAAAACATCTTATATTTTGAAACAGAGGGAATACATCTTAACAAATACTATGTCCATACAGATTAGTTAGGTAAAAAGCTGGCAACTGCACACCCTAAGGAAAAGGAGGCATGGAGAATTAAGCTGAGTGCATGTACAGAACAAAGATCACATTAGCCTCTGAGGAAGTTTGCTATTTAAGAAATTTCTCCTCTGCCGTAGAACTATTTAAAATATAATTTATGTATCCTAAGTAAAAAACAGCAGGTCTATTTCAAGAGGGAGGTGCGTACCATTTATCTTTTCCTGAACCTTTGGTCCTGCCTGTTTGTACATATACAGATGGTAATGAAGGCTGACCACCATGATCTTCAGGAATCAAAGACAGTAACATTGTCTCTTGTCTGCCATCTTATCACTGGAATCCCAAGCTAATCCAGTAAAAAGACAAACCTAAAGCATAAAGCATAGGCACTCAGGCGGCATATCCATCTGCATTTTATTTCTGGATCTTGCACGAAAACGCACATCACTACTTTTTACTATGCAACAACCGCAATTGAACTTGTCCTGGGCCATACACCAAACACTCAGCATGAACAAGGTATAATGGGGCACTAACAACGAGAGGTGCTCCCATGCATTATTGCTGTAAACTCTTAGCACGAAGAAAATATCTCTTCTAAATACTTTTTTTTTTTACTATTTAATGTGAGGCAAAAGCCCCACAGCCCAAATTTATTAATTAAAAGAAAAAGGCCACAGAGTACAGAATATTTACAAACAGGGAGAGGGGGCTAACTAACCTGGGAGAAACAACTAATCTAAGAAAGAAAAGAATACAGTGAACTGATATGTACAATTACACCAAGGACGACACCCAAGCAAGTAACCTGTTCTTATGGTCTGGCTTGAAACGATGAGCATGCAGAGAAATATCATGCACGAAATCCCCTCTCCAAGAGGCAAACCTTGGCCTAATATTCTCAAAGATATATGCATTCCTGATCTTCCATATATGCCAGCAGGCTAAGAAAACAACCTCAGAAAAGAACGGCTGCTGGAACTGCTTTCTTGCATGTGACCCCCATTCAATCTGCAAATAACTCTAGATACCGCATACAAAAATTGCAGTTGAAAAACAAGTGATCTCTGTCCTCGTGAACACCACCAAGGCACAGCACACAACCATAATTTTCAGTGACATTCCAATGTCTCCTCTGCAGCATGTCCTTGGTGTTGAGTCTATCACTCAACAGCAGCCAGGCAAACATTTAAATTTTCATAATGCACTTGCTCTTCCAAATCCATTTGTATAGTGGGCAGAACTGAACATTATCATAGCGAGACAGATAATACTTACTAACACTATACTAACCCTTGTGACATTTCTACTCATCCACACCATCAGCTGTCAAAACCAACTGGTCAAGCCACCCATTAATCAGGACCAAATCATCATATGCCTGTTCAGAAAGTGGGAGGTGGAATTCAGACAATCTGTCCTGTAGCAGGGACATGTTTTGAACAGAGATCGTTGCATCCTTCACATTCGAATATAGCCTGGTGAATCTTTGCTGCATAGGAACTCTGGACTCATTAATCTCCAAAATAAAATAGTGTTACCAGAAACAACTTTGGGCTTAGCAACAGCCATGAAATTATCCAATTATCCATCAACTTGCTAACATCTCTTCTAAATACATTTTTGAGTACAAATCATTCAAGTGTGACACATTAGAGGTACAGAAGAAATGACTACATCGGAGTAAGCAACATCAGAGTGTACTTTCAGAAGTTGCACCATGAGCAGAATTACAGGAACTCAATGCAATAAATTTCTGTGATAATATATCTTAATTAAGTTCATACTGCGTGACAAACGTAACCAAATTCAAAAAATTGTTACAACAATATACTGCGGCCGAGCGACAGCAAGGAGGAAACCTTGGTTCTTCATTGCTACCCCGGAGAAGAAGCATAGGCCGTTAACATTGTCACCCGATGACTTCCTATCTCAATTCCTGGACGCCAGTTTCAAGGGTGGATCGCAGAATTCTCCATGTTAGGATATGTTCCCATTCAAGCTGAGGCCGTCTGATTTCCACCAACCCAATACTGCTTCACAGCAAACAAGACCTTCTCTCGCACTAGGGGTCCATCCTCATGGTCAACTAGCTTCGTGTTCCATCTCATGCCCTGGGCGAACTTGTCCACCTTCGCCAAGACATCGACATCATCCCGCATTATAACAGCGCCTTCAGGCCTCAAGATGCGGTCCATCTCAAGGAGGATGTCTTCCATGCTGCACCTGTTATCAGTTGTAACATAAAGAATGAATCAACATTGGCAAATGGCAATCGATCCACCTAACTGATGTCGTGGGATGGGAGCAGCTCACTTGTTTTTATACAAGGTGAAAAGGCCGCTAGCGTGGATAAGATCATAGGTCCTTGGATAAGTAGAGAAAGCTTCACACCTGACATGGAATTGTGACACATATCAGTAAGTTTCTGACAACAATTACTGAGATGAGATCAGGCATAACAAAGAGCTGAGATATAGGCATAACAAACCATACCAGTCATGGTAAATGCCAATCAATCCTCGCTCATAAACAGCCCCTAGGGTTGCGATCTTTGCTATGGTTGGCACCACATTCATTACCCAAGATTTCTGGGACTCGATCGCTGCAGCGAACCCCCCAAAGCCAGCGTTCATGTCCATGATGTTTCTGTACCTACCAGTAAGGAGATACTTGTTCACATTGCTATAAGCCTTCACATGTTTCTTCCACATTTTGTTGTCTTTTTCATAGGCCTGAGATGAAACCCCTAGAATTAACCCTTTAGAAATTCTTGGAGGAATTGCATTGAGCCTGCTTGGGAAGGGCTCGATTGCTCCTCCGGCAACTTCACTTGGATTTTCTACATCAGGAAGAGGAGTAACACATGCTTTCATCTTCTTGTACCTGGTATTGCAGAATTAAGTAAAACTAGGTCATATAAATTACTAACTAGAACTGTTTTTTTCTTAATTCATCAAGACGCTTAAGTAGGCAAAGCTAAAAATAGAGTAAATTCCAGTTTTTACTCCCTAGTTTCAAAATTTTGACACTAATTACCCCATTTAGTAAAAGTTGTGCCAATTTTTACCCCCTTTAACTTTTTGTGAGCGTTTTGACAGGTGGGTCTATGTTGTAAATACAGGTGGTGTGCCAAGTATACTTGTTTTGTTATGGCTGTTTTCTCCTGGCAGGTTTTTTTCTTTCCAATCTCCCATCTCGCTGTTGTGTTTCTCCAATCTGCGCTACATGAAGAACTAGCTGAGGTGGGCTTCGTAACGTTGGAGAGTAAGAGGCCCTTGCTCAGCAGATCAACCGTATTCAGTTAGTTTGACGTAGCACTAGGATTTTTTTTGCTTAAGACACATTTTTGTTGAGGGAAGACGCAGTTTGAGGAACAGACAAGACCGGCACATCCAAAAACAATACAGTTCAACTCATGATCCCTTCTCGTGAGAAATAAAAAACAGAAAAAAGAAAAAGTGGCATGCAACCTGTACTAGACATCCCCAACCAAAACACTTACTAAATTTTACATGGGTTAAAAATTGCCGCAACTTTTGCTAAATGGGGTATTAGGATGAATATTTGCTAAACGTGGTGATTAGTGTCAAAATTTTGAAACTAGGGGGTAAAAACTGGAATTTACTCCTAAAAATAAGTAATTTAATAGAACAGTATACCTATTGATGTTAGACTATCATAATATATACTCTGAATCCTGCTAAAGAATATTAAGCAAAATGTAACAACTCTGTTCAATAGCTTGTTTGATGAAAACTACAGTACGAACATACCAGACATCATCTGCATTTGTTGATTCGCACATCTGCACAGTCGATTCTTCATGCCTGGAAGGACAGGACTCAGTATTTACTCTTTTCCTCCATATCGCCGTCTCACCCTTCTCCGAGACTTTTTCCCAACATAATAACTCAGCGATTTCTTCTATCTTGTTCTGCTCTGCCTCAAGATCCTCCTTTGTGCGCTGCCAACCCTTGTAGTTCGCCTTCCAATTAATTGGAGGACCTGACAGCACCCAGTATCCACCAGGTCTTAGAACCCTATCAACTTCCATCATGTAGAGTCCATCTGAATATCAGAAAACATGAAAACAATTATCAGAAATGTAAACAAAGTTGCAACAAATTGGCACAAGACTATTGTAAGTAGTAACAAAATGTACCAAAACCCTCAGATTCAATGAACAGTATAGAAGGATAGATGATTAGCCTCACCATTTATTCCCCATGGAATCAAACACCTTGAACAATGGGCCATATCAAAGGCTCTTGCAGGATAAGGGAGCTTAATTGTGCCAAGAACACCAATAACAGCTGGGACACCTCTCTCCAGAGCAAACTGTACTTGAGCTTCGTGTGAATCCCTTGGCGCAAATGACATGGCCAAGACATTCCTCTTCAACAAGTAAGCTCCCCAGCTAGCCACCTGAAATATTTCAGAATCTAAAGATATAAACAACATCCTCACTTTAAAAAAAGTTGAGAAGAAGCTCATAGGTAGAAGTAAGATACAGTTTGATATCTGCCCTTACCCCGCAACCCGTGTCCAATGCAGTCCTAACAGTTCCATTTGCGAACGGAATAACTGATGCCAGTTGATCAATGTATTTATCAGCGCCTTGAGGGAACTGTGTACCCCCACCGGGGAATCTGAAGACATTGCCCTCGTACTGCACCCAGTTCTGTATGGCCTTCTCGACCGTCAAGCTCTTGTAGGGACAGTTCGCAAAAGGAACATAGTCCCGACTTTTGGGCCATGGGAACGGAGCAACATACCCCTTAGGCGCTGGCACCAGGCAGTGCAGCTTTTCTTTCGGCGGTGGGCAGTGCCGCTCTCTGTAGTTCATGCTCTCCCGAGGAAACTTCATCGCTCTGTTTTGATCTTGGCAAGGGGTATAATCCGTGAAGCGGTCCGGGCATGGCTTGAACTTCTTCACCGGGGAAACAAGGTCACTTGAGACGCCTTGTTTCGAATGGTGCGTGTCGAAGCTGAGGTTAGGCAAGATGGTGCAGTCGGTGCGCTTGGTGATCTCCAGGGCGATGCTGTCCCCCTTTCCGAAACCGCTCTTCTGCCACGCCCCGAGGATGTAGAAGAAGACGCACATGCCGATCACTATGCATATCGACACAGTGCTTCTAGTCCTGCTGTCCGCAGGACCCCCCTTGACGGCCATGGTTGGTCCTGAGAATTGCACATTGAAGAAGATTGTTATGTCCTCCGTATACTAAATATGGCTACTCAAAACACCAGGCGACATTACATATAATAATGCTTCCTAAATCTGACGCAACCGCAATTTCACCTGAAGCAATCATTTATAGATGGATGATATACTCCTAAACAAAACTGGAAAGCGTGTGGCTTGGCTTTCGTCTATCACATCAGTGTTTCCTAACCACCAGACTTCGCCAGAACCGTAAAAATATCAGATCTCTAGAATGCCGCAACATCTTGCCGACAGGAGAACTGAAGCGCGACGCTCGCGGGGACGGATCTAGGTTTCAGTGGGATTTAACCAAGGCCCTCCACAGAGTATGCTGAAAGAAAACAAGCTCGTACCTCAGAGCCCAATGGCCGGAGATTGCGGCCGGAGACAGCAGCGACGCGGTGAGGAAGAACGGGAACCGGCGGCGACGCGGGTGAGAGCCCCCGGTGTAGGGGGCGGCGGCAGCTCACCGTAGGAGGGAATGGCTCGTCGGCGGGTTGGATCCCGGATTCCGGATTCCGGACAGCTCCTAGGCGAACGCCAGCTTCCGCGGCCGCTGCAACGTCTGAAGAAATCGGAGCCAGAAATCTCGGGGTTTTACAGCTGGGTTTGCCCCGATTTTTCCGAGGGCGGCAGTGGGGATTCGCCCGACTGTCAGTTGAGCTCCCACGGCTCCACCACCGACGGGACGGGACGGGACGGAACGAACGCGCCAACCGAGGGAAAATGTTTTCGGGTTGGGGATTTCTCGCGAGAATAAAGCGGAAAGGCGATGAGGATTTCGGGCTTTGGGACCGGTCGCTTTCGTGGATAGTACAGATCTGTCTGCCCTCCGGGCTCGCGGATCTGACATACGGTTCGTTACCCGTTAACCCGGCTGGAAAATGTTCGAACGTAACGAACCTTGTATTTTCTGGATTCTCGGAAAAGAAACCTGTAATTCTGGAGTAACCATCAGTCCATGTAACGCAACTACAGAATTTTTACTAGAGTTTTAGCTCTCGTATAAAAATATCAAGTGACATAAGATTGAAAAAACCGTCTCGCCTCCTCTGGGACCCGGGAGAGCCCAAACCCTAGGACCAGTCTCACATTGTGTGTCTCGGTGAGACGACGAGGATGGCTGCGTGACCGTGGTGGCATGTGCTGGTGGGCGACGGGTTTGATGGAGCAATTCGAAGTGTCTGGGAGTGTGGTTTTTTGAGAGGTCAGGAGAAATCCTTGTCATCTTGACACCGACGTGGCGTCGCCTGCGGGTGTCGCCGTCCTTTCGGAAGGACGTCGTGTATATCTCTTCCCCATCTCTCGTAACGTATCAAGGGAAACCCTAGGACCAGTACGGGCAGCAGCGTCGTTGTCGTCGCTTTCCTTCTTGGAGGTGTTGCTTGTTATGTGACGCTTCGGAGCGCTAGGACTATGGTGAAAATTCGTCGGAGGGCGCAGCGGTCGCGGGTCTTACTCGTTTTCGTCGAGCCACTGTTGTTGGCTTCATTTTCTCTTCTTTTTTTCTTCTTCGTTTTCTTTGTTTTTCTTTGGGCGTTGTGCTGTCTGGCCTAGCAGCGATCTCAAACGGTTGCTATATTAATATAGCTGGGCCAAAGCCTGATTCGAGGAGAGCCCAAACCCTAGCCGTTGGAGGAGCTCTCCCCAACCCTCCTGCCGTTGTTGCCGCCGGCCTGGTCCGCGGTGGCAGTGCACCTCGTTCCCTAAGGGGATGGGGTCCTCCGGCCGTCTCTCCTCGTGGCAGCGCAACATGGCTCCTAGGACGGCGGCCCCGGTCGGTGGAGGCGGGTGAGGCTCGAGCCTCCCGCAGCGGCGCGATGATGCCCAAGTCCAAAGTGGCGCTGCTCCAGCGGTCGGGTTGCTTTGGCTCTGAGGTCGGCTCGATGTAGCGATGGCGACGAGCATATGCAGTCTCGACAGCGCTGTGTTGTCCCGACGGCTCGTCTGGCTTGCGTGGTGGGGCTACAGCCCTCCCTCCAGGCTCCGGTGGTGGCACTCCCTAGCAGCGGCCGGAGCATCGGGCTCTCATGGTGGCAGTGCTGCTGCAGGTGGTCATCGGATCTGGGAGGCCAGATCTGGTTTTCGAGGATTTTTGGAGGCCTCGGCGTGGTCCTGGCGTTGTCGCCGTGTCGGGGTGTGTGGGTCAGTGGAGGAGCAGACTGGATCGTTCCGGTGACATGAGGTGGTGGTAGGAAGCTCTGAGTGAGATCTTATCGGGGTCTTGACGGCCAATGGCGGCGGCGCTTACAGTGTCGTTTTCTTGTTAGAGACGCCATTGTGGAGTCTTCCTCGACCACCCAACCTCGACGCAAGTTTCTCGGGTGAAAGCCTAGGCCCGGCTGGGTTAGGCGACGGGTGGTGTCTTGCGTTGCTTCCCTCCTTTGGGCGTCGCCTTGAAGATCTTGTTCACATCTGTAACTACCTCGGTGAATTACGCTCCTAGATACAAGCCTGGATGAGCGGTAGTGGTTGAAATAGTACGGTGGGGCCCAAAAGCCACTCACGGGTAGACCTTTCGGCCGTCCCAACCACTTCCAATTCATCGGGACTGTCTGACGGCGTAATCGGCAGGCGAAGGGATCAACTACATACACAAATGAGTATGTATGCAAGCCACCATACAAAAGTACATCAGAGCCATTCCATCTAGAAAGAAAGGAAAATATAGCAACGCCATACGGCAAGATTCAAATGACCTAGATAGATATAATATTTTAGGATATTTCCTCATACATCACACATCAGAGTATCAGGCGGAAGCGGCAAACAAAGTCCGAGTACGGATAAGAAGCAAATCGGCATAAGATGCCCAGAAAATAAGCACATCCCGCCCACAGATCTCTCGGATCCCGTTCCCTAATCTCTACACCGAACGATCGTTGCCCACATCATCGCCTCTTCCACCCAAAGATCCGTCCCGCGAGTGTACTGCTCATCCGAACCAATAATTTATCGTGAGACCCTAAGGGTACTCAAGAAGTCTTTATGCCTCTAAAGGGGACACAACCGGGTGACGAATTGCAGCAAAAGATAAACCCTAACAGTTCTATAGATAACGCTAACCATCCGCCTAACCAAAGATAGACGGATGTCCGTGAATTAATGACAACAGTTATAACAAGAATATCCACAGATCCATCCTCCTCGCTACCAACGAGGAAGCGGACAACAACCCCCATACGTTGGCAATTTTATTAACCATTCCATGAGTGTTGCACTATTTACTAGTCAATTACTTAGTCGATTAAAGCGGTACTTTAGTTATGCTTGTCTATGATCGAGAAACTGCTCCAAGTCGTCCATAACCGCGGACACGGCTCAGAAAGTTTTACCGCAGGGTGCACAAATAAGCAACACACTCGATCAACCTCGGAAAAAACAAATCAAAACCCAACGAGGCCTTCACGACAAAGAAATCACAGATTTCAATTATTTTGGGGCCACCCTCAAAGTAGACCAAGAACGGCCGGCTCGAGACGGACTCAAGGTTGTGGGGACGCTATAAACGATCGGGAACCCAAACTGGCTTGTCGATACCGCGGAATCGTGCCACGATCCTAACAAGACAGTGCCTCGCACAATCATAATAAAGCGGTAAAGCATGGCATAAGTACAGGATAGTAAATAAAACCTCAAACTAGTTTGTGGCCCCAAGAAATAAGACGAATCAAGCTCGCTGGGGGTCCCATAAGCCTCCCGGATGTGGATAGCGCGAATATTCTTGGAACAGGAATCAAGTACTCGGGGTCTTACGGGACACAAGTGAGTAGGAAAAACCAAATAGCAGATATTGCTCACCGGTGCCACTTTCATTAGTTATCCCATTACTACTCCGGTTAAGTTGTTTAGGTACCTCGTTATCCATCAGACACTCACATACCCTACACATGCTGTTCTACGACTCGCATGGCTCAAACAACTCCTGTAGTAATGGCTCATGGGATGGAGTAACAAGCTTGGTGGGGTTTAAAAGTAGAGGTTATGCAATACTTGGGATTCAGTTTAATGCAATCGCGACTCAATGATGCAAGAATAAGATAGAGGCAATAGGTACTGTAGGTATGCAAGCATGTGGTAGTGCTTGCCTGGCAACTCAGTTGAAGCGAGAGACGGATCTAGGTAGTGCTCCTGGTTCTCTTGATATATCCCCTGCTCAGTGTCTATTCGAAGAAGAACCAAACAAACAAGGGCCAACTTAAATAAAGTGCACATACATAGGAATAAAATGCGTCAAGCAAACAATCATGCCATGATGAATGATGCACAAGTTGCATGGCAATAAAGTAGCATGGCATGGGTGAGGTGTAGGATACAAGAAATAACATTTTTATTGGGTTTTGATCATATTTTATTGTCATGATAGTTGTTGTACACTATATTTTTATATTATGCATGCTGCAATTGAATCTATGGATAGCATAAACAGAAAAGTCTCGTCGAGCTGATCATTTTAGACATATCATTTGTCAAATTCGGAGTTATAAAACAAAAGTTATTAATTTATTAAGGTCCAGGGGCATTTTGTTGTAATTTAATTCAACTTGAAATTTAAAGTGTTCAAATAATATTTTGAATGGCATATTTGAATTCCTCACATTTTTCTGATTCAAAAACATATATTATTTGTATTATTTGGAATTATGAATTTAAATTTATTTTATAGTCAAAATTATTAAATAGGGTCAAAGTCAAAGGTTGACTAATTAAATTAATTCTGCAATTATTTGATTAAAGATTTGAATTCACGTTCAAAAATAAAACATTTTTCATATTAAGTTTGAATTCAAATTCTGAACCTAGTGAAAGTTATAGATTCATTTGTATTTAAACAGATTTGAAAAATAAATTTGAATTTGAAAGATTTGAATTTGGAAACAGACAAGCCACTGAGTTTTTGGTACTCTGCCAGAATCTACCCGCAGCCACTGACCAAGTGGGGCCAGGAGCTGACTGGACGGCGGCGTGAGGAGGACACGTGGGATGGTTTGGGGGACCGCGGGTTGAGGGTCTGGAAAACCCAGGGGTTCTTCTGCAAGATGGATCGGTGGCTGACATGCGGGGCTCGGGTGTCACATCCCAAGATTTTCCAAATCTTGAAATGTGAAAATAAATGAATAAAATAAAACTATGTTCAATTTTCAGAGCCAGAAGAAACTTTTTGAAATCAATTAGAACTTCAAACCCATTTGAATTAAATAAAACCTAAAGGTATTTAAGATGATAAACTTTTATTAAAGGAAAATAAAAATAATTAAAATATTAAATTGAAACTCTTAAATGAAAAGATTTGTTTTCAAAAGAAATAGAAGTTCTGCAAATAAGGATTATTTATTAAAGCCAAATTGAACTTTGACCAAGCCTTGGAAGTTAGAACATTTAGTTTTTGAATAAAAATAAAAAATGGCTTATTTAAAATAAAATAATAAGGAATCAATATCAAAAAATTTATTCAAATAAAAGGTTGTACCATTTTAATTAAAACAATCAAAACTTGTTAAATTGTTTTAAATAGGTTTTTCAAAATATTTTCTAATAAAACCTACTAAAGTGTTTTGACTTTAATTTAGGTTCAAAATAAATGTCTCAAATAAACTAAAACCTATTGGAATTAATAAAGAAAGTCCATATTATTTAAATCATTAATGAACCCTAAAATAAAAGGATATTTTGTTTTAAACAAGTTTCCCAAATATCCTTTATTTCCAAATAAAACCTACTGATTTGTTCTGAAAATATTTGGATTTAAAAATGGTGATTTTATCAAATAAATCAAACCCTATTTAAGTAAATAACTAAAGGTACATTTTATTTAATTAATGAATGAATCCTAAAATGAATTAAATATTATTTTAGAATTTTGGTATTTGTTACTGAACAGAATCAAGTTCAAAAGTTGTGAAGTGTGAGGTTGGTTTGAATTTAATTGATTGTTTGAATCATGTGTTTGAATAATCAAATCAGAAAATAAAATAGAAAAAGAAAAAGCATTCAGAATAAAAAAAGTGAAACAAAGCAGCCCAGTCGACAGGCCCAGCACCAGCCCATCTAGCCCACCTCCTCTCCCGAACCGTTTTCTTTCCCACTCAGAACCGCACCCTCCAAAGAACCGACAAGTGGACCCACTCAAACGTTTTTCCCATCGATCACTGGACCCTCTTTTCCACTTCTCCTTCTTCCCATGAGCCCTTTCCCTCACTCACTGCTGCTTTCTTCCATTGATAGCTCAATCAATCTGCGTTATTCCTGCATTAAACCTCGCCACCACGCCTTTTAATCGCCTCACTCTCTCCTCCGCTTTCCCCGACACCGCCTCCCTTCTCCAGCCGCCAATTCCTCTTTATACCGGCTACATTCGACGAGTCGCCGCAGCACCCGGCCAACTCCGACCACCCTCTGCCTCTACTTCACGCGAGTGGACCTCTCGACCTCACGCACCTCCTAGAACTCCCGGTTAGCACGGTGCACCGTAACCCGACCACGACAAACTCCCGACGCCGCCATCGCCTTCTTCTCCGGCGACGTCTCCTGTGTGAACCATACCGCTTTTCGCCTTTCACGCACACACCTTCGACGTGTCCTTGCGCCTCGACTATGTGTTTTGTTTACCTCACGGTGATCTGCGCATCGTCCTCGACAAGAACTCGAGCCCGTCCGCTAAGCAACTCCGGCGAGCACCGCCAAGACCAAGCGCCTTGCCATCTCTAGAGCACCTTGAGCCGCCGTGTTCTCCCGAGCCTGGTGAGCATTTTCCTTTATCCCTAACCTCCGTAGCATCGGCACCGCTGCCGATCGACAGCCTCCGCTAGCCACCGCAGCGCCGCCCACTTTAGGTCGAGCCTGCCGCAACCGTTCGATCTAGATCGGGCGGGCACGATAGAATCTTTTAAACGCCGAAGGGTACGCCTCCAGAGCCGCACGATTAGACTTAATCCAACGCACCGGAGCGTGATCCGCAGCGAACCTGCAAATCCAATAGAGTCTCGACGCGTGTCACCTGTCTGTTTAAAAACAGAAATTGAAATCAGAATTTGATGCCATTTTCAAACCCTTATATCTTTTAATCCACACGTCCAAATTTGACAAATTTTATATCAATGGATTCAGGAGAACAAACCCTAAACAACCATGGCCTAAGTTTTGAAAATAGTATCTGTTAACTTGTTTGAAATTACAGAAACATTTGTGTACTAGTTTAGAGTATAAAAATTGTTTAAAAATTTATTTTAGGATTAAACCTTTTGCAAAATGGATTTATGTGACCCTACTGACCCTAGGAACCAACCCATAGTGTTAAAAATGTTTTTTTGTGAAATTTAAGTTGAATTAGTTAACTTAGTCATTTTCTAGCCAAATAAACTCATTAAAAATTTTATGATGGAAAAGTTTGTGCATGGAAAACTTTGAGAAAATGTTATGGACCAAACCTACTGACCCAAAACACCAAGCCTTGCCAAAGGTAACCTACTTGGTGAAAAACATAAAGTCTTACTTTAAAAAGAATAATTTCCACCACATAAAAAGTTGAATGGATTTTAAAATAGACTTTGGGCAAAACCTCTAACTAATGACTTTGCCATTTTGGTAAATGACCAATGTGGATCTTACAAAGTTTATACACCTAGTAGAGACCAACTTTGCAATAGAACCCTCTTTTTACAAGACTTAGGAACCATTGCTTTGTGTATGTGAATTATTGTTTGAATGTTGGAATGCTACTTGATACTATGCTTGTTTGATTGTAGGGAAATTAGTAAAGTGTGAGACTAGCAAGATCAAGGAGTGACTATCATTCCCTAAACAAAAAGGCAAGTTACACTATCATACAAAAGACCTACTATTTTCATTATACTTAGTGGATTTTGTAAACATGCATGAAAATGTTTTATACTTATGCTATGCTAATCCTAATAGGATTCCCTACACATTCCTTAATGAAAATGTTGAAGTTGTACATGCTTAGCCATGCTATGTTTTGAAAAGAGATACATGTTGAGATTTTACAAAGGTTGTGAAAAAGACTTGTGTTTTATATAATAAAACAAGGACTCAATGAAACACCTAGGTGGTGGACACTTTATGTTTTGGAGAAGGTGGCAACAAAAGGGAACCATGTCTATGGCAATCACTTTGTGTTGTGCTCCAAATGAAAACCACCTAGGAAACTTAGAGATTGAACATGTTTCTCCAATTGTGGCTTTCGTGTACAACCACATGCTATTATGGCTCTGGCTTAGTCAACTACATTAGGAAGACCCATACATTGTCTTTAGTTACCGGACATGGGGATCTGGAATGCTTCATGGGGGCTGAAGACAAGCTAGCAATGATGTGTGGGAGGACCTCTTGGAAAGACTTCGTCACATTCTCACCTGCCAAGACTCCATCTTGGTGAGCACTAATCCAAGAGGCCACCGGTGGCAACAAGATGGGATTGTGTCATGTGGGTAAAGTGTACTCTTCGCAGGTTAATAAAATCTAAGTACTTAGCCGTGTCCCCGGTTATGGACAATACTGAGCAACTAAAGTTTGAACTATGGGATATCTCGACATTCCAACTTCTAATATAAAAACTTGATGCACTTGGGGGTACCAAGGAATTCAAAGAGATTTTGTTAAGCTTGTTGCACTTGGGGTTACCAAGGTTCTCAAGAGCATGATGTACTTGGGGTTATCAAGGGACTCGTGATTTTTGATAAAACTTGTTGCACTTGGGGTTACCAAGGTGCTCAAGAGATTTTGACAAGGACTTGAACACTTGAGTTTCTACCAAGGAGTTCAAGAAACTTGGAAAAGAGATTTGACAAAGGACCAAAACCATTTTGAAAAGATAGGATAAATATTGCTTTATGCAAATAAGCCTCAAACTCTTCTTAGCCAAATATGCATATAATGATAGGATCCATTCTTATTATACATAAAAGTGAAACTTGCCAATACAATTCAAATGTATTGACCCTTGTGGCTGTAACTTGTAATGTTGCAGGTTGATTGTTTTAAATGAAGATTGTTTGATTGACTAGGATTACAAAGTCTACAACCAACATCTGCCTGTGGCACTATGAAGATGAATGACCCCATGACTATAATTATTCCGCTGCAATGTAATGTAATAGCCAAATGAACTATGTATGATGTAATAAAACTATGTTATTCCTGGTTATACATTTATATTATGACCTTTGTATCTTGATATTACATCTTTACTGTGGATGCTAGCTATTGATCCAGGGACTAGCATTATAAACACAGGGGGCTCTATCTTATTAAAGATTGGAACCTCTACATCGGGGGACCGCGGGTTTAGGCGGGAGTTTCTGCGGGGGCCTAAGCGCAAAACGTCATCGGCTGTCGCTGTCTGCTGACGAAGACAACCCTGACGGCGGTGGATCCGGTCGTTCTTCGTCGACGATGGCGATAATCCGGAGAACGCGATGCTAAAACGAAAGTTGAAGAGGGACGTTGGGCTACAAGATTCGCTCATGGTCTAACGCAGAGAGGGCTACAGCCGGGTAGGCCGAGGAACAGTGAAGGGAAGCTATTGCAGCTGCCGCCAGAGCGACACAGCAGAGC
Source organism: Avena longiglumis (assembly GCA_030063025.1). Lineage (NCBI taxonomy): Eukaryota > Viridiplantae > Streptophyta > Magnoliopsida > Poales > Poaceae > Avena > Avena longiglumis. Next base: position 74,038,315 of record CP125975.1, on the reverse strand, counting down.
CGACTCAAGGCGGCAAGGCGATGCAAGGGGAGGGAGACGATGTCTAGGGGGAAGAGGGGCTCACCAGCGACCGTCTGGTTCAGCTAGCGGGCTCGGGGTCGCGTCGATCGTCGGGGAAGCAGGGTCTTGAGCACTCCTGGCTTTCATGGGCACGGCGGCGACGCCTCCCATGAGATCCCGAGGCTCCAGTGTTCAGTATGAGCAGAGGAAGCAGAGGGGGGTCCTGGTACTCCTGGCTTGCTTTGGCGTGCTCGGGAGCGAAGGAGAGCATAGGGGGTCGTACCTAGGGTTTTGGGGGCATGGTGGAGAGGTGTTTCGCTTGGGGAGGAAGAAGGAAGGAAGGGGAGGCGAGGCAGGGCCTCTGGGGTAGCTGGGCGAGGCAGAGAGGTGAAGGGGTGGATAAGAACGGGGGGGTGAGGTAGTTGGCGTGGGGGAGGGGATGGTGATAAAGGTGGCCTCGGCCACCTTTGTCCTCTCCTCCACGTGATCGGCAGGGCTCGGCAAGGGCAGGGGAAGGGAGAGGGAGGCCGCCAGGTGGGCCAGAGGAAAGGAGCTCGTGGTGGGGCAGGGCAGGCAGAGGGAGAGCAAGAAAGGGGAGGGAGAGAAGAGAGGAGGTACTCGGGTGGGGCTAGGGTTAGAAGGGAGAGAGGGAGGCTCGGCTAGGGTTTTGGTTTGGGTGGGTAGCTAGGTGGTATGGTGGGGGCCAGCTAGGAGAGAGAGAGAGGGGAGGTTAGGGCTATGCATGCACCCATGATCACACATGGGTGGGGATGGTTTAGAGGGGGTAGGGTTTCAGGGTTAGATGGGGTATAGTGATTAGGGGGGGTAGGTTTTAGAGATAGCAAGAGAGGTAGAAAGATGAGGGGAGAGGTTGAGTGTTTGACAAAACAAAACAAGATCAAGCAAGATCAACAAGCTCAAGCAAGATAGCCAAAAGAGAGAGAAGTAGAAAAGGTGGTGGTGGGGTAGATGGAGGTGGAGATGAGGTTTTAAGCAAGATCAACAATATATCAAGCCCAAAAGAAAAGCTAGAGATATAGATGAACCACTCAAACTTAACTAGAACCAAAAAAAATAATGACCAAGGTTGATGATGATTGCATGGCCCATGCAAATAATAAGTGCCATGTATTCATATTGTGAAAACAACATAAAATCATATGGCAGTATTCCATGCATTCCCAAGAGGTGGAATAAGGCCAAGCAAAAGGGACTAGCATAGGATCCACCCAACCCACATGAGCTAGGGAAACTCAAATAAATGCCAGCTCATAGTAATTGGATGGTGGAATTATAAGGTGGTGAAGAAAAGGTGGTGGAGTCAATAAAAGATATGCCCCCAACTCAACTTGGGCATTTGAACAATATATCAAGATCCAACTACCATATCAAGAGGCAAATACAACTAGCAATGCATATGAGATAAGAACCAAAACTCAAATGCAAGGTGGAATGATGACATGAACATGATATGATGATGATGCAATAATTATATGAGGGAAGTGGCCATTTTATTACTAGATCAGGTAGCATTACAGATGTTAGACAACTGGGATGCTACAACTCTCCCCCACTAAACAGGAATCTCGCCCCGAGATTCTAGGAAGAAGAAGAAGACACAAAGAGGGCAGGATAGTTGGCACGGAGTTCATCTTCACGCTCCCAGGTGGCTTCATCAATGTAATGGTGCACCACGCACCTTGCGTAACTTGATGGACTTGTTGAGTCCTTCTTTCTCGTGGTCTCAAGGATTTTGTGGGGTGTTCTTGATAAGACAGTCTTCTTGGAGATCGATTAGCTCATGATCCACGGTCCGCCGGATCTTTGAAGCACTTCTTGAGCTGAGAGATGTGGAAAACATCATGGACTTTGAGTTTTTCCGGGAGCTCAAGGGCATAAGCAACTTCTCCTCTTCTACCACGAATCTTGAAAGGACCGATGTATCTAGGAGCCAGCTTTCCTTTGATACCAAAGCGGTGTGTGCCTCTCATGGGAGTGACACGAAGGTAAACGAGATCACCCGGAGCATACACCATGTCCGTGTGCTTCCTGTCATAATTGCTCTTCTGGCGACTTTGAGCAATCTTCAGGTTCTAAAGAATGATATGCACCTTCTCCTCCGCTTGAGTTACAATGTCAGGGCCAAACCAGATTCTTTCTCCTGCACCTGACCAACCAATCGGAGTTCTGCATTTGCGGCCATAGAGAGCCTCAAATGGTGCCATCTTCGACTTTCTCGAAGTCGTTGTTGTAAGAGAATTCAGCATAAGGAAGACATTCCTCCCACTTCATGCCAAAAGAGATGACGCAAGCACGCATATCCTCCGTAACTGATTGATCCTTTCAACTTGTCCTTGCGACTAAGGGTGGTAAGCAGTGCTGAAGTTCAACTTTGTTCCCAAAGCATTTTGGAAACTCTCCTAGAACTTGGAAGTGAAGATGCTTCCACGGTCTGAACTGATCTCAAGCGGAACCCCATACAAAGAGACAATCCTGTTGATATAGAGCTCAGCCAACTGAATTCCAGAAATTGTTTCCTTGACGGGGAAGAAATGAGCCACTTTAGAAAGCCTGTCGATGACAACAAAGATTGCATTGTTGCCCTTCATGACCTTGAAAACCAAAGGATGAAGTCCATCTCTACTTTCTCCCATTTCCATTCCGGGGTTTCAATGGTCAGAGAAGACCGAAAGGTTTCGATGGACAGCTTTCACTCTGCGTACATCACATTCCGAGACATACTTGGCACAATATCGCTTCAAACCAGGCCACCAATATTGTGTTTTCAAGTCCATGTACATCTTTGTGCCGCCAGATGGATAGAAAGAATGTAATCATGCGCCTCCTTGAGAACTTGCTCTCTCAAACCCGTGTAGTTCGAACAAACATCCGTGTTCAAAGAAAAGCGTGCCTTGATCATCAACGTGGAAGGACTCATACTGAAGCTCAATTTTAGAGATGATCTTTTGGTGTGTGGATCACCAAGTCGAGAGCGAATCTTTTCTTCCAAGAGAGGAGTATCCAAGGTTGTGGAGATGCCCTTGTTCCACAATTTCCTGTTGAGTGACGGAATTCCTCGCACAAGAGAGGTTGTTGCTCTTCCATCATGAGGTTGTTGACATAAGCTTTGCGGTAGAGCATCGCCATGACATTAGTTTTGCGAGTGTAGTTGATGGTCAAATCAAAATCATTGATTGCTTCAATCCATCTCCTCCGTCAAGGTTGAGATCAGGCTGAGTGAAGATATACTTCAAACTCTTGTGGTCAGAAAAGATCTCACAACGGTTGCCAAGCAAGTAGTGCCTCCATAGCTTCAAAGCAAAGACAATCACGGCTAGCTCGAGGTCATGTGGGATAGTTGATCTCATGCGCCTTCAATCGACGAGAGGCATAAGCAACCACTGCTTTCTTGCATAAGGACCGCACCCAATCCTTGCAAAGAGGCGTCCATGAATATCCGAAAGGCTTAGATGTATCCGGAGGAACCAAGATCGTGGAAGTGAGCTTCTTTGAGTGTCTCAAAGCTTGCTTGACATGCAGGAGTCCAAAGGTATTTCTTGCCTTTCTTGAGGAGATCGGTAAGAGGCTTCGCTATCTTCAAAAGTTCGAACGGAAGCACGGCAATAACTAGCCAAACCAAGAAAACTCCGCACTTCTTTGACATTTACAGAGGAAGCCATTCAACAATTGTCTTCACAGCTTCGGGTTGATCGCAATGCCCTCAGAGATGACATGACCAAGATAGGTTACTTCAGCACCAAAACTCACACTTTGAGAACTTTGCATACAAGCGGTTCTCACGAAGCTTGTTTAGGACACACAAGGGTTTTCTTCATGCTCTTCCTTTGACTTTGAATAGACCAGATGTCATCCAGAGACCACAACAAACTTATCAAGGTACTCCATGAAAACCGAGTTCATAAGCCTCGAGAAGGTAGCAGTGCGTTGGTGAGACCGAAAGACATGACTGTACTCATACAAAGCCATAGCGGTGGTGAAAGCTGTTTTAGGCATCTTCCTTGCGAATCTTGATTTGGTGATAACCACTTCTCAAGTCAAGCTTAGAGAACACCACAGCTCCCAATTTTAGATCAAGAGATCATTAATCCGCTGGAGGGATATTTGTTCTTGATGGTTTTAGCATTGAGAGCCGATAGTCAACACAAAGTCTATCAGTCCTTTCACGCTTCTTCACAAAGATTGTTGGGCTACCCCAAGAAGAAGTACTGTGTTGAATGAAACCCAACTTCTCTTGTTCATCAAGTTGACGTTTGAGTTCAGCCAACTCAGAAGGACCCATTTTATAAGGCCGCTTGGATATAGGAGCCGCTTCAGTTCAAGCTCGCTACAAACTCAACCTCACGATCCGGAGGCATACCCGCAACTCTTCAGAAAGACATCCGGGAACTCAGACCACCAGACACTCTGAATAGCTTCCATAGCATCATCATTCGTGAGCCGCTAAAGAGAAAAGCGGACACAGGAGTCAAACTTGGAGAAAAGACTATATGGCCTTCAGAATCTTCAGAGAAACCGAGCGCTCAAAGACAATCAATCACAGCTGCATTTGTCACAACCAATCCATGCCCAAGATGACATCAATGTCGAATTGCCCGTAAGAATTAAGGACGGAACGAAGAGCCACCAATCTCAATTTGATTGCCATGGCGATATAAGCAGCCCTCGTTTGAACCAGAGATAGGACCATTAACTTCTTAAGGAGAGGATCCAAAGTTAACACATTCTCATTTGCAAACTTGTGAGAAACAAAAGAATGCGATGCACCGTAATCAAACAAAACTCGGCAGGACCGAGTTAACGGATAGCATACCCATCACAACCTCAGTGCATGCTCATCTTGAGCGTTGACACAGCTTGGCACGAGCAACAGAGACCCGGCTTAGTGTTGATGTTGAGAGCCCGAGGTGGTGGTGCACGAACCAAAGGAGAGCTTGCTGCAGATCTTGGCGGGGTGGAGGAAGAGCTTTGTTTTTCAACAGACAGCCCAGTTCAGATGCCTGTGGTCTCCAGACGTGAAACAAGCACCTGTGGACGTGGAGCAACGTAGCTGTGACTCCGCCAGCGCCCAGTAGTAGTGGTGGCAGAGCCCCGGAGCAAAGGTGATGGAGTTTAGTGGCCTTGACGCGTAGCTTGCAGGTCTTGGTGGAGCCGGGAGCGACGGTGGGGTGTTAGGAACCCAGACACGCCGCTTAGAAGGAGCTACCATAGCTGAAGAGCTTGATGCATCACAGTTGTGTTTCTTGGACTCCTCAAACACTTGCCTACTTGCTTCCTCTTGCAGAGTTGTGTGTTGAAGTTCCAGGAAAGATGCCGGCCTTGCATGTGTGATTGCATATTTGATCGATGCATTGAGCCCTTGCCTGAACCTCTTTTGCTTCTTCTTGTCATCGGAGATCTCATCACCACCATAACGAGAAAGATTCATGAAGTTCCTGATATAGGTGTTGACATTATCGTTTCCCTGCTTGAGGTTGAGAAAAGCTTCCTTCATCCTCTCCATGACAATTTCTCTCGACATCGCTCTTTGAACGCCCTGAACTGCTCCCAAGTAGGTTGGAAACCAAGCATTTGCCTTCGTGTAATTCTCCCACCAGAGAGCTGCATCTCCCTTCGTAAGGTGAGTAGCACACTTTACCCACTCTTGCTCCTAACATCGCAGCCTCGAGTAGCCTTGACATCTCGCAACCAATCATCCGCATCCAAAGGGTCGATCGAAACATCAAATTGACGAGGGTTGAATTTCGTGAAGCTTTTGATGTCTCCTCGCTTGGGAGGTGGAGGTAGTGAGCAAACTCATTCCTCAACACTTTCCTCAAAGCGTTGGTTCTGGCTGCATTGCGCCAAGGCATCATTGGCGATGTTTGACAGCATGAGCCCAGTTCGTGGTATGTCCTCATCGAACGCGTGGTGGAGCCATCCGTGATTGATATAAATACAAGTCAAGATTATAATGGAGAATAATAATAATCCAAAATAGTACCAAGATGGAATTAACCAAGATTAAAGGATACAAATTACTAAGATGATATTAAAATATCAACAAAGTTCAAAGCACCTAGAAGATATTAAGCATATCGCACACGACTGAAAGGAGTGTGGTACACAAATATATCAAAGAAAAATTTTCCACAAATTTCGGCATTAAAATACCAATAGATGCGCAAAATTACTTAACGAATCAAGATTAGTGACTCTACCAATTCAATATACACAAGCGAATGATAAGAGTAGTGGTATGGTCGCGACTCCATCCCGCACTCAAATCATTACTCCGCACATGAATAAGTGGAACACATATCCTAACCCCTTCTTCTCACATAGAACCTATAGATTGGTGACTACGGAAACGAACACCCCAAACAAGTTAACGTCGGATAACAAAGAGTAAGATAGATTGCGTCGTATACAACGAATCAGATAGATCGCGTCGGTTTGCAAAAGCCTGTCGGTATGGAATGTACCAACAGTTGATAACCAAAAGGCCGATTAGATAACAACTTGGATGCAACAGATAGACAAGGAATTACACACACACACACACACACAAACACACAACCTATGGTACTACGGAAACCCAGAACACGTGAATCCTAGTTTGAATTTTTAGAAGAGGATTGAAAACGTTGCACTTCCTTACCAGAAAAGGGTGGGTGGGTGGGTAAGAAGAAAAGTGGAAGTAGTCCTACTCTCGCGTTTTGTTTTTCCCTAGTATACATAACTACCAAAAATATTTGCTAGACTGACAATGACCGCTTACGAGACCTCGAAGGTCGGGATGGCTCGATACCAATTGTAACTACCTCGGTGAATTACGCCCTAGATACAAGCCCTGGATGAGCGGTAGTGGTTGAAATAGTACTGGGGCCCAAAAGCCACTCACGGGTAGACCTTTCTACCGTCCCAACCACTTCCAATTCATCGACCAGACGCAAGCGAATTCCAGCGAAGGGATCAACTACATACACAAATGAGTATGTATGCAAGCCACCATACAAAAGTACATCAGAGCCATCCCATCTAGAAAGAAAGGAAAATATAGCAACGCCATACGGCAAGATTCAAATGACCTAGATAGATATAATATTTTAGGATATTTCCTCATACATCACACATCGTAGTATCAAAGTGAAGCGACAAACAAAGTCCGAGTACGGATAAGAAGCAAATCGGCATAAGATGCCCAGAAAATAAGCACATCCCGCCCACAGATCTCTCGGATCCTCGTTCCCGGAATCTCTACACCGAACGATCGTTGTCCACATCATCAGCCTCTTCCACCCAAAGATCCGTCTGCGAGTGTACTGCTCATCCGAACCAATAATTTATCGTGTGAGACCCTAAGGGTACTCAAGAAGTCTTTATGACTCTAAAGGACACAACTGGGTGACGAATTGCGAAAAGATAAACCCTAACAGTTCTATAGATAACGCTAACCATCCGCCTAACCAAAGATAGACGGATGTCCATGAATTAATGACAACAGTTATAATAAAGAATATCCATGTGTCCATCCTCCTCGCTACCAACGAGGAAGCGCTTTAACAACCCCCATCCGTTGGCAATTTTATTAACCATTCCATGAGTTTTGCACTATTTACTAGTCAATTACTTAGTCGATTAAAGCGGTACTTTAGTTATGCTTGTCTATGATCGAGAAACTGCGGCTCCAAGTCGTCCATAACCGCGGACACGGCTTTCAGAAGTTTTACCTGCAGGGTGCACAAATAGCAACACACACTCGATCAACCTCGGAAAAACCAAATCAAAACCCAACGAGGCCTTCACGACAAAGCAATCACAGGATTCAGAATTATTTCAGGGGGCCACCCCTCAAAGTAGACCTGCAACGAAGCCGGCCGGCTTCGAGAGACGGATCTAGGTAGTGCTCCTGGTTCTCTTGATATATCCCCTGCTCAGTGTCTATTCGAAGAAGAACCAAACAAACAAGGGCCAACTTAAATAAAGTGCACATGCATAGGAATAAAATGCGTCAAGCAAACAATCATGCCATGATGAATGATGCACAAGTTGCATGGCAATAAAGTAGCATGGCATGGGTGAGGTGTAGGATACAAGAAATAACATTTTTATTGGGTTTTGATCACATTTTATTGTCATGATAGTTGCTGTACACTATATTTTTATATGATGCATGCTGCAATTGAAGCCATGGATAGCATAAACAGAAATGTCTCGTCGAGCTGATCATTTTAGACATATCATTTGTCAAATTCGGAGTTATAAAACAAAAGTTATTAATTTATTAAGGTCCAGGGGCATTTTGTTGTAATTTAATTCAACTTGAAATTTAAAGTGTTCAAATAATATTTTGAATGGCATATTTGAATTCCTCACATTTTTCTGATTCAAAAACATATATTATTTGTATTATTTGGAATTATGAATTTAAATTTATTTTATAGTCAAAATTATTAAATAGGGTCAAAGTCAAAGGTTGAATAATTAAATTAATTCTGAAATTATTTGATTAAAGATTTGAATTCACATTCAAAAATAAAACATTTTTCATATTAAGTTTGAATTCAAATTCTGAACCTAGTGAAAGTTATAGATTCATTTGTATTTAAACAGATTTGAAAAATAAATTTGAATTTGAAAGATTTGAATTTGGAAACAGACAAGCCACTGGGTTTTTGGTACTCTGCCAGAATCTACCCGCAGCCACTGACCAGGTGGGGCCAGGAGCTGACTGGGCGGCGGCGTGAGGAGGACACGTGGGATGGTTTGGGGACTGGTTGAGGTCCGAAAACCTGTGGGTTCTTCTGCAAGATGGATCGGTGGCTGACATGCGGGACTCGGGGGACCGCGGGTTTAGGCGGGAGTTTCTGCGGGGGCCTAAGCGCAAAACGTCATCGGCTGTCGCTGTCTGCTGACGAAGACAACCCTGACGGCGGCGGATCCGGCCGTTCTTCGTCGACGATGGCGACGAATCCGCCGGGAGAAACGCGATGCGGCTAAAACGAAAGTTGAAGAGGGGACGTTGGGCTACAAGATTCGTTCAGCGGTCTAACGCAGAGGAGGGCTACAGCGCGCTGGGTAGGCCGAGGAACGGGCGGAAGGGAAGTCATGCGTTCTTTGCCGCCAGAGCGCAGCAAGGCCAGAGAGCCTGACGGAAGGCGGCAATGCAAGGCGAGAGGGAGGGAGACGATGTCTAGGGGAAGAGGGCTCACCAACACCGTCTGCAATGCAGCTCGGGGTCGCGTCGATCGTCGTGGGCAGGGGCCGAGCACTCCTGCCACACGGCTCCAGCGGCGACGCCTCCTCCCATGAGATCCCGATGCTCCCAGTTCTCAGCGGAGCAGAGGAAGCAGAGGGGGGTCCCTGTACTCGGCTTGCTTGGCGTGCTCGGGAGCGAAGGAGAGGCAGGGCCGTAGCTAGGGTTTTGGGGGCATGGTGGAGGTGGTTCGCTTGGGAGGAAGAAGGGGGGAGGCGAGGCGGGGCCTCCAGGGGTAGGCGAGGCAAGAGAGGTGAAGGGGTGGATAAGAACGGGGGGGTGAGGTAGTTGGCGTGGGGGAGGGGAGGGTGATAAAGGTGGCCTCGGCCACCTTTGTCCTCTCCTCCACGTGATCGGCAGGGCTCGGCAAGGGCAGGAAGGGAGGAGGCCAGGGTGGGCAGAGGAAAGGAGCTCGTGGTGGGGCAGGGCAGGCAGAGGGAGAGCAAGAAAGGGGAGGGAGAGAAGAGAGGAGGTACTCGGGTGGGGCTAGGGTTAGAAGGGAGAGAGGGAGGCTCGGCTAGGGTTTTGGTTTGGGTGGGTAGCTAGGTGGTATGGTGGGGGCCAGCTAGGAGAGAGAGAGAGGCCGAGAGAGAGGGGGGAGGTTAGGGCTATGCATGCACCCATGATCACACATGGGTGGGGATGGTTTAGAGGGGGTAGGGTTTCAGGGTTAGATGGGGTATAGTGATTAGGGGGTAGGTTTTAGAGATAGAAAGAGAGGTAGAAAGATGAGGGGAGAGGTTGAGTGTTTGACAAAACAAAACAAGATCAAGCAAGATCAACAAGCTCAAGCAAGATAACCAAAAGAGAGAGAAGTAGAAAAGGTGGTGGTGGGGTAGATGGAGGTGGAGATGAGGTTTTAAGCAAGATCAACAATATATCAAGCCCAAAAGAAAAGCTAGAGATATAGATGAACCACTCAAACTTAACTAGAACCAAAAAAAATAATGACCAAGGTTGATGATGATTGCATGGCCCATGCAAATAATAAGTGCCATGTATTCATACTGTGAAAACAACATAAAATCATATGGCAGTATTCCATGCATTCCCAAGAGGTGGAATAAGGCCAAGCAAAAGGGACTAGCATAGGATCCACCCAACCCACATGAGCTAGGGAAACTCAAATAAATGCCAGCTCATAGTAATTGGATGGTGGAATTATAAGGTGGTGAAGAAAAGGTGGTGGAGTCAATAAAAGATATGCCCCCAACTCAACTTGGGCATTTGAACAATATATCAAGATCCAACTACCATATCAAGAGGCAAATACAACTAGCAATGCATATGAGATAAGAACCAAAACTCAAATGCAAGGTGGCATGATGACATGAACATGATATGATGATGATGCAATAATTATATGAGGGAAGTGGCCATTTTATTACTAGATCAGGTAGCATTACAGATGTTAGACAACTGGGATGCTACAACATCCGTGACTTCGTGTGGGCTGGACGCAAACGACATTGCGGTCGGCTGATGCCCGACAGGTGATGGGAGATTCTGTGTCGTGGCTTGCGCAACGACGACGATGTTGAGTGATGGTTTTTGTCACGGCAATGACTATGGTAGTCGGCTGTTGTTCCGGCGTGCTCTGTATTGGTCTTCCCTTGTTGTGAAGTCGGAGCTGCGGTGGTGAGGTCCTGCGGCAACGATGACGACGTGGGGCAGTCCGGTCTTGTGGATCATCGGTGTGTGTCCTGCATATCTCCTCTTTGGAGCCCACCATCAGAATCGAAGCTGCCAGCCTTGCTACGCGAAGAGCCAACTATTTGGCATGGACCGACATGGGCTTCACGAGGCCACTATGGCGAGGTCTTCTTAGGTTGTTGTTCTTCGATAAAATCGGAGTCGCCTGCTCTAGGAGGAGTGATGACAACAGCATTGGTGACAATATCGACGATGACTCTCCCGTGGAGGTGTGTGTGCAGTTTGTGTTGGTAGCCAGGTTCGCTGTGTGTGTCTTAGAGGCGGTCGTGTTCTATGACGGTCGGAGAGGGTGACTGTAGTGGTTTTTGCCCGGTTTCCCGCTAATTAACCGGCCAATTCTCTTTCGCCTTTTTAAATTAAATGAGCAATATCGCCCATTTTGTGCAAAACGTTTTTGACAAAATCGTGTTTCTTTTTCTTATGGAACAATACTGGTGACATACGTTGGAAGAGGAGAAATGTCTAATTGATGCTACAAAATGTATCGATGTCAAATAACAAAATAAATCCATGTCAAAAGATCAAACTTTTTTTAATATCAGGTGAACTGCTAAATCCAATGAATAGATAGAAAAACGGATTGATTGTTTATTTGAGGAAAACTAGGCGAAAACCCTAACAACGTTAAGTCACACCTAGAACCCCACATGACATACAATACGCCGAAGGTGGAACACACAACACACCCAGCCGCGCACCGGGCAACTCCGCTCCAAGTGCGCACCGAAAACCGCTGCATCGGTCAGATCTACCATGAGCTTTTGGGCTAACCTCAACGACGCCAGAGAGGAACGACATGCCAAGATAGAATGACATGTGCCTCTCAAAGTCCGCGAGCAAAGAACAAAGTGCTCACCTGACGCTCCTTGCATGTAGAGGGGGCTCTTGTAGCCGAAATCCATCCCACACCTCCACGAACCACATGTCCCTCTAGCTGAATCCACCTCCAAGAATGAAGCCCTCAAGAGGGGTCATGACGCTAGCTAGCGCCGCCATCATCCGATTTGGAGACCAAATCTGGGGTTTCCCTCGGAGTATGCTGGGAAGGGAAGGTCAGAGCTGCATACCAATGTGTTCAGCAAGGTAGCGACACCCGTAGGCATCGTCATCGACAACTCCAGCCACAACTAGAGTGCGGTTTTCACCAGAAGCCTGACCTACCCTAACCCATCATTCGGCTAGCCACCCACCTACCACAACAACTCTCCGTTGTAACCGCCTCCACGACAGCACTCACTTGCCCCTGCGGGCGCAGAACAACCAGGCGCGCTACCCCCAAATTGTAGCTTTTTCCTCTTCTTCGCAGTCGACGGGAGGATGCAACACCCCACATCGTTGCCATTCATCTCCCGCCCTGTAGGTCCGAGCAAGGTGCACACAATCATGGGATTGCCAATGCTCTTGGACAGCTCAACGTTGCCACCACCTCTTCCTTCACCGGCCAAAACAGGGAGCCCACGCTGTCTTCCTCTCTTCCACAGCCAGTAGACCGGTCGCCGCCATAACCACGCGAACGCGTTGACCTGCCATCCCATGCTCGTTCATGACGTGGCCCTAGCAGCCCAGCATGGGCCCATATCGGGCCCGCAAAGCCACTGTGTCTCGCCTGCTTGTGCCTTCATGCCTTGCCCAAGCAGCATCGCCCAGAGCAGCATCCCATGCCCTCCTCCTCGCCTGCTCCCATGCTGACCAGCGCCGCCGCTGCACAGGCCCGGAACGGCCCTAGATTGGGCTCGCAGAGCCGCCAACGCACCTCCTGAGCGACGCGCTCGCACCTCCGTCTCCCTGCCCTCCACCCCGTCCTCCTCCGCGCCGGACATCACCTCCACCGCTGACGGGGAGCTCCACCATGCCACGCTGTGCTAACCACCGAGCCGCCGCCTCTCCGCACGTAGAGGGGCCGTGGGGTTGCCCACTCCTCGCCCTCCGCCTTCGGCGACCGGGCGTCGCCACCACGGCCGCTGGCGACAGCTGCCAGTGCAGCAAGCCTAGGGGTGTTTTTTTTTGGCCTAGGTCTAGGTGCCCTCCGGAGCCGCCCTCGCGCGAGAGCAGCCCAGGAGGAAATTTTTTGGCCTCTAAAAGATCAAACTTAGATCTATGGAAGCTATAACAGAACTTGTAGTGCGGCCTTTGATAGACCTTGTGAAACCCTAGGAACAAGTTCACAATTGACTGTGTTTTTCCCGCGTAGCCTTCTGAGTGCAAAATATCAAAATTACTTATGTTACACTAGGTTAGTGAGGTCATTGTGTAGTACTTATGTGGTCAAAATGGTGCATTATTTGCTGGCATAATGGTGTTTTTCAAATGTTTGTGATGCCACTTGACATCATATACTAGGTGCAGCTCCTCCAGCGACTGCGACTGCCCTTGTCTCAACCCCACATGGGGCATATGCATGTGTATCGCATATAATATATGGTAAGTATATAGTTTTGGACCGAAGAGAGCTAGAACATAAAAAAATAGACAATTTTGTGCGAGTTGAGTTAAATGATGATATTTATCAAACGCAAAGTAAGCATGTGATGCCATCTGATTGTTGGACCCGGGAATAATATATTTCACCATGGATGGATCACTAAATTAGCAATGCAATATTCAAAAGATATTATATGTTCTAGAGTTTTCTGTTTAATACATTAGTTGTTATCTTTCATATTTACTCACACCTAAAATTGTATCTCAGAAACCTTTATCAACTCTAGAGGCAGCTCATGATATTTAAGAAAAATAAGTTACACATACATATATTTGTTGTTCATTCGTGTGGCAGAACTTATCGAAAGAACACAATTTAACAGAGGGATTTTAAGTAGTGTCTCAAACTAACCAACATACTTTATGATGCGATATATGCTTCAATTTTATTACATGTGTATTTTCCACAATCGATGTTAAAATCACATTATAAAAAGATTGGATCATGATCTGATTATTTTAAGTGTGGTTAATTTTTTATAACTCTAACAGGAAACAGTGATGGTTAACTTCATCTGTCAAGAGAACGGGTTGTAATTGAAAAGTTAAAAAGTACGGTATAAATAAATTTAACTTGACATGGGGTGGAGCGGAGCAAACATGATCAAAATACCATGTTATGTATAAGGAAAAACAACCTAACCCTAGACACAGAGCCAAGTCTTATGGGTGCAAATATGGTATTTTTTTTTAGAAAACTAACATGATATTGAAGATACTATATGCTTGTGGGTTAGATAGATCGGTGCATACAATGCTTTTATGTTCCAATTGCATCCATTCTTTTATACGTTGGTGCTCTCATGTGGCTTCATCCTATGCACAATTAAATAAGAAATATCTCACATTACACTCTTCTTTATTTTTATATCATCTTGATATTTAACCTTTTTATAGACTGAGTATTTACTTGATGTCTAATGCCAACATCATATATTATCATTTCAAATAATTACGTTGTATGAAGGATATACTAATTTTTGTGTCACCGTGCACAAAAAATATGTGCTTCATAAACTCCCGGCTATTTCACTCATTTCTTTACTCCTAAATGTGCAATAGTTACTTGTTAGCATCGGGCGCAGTTGTGATTTCTACTCCTGAATGCGCAAAAGTTCCTTGTTAGCACCGGGCATAATTGTGATTGTTACTCCTGAATGCGCAATCGATTCTTTTTCGGCATCACATACAATTGTGCTTAGTCGTGCTATCATGTTCGGCATATTGTACACCATACATGTTGTGTAGACGCACAAACCTCGCTGTCGTGTTGATTGTATTACAAGTCTTCAAATGAGATTCGAGGAGTCTTCTGGATCTAGACCTTCCAATTTTATTGGTAAAGCCACCAACACAATGGTTATGTATATGACCTTGATGGCACAAATATCCTAGTGAAACAAACATATTTTTGTAGGAAGTTGAGAAAATGACGAACATTCAATTTTTTTGATGAGTTTACAATACGAAAACTAACTTGAAGTTCCGTTTTTTCAAGAGGCAAAAAATAACCAACACAACTAGCTGATTCCTATAGAGTTTTGTCTAATTTGTATAGGTTCTTATATTGATGTCATTTCAATAGAGGCTTGAAGATACAAATGAAAAATATAACGACCATATTGCCTTCGAGATTAACGACCATATTGCAGGAAATTTTTGACGTACGATGGTGATATATAAGATGATGTTGAGTAACTTTTTATCTTCACCAAAGGTGTCCAATTCTCGGTACTTGTTAATTTTCTTCTAGCCGTTGTACTGGTAAAGCACTTGAATTTGTGCACAACTTAATGTGGCTGGCCCTCATAGACATGGATACGTTCTCGGTTAGGTCTCTCTTGGGACGTGATCAAAAAGTATCTTCACCAAAGGTGTCCAATTCTCGATACTTGTTAATTTTCTTCTAGCCGTTGTACTGATAAAGCACTTGAATTTGTGCACAACTTAATGTGGTTGGCCCTCATAGACATGGATACGTTCTGGGTTAGGTCTCTCTTGGGACGTGGTCAAAAAGCGCACCCCCCTCCCCCCCTCCCCCCGCGTCTCTGCTAGTCTCCCTCCCATGACCCCTCCCTGCTGTTAAACACTCCTGGTTTTTGAGCCACCATTGAATGAAAAAATTCAGGTGGGGAACCTCTCCCCTGGTGACCATTCAAAAAAGGCGATTTAGCTACCCTCGATCGCGGGCGCAGTTGCCGCTGGTTCCCTTTCCCTCGGCAGGCCACCAAAGTGTCTGGTGGTGGTGGGCTCAGATCAGTTTGTATGGTTTCGATAGGGTCTTCAAGTTCTTCATCTTTGGTGAAGGGGCATCGGTGATGATAAGAATAAAGGTCCTCCAGCCTACCCCGGACCAATGTTCTTCTCTAGAGGAGGGCCGATAGGCTAGACTTTAAAAACAAATGAAATAGTGCTAAGAGGAACTAGACACTTTTTTGATATAGTAGAAACGGGTCGACGTGAGAATTCGTCTCTGATAGGGATCAAACTCCGGTCGCTGGGATGCACCAACTACGACCCAACAACTAGTGCTACTGCCCTTTTCCCGACATGCTAGATTTTGGAGTCAATCGGGCATTACGTTTGGCGTGATAAGTGTATGTCTACCGCGGCGGGCATCCTGTGGAAGGGATTATGTTGAAGCATATTGGTGTTTCCAAGTTCCATTTCCTCCTAATGAAGCTCTTGCGGGTACGACTTGGTCAGGAAACTTGCGAGTTTGATGCCTCTCATCTTCGTGTGACCTATCTCTGTACTATTTTGTCCGGAACGGCGGTCTCTCGAGATCGTGGTCGTCGATATCTTCTGGTCTACATTGACAACTTGTCAGCCGTTGCTTCTACAAGCGCGGGTTTTTCAAGGTTTCTCCTACGCGGGCACGAGCTTTGCTACGCCGGAGGCTCGGAGGCGGCATGGAGCTTTGCTCGCCCGGGCCGTGAGGGATGAGGAGAAAGATGGTGTTGAACTTTTCAAAAACTTGTGTGTTATTTTCACTTCCCGCTTGTAAAGATATTCTTATAAGGATCGGTTTTAAATAATATCTTACTTTCAGACCTTTCACACAAAAAGGAAATGCATGCTTGTCAGCTCGTCGCCGGATCGGGCATGCTCAAGGGGTTTACAAGAACGGCTCCGGTATAGTACAATTTATAGTGCTTTGTTTTAAAGGAGGTAAACTGGTACATAGATCCGGTCCAGATCCCGTACGATACAAATATACTCCGTAATAAATATCGCGGTGATGAAAAATTCCCACACGCTTGACTTCCTTTCTCCCAGTAGTAGTACTACTCAGCTACAGTGTGAGCAATTGTGCCATGATCAAACGAGCCAACCAGCCAACCTACTACACAGAAGCTTAAATCGCGTGGGCCCACTGGCCGGTGAGCAGTACAGTGCAGGTGCAGCAGTTATGAGGTCACGTGCCGACTGGCGACCGAGTGAGTGGGTTTGGTCGCGGGGCATGGGCGTGCTGTACGGCTCGCGAGCACGGGTGGGGGTGGATGGATCGCTCACCGACGAACGTCCACGGCGCGGTCCCGTGCGTGGCGTGGGTGCGTCGGTCCAGCTGACCAGTTCCGTGCTCGGAAGAATGTCAAGACTGGCCCTGACTAATTGGTTCCCCGGCACGTTGCCGTTTTGCTTAGACTGATTCGTGGCCTCGACGGTCGGCTTTGGCGTGCACCTAGAAGCTCAGCTTGGTGCTGCTCACAAGACCACTCCAGCTACTACCGTCGTGATCCTTGAAATAGGCTTTCATCCCGTTTTATAAATAAAGTTACACCGCCAAACTGATACAAAGTGACGAGGAAATCCTCAACAAGCAGACCAAAGATAAAACAACTAAGCCTAAGAAGCAACTAGCTTGCCATCGAGGACTTCGAGACTAAAGAACCCGGAGCTCCACGACACCGCCTCCAAGAAGGTAACGATGCAAAAAGCGCCGCCGCCGAGATCACAAGGGTCTAGGGTTTTCACCCGGAGCTCCAATACGGCAAGGGTAGCCACGACGACGCCTCGGGAGGTCACGATACCGCAGCACCGCCGGCCTACCAAGCGCAGGATTTCGCCGGAAAAACTCGCCGCGATTTGGTTCCTGCCATCGATCCCCGAGCTAAGCTTCTAGCACGCGATCCGGGCGCCGCCACCACCAGAATCCCGATGCCCGCCTCCAAGCCATCCTCATGGACCAAAGAGACGCGCCATCACCACCGCCACGCCCCGCCGCCAAGACAAATGAAAGCCCACCTTCCGGGCCGCCCGCATCCACGAGCTCGCTTAGTGTACCATGGCGCGCAGCGACTGCGAGGAGGAATAGGTAGCCGTAGGACACCGGAGCGGCAATGACACGGTCACCGGGGACTACCTCTATCGCCAGAAGCGATCAGCCGACGGACGCGGCGGAGACACACCAGCGGAAAGACCTTTCGGGCCTGGATCGGGCCCGTGAAGTCTCCGCCGCCACGATGCAAGAGATAGACTGCGCCGCCGCTACCAACATGCTCCATCTGAGCCACCCTCTCCAACTCCCAGAGAACGACCAGCGAGTGCAATGGGCCCAACCAAGCCTAGATGGGCTCTTGAGGGCCCGATCCGGGCGGCATCGTCACCAACTGCTGTTGCCGCCGCTGCCGGGCCACCACCCCGCCACCACGCCAACACGCCGCTGGCCACCACCACCGCAGTGTGAGGCCGACGGCCGCCGAACGGCCGCAGCCGCTGAAGCTCGAGACCGCCGCCGCCCATCAAGGCCGCCCGCCCGCTGCCGCCAGACCTTGCCACCCCCTCCGAGACGCACCGAAGCCGGGGAGATCTCCGTCCCGCTCGGAGCTCCGCGCAACGGGTAGGAGGACCAATGCCGCCACGTGGAGGGAGGAGGTGCGGATTAGGTTGCCGCCTGTGTCGCACGGGAGCAACCGAGGAGCGGGGGGAGGGGTGGGGTGCTAACTTCACATTCTGTCTAAAACTGCGACCCTACCGTCGTGATCCTAACCAAGGATGTTCGTTTTAGGTCGTTCTACTGTATTTGGCATGGCGTAGGTACTAGAGCACCTTCCGTCGTCTCACACCCAAATCCAACGCTATGTTTGTAGGTGTGAGGTTTTCAGGGAGACATGTTTTTTTTTATTACTCCCTCTGTTCCAAAATAGTTGTCTAGCTTTATCAAAAATTGGATGAAACTATGTACTAAATAGTATTTAGATTCATTCAATTTTTATCAAATCTGATACATCTATTTTAGGACGTAGGTAGTATAAAATTAAACATAGCATATCCCTCAAAGATAAATAAATAAATAACAGCATAATTTGGTATAGAATAGAACACAACGTAGTTTGGCATAGTTTGGTCAGATCATTTTCGGCATAGCAACTATGTGTTGCCTCTGTGTATCCTTATATGCTCGACCAGATCACCCTGCAGTTGTTGATGCACCATCGAGTCTCGGATCTATCGACGCATGGCGATAAAGGCAGCCAACGATGCTGGCACCTGGTGATCAGGCTCTACAAAATTAAGGCCCCTGTATGTTGTATGACTCCTCTAGCTCGATCAAATCCGCGGGATCTTTCGGCTCGTCCTCGGTGATTATGTTGTGCAAGACCACATAACAGTTCATCACTTTCCACATTTGATCTTTCGACCAGGTCATAGCAGGAAACCGGACAACTACAAATCTTTGTTGGAAAACATTTACTTTCATTGACCGCGAGGATCCAAGCAGAATATTCAGCAGTGGGTGATCTCAAGTATAGTGGCCCAAACACTACAATCACTGTCGTACATAACATGTACAAACAATCGATGGCGATGGACTTGGCCATGCAGAGATAGTCATCAACACTGTCACCCGGAGCACCGTATGCAAGCAACCTCATCGTCACCGTGCACTTCTGCAGTGAGGAAAACCCTACCATGCCGATGCAGACCTTCTTGCATATGAAGTAGGGGTCAAACTCTCGGATGGCATACATGATCTCGAGGAAGAGTTTCCGGCTCATCCTGAAGCGGCACCGAAACAACGCATCTTCATGCAGCGGGTTGTCAGCGAAGTAGTCGGCGTACAACATGTAGTATCCCTCCATCGGTTATCTTGCTTTGCACTTCCCGTGTCCCTTCACCGAGCCTCCACACTTCGGCGCTGCAGTCTGCGTGTATAGTCTGGATAGAGAGACTAGGATCCGCATATGCTCTTCATCTTCTGTGGTTGCGGCGGTATCTTCCTCCAACAACATGGCGAACATCTCCTCATCGTCGGAGTCCATGGCCAAGAAGGCAAGACGCGGAACACTTTGCGGACGCGGTGGGCACGAGCTCAGAACAGACTCAAGATGTCGGCAACGACGCGAGAGCCGAGAAGGTGAAACAAGGCCAACAACGAGGGGAGAGAATGTTGCCGCGACGGTGGACCTTTCTATCGGCGGGGATGCATGGGGTATCGCCGGCGGCGACATGGCGACGAGGGGTAGGTGGGCAGCAGGCTCGCTCTGTGTCGCGAGAGAGGTGATTCACGGTGGAGAAATAGGATGTCTCGCCAATAGGGTTGTCCCACTAGTATTTTCTTTCACCCGGCGTTTCCATGTGACACCCGGCGTGTCGGGTTCGGCCTAGAAACGCTAGATAAAAGTTAGGCCAAATCCAACGAAAAAGGGATGTTGGAAACACGAGTGGGCAAATTGTCGTCGTCCGGATAAAAAAAAAGCCCTAGAAAGACCATCCTAAGAATGCTAGTAGAGGTGCTCTTAACTCTATCGAACGTGCAACAACATGAACAAACACAACTCACACAAAAAAAGAACTGAGCGAACAAAAAAGGTTAACAACCCAGGCTGTAACCAAACCGGCCCAATTCTCTAATTTTGACAAAATATAACGGCCCTGCTCCAATTCCATCTTCCACCCCGCACATCTGGTTACTGGGCTAGCCCACTGTGCGTTCGAGTCATTTGGTCTGTAGATTGTTTCAAAAAAAATCTGATTTTCCAAAAAAGTGCGTAAAAAGAACTCACAAGGTCACTACAATTCATGAGCAAGATTTGGAAAGTCATAATAGGTGTCTCAATATTGACAAAGCATGGTCTCATACAGTGGAAAATTATCATCTCTGTAAGACATGCTCAATGTCAAACATGAGGTTTGATCTGTTAAAGTGTATAAGTGGATTGCACTAGTCTTTTCCATAAGTTCGGACTTTTGGTTGCGTTGGCTAGTGCATGAAGCTTGACATGGTATCAGAGCCTAAGGTCTTGAGTTCGAGTCCTGACTTTCGCAATTTATCCTAAAATTGCTGTTGACCCCTTGGTGTCCACGTATTGGCCTCTTGAGTCATACGTGAGTTTCGCGCGCCGTCGCTCTCTTCCGATTGCACGTGCTGACTTCTCCCGGTCACACGTGAGAGGGGTTGTTGAAGTGTATAAGTGGATTGCACTAGTCTTTTCCATAAGTTCGGACTTTTGGTTGCGTTGGCTAGTGCATGAAGCTTGACATGATCCACTGCGGACCTGCAAATAGTTGGCTCTCTCATTTAAAA
The DNA here is from genome assembly GCA_030063025.1 of Avena longiglumis. Classification (NCBI taxonomy): domain Eukaryota; kingdom Viridiplantae; phylum Streptophyta; class Magnoliopsida; order Poales; family Poaceae; genus Avena; species Avena longiglumis. Next base: position 74,017,334 of record CP125975.1, on the reverse strand, counting down.
TGACTTTTAGTATTGATTGCATAATATAAAATTATGTTAATAGTATTTGTTTAATATTTTTCTGAGCGCCTTGTTTTCCTCTTATTCATATGGTATACTAAGTTGTGTGGCGTGCATGTCTATAGTCATCGACAGAGACTTTCCCTAATTTAAGAAATTGTTATGGTATACATGTCTAGGTACCGCATTTTAGGAACATATATTATTGTTCATGATATATATAAAATACTTTTTAGGACATTATGAAATACTTCGATTGGTTCTAGCTTAGCTCAGTTGTTTTTATTCATCACAAACATGTAAGTGCTACATTTATCTAAGCTACCCATCTCTGTCCCAATTTATGTGATGCGACCCTCAGACATTTCAGTGTTTAAGTTTGACCATCATATTTACTAATTGTTACATGCCACATAAATCACCACTGAACTGTGTTTGAAAGAAGTATTTTTATGGTGCATGATTTATGTACTAGTATTGGTCTAAATGATGGCTAAGTTTGGCCATCATATTGACTAGTGGTTACGTGCCACATAAATCACCTTTGAATTGTGTTTGAAAGAAGTATTTTTATGGTACATGATTTATGTAGTATTGGTCTAACTGATGGCCAATGTTAAACATAAATTACAATGACGCTATATAACCTAAGATATACGGGTTAAGATAAGACTCTTTGCATAGAATATAGGAACCTATAAGATTTTGTAATTTCACTCAGCAGGTTTTAATTTATTTACACAAGTGAACCCAAGTCCATAACAAAAAATGGCAATACTTATTGATAATTTTTCTTATTGTGATTTTATGAAAATGCTGGTTGGTTATCGTCACTTGTCTGTCCCAATAACAAACTCCTACAAAAATGTGTGCCAAACATGTGGAGTGGTGCGGTTTGGAGCTCGGGCTCCAGTGAGCCATAAATTGAGAAGAAATTCATATTATAAGTTCCAAAGAAATCTAAAATAATTCATCATGTACATGTTAAGGCAAAATAGTGGGCTAGCCACTTGGATAGCTATACACCCCCATTTAGCCATTGCATCGGCCCTATAGAGCATTTCTACCCATCATTTAAACTTTACACCACTAGGATGTTGTTTTTTCTCTTCTCTCCTCGTCTTACCCAGATCCACCATGATGGTTATTTAAAAAATAAATAAAGAACAACCACCACATTGCTACTTACTCCATATCCGACTCTCTCTCTCCATACATTGTCCCACACCCCGCCCTATCCCCAACACGCCCCACATCTCCACTGCAACTCTGTCGTGCCGTGCCTGCACCCCCGCGCGTGGGTCATACTCACGCATGTCATGCGCCACACACCTCCATGGCATTAGGCAAACCATATAGGTAGATCATCCGCATTGATATATAAAATTTTATTAAGATACTTTAACATGTAAGATACAATAAGAAAAGATAAAATTGTGGATTTGTAATAGCAAACCATGCATGTGGAGTACATTGGTCTTTTGCTATTTTACATTCTTACATTTATATTTTTTTGTGTATAAAGCATGTGTTTATAGGTAAATAGATCATATCCATATGCACATGTGGATTTGTTTAGGATTTTTTGCCACTTAAAAAATCCTTTTTTTTGTTTTTCATAAAACTAGGCTCTCTAGGGCCAGAGCCATGCGAGTTAGTATACCACTACACGTGGAATACTCCCATATAATCTTGCCTATCTAAGTGTTTAAAAATAAATAAATAATACCTATAGTACATAAATTTAATATGTCGAGTTCAAAAAATCTAATATGTCAAAGAATTTAAAATCCAACTTAATTATGAAGTTTGAGAAGCAAAAGAAAAGAAAACGAGATACATGCAACATTAGTATGGTTAATAGGCTGTATTCATGGCCCAAACTATATTAGACACTATCTGTAGCAACTTCTAATGTATTGTCTATCTTTTTATTTTTGAACAAGTATTGTCTATCTATGTTACCATCCAATTCTGCTAAACCGAAGATGAGTAAGTTAGGATGGGTGAAACCAATTCAAGAATATGTAAAGCTCAATGTGGATGCTCCTTTTGATGCAGACAAACTCGAAGGTGCTTAGGGGGGGCGTAATTCAAGACAGTCATGGATGGAGCATGTCCATGACGCTTTAGCAACTGAGGTCGAAGATTTGAAGCAAGACTTTCTTTTGGCACAATCACTTGGCTGCAACAAAGTGATTTGCTACTCTAACACTTCATATGTCATCCAAGCAATGAAAAAGAGTGGATACTCAAACCGAGTAGTAGCTGTGACTCTTGATGACTGCTACCATTTGACTTCTGAGTTTCTGAAGATCCAATTCAAGCACAACTACCGAGAAGCAAATTAGGTCGCACATGAATTAGCAGGAGATATGTTAAGCATGTTTGGATAGAAGAACCTCCATATTTTATTGTACCTCATCAAACCAAAAAACTTTTATGTGCTCTCGGCGAGGGAGGCAAAAAGTCGATTTTTCGCACACATGTGATGCAAAAGGGGTGGTGGCAAATACACGTGTTCACGTAGGTAATGAGTTAAGATGTCTCTAAGGGCATCTTCATCGGACTGACAAATTCGACCATTTGATGTCCGAACATGTCTACACAGATAGGGGGTCGGTTCAATGGGGCGACCAATTGTGCGCGCGTCGTCTCCTTCTCCCTAGACCCGCTAGCCAGTGAGTGAAAAAACGCATTCCCCCCAAAATCGACCTCCACCCCTCCCACTTTCCACCAAAATAGAAATTGACTGGCGTCGAAACCTCCTAGCCTACGATGGAGGATGCCCACACCGCTGCAGTTGCCGACCCGGCCCTAGCCGCAAACACCAAACATCTGGCCAAGGCAAAGAGGGTGGCCAAGCCCAAGGCTTCGCCGACCATCAAGAAGGAGCAGACCGCTAAGGAGTGAGCGGAACATAGTACGAAGCACGCCACCCGCCGTGCTTCGATGAAGGAAAGGAAGGATAAAGCACTAGCTACCTTCGCAAGAGAGAAGCATGCCGAGGCCATCGTAGGCATGCGGGCCAAGGCCAACGCGAAGCCGCTTCCCCAGGCCCTTCTTCTCCTCCACAACCCTGATGCACTAGAAGTCTTGGCAAATGGCTAGAGCCAGCGCCAGGGCCGGTGCATCGTACAAGAGCTCGGTGACCTCGGTCGTCGCACGGACGCTAATATGTCCATGCTCGCCCACCACTTATGTCGTCGCGCACGACCAATCGTGCGCCCGGATGGGAGGGCCGCGATCGACGTCGTCGATAAGCCTGCACAACCGGCGACCACATCCATTAACCTGAACCGCACCCCAGGATTCGGTGACCTTGCGCAACAACATAGCAAGGGTCCCCGCAGGATCCTCGCGGCAAACATGCCTACGCCCCGTCAACTATTCGACGATTTGCCGCAACAGTTTTCGTCTAGGGAGGAGGACGACGAGGTCGTGCTACAGGAAATGATCTGTGAGTCCACAACCGCGGATGACGACCCCGATGATGAGGAAGTCCCCATGTCCGCCTTCGACCTTGGGGCAGAGCACTTGTTCGGGCCCAAGCCAGGGCCGAATATCTTTGGCGATAACACCATGGATGTGGACGAAGACGATGATGGTGTCGAGGCTACTGATGGTGGTATGCTCAAAAAGAAGAGCCAAAGGACCAGCGGGTACACCGTCAAGGAAGTCAGGGTCCTTTGTGAGGTATGGATGACAATTGGACAAGATCCAATTGCCGATGCCGAGCAAGAGTGCTCGACATATTGGTAGAACATCTTCAAGTTCTACCACGAGTGCAAGAAGTTCAAGACCTACCGTATCCATAGCGACCGCAATGACACCTCTCTTCAAAAGAGATGGGGTTTCATCAATGCCGAGTGCAGCAAGTTTTGTGGTGCATACGAGCATGTGGTAGGCCTCCCCGTGAGAGGCACCGATGTTGGAGACACGATAATGGTTAGGCCACTCTTGCATATATATTGTACATACATCCTATTTGCAATTGTTGCATATATTGTGGGTTCTTTTCCTTCTTGTAGGTGACCCAAGCCATGGAATACTTTAAAAAGAAGTACGAACAACAAGCCATTCACCTTGCCGCATTGCTGGATGAAGATCAAGAACTGCCAAAGTGGGAAACAAGCTTTTCCCTCAACCAAAAAAGTATTGAAGGCTCGAGGAAGCATGAGAGTGAGTCGGATGTCACCGGTCGTGCTCTTTGGCTCTTCGTCTAAGAACCCACAAGGCCAAGCACGGGTTCCCCGCACAATGGTCGTGCTCTTCGGCTAAGAACCCACAAGGCCAGCAAGCAAGACCTCCAATGCCAAGCCATCACATTTGCATTGCAAGAGATCTTGAAAGGGTTGCATTGCGGTGAAGGAGAATGCAAATGCCGAGAGTGAGAAGATGCGTCGCCTAGATAAATAGGCCACCAATGGTTGCTTCGTTGAGCTCACATAAAAAGCTCTCGAGGTGGAAGGGGCGAATGCTCGGTCAAGGGCCAAGGAGGTCGAGGCCAAGATCATGGCCGAGGAGACCAAGCTCATGACGATGGACTTGACCATTTTGGCTCTGGCTCAAAGGAGTTGGTTCAAGAAGAGGTAAAATGACATCCTCATGACTGCCAAATGTGATCTCATCGGTGATCTATCGCCATGAGGTCTACTTCTTTTACGTATTTTCTATCAAACTAATGTTATTTTGCACTATGATTTGATACTATGGTCTTTGAACTATGATATTTGGTAATTTATTTGCTACTTTTCCTTATTTTTGTTGACTGATAAACTATGTTGTCAATTGGTAATTTTTTTTGCCAATTTGTCAAATATTTGAAAAAAATGACCAGCTGGCCGTGTCCGACCAGAATGGGTCGATTCCGCTGGGGCAACCCCAATACAAACAGATAGTGGATAAAATAGCCTCTTTTTTTGTGTCTGTACTCTGTAGGCCGATTTAAACGGATCGATTAGGTCACCTCCCGTGTCCAAAATGAAGTGAGCTACGCAGCACATACTCCATGCCGACGAATCAAAGCGTGCGAGAGCAGAACCTGAGGGCCACGGCCGCCAAAGGGGGAGGGGCTCGAGGGAAGGCAAGGGCAGACATTCCGAGGGACTCGAGGGCCTGTCTTCTACTCCTACTCGTGAAAAAGACGAGACAAACATGCGATGCGGTCGGCGATTGCACCTAGTGGCCATTGCCCACCCGCGCATCTCGATCGTTTCGAGGCGATGCCCGCGGGCGCGGTGGGCATCCCGAATGCAGCCAGCAAATACTACATCCCACGGCTGACAGTGAAAACTGTGATTTTGAATCCAGTGGTGAATCCGGCGATACAACCGCGTGCTCCGCCCTCTGGAAACGCAGATCAGGCAGACACATTGCGACAGTAGTAGTACTCAAGACAAACAACCCAGAGTTCTTCTACATGAACTCTAGCAGTCAAACAGAGCAATGCCGTCAGAGGACTCTACAGCCGTCAGAGAGGACCAGATGTTGTACTAGTAGTAATCAAGGGCACTTGGGTCCTCCCTCCTTGGTCTTCCAGTTGTTGTAGCAGGGGCACTCGTACTTGTGGCCGTAGAACGCCGACGGCACGCACAGGCACACCTTGCAGCACTTGTTGCAGAAGAAGATGCACGGCTTCCTGTACTTGGTGTCGCTGCAACGGTACTCGCACTTGGGCTTGCACTCTGCACGCACACATCCAAAACATCATCACAGATTAGTCGTATTTCAGCCGAATCCACAACCACAAGGTCGTGTAGAGATGTTTTAAATCTATGTTTTATATACTGTATGTGGATCTTGCTAGTTTTAGTCCGATCTGGATCTCGAAGCACAGTAACATACATACTACTGTTTCAACGGGTGTCATTGTTTGGTCATCCCTATATTGGTCCCTAATGCCCTTTCCAAGAAAACGTTTGTCGCACAAGGAAAATCAAGACATAGCTAAAAAAAAGTCGGCGAATACAGAAAAGGATGAACAGGAAGGGTGACTCACCGTACATCTTGAGACTGCCGGGTCCTCCCTGAACAAAAAATTCAGAAAAACAGGAACACGTATTAGCAACACATCTGCATATGCAAGATATCTCAAAGATGCGCAACTGAAGCCAAGAGAACAGAGACCTTGCTAACTTGGTACACATTGTCCCTGCGCTGCTCCTCAGTTCGTGAAGCAAACACCTGATGACAGAACATATGCAACCATGTAAGTATCTGAAGGAAACCGATTGGCTGCGCCCGGATGGGTGCTTGCAAACAGATCTCACCTTGTGCTCGGCGATGGAGACGGCGAGGAGAGTGACGGCGAGGATGATGAGAAGCCTACCGGCTAGTGCCATTTTCTCTGAAGCAACTCAAGTTGCAGGAAGAGAAGACACTGTCTAGTGTAGTGTGGTGGTGTTTACTGAAGCAGCGCAGCTGTACTGGGTACAGTGAAGATGGATTTGAGGACGTATTTATAGACCATACATGTGGATTCCAGCAAGCTTTTAGAATATTTTATTACCATGGAAATGGTTGAGCTAAAGCTGGATGGAGTAACAAAGTATTTTACAAGTGCAGAGCAGAACATGCATCAAAAGGAATGCATTGACAGATGCTAGATACGCCATGTTCATCCCATCTAGCAATCCTTTTCCGCTGTAGACTGCAGAGGAGAGATTCGATCTTGCTTAATCTTCTCTTCCCCACTTGCAGTGTGGATTAGTAATCTGATCTTATTATTGAGATGTACTAGTACTAGTATAGAATTAGACTAGGACTGCCCTGGCATTGCCGAGATTAGTTTGACGTCTGGTCGCCGGCACAGATCCTGGCGTTCTGTGACCCAGAAGAGTTCTCTATGATTTTCTCCGCTCGGATCGGAGCAGATCTAGCGAATCAGGATTACCGCCCATTCGGGGCGGGGCTGAAATGCTGGTGCTCTAGGGCGTCGCCTAGCTAGCTGCATGAGTGCGTGCACGTTACACTTACACGGCTTGCCGTGCGCGCATGTGCTACTTCACGTGGGACGCCGGCGCCGGGAGCACTCGCAACTGAGCTAAACAAGCCAAGTCGCCGCTAATCAGGTCCCACTGTCTCTGCAGTTGACAGAGACACTATGTATGGGGCGAATTATCAGGCATCCTTCTGATCGAGAGGTGATCATTACTCAAGGGTGCTTCTTGGAAATTACCTTGATAAGATCACTTCTTTGCACATGCACAGGCATACTCCTTTTCCATTTGAGGCCGGGGTCTCATCCTCCTCCTTTTCCAAAAGAAAAGCATGCATGTGCATCCTTCTCGGTACTGAAAACATGAGCAGTTTATCATAATATTTAGAACATGAAAAATGTATATAAATCATGACAATGACAATGGAGATTAGATTTGTCATCCGAACTAGTAACTAGACGGTTGCGGTGACCCAGCATACCACTGCATGATGTAGTACACTATAGTCGTTGACATAACACCAATGAAACACCATCCACTAGTATTACATCCCTCAGAGTGGTACAACAGAAACACAGCAGGTCCAAGATATGACTATAGGTTATAACTCGACTCTTTACAAAAGATCTAGAGAACACTCTAGGTTAAAGAGAGAGAAAAAAACTTCTTACAAAGAAGAATCAGAAATAATCAACTCATAACCAACATACCAATAGACTAGCATCTAGAACTATTGGGCTTGCATTGCTGCTATTGCAATAATCTACAGAAGTAGGTTTTATGGCTAGAGATTATATTTCTATCTAATCGGCAACTTCGTCTTCACTTGAGTATATGTATATGTTGATTTCCTTCACTTTATTGAAGAGCTTGAGCTTTTGATGATAATTCCTGAAGCATAACTTGATATAGACGTCGTCTTAATGGCTTCAGAATCTAGTAAGGGTTAAGAAGATACGTTGAGTACGAGCGTAATCAGCAAGTTCACTAGAAAAGGAGTGTTTGATGCACTATATCTACAGCCACATACCATAGGTCGTAGGCAATGCAGGTTTTCATAAACATTTCTTCAAAGGTTGCTTTTATTCTGAAAAGCTATATCCGTCAGCCTTCACGGGTTTACCAGAACTTTCATGGAGTTCCTTTCCGCGGCGTCAGCTCCTTCCTAGCAGGAGTAACAAGTTACAGTTCTTACACTCTGCAGAGGTGCGTCACTTTACCGATGAGAGACCTTAGCCTTGTTGCACAACCAAGTCATGAGCTTGTCCACACTTCCTTGGTATGGGGCCCAGTCTAAGATCCAAGCCAATCACTATCCTTCTCCGCGACTCCGCATACACCGCAATTGTTGTATGCCCAAACTCAAGGTAGACTTTTCCCCGTATAAAACGGCTATACCTTAGTTGGATACACACAACAACCATTAACACTAGAAATCTGTCTTTTGTAAGCTCAGATCCACGGTAGACCTTTCCCCGTATAATACGGCTATACCCACGATCTGCAACTTACAAATGCCCAGAACAATATCTAATGCATGCGAAAGGGAGCCGATCCAGATGACTTTCCTAGAGCCATATAGATCTCATGGTTAACGCGTAATATACGACGAGAGAATCACTAACGACATTGGTTGTTAAGTCCTAGATATTATGTTCCTTTACCATCAGAACTTTCATAGTAGGTTATTACCTCATGGTAAATAACCTATAATCATATTATTATGAAAATAGTGTTTTCTGACCTTTTTGAAATGCAGGTGATGACAACACTGGATTTGCAAAATACTTTACAGAAAATAATCAAAGGACATGAGCAAGTGTGAACTTGCCTTTTGTGATTACAAGATTATGCACTCACGGTCTTCGAGACAATAGACGATCCAATATCTGAAATCAGCATCATTGGTCCGGTAAGGACTAATGTTTAAAGAAGCAAGATGCCATTATGCATAAATAATGCTGTGCAATTTTATAATTCCTAGAGTGAAACTCTCAGTATTATAAATGAGTTGATCTTAGGTATATTCTTTAAGATTGGGTTTATCTTTAAGTTTATTTCATAAGCAATGGCATTTATAAGGAACTTAAGTGTTAACAATCCAAGATATACAAGTAAGGATAAAGTAATGTGATTATGATTAATTGCTATCTGGTGACTAGGATAAAAGTCCTTGGCTGAGTTGTTAAGAGTCGAAGGAACTATTATATACTTGTTGTTTGAAGTGGCAAAAAGAATAACATTTGAAGAAACTAGTGTTTAGTTAAGGTTAATCAGTCTTGAGGGTTATTAGGTTTTACATTAGGGTTTGAGATGGTTACGAATGATGTTGAATTATCATATTTTAATTGATGGTACAAGTGACCAAAGTTAACTATAAAAACATGAATAAACTTCAAATGAGATGTTTATGATTGTTTAGACCAAAGTTAACTATAAAAATAGAAGCGAATCTTAAGATGTAGTGAGTTTAGAACACCATCTAATTTTAGGGTTTTGACAAATATGATTATGGATTTAGACTTAATAATTAAATTTAAAGGATTTAATGTTTTATTAAGAAATGTGATTATTTCTTTCTTGGTAAATAAATTTAAAGTATTAACAAAGCGGTTATTTTATTTTAGTAAAATAAGTAAATGAATTTTATTATCTAAGGTTATTAAAATGTTTTTGAATAATATACATAGTATTTTTCTAGTAAAATATACTTATTAAAGATCTTAAAAGTGAATTTTATTTATTTTTAAGTATTATCTTTACTTTTCTAAAATTCTTCAAAGAATTAAGTGTCTTTAAATATTTGCTCTAGGTTTTATTTGTGAAACTCTAAGTTAGTATTTTTATAAAATAGTAGAGTTATTTTTATACAAAAGATTGATTTTTACACATTTTTTAAGGTCTTTCTCATTTTCCTAAAATTCCATAAAATTATAAGTGTTTCTTTAAATATATGTTTTATTTTATTAGATGAAAATATGAGCTAATATTTTTATTTCAAAAAGCATTATATATATTTAAACGATTTTAAATTATTTTATGTCTTATCCCTATTTTTATAACATTCCTTAAAGTATTTCTTATACTAAAATATTTAGTTTAAATTTTATTATGCTAAAATATAAATTAATATTTTTATTGGATAGTCTTATATATAAATATATATAACAATTTTATATGTTATAAGTAATTTTAGGATTTGATATGAATTTCATATGCATTGGAATTATTTTATAGAGTTTATTTTAATAAAAAATGATTTGATGGTGGGCAAGTAGTTGGGCTGGGGCCCAATTGAGTGTAATTGGATCTGGTCCAACAGACGAAGTTGGTTTGGCCCAACAGGCCGTCCCAGTTCGGCTTGGTCATCACCTCTCACCCCTGGCCCTTCTCTTCCTCCTCACACCTGGGCACACCATGCACGCTCACGATCTTGACCCTGATTCCCCTCACGCGATGTAGCGAGGCGCCGCAACCTCCGGCTCGATTCCTGCGAGCACAGCCTGTAGTGGCTGCCACCGCCGTTCGTATTCAACGCGCCCCGTCGGGATCTAACTATCTGTCCAATCTGATTTGGAAACCTTGCTCACCTTTGTCTGCCCTCATCTTTTGGTGGTTCTAGGGTTTCGGCTCTACCCCACCCCTGCCTTCTGTCGCCAGTTGGACGACATCTTCTGCAACCCCGGTGGTTCCTTCGATGGCGTTGGTGCTTGGATGTTGGTGTCGTGCTGGTGGGGTGGCTTGGTGACATGATGGTCACGACTAGGCGCATGTGCAGCACCTTGTGCCCTTGTGACATCGTGTCATCGCCTCCATTGCTCATTGTTTCTTCGTCGTATCCTGCTTCCTCTCTGGCAAGTTGTGACTTGCCACAGGTTGGTGTTTCTCTCACTGCCTCTCTTCTCTCCGTCTATGTTTACCTTCTACTTCCATTCTTGATGAAGTGGCACCAACCTAGGGTTTTCCCCCTTTCTCTGACCTAATTTCTACTGCCCATGACCAACCTTGATTAGAACCTTGTTGGCTTACGTTGTTAGTGGCCTGTATCTTGGGGCTATGTGTGTTTGCTGTTGGCTACCTCTAGGCTTTGTTAAATACTGGTGATTTCATAAGCTCAAAATGTGGTACTTAAGTATCCATGTTCCCCAATTCTGCTACTCTGTGACAGGTATTTTCACTGATGCTTCTGTCTGTTAGTTTGAGTTCTGGTAACTCTACTAGAAAGATGATTTGGCATACTAGTTGTTGCTTATGGATTAAAATCACTGAACTCTGAACCTTTTGGTTTAGGGTGTTGTTGGCAATGCTTCTGTCATTAACTTGATAGTGGTTAAATAGCAGACTTGATTACTAATTCTAATTAGGGAATATGATTACCTAAGGTTTAATTATTTTGTGATTCCCCTGGTTGCTGGAAATTGAATTGGCCATGCATGAAAAATGTATGCTGAGCTAAACCTAACTCCAGTGGTGTTTTTTTATTGTTGAATAACCAGATGTTTGTCTCTATGTGTGGAACCTTTGTTTATAAGTTGAACTGAACCTATGGTTCAGTAATGATCCTGGTCCCTTATTGTATATATTCAGCTAGAATGATTCCTAACCAAAGGTGGCTAGGAAAAGGATTTAAAATCATAATTTGCTTAAAATTGATGTTGGATGCAAGTAATTAGTGGCTTTTGGTATTATCTGATCATGGAAATTGTATTGAAATGAGTTCTAGAAACACCTTCTAGAAAAATGGCTTGTTCACTATCAAAACTGTCAGTGAGTTAAGGTGTAGCTTTGATTCCTAAAATTACAGCTAAGAAAATGATAGATACTACCTGGGTAATATGTGTAAGTGTAGATGGATGGCCAATATGACAACAATAATTTAAATGATTCCTAAATCTCTTTAGGGAAATGATTTGTGGGTTTCAGAAAATGATCTTGAGCTTGTACTCAAGAAACTCTGAATCTGCTAGGTATAGAGGTGCTACCCTCTAGGGATGTGCCCTGTAACCTAGCATCTGTGGGTATGTTTGTCTAGTAAAAACTAGATAATAGGCTAATGATGTTGGTCTGAAGCCAAATAACTCAGGGATGATACTTACATGGTTTTCTATGTGGATATGAGAGTTTTCTCTTTCCTAAACCTCCTCCTAGATACATGATTGAGATCAGATACTATGGTTGATTCTTGAGGAGGAAGTTCTTGACCCAGCCTATGATGCAAAGGCTGAGGCACTGTGGCATCCCGCAAAACCACTAGTAGAAAATCGCGTTGAATTTGTGCATTGCATCGTCATCATCATGCATTGTTCGCATAAAACTATTTTTCGCAAAGCCCGTTTTGTTTTCCAAACGACCCATCTACATTCAAACACGCAAACCCGGGTCACCGGATTAATTTGTTTTGCCCGCTATCGGGTTGCAAACGGTGTTATTTAAACAAATAAAATTTATATTTATCTTAGTAGGGGCAGTCGAACGGGCCAACCCGACCCGAACGACCACCCCTGTTTTTAAAACGGTCCAGCTGAACCCGCCCTTCTAATCCTATTCCTACCCAATTATCTACCCACACCCTCACTCCACCTCATCCTGGCCAATCCCCATGTGCCACCTCAGCTCCCCTCTCTTCCCCCCCAATGAAACCCTGCCACCTCACCCCCACTTCTCTTTTTCTCTCATCCCACCAACCGGCCAGCACACAGGCCACCACACGCGCGCCAGCCCTTCCCAGGAACCGGTCCACCCTTCCCCTGGGACCCACACCGACAACCACCCAGGAACCACCTCCCCCAGTCCGACCCACTCCCACTGCCACGCGGGTCCCGCCGCGCCGACCCCACCAGCCGCGTCCCCCACGCGGTCGGCCCCGTCGCTCCCACCCTCCTTCTTCCTCCTTTCTCTCTGGCCGCTCACCCTCCCCGCGCGCGCCGTTCTCCCTCTTCCTCCCTCTGAGCCGCTGTTCCTCCCTCTCCCGTGGCCACGCCCTCGCCCAGCCTGCAAGCCCGCCCATCGCCGCCCGCCTCGCTCGCCCCCGCAACCTCCTCTCTCCCTGCAGCTCGCCTCCGCGCGTGGTACCCTCCTCCGCCCAGACCTCCGTCCGCCCGGCGCCCGCCCTCCGCCTCCGGCGCCACCGTGAACAACCCGCCTCGACGCGCCCCCTCGCCGCGGCGTCGGCCTCGCCTCCCACACCTCGGCCACCTCACCGCTGCGTCCGCCAGCCGACGCTCCCGCGCCCCAGCCTCCCCGCTCAGCTGCTCACGCCCGCCCCGCCCCGACCGCGAGCTCCGTCGCCAGGTCCCGTCGCCGCTCCTTCCTCTGGCGCTCGCCGCCTCCTGCGCCTCGCCCCTCCGGGCGCGCCCTCACGCGCCTCCGCTCCGCTCCACCGGCGTCGCCCGCCCTCGGCCGCCTCCACGCCTGCGCCACCGCCCTTCTCCCCGCCCAAGCTTCCTCGCCTCGGAGCCGCACCTCCGCCTTAGCCGCTTCCGCCTCCCGGTGCCGTCGGCCTCCTCCAGCCCGGCCCGCCTGAAGCTTCTGCCGCTCGCCACCGTCGTCCGGCGTCCACCTCCCTGAAGTCGAGCCCGCCTCTCCGTTCTCCCGTCCTGGCGCCGCCAGTAGCCTCTTCTTCCTGCATGACCGGCACCTCACAGCCCGCCACATCATCCTGTGGGCCCTGCCTTCCGTGTGTGCGTCCGTGTGTGCTCGTGTGTATGTGTCATGTGGATCTGCTTGTGTACCCTATGGCCGCATTGGAGCACCCCAAGTTCGCCCGACGAACCGATGACGCCGAGCTCGGCACCAAGACGACTAGCCTCCACATGAAGCGAGGACCGACTCAGGCGTCGAGACCCTGCTTCCGAGACCGAACCCCATCTGAACCTCAAGATCGACATCAGCAAACCAAGAGGATCCCCAAGATCTTCGGGAGACACGCCAAGTTCTTCCTCTCGAACCCGAGGACACCGAGACCCCGTGGCGACAAGTACCTCTGCCCGGACGAATAGGTCTACCTCACGAGCATCGAGCACTTCACCGCCCGGCGCGAGTACTTCTTTGAGCGCCGGGATCATCAACATGACCAAGACCCGGATGCGACCAGATCTACCCGATAACCGAACGATCCGAGACCGAACCCGTCGAACCCCCGGACCCCGAACCCCGGAACCCCCAAGATCGTCGAGAACCCTAATGTGTGAACCCCTTATCCGAGAACCCTAATTTATAAATGTCACCTATATAACTGTTGCATATAAATTGTTCATGCATGCATCTTATCATGTGGGTTGGGGGCCTTATGCCGATTCACCTAATAATTAAATATGGGGCCCATATGCGGGCAAATCTAGTCTCATATTGGCCTCATTTAAACTTGTGTAGCGAACCAATACTATAATCTTGCCTGGTCAAAACAACATTTAAATTGCGGGGTAGCTATACAACATGGACCATCTAATTCATTGTCGGGACCCCTGATTCCGCTTAATCTTGACCTAATAGCATTGCACCTTTGCCATGCCATACATCATACATGCATCATGCCGATCTTTTGCCGTAGTATTAAATATTGCATCCGGTGTTTCTTCTAGTGTTTTGCTTCTTCGCGGATAAGGCCGTTGAGTTGATGTGAGCTTCGCCCCGACCTTCGGGTTGAACCTTCAGCAATGTTTTCAGGCGAGCATCTCCCCCTTTCTACCTATCTTACTTTATAGTATTTATTCCCTCCTGTTGATCTATTGCTATCTGTGTTGCGATGCTTTAGTTTCCGTGCATTGATATTTCCTGACCTATATTGCCTTGGACACACCCTATTACCTGTTGTTTGGTAGATAGTTGGACTTGCGCGTCGTAGTTGCTTGCTCAAGCGCTGATGTGTGTCATCATATGCCACAGTTGCTGATGTATTGCCACATGTAGATGATGGAGATGATTCTAGTTTTACTTATCGTCACTTTAATTTCTGTTTAACAACTAAAATTGAAATAAGCAGAGGCATCGGTGGGTGATAGATAATATTTGGTTTCCGAACGCCCACTTGTGTCCCGTAAGACCCCGAGTACTTGATACCTGTTCCTTGTTTTATCGCGCTATCCACATCCGGGAGGTATATGGGACCCCCAGACGAGCTTGATTCATCTTATTTCTTGGGGCCACAACTAGTTTGAGGTTTTATTACGATCCTGTACTTATGCCATGCTACTTTCTGATTTAAATTGTGCGAGGAGCACCTGTCTTGTTAGGTATGCGGAGTGATTACGCAGTATCGACAAGCCCAGCCACACTTTGGTTCCCATCGCTTACGACCATTGGCAACCTTGAGGCCGCCTCGAGCTTCCTTACTCCGTTGGGATCTACTCAAAGGGTGGCCCCCTGAAATATTTCTGAATCTGTGATTGTTCGATCGTGAAAGCCTCGTTGGGTTTTGATTTGGTTTTTCCGAGGTTGATCGGCGTGTGTTGCTATTGGTGCACCGGCGGGTAAAACTTTCAAAGCCGTGTCGCGGATATGGACGACTTGGAGCACGATATCTCGATCATAGACAAGCATAACTAAAGTTTACTGCTATAAATTTGACTTATAATGACTAGTAATCAGCTTCACTATAATGGAATGGCTAATTAATACCCACAATTGCTTGTTTGGTTGTCGCTTGCGGCAATTGTATCGACTAGTAAGTATTGCAACTTCTAGCGAAATGGCTGAATAAAAGTACCAACATCTGCTGGGTTTCGGATTACATCATGCTATCTCAGATATGATTAGTAATTTGCAACTAGCGGAATGATTAACTAAAAGTGCCCACCGCTTACTTTATCGGGACGATTAACTAAACCCGACTAGTAAAGTGCATAACTATAATCGAATAAGTAAAATTGCCAGCGGTGTGAGTTCCTCGGTTGACTTCCTCGCGGTCTCGAGGGGAAAGCGCCAGATGGGTTTGTTTGGTGTTAGCTTGTGTTGGATCCGGATAGGTCACTCTTACCCCTCTCGATTCGCCTTGTATCGAGTCTCTATAGGTTGTTTAGTGCATCTTTGCCGCTTGATCCACCATACCTATGTAGGCGAGGACCGCCGATTCTAGCCTCGCCGTGTCGGCCTCAAGATCGACGCTCCTTCTTTTTCCTTTGCCCTTTGTCGGCACCCCTTTTGTTTAAGCAGGTTATGAGATCGACGCCGTTAGCAGGGTTACCCCTCCGGCTTGGCCTGGGCAGGGTTATGGACGCCATTGGTTATTCTTCAGGGCTCTTAGCCCCATTTACATCTTGTCCGTAGCTGGACGCTATATCGTTTTCAAGGTGATTTGGATCTTTGTATATTATATCTGTATTCTTGACTCTTTGAGTCACTGTTATATATATATGTTCTGTGGGTCCCATCGAGGGCTGTTGTGTAATGTTATTACTTTGCTTTCCACCCGCACGAAAGTGCCTGGTGGGCACCTTTGAATCGTTTCTATGCGGGTTTGGCTAATTTTGCTCAAACTTGCATAGGTCCGATTCGAGGTGTTCTGAGTGGTATCGAGCTCGGCGTTGCGATACCCCACAAGTCCAGCCTGTAGGATAACCTAGCTAACGGCCGAAGTAGAGTGTCAAAACTATTTTTGAAAAATCGGTTGGATAGTTCTGGTTAGGTCTGATTTTACTCCTTACCCCTTTGCTATTCCTCTCTTACCTCTACGTGTTTTGAATCCGATCTCTTCTCTCTCTTCGAGTCCAGGAATTCTCGTGGTTGGGTTTCTGTCGTACCTTTAGGGTTTCGCTTCCTCCTCTGTTAACGGTGTTCTATCGTCCGGTGTTCAAGCTGCCTGATGAATCCGTCTACGGTGTTATCATTCTTTGTTCCTTGTTTGTGCCTTCCGGTGTTTTCCGACGCGACGACATCAACTACGCCAGATCCGATGCAGAGTCTGCATCACTCCTTTGTTTTCGTACCTCGCTTGTCGAGATCTTCAGTCTAATTCCGAGAATGGTTGCACTCTTTTCTAGTGATTGTGCGGAGTAATAGTTTGGGTGCGTGATGGATTGGCCCCCATGCCGACTACCCCTTCTATTCGCTTTTGTACCTTGAAGTGGATGAGAATGCATCGGTTCCCTCTTTTCTATCGGAAGTTAGAGGTTGCTTTATTTGTTGATGCCTCTACCTTAGACCTTTCGTTCCCGGAGTGTTCTCCCGACGATCACGGACAACAACCTCTTGTTAGTGGTGTCGCGAGGATCTACACGAAGCGAGAAGACGCAGTCCGCCGATCTTACTTCCGGTACCATGAGGCGGATCTCGAGGGCGAGATCCATTGTTAGTGGTGTCGAATTGTGGCATCCCGCAAAACCACTACTAGAAAATCGCGTTGAATTTGTGCATTGCATCGTCATCATCATGCATTGTTCGCATAAAACTATTTTTCGCAAAGCCCGTTTTGTTTTCCAAACGGCCCATCTACATTCAAACACGCAAACCCGGGTCACCGGATTAATTTGTTTTGCCCGCTATCGGGTTGCAAACGGTGTTATTTAAACAAATAAAATTTATATTTATCTTAGTAGGCGTCGAGCAGGCCAACCCGACCGACGACCACCCTGTTTTTAAAGCAGTCCGGTGAACCCGCCCTTCTAATCCTATTCCTACCCAATTATCTACCCACACCCTCACTCCACCTCATCCCGGCAATCCCCATGTGCCACCTCGGCTCCTCTCTTCCCCCAATGAAACCCCGCCACCTCACCCCCACTTCTCTTTCTCTCATCCCACTGGCCAAAGCTACAGGCCCACCACGCCTTGACCCTTCCCGAACCGGTCCACCCTTCCCAGGACCCACCGACAACCACCAGGAACCACCTCCCAGTCCGACCCACTCCCATCACCTTGGTCCCGCCCGCCCGACCCCCACCCGCGTCCCCACGCGGTCGGCCCGTCTCCACCCTCCTTCTTCCTCCTTTCTCTCTGCGCTCACACCTCCCTTGCCGTTCTCCCTCTTCCTCCCTGAGCCGCCCTCCCTTCTCTCCTTCCGTGGCCAGCGCCCTCCGCCGCCATTGCAAGCCGCCACCACGCCCTTCGCCGCCTCGCTTCATGACCTCCTCTCCCGTGCAGCCCCGCTCGCCTCCGGCGCGTGGTACCCTCCTCCGCCCCGCGGCCTCCGTCCCGGCGCCCGCCCGCTCCGCCTCCGCCCCTCCCGGCGCCACCCATGAGCAACCGCCCCTCGGCCGCGCCCCATCGTCGGCCTCGCCTACCCCTCCGGCGACCCGAGCCACCTCTGCAGCCTGCGTCCGCCCGTGACGGCTCCCACGCACCCTCCCGTGTCCCCATCGCGACCTGCTCCGCCGCTGCCCCGACCGCGAGCTCCGTCGCCGGCCAGGTCCCCATCGCTCCTTCCTCTGGCGCTCATGGCCTTCCCGCGCCCCGCCGCCTCCGCGGTCAGCGCACACTCGCCTCCTGCTCCGCTCACGCCGTCGCGCCCCCGCTCCGGCCGCCTCCACGCCGCCGCCCTTCTCCCGCCCCGACACGCTTCCTCGCCTCGGGAGCCGCACCTCCGCCTTAACCGCCGCTTCCGCCTCCCGGTACCGTCGGCCTCCTCCGGCGCCGACGCCGCCGGCCCGCACGAGCTCTGCGCCGTCGCCGCCACCGTCGTCCGGGCGTCCACCTCCCGCGAGTCGAGCCCCGCCTCTCCGGCCGTTCTCCCCGTCCGCGGCGCCGCCCCAGCGCGCTCTTCTTCCCCCTGCAGACCGCGACCCGGCCCCACCTCACCTGGCCCGCCACGTCATCCTGTGGGCCCTGCCTTCCGTGTGTGCGTCCGTGTGTGCTCGTGTGTATGTGTCATGTGGATCCGCTTGTGTACCCTATGGCCGCATTGGAGCACCCCAAGTTCGCCCACGACCACCGGCGCCGAACCCGATGACCGCCGAGCTCGGCACCAAGACGACTAGCCTCCACCGCGGAAACCGAGGACCGACTCAGGCGTCGAGACCCTGCTTCCGAGACCGAACCCCATCTGAACCTCAAGATCGACATCAGCAAACCAAGAGGAACCCCAAGATCTTCGGGAGACACGCCAAGTTCTTCCTCTCGAACCCGAGGACACCGAGACCCTGTGGCGACAAGTACCTCTGCCCGGACGCAACAGGGTCTACCTCACGGAGCACCGAGCACTTCGCCGCCGAAACGCCGAGTACTTCTTTCAGAACGCCAGGATCATCAACATGACCCGAAGACCCCGGATGCGACCAGATCTACCCCGATAACCGAGAACGATCCCGCCGAGACCGAACCCGTCGAACCCCCGGACCCCGAACCCCGGAACCCCCAAGATCGTCGAGAACCCTAATGTGTGAACCCCTTATCCGAGAACCCTAATTTATAAATGTCACCTATATAACTGTTGCATATAAATTGTTCATGCATGCATCTTATCATGTGGGTTGGGGGCCTTATGCCGATTCACCTAATAATTAAATATGGGGCCCATATGCGGGCAAATCTAGTCTCATATTGGCCTCATTTAAACTTGTGTAGCGAACCAATACTATAATCTTGCCTGGTCAAAACAACATTTAAATTGCGGGGTAGCTATACAACATGGACCATCTAATTCATTGTCGGGACCCCTGATTCCGCTTAATCTTGACCTAATAGCATTGCACCTTTGCCATGCCATACATCATACATGCATCATGCCGATCTTTTGCCGTAGTATTAAATATTGCATCCGGTGTTTCTTCTAGTGTTTTGCTTCTTCGCGGATAAGGCCGTTGAGTTGATGTGAGCTTCGCCCCGACCTTCGGGTTGAACCTTCGGCAATGTTTTCAGGCGAGCATCTCCCCCTTTCTACCTATCTTACTTTATAGTATTTATTCCCTCCTGTTGATCTATTGCTATCTGTGTTGCGATGCTTTAGTTTCCGTACCCGTGATATTTCCCTGCAGCCTATATTGCCTTGGACACACCATATTACCTGTTGTTTGGTAGATAGTTGGACTTGCGCGACATAGTTGCTTGCTCAAGCGCTGATGTGTGTCATCATATGCCAAAGTTGCTGATTTATTGCCACATGTAGATGATGGAGATGATTCTAGTTTTACTTATCGTCACTTTAATTTCTGTTTAACAACTAAAATTGAAATAAGCAGAGGCATCGGTGGGTGATAGATAATATTTGGTTTCCGAACGCCCACTTGTGTCCCGTAAGACCCCGAGTACTTGATACATGTTCCTTGTTTTATCGCGCTATCCACATCCGGGAGGTATATGGGACCCCCCTGAACCAGAGCTTGATTCAGTCTTATTTTTTGGGGCCACAACTAGTTTGAGGTTTTATTACGATCCTGTACTTATGCATGCTACTTTCTGTATTTAAATTGTGCGAGGAGCACACTGTACTGTTTAGGTATGCGGAGTGATTACGCGGTATCGACAAGCCCAGCCACACTTTCGGGTTCCCGATCGCTTCTGACCATTGGCGCAACCTTGAGCCGCCTCGGAGCTTGCTTACTCATTGCGGGATCTACTCAAAGGGTGGCCCCAAATATTTCTGAATCCTGTGATTGTTCGATCGTGAAAGCCTCGTTGGGTTTTGATTTGGTTTTTAGGTTGATCGGCGTGTGTTGCTATTGGTGCACCCGGGTAAAACTTTCTGAAAGCCGTGTCCGCGGATATGGACGACTTGGAGCACAGTATCTCGATCATAGACAAGCATAACTAAAGTTTACTGCTATAAATTTGACTTATAATGACTAGTAATCAGCTTCACTATAATGGAATGGCTAATTAATACTGCCCACAATTGCTTGTTTGGTTGTCGCTTGCGGCAATTGTATCTGACTAGTAAGTATTGCAACTACAACGAAATGGCTGAATAAAAGTACCAACATCTGCTGGGTTTCGGGATTACATCATGCTATCTGTATATGATTAGTAATTGCTGCAACTACAACGGAATGATTAACTAAAAGTGCCCACTGCTTACTTTATCAGGACGATTAACTAAACCCGACTAGTAAAGTGCCGCAACTATAACTGAATAAGTAAAATTGCCAACGGTGTGAGTTCCTCGGTTGACTTCCTCGCAGGTCTCGAGGGGGAAACGCCAGGATGGGTTTGTTTGGTGTTAGCTTCAGGTTGGATCCGGATAGGTCACTCTTACCCCTCTCTGATTACCGCCAGTTGTATCGAGTCTCTATAGGTTGTTTAGTGCATGCTGCCGCTGCCGCTTCAGTCCACCATACCTATGTAGGCGAGGACCGCTGAATTCTAGCCTCGCTGTCTTGGCCTCAAGATCTTGGCGCTCCTTCTTTTCCTTTGCCCTTTGTCGGCACCTTTTGTTTAAGCGAGTTATGAGATCGGCGCCGTTAGCGGGTTACCCTCGGCTTGGCTTTGGGCAGGTTATGGGCGCCATTGGTTATTCTTGAGCTCTTAGCCCCATTTGCATCTTGTCCGTAGCTGGACGCTATATCGTTTTCAAGGTGATTTGGATCTTTGTATATTATATCTGTATTCTTGACTCTTTGAGTCGCTGTTATATATATCTGTTCTGTGGGTCCCATCGAGGGCTGTTGTGTAATGTTATTACTTTGCTTTCCACCCGCACGAAAGTGCCTGGTGGGCACCTTTGAATCGTTTCTATGCGGGTTTGGCGAATTTTGCTCAAACTTGCATAGGTCCGATTCTGAGGGTGTTACAGGCACTATTGGATAATAAGAAAAGATATTTATTTTTGGTGGCTTTCATTCTCTGTGATGAGCTTGCATAGCATCCCTATGCAAACCGAGAGAAGTCTCCTTCTAATCCTCCTGACAACCTCTAGTTGAAGGGTAGCTGGATTTGGATGATAAGAACAGGTGTTGCATGATCTAATTTATATTTTTTGGACCTGTACCTTTTGTTGGTGGCCTATTGGGGATCTTGATCTACTACTACTTTCTCTTCTGGTTCTGGTTGCATCTCCTCCTTAATCTTTCCCTGCTCTTCTTCTTGTGATACTGATTTGCTCCTCCTTGTGATGCTGCTGATCTTGATATAATCTTCCTTGTGATGCTGCTGATCTTGATCTACTCCTCCTTGTCCTAACTATTGGATGGCTTCTTGAAGCAACCATAAGTTGGGTGATGGTTTGGTAGGAATATCTAGGATTCTTGTTGATGTAGAAATGGTGATTTGCTGTTCTAGTGAAGAACGGTGATGCGTGTGGATGAAGTCCCTGTGAGGAAAAATGGTGATGTCAATGGTTGCTACCTCAGAGGTGGTTGTTTTGGTTCCTTTCACTCACTCTCCTGTGTGTTGACAACTCACTGGGTGCATGTGTGAATAAGGTGCCTGTGAGCTGTGTGCTTGCTTCATCGATGGATATGTTCCTATCCAGAGTGTGCATTAGCAATCTTTGCTACAAGCACCCAGTGTTTATCCACTTACCCTACCTTACCTTCTCTCTATAATTCAATTTGTTTGGATCCATTGCCAATGAAGTTAAGCTTGCTTCAATAGTTCAATTGACCATAAAATCACAAATTGACCACAAAATTCAATTGACCACAAATTCAAACTTGATTCAATAGTTCAATTGACCAGAAAATCACAAATTATACATGTCACCTTTCAAGCTGCAGGTTTCTTCCCCTTCTTGTCTATCTCTACCACAAATTTGTGGAGCGTAGAGGCCACTAATAGGAAGGAGCATAACCCAATATTTTGAAGCAGGGTCAGAAATTATAACTAAAATGAGAAGGAGCCCTAGCCGGGATGAAGTGTCACCGTGAGAATTTAAAATTTAAGAAAATGAGAAGGTTGGAGGAGTATTATGGGGAGGGCGCCCTGATCGGCGGGCAATTTTTCCGGCAGGGAGTAGATTAGTAGAAGACGGCGGCGCTCCTCCTGCTCATCGCTCGAGTCCTAGACTCGTAGGCTTCGATCTCTCCGGTACGAAGACACGAAGGGGATCTGGCCACATATTCACACGATCGGGGCCTCGCTCCCTAGTGCGACCCAAAGAACGACCAAGATCTGGTGAATCTCCTCCAACGTGGCCCATTTTCTATTTTAGAGGCCACTAATAGGAAGGAGCATAACCCAATATTTTGAAGCAGGGTCAGAAATTATAACTAAAATGAGAAGGAGCCCTAGCCGGGATGAATAGTGTCACCGTGAGAATTTAAAATTTAAGAAAATGAGAAGGTTGGAGGAGTATTATGGGGAGGGCGCCCTGATCGGCGGGCAGTTTTTCCGGCAGGGAGTAGATTAGTAGAAGACGGCGGCGCTCCTCCTGCTCATCGCTCGAGTCCTAGACTCGTAGGCTTCGATCTCTCCGGTACGAAGACACGAAGG
This sequence comes from Avena longiglumis, assembly GCA_030063025.1. Classification (NCBI taxonomy): domain Eukaryota; kingdom Viridiplantae; phylum Streptophyta; class Magnoliopsida; order Poales; family Poaceae; genus Avena; species Avena longiglumis. The sequence goes on along the minus strand of CP125975.1, from coordinate 73,994,097 downwards.
GGATCCGGCCACATATTCACACACGATCAGGGGGCCTACTGCTCCCTAGTGCGCGACCCAGCAAACGACCAGTACGGCCGAATCTCCTCCAACGTGGCCCATTTTCTATTTTCGGTAGTAGTTTTTCTTCAGAACTCATGTACTTTGCAGAGAACTGTATGTATGTCGAATAGAAGCTTATATATATGTGCAATTTTTTGCAAAAATTCTAGGTAGGGCAGCTACCATACCTTTCCCAAAGGGGTCCTTCGCCCCTAGATGAACATATTGATACGTCGGAAACGTATATATAATTTTTAATGTTCCATGCTTGTTTATTATCTACTTTGCTTTGCTTTATATTTCTTTGAGGTGTTTTTATATCTTTTTTGGAACTAACCTATTAACAAGTTACCATAGTGCCAGTTGCTTGTTTTCTTCTATTTTTGGTTCCAGAAAAGAAGAAAATCTATATTATTGGAATTGGACGGGACAAAAGCCAAAGTCAATAACTTTCCGTGGGGGACAAGAATCCAGAAGACGATACGGAGACTTGAACCAGGGCGGCCAGACCCCCGAGGCCCGGGTGGGCCCTGTCCCGCGCCTAGGCAGGGTGTGGGGCCCCTGGCCGCCTCCTCGGCCTCCCCCTTCGCCTATAAGAAGCCCCCGATGCAGAAACCCTAAGTACCTGATCAATATTCCACGAAACCTTCTGTAGCCGCTGCCACCGTCGTCCCTAGATCGGGGGGATCTGAAGTTCTTCTCGTCACCCTGCCGGAGGGGCGATCATCCCGGAGACCTTCTCTCCGGTATGATGCGTGAGTAGTTCCACCTTGGACTATGGGTCCATGTAGTAGCTAGATGGTTGTATCTCCTCCTTGTGCTTTCATGTATAGATCTTGTGAGCTCCGTTCATGATCAAGATCTAATCTATTTGTAATCATGCATGTTTTGTTTGCGGGAATCCTATGGATATTGAGATTATTATGTTGGTTTGATTAATGGTTTTGTATTTATGATTCTATCATGTCTGTGTTGTTTGTGATCTTGCATGCTCTCCATTGTTAGTAGCTATATTGGACAAGTAGTTGCTAGTGACTCCAAGAGGTGGTATTTATGCTCGATAGTGGGTTCATGCCTCTAGTTTCCAAGGGAAGTGACAGAAATCTCTTTGGTTGTAGATGTGTTATTGCTACTAGGGAGAAAACAACGGTCTCTTGTTCATGGAACATGTGGACTATTTACCTTACACACTTTGCTTAAAGCAGTTGTCTGTTGCTTGCAACTTAATACTGGAGGGGGTTCGAATGATAACCTAAAGGTGGACTTTGCGGTGACCCAACATACCACTGCATGATGTAGTATACTATAGTCGTGGATACAACACTAATGAAACACCGTTCACTAGTATTACATCCCTCAGAATGGACAACAGAAACACAGCGGGTCCAATACATGGCTAAAGGTTACAACTCACTCTTTACATAAGATAAGAGAACACTCTAGGTTAAAGAGAGAGAAAGAACTTCTTACGGATAAGAAACAAAGATAAATAACGCAAGAACGATTATACTATTAAGTCTAGTATTCTGGCTAAGAGGTTGGCATTGCTGCTATTGCAACTCTATATAGAAATAGGTTCTTTGGCTAGAGATTGTATTCCTATCTAATCAATAACTTCGTCTTCACTTGAGTTGAGGTATATGTTGTCTTCTTTGTCTTTGTTGAAGAGCTTTAGCTGAGCATGATAAGTCCTAGAGCATAACTTGATGTGGTTGTTGTCTAATCCAACTTCGGAATCTAGCAAGGGTTAAGAAGATACTTTGAGTACGAGCGTACTCAGCAAATTCACTAGAAAAGGAGTGTTTGATGCACTATAACTACAACCACAGACCATAGGTCGTAGGCAATGCAAGTTTTCATAAACATTTCTTCAAAGATTGCTTTCATTCTGAAAAGCTATGTCCGTCAGCCTTCACGGGTTTACCAGAACTTTCATGGAGATCCTTTCCCGCCGCGTTCGCATCTCCTTCCCGGAACAGGGAGTAACAAGTTACAGTTCTTACACTCTGCAGAGGTGCGTTACTTTAACCATGAGATATCAACTCTTTGTTGCATAACCGGGCAGCTTATTCCCGTCCACAATTCCATGATGTGGGGGCCTAGAAGATGATCCAAGCCAATCACTGCCCCCTTCGCGACCTCGCATGCCTCCTTGGTGTACACCATGCCCACATAATGAATTACGGCAATGGTTTGTACAAACCGTTAGATGCCAGAACTATCGTGGGACGATGAGGGTTCCCACCCATATGCTGCATATCCTCTACGAATTACCAATTAATATGCACGCTACAAGGATAACAACCACGACCTGCACATCCGGCTTCATGCGAGAGGAAGAAGATACAGCTGACTTCTCCATCCCATTCCGAATCTCATGGTCAACGCGTAATATACAGCGCAAGAATCACTGGCGACATTGGTTGTTAAGTCCTAGGTGATATAGTTCTGAACAATGGTATTCCAACTGTCAGATTTAATAGATTAGCTGATCACCCTGGATCAGTAACCAATAGCTCACATTATTACCGAAAATAGTGTTTTTAGACCTTTTTCAAATGCAGTTGATAACAACACTGGATTTGTGAAATACTTTACAGAAAATAAACAAAGGACATGAGCAAGTGTGAACTTGCCTTTTGTGATTGCAAGATTATGCTCACGGTCTTCGAGTCAGTGTATAAGATCCAAATTCTAAAATCAGCATCATTGGTCCGGTAAGGACTAATGTTTAAAGAAGCAATATGCTTTTATGCATAAGTAATGTGCTGCACGTTCTAAACGTAAGTCCCGGGGATAACGTTGTCCTAGGGTTTGGGTTCCAGAAATGGTTACTTTGGAATGTGTGGTCTTTTTAGATAGGTTTCACATTTGTTCTTCTATTAGAGCTTATGAGTGGTTGTGAGCAATACATATGTAGCAATAAAATATATACTTATGAAGTATTAGTCAAAATTGCTTATATAAGATTTCTTGTTTGAAGTGGAAAAAATAATAACCTTTGAAGAAAAGGTTTCTCTCCTAAGGTCTAAACAAGCTTTGGGGTTAGTTGAGTCGGGTAGCTGTTATTTATGTTTGCTCGAATGGTTTGGGTTTGAGATATTTTTATAACTTAACTACTTTAGACAAAAGTTAACTATAAAACATATAGTAATGCTTATAGTGTTATATTTAGATTCTTGGAGACTAAATTTAACTTTAAAATATAGATAATTTTGAAAGTACTCCCTCCGTTTCAAAATATAAGATGTTTTAGCTTTGTGAAGGAAATGTATCTAGACTTGTTTTAGTATATAGGTTCACTCAACTTTGGGATGAATCTATACACTAAAAGAAGTCTAGATTCATTTTATTCACAAACCTAAAACATCTTATATTTTGAAACGGAGGGAGTATAATACTTATAACATTTGTATCTTGTGTATTTGGAATGTTTCCTTTAGGTTACTTAAAATTGGTTATCCTTTTACTTAGTGTAGTGGTTCCTTGATATTTATAATGGAGTAGTCTCATTTACCTTTTATCAATGAGTGGTGATCAAAATATAATACTACTTAACTACTTATGGATTTATTATAGTATGGTGGTAGTTTTTGTAACCTCGTGGTTAAAGTAGATAGGAATAATCTGATTTATTCACAAGTTGTTCTTTAAGGTTTTTATTATGAATAGGAATCTTTTTAGAATGTAGTCTTCACTTAAGGTTGAAGATAATTCTAAAATAAAAACATTTATAATGTTTTAAACCATTATGGCCTTATATTATTAATATTTAAGACTAATACTATTTATTAGACTTATTTGACTCATTTTAGAAATATTAATAAATTTTATTTATCCTTATATGAATTATTAATGAAGTAAATAAGTTTAAATTTGAGTTATTAAAATATTTAAATTTTTATTTATCTCAAAAGGAGATTATTAGATTTTTAACATGTAGATATTATTCTTGTGATCATTTTGGTATATTATAATTATTTTTGTGATTTATAAATAATAAGATATGATTTTTATAATATTTATTATTTTATAAATACTTAATAAATAACAAATACTTAATTAAGTTGAATTATAATGTATGATTATAATTTTAAATTGTAATTCTTATTTTTCTAAGATTTTTGGTATTCTATTTATATATTTTCACATTTACCATTATTAAAGTTTGAATTATCAAAGTTTTATTACTTATAAAACCTTTATTGAATAATATTTATTTAAATAATCATTATATTAATATTTGATAATAGATTTAAGTTGTATATTTTATGTTTCTACAAATTTTCATATATTATACACATTTTTCTGAATTATAAATCAAAAGTTATTAATTAAACAAGATTTAATCATTTGTTTGATTTCTGGAATATTAATAATTAAGTTTATAACATTTTATCTATTTCTTAAATAGGAAATAATTTGTACACCGCACTCAAGGCTAGTCTCAGTCACTAACTAGTGGGCCATTGTCCACCTCAACTCTCAGGTTAGGAAAATGTATTTGTTACTGACCCTCTCTCTACCCTCAGTCGATGACACATGGGCCCAAGGCCATGTCATCAGCCACGCTTGACCAAGACTAGTCAAACTAGCTGACTGGGTCTAGGGTGGCGTGAGTGTGACGTAGCGATGGCGTCAGCACCACCGCCGCCGTCAGTGGTTGGTCGCCGGCGACGATCTACGGCGCCCCAGCAAACGAATCTAGCCTAGTTCGAATTAGTGCATCGTGCTGAGTCCTAAAGTGGCGGCGCCGCTCGGAAATGGTCATCAGAGCCTCAGCTCCGATGAGCTCCGATGGTGGCCGACAGTGGCACACGGTGAGACGATGATTTACAACGAGATAAGACGATCTAAGGATACTGTAAGGTTCAGAAACTCACCCTGATGATGATAGAAAGGTCAACGAGGACAGGTGCGGTCGGGGCGAGTTCCCTGACAAGATTTCCGACGAACTGCCGCGAAGGAGAATGGCCAAATTCGTCCGCTCCAGTGCTCCCCTTGATGCAGGCTTTCTCTCAGAGGATCTACGGAGGACGGCGCTTCTCCATGGCTGCTTGGAAGGGTGTGGGGAGATGTGGTTCACCGGCGAGGGGTGGCTCCGGTGAGCTAGGGTTTCTGTCCCATTCGCATCTGAGAGGATAAGGAGGAATTGGGGATAGGGATTGAGGCAGGGCGTCGCAATGGCCTTCCTATCCCCCTCTGGAACGACGGCGAGCATCTTGGCGCACGGCTGACGACGACGACGGCATCGAGCGGCGGCGAGATCCTCCAGCGAGCTGCCTGTGTGCGTGAGGGTGACGACGACATAAATTTTGCGGATAACCCCCTGACAATTCTTTCAGCTCAACCCGCGATCCTCCTTTGGCCCCACTTGTCAGTCACAGATGGAAACGAGTTGGGCTAGTTGCTGGGCTATTGTGGGATGCACAGGGGCGTTAGGTAAGCAGGTAGGGTTGGGCTACGGCCAGGTTTGGTTTTTTATTTGTTTTACCTTTTCCTATTTTCTGTTTTCCTTTTTAGATTTGAATTTGATTTATATTTTGAACCTTTCTTGGTAGGATTTATTTGCTGGATATTTGTAGCAAGACTAAAATAGATTTAGTATCACTTGTGAACTTTTATTATATAATCCTTTTATTTTTCTTTTATTTTCTTTATATGAACCCATTTTAATAATTTGTAGAAACTTTTCTTATTATTTTTCTCTCCTCTTTTAGTTATGGATTTCTGGAATGATGTATTCTTATTTGTTTATAAGACTTAACTCAAGTTGGCTCAGAGTTTAAATAGACATTTTTATATGTATAATGATCCTATATCATTATTTGATGCATGATATATAAAATAAATGAATATGTTCATTACTACTTCCATTGATTTGGAAAAATGGCAATTGTATCTATTCTTTTATGATAAACAAGGAAGTTTAGGATTTTGGATTATAATTATTTACCCTAGGGTTTAGGGTGTTTAATATACTTAGACTCCTTTATGGATGTGGTTAAAGATTCTATAGCTCAGCATATTATTATCTGTCTAGGCTATTTGATGACATCACCTTTAGTACTTGAAAGTTATATCTTGAATGTTTTATAGAAAGGAATTGATAAAGATATACTTAAGCACATATAGTTATGATGGTTGGAATTAACAGAGATGTGCTTATGTGATTTGCTCTTTGAAAAATATTTATATAAAGTGATATGAATATAAGATGATAAATCAATCACATGAAATGGATATTATGTTTGACTTAAGATTTAAAGTTGGTTGTTTACCAATAATTACTATCTTCCATAATTCATAATTCTAGACTTCTTATTAAAGAATTCCTTTCCTAGATATACTTCTTTTTTCTATACATCATCATGATTAACATGATGAGGTTTACTTCATAGTACTATTCTCATTCACTGATTAACCTTCTAAACTCATGGATGAATCAAATGAGTTTGATACTAAAATATTTCATAACTTCCACATATACTTGCTTGATTGCACCTACTACTCTACTGTTGATAGCCTTCCATTCATCAAATAGTTCCTTCAAACTCCACTCATAATCTTCCCTAATCATCCCTTACTACTATTTCTTCATCAAATGAATATATCCAACTATCTTCCTCCCAAGTTTACTATCCTTTAAAATGGATAACACTACTTCCATAACTCTATGCTTTACTAGCTTTAATTGATTAATATTGTCTTATATTTACTCTAGGAACTCATACACCAATCTTACACTATATTATTGTGACTTGTAATAGTTAACCTAAGATAATATATTTAGACTAGGGTTCAATAATGTTCTATCCACCAATGTCACTTATACATGGTATAAGCATTCAATCTTGGTGAATAAGACATGATTATTATAATCTTTTGATCCTTTATAGTTTAGGTTTCCAGTTGGATAATCAAGGCTTCATCAATACAACATTACAGTTGTATTATAATTATCTTCTGTTTAGCTCTATTGGATTAAGAGATATAATTCATTAACTATACCTACTTGATCCAATAGGACTACTCCTGGTAACTATCTTCAAACTTCATCCTTGTAATCTTCTTTTCTATCAAGGACGGATTTAACTCCATCAACTATCCTATTGATTGGATTCTTTTCAATCATTCCTATCAAATAGATAACATCTGAAACTAGCATCACTATTCACCTCTTCTTAATTGTTTCTTTGTAGACACTTATTTGTAAGCTGTATTATGATCAAGAGCTTGATAGGTTGAGAATGGATGAATCAATAGTTGATTTCTCAACATTGATGAACAACAAATATGGGAATATAACTCAACAGAGATGATAAGGATTGATATGGAAAGAAAGATATATGGTGAATGTTCTAAGCTTAGTTTCTTTCCTACTCAGTCTTACTTAAGAAGTAGGGTTAGGTATTACCATGATACTCATGGTATATGCAGATGAGATTAAGATATAGTTGTTACATTCTTGTTATTTGTGTTATATCCTTAAATTGGTACTTATGAGTGACTATAATGGATACTATGATATGATCACCTAAGGATCAAATATAAATCATAATGTATTAGGATTTAACTTTTATTTCATTTGATCTACCCTTAGATCAAATCTCCCTTACCCAAAATAAGGTTTTAGCAAAGGTCATATTGAAACTTATCGCAGTCAACTTGATGATCTACTTCTTATTCCATCAAGTTAAGAGAAGCTTCAATCACTTTGACAAGTTTTGTTTAAAAACGCAAAAATTGTTTGGATTTTCTATGCATGAATGCAATGCACACATCTAGGTTCAGCTTATTTCTAAGCTCTAATATTGGGATGTTACAGACTTCTAGTCATAGATGCAGTTGGATGGCGGTCTATGTATCTTGTGTATTGTCCAATCGAATCTCATAGGATCTTTCTAACTAGTAATTGCATTGTTATGCCTTCCTCAGTTCCTGTCAATTGCCCTGCTATAATTTGTTTACCCTTCATGCCATGTTGTTTTATCTAAGAAGAGCACCTCTAGTGAACTATGGACCCCGGTCCAATCTTTACCATTGATACATATTCCACTGTTACATGTTTACTTGCTGCAAATCACTATTACCTTCCACACCATACGTTTAATCCTTTGTTACAAAAACCGGTGAGATTGACAACCTTACTGTTAGTTGGGGAAAAGTCTTGAGTTTGTGTTGTGCAGGTATCTGTGTTGCTTGCAACACCTGTGTGACGTTTCCTTCCTCCTACTGGTTCGATAACCTTGGTTTCTTACTGAGGGAAGACTTGATGATGTGTTGCTTCACACCTTGCTCTTGGGGTTCCCAACAGGCTCCACATCAACTGATCAATCAACAAGTTTTCTGGCACCGTTGCCGGGGAATGAAGAAGAAGAAAGTCCCACGTCAACCGCGCACCAGCCAACACAAGTTTTCTGATGCTGTTGCCGGGGAGGCTAAGGACGTCTTCACTAGGGGAGTCCTCCACTTCCTTTCTCTTTAATTTGTTTTTAGTTTGCTTTGTTTCTTTTGCTTGGTTTTGTTTCCCTCTTTTCAAAAAACCCAAAAAAAATAGTCTAGTTTGGTTTGCTTTCTTTATTCAAAAACACAAAAAAAATTAGTTCCTGCTCTAGAAGCTGCTGTTTTTGGCTTGCCCACCTTTGCCAAAATGAACTCCGCTGAGAACACCAAGCTGTGTGACTTCACTAGCACCAACAATAATGATTTCCTAAGCACTCCTATTGCTCCACCTGCTGCTGATGCTACCTTTTATGAAATTAAGCCTGCTTTATTGAATCTTGTGATGAGAGAGCAATTTTCTGGTGCTAGTTCTAATGATCCTGCTGCCCATCTCAATAGCTTTGTTGAACTTTATGAGATGCAAAAGTATAAGGATGTAGATGGAGATATTATTAAGCTCAAGATTTTTCCTTTCTCCTTAAGAGGAAAAGCTAAAGAATGGTTGCTTTCTTTGCCTAAAAATAGTATTGACTCTTGGACTAAGTGCAAAGATGCTTTTATTGGAAAGTACTATCCTCCTGCTAAGATTATATCTATGAGAAGTGACATAATGAAATTTAAACAACTTGATAGTGAACATGTTGCTCCAGATTGGGAAAGAATGAAATCTTTGGTTAAGAATTGCCCCACTCATGGACTCACTGCTTGGATGATTATCCAGACTTTTTATGAAGGTTTGAACTTATCCTCAAGAAACTTGTTGGATTCAACTGCTGGAGGTACCTTCATGGGCCTCACTTTGGGTGCTGCAACAAGGCTCCTTGATAATATGATGGTTAACTACTCTGAATGGCACGTTGAGAGAGCTCCACATGGTAAAAAGGTAAATTCTGTTGAGGAAACTTCCTCTTTGAGTGATAAGATTGATGTTATTATGGCTATGCTTGTTAATGGGAAAGCTCCTTTATATCCTATTAGTGTTCCCTTAGCCTCTTTGGTTGCTCAAGAAGAGCAAGTTGATGTGAACTTCATTAGAAACAACAATTTTGGCAACAATACTTATGGTAATTATAGGCCTTATCCTACTAGTGGAAATGTGTATCATGGTAAATCTAGAATGCCTAGTGAAGAAAGGATTCTAGAAGTAGAGAGACCCACTAAGAATTTTATGCAGATGCAATATGAGCAAAATAAGTTTTTCACTAAAACTATGGAGGAACAATCTATTATCTTGAAAAACATTAGCCATCAGCTTGACAATCTTAATAGAGAAATTCCTAGTTTACAGTCAAAAATTTTGAGTGTTGAGAAAAATATATTGTCTTTGTCTAAAGCTCAGACCTCCTTGATTAATAAAATGGCTGCTAAACCTGAAATCATGGAAAGTACCTTTGCTGCTACTCATGTCATAAAAGTTACTATTGATGAAAATGTTAGGTTGTTAGCTCAACTTCATGCTAGGTGGGAAAGGGAGGCTGAAATTGATAGAAACAATAGTGTCTGCACCATCACCACTAAACCACAAGTAGTCCATGTTCCTCCTCCTACTATGCCTAAGCCTATTGAGCCTACTACCAGTGATGCTAAGTTTGATTTTGATATTGATGGTTGCAATATTTCTTAAGTGATTATGTTCCTACAAAAAGCTTGCTAGAAGTCCTCATGCTAGTGATATGCATGTTGCTTTCACTAAAAACATTACAGATGCTCTTGTTAAGATTAAGGAAGAGAAGCTAAAACATAAAGCTTCTATTCTTAGGAAAGTAGAAGATAATTGGGAACCCATTATTAATAGGCAATTGAATGACTTTGATCTCAAAGCTTCATGTGATCTTGGTTCTAGTGTCTCTATTATGCCTAGGAAGATTTATGAAATACTTGATTTGCCACCTTTAGAAGATTGTTATTTGGATGTCCCACTCAATGATAATGCTAAGAAGAAACTCAAGGGGAGTATTAATGATGTTCTCATTATGGTTAACAATGCTTATGTCCCTGTTGATTTCTATGTTTTGGATGTTGAATACAATGCTTCTTGTCCTATTACTTTGGGAAGACCTTTTCTTAGAACAGTTGGTGCCATCATTGATATGAAAGAAGGCACCATTAAATATCATTTTCCATTCAAGAAAGGTATTGAACACTTACCTATGAGGAGAGAGAAGTTGCTTTTTTCTCCTCCTTTGAAAGCAAGGTTTGATGTGAATGCTTCCTCATTTGAAAATTTCAGGTGTAGAGAGAGAATAATGCAATGAGATGAAGAATGGACAAAAGCTCAAGCTTGGGGATGCCACCATGGTGTCACCCCAAGAAATATCCAAGAGGTACAAGCGTCAAAGCCTGGGGATGCCCAAGGCATCCCCTTCTTCATCAATAAAAAGCTCAGGTCTATTTAGACACTTCGTTTTTATTGTTTCATGCATAGTTGTGTTGTTCTTGGAGCATTTTAGTTTTTGTTTGCTTTTCTTAGGTTGTTTAGTTTGCTTGAATAAAGTAGTTTGGACCCCGTTCTCGATGTGTTTCTTTGCAAATAAGTTGCTTAGTATTGGAAAGGAGTAGTAAGTTCTTGCTTGTAAGTGCAAGAGGAGCTTGCATTGACTGTGACTTAGACTTTAGCATGACATCCTAGGTGTTATTTTGACTTTATGCTTAGTGATTATTGCTATATCATGTCTTGTTCCAAACAATTGGGATTGCTTAGTGTGCCTTAAAGAAATTATACGTTGTTTTAGCATGCAAAAAGCATAGTATTGTGGTATTCTCCGTTGATGCTTTGTTTGGGTTGACTTGGCACATGCTCACACCATATTATGACTATTATAAGTCACCATTAGCCTCTATGATCATTTAGTCCTTAACTTGTAGTACCACTCTATGCTTTGATTAGTAATGCTTTGTTGCTCTGCATGATTATGGCCATTATGCTCTCTTAGTTGGTTGCTCCAAGTCTTTTGCTAGCCTCCACTTGTATGAGTAAGTTCTACTCATGCTTCCAACTCCCAAGAAACCAAGGTATTCCAAAGTGTCCACTATAAACTCCTATGCATGGTGTGTTACACCATTCCAAGTATATTCTTATTTTCAGCTATCTTCCAATTAAAAACTATTTTGTTATGTGAAAACCTAGTGATTAAATCCCTCACGAACTTGATGGCACACTTTATTCTTTGCCCCTAATAAACTTGAACCATTTTGACATCTATGTTGTATATGCTTGCACTTATACGTTGGAATTAGCAGAACCGTGCTGTCACGGGGAATGTTTTGAACATTGCACTTGTACTACTCAGTTGATATCATGCTCTTTTGTCTATGGATGTCACCGGTGTGAAATAAAGAGGGAATTTGTAAGTCCATTGAGTTTGTATTCTGGGTTAGAGAAACGCCTGGGCTGCTATCCTAAGCCATGCCTAATCATGGTGGAAACTTGCAGCATCACCATAGTGAGCTATCTATGAAGCATCCTTAATAAAAAGCTATGCATATAGTAAATAAAAAGATCGCTGAGATGCTCATTGTATGCTTGCCTTGTCATTTTGGTTATGGGAAAGCTTCTGTACCATGTGCAAGGGGTACCCCGTTGGCGCTTCTCTATGATATGCAAATACTTACAATAACAAGAACTTACAGGTGACTGAAGTTGAGTAGCATGAGGTGTGGCCCTTGTATTCAAGGGACTTGAGATTGCCAACTTATACTTTGTCAAGCATATACTCCATAGTTTGTTCACTTTAACCTTAATCACTTCAAGATGCTTATGATAGGGGCAATCAGGGCTGAAAGCTAACAAGTACCATAATTTTTGGAAGCTCTTTTTGAAACTTGAAATCCTTGCTTCCCTTTGTGAAGGGCCTTTCTTCCACCATTATTGAGTCTCCACCTTCTACCTTTAGGCACCATTAAGAGAGCATAGTTGTCATTCTGTGTGCAGTGTTCCAAAGCTTACTGATTGATGCATATTGTGATATTACTTGTTCTTGTGCTATTTGTTTATAGTCACCCTTGTGAACTTTGAAGGTGTCATATGCATCTATTTGCTACTCTATGAGGGACAAGCTGAATGCCACTATGCTATGTTTTCTGTATGTGAAAAAAATAAACGTTTTTCAATGCATATTATTCATGATCTTTGTTTGTAGCCTTTCATGTTGCATGCATAGTTACTATGTCCTACTGTTAGAACTCCATCTTTCATGCACATGTTTAGAGTTCTTTGATCCCATCTTTCAATGCTTGCAAATGGTTAGATATTTATTGTGAGGGTGCATGTCACCTCAAAAATTATTCTTTTTATCACTTACCTACTCGAGGACGAGCAGGAGTTAAGCTTGGGGATGCTTGATACGTCTAAAACGTATCTATAATTTTTTATGTTCCATGCTTGTTTAGTATCTACTTTGCTTTGCTTTGTCTTTCTTTGAGGTGTTTTTATATCTTTTCTGGAACTAACCTATTAACAAGTTGCCACAGTGCCAGTTGCATGTTTTCTTCTATTTTTGGTTACAGAAAGGCAGAAAATCAATATTCTCGGAATTGGACAAAAGCCAAAGTCAATAACTTTCCGTGGGGGACAAGAATCCAGAAGACGAGACGGAGACGCGAACCAGGGTGGCCAAACCCCCCTAGGCGCGGGTGGGCCCTGCCCCGCGCCTAGGCAGGGTGTGGGGTGATGTCTACACACTTCTATTCCTGTAGACAGTTGTTGGGACTCCAAATGCAGAGGTTTGTAGAACAGCAGCAAGTTTCCCTTATGTGGATTACCCAAGGTTTATCGAACTCAGGGAGGAAGTGGTCAAAGGTATTCCCTCTCAAGAAACTCTGCAATCAAGATACAAGAAGTCTCTTGTGTCCCCAACACACCCAATATAGGTGCACTAGTTCGGCGAAGAGATAGTGAAATACAAGTGGTAACGGTGCCAGAAAATAGCTTGACGGTGAGGCAAAGACTAAAGGAAACAAGAAGGAAGCAAGCAAACATGCAACAGATCTAGTAGCAAATGGTGTTTCAATGCTTAGAAACAAGGCCTAGGGATCATACTTTCACTAGTGAACACTCTCTGATATAAATATCCTCTCTTCATGATACTACTCTTAACTACTCTCCGGTTGGACACTGTAATCCAAGGTAGAGCTGTAACAACACACCTCAAAGTCCGCCTTCCCCATTCTAGATAACCCCACGCTGTCACCTTGAGCACTATATGGTTCCAACAAACACCACAATTTCATAGAGACATCCAACTCCAAATATAACTCATAAAAAATATTCAATCTAGCCAAAGTGCCACACACGATATGCACGCTGTCACTTTCACACACGTGGGGAAAAGCATAGATCTATTAAATCACAAAGAGTATTCATGTAGACTCAAACCTAAGTGCCACCATGGCGTGCATGCTGTCACTTTCACACACATGGGGAGAGCAGAGATCTAATGAAGCAATTGAGTAGCAAGGTAGATATACTTGATTACAAAGCTCATGACCACAAGATCATGCATAGAGAGAGATGAACACATAGCTACCGGTATATCCCTTAGCCTCGAGGAAGAACTACTCCCTCATCATCATGGGAATCAGTAACGGTGATGGAGATGGTTGTGGAGATCGATGGAGATGGCTCCGGGGGCACTTCCCCGTCCCGACAGGGTGCCGGAACAGAGACTTTCTGTCCCTCGAATCTCCCCTTCGGTGGCGGCGGCATAGCAGAGGTTTTCGTGGATTTCTTCTGGATTTTTTAGGGTTTTCTCCCCGGGGGCTTCTTATAGGAGCAGGAGGCAAGGTTGGTGGGGAGCAGGCCCACCTCCCAGCGCCTCCGAGGATTGGCCGCGCCTAGGGGTGCGGCACCTGCCCCCCCTCGGCTCGCCCGTGGTTCCGTGTTGCTCCGGGAAAATAATAACTTCGGATTTTGTCCCGTCCAATTCCGAGAATATTGATTTTATGCCTTTCTGGAACCAAAAACAGAAGAAAACAGGCAACCGACACTGTGGCAACTTGTTAATAAGTTAGTTCCATAAAAGATATGAAAACACCTCAAAGTAAAGACAAAGCAAAGCAAAGCAAAGTAGATACAAAACAAGCCTGGAGCATCAAAAATTATAGATACGTTTCCAACATATGAAGCATCCCCAAGCTTAACTCCTGCTCGTCCTCGAGTAGGTAAGTGATAAAAAGAATAATTTTTGAGGTAACATGCACCCTCACAATAAATATCCAACCAATTGCAAGCATTGAAAGCTGGGATAAAAAAACTCTAAACATGTGCATGAAAGATGGAGTTCTAACAATAGGACTTAGTAACTATGCATGCAACATGACAAGCTACAAGCAAAGATCATGAATAACATGCATTGAAAAACGTTTGTTTGTTTCACATACAAAAAACATAGCATAGTGGCAATCAGCTTGTCCCTCATAGAGTAGAAAATATATGCATAGGACACCTTCAAAGTTCACAAGGGTGACTAGAAACAAATAACACAAGAACAAGCAATATCACAATATGCATCAATCGATAAGTTTTGGGACACTGCACACATAATGGCAACTATGCTCTCTTAATGGTGCCTAAAGGTAGAAGGTGGAGATTCAATATAATAGTGGAAGAAAGGCCTTTTTTATAAAGGAAGCAGGGATTACAAGTTTCAAAAAGAGCTTCCAAAAATTATGGTACTTGTTAGCTTTCAGCCCTCATTGCCCCTATCATAAGCATCTTGAAGTGATTAAGGTTAAAGTGACAAAGATGGAGTATATGCTTGAAGAAGTATAAGTTGGCAATCTCAAGTCCCTTGAATGCGAGGGACACACCTCATGCATACTCAACTTTAGTCATAGGTAAGTTCTTGTCATTGTAAGTATTTGCATATCATTGAGAACCGCCAACGGGGTACCCCTTGCACATGGTATAGGAGCTTTCCCATAACCAAAATGACAAGGCAAGCAGACAATGAGCATCTCAGCAATCTTTTTATTTACTATATGCATAGCTTTTTATTGAGGATGCTTCATAGATATCTCACTATGGTGATGCTGCAAGTTTCCACCATGATTAGGCATGGCTTAGGCTAGCGGCCCAGGTGTTTCTCTCACACAGAATACTTACTCCATGGACTTACAAGTTCCCTCTTTATTTCACACTGGTGACATCCATAGACAAAATAGCATGATATCAACTGAGTGCAAAGTACAAGTGCAATGTTGAAAACGTTCCCCGTGACAGCACGGTTCTGCTAATTCCAACTTATAAGTGCAAGCATATACAACAGATTTGTCACAATGGTTCAAGTTTATTAGGGGCAAATAATATAAAGTGTGCCATCAAGTTTGTGAGGGCTTTAATCACTAAGTTTTCACATAACAAAATAGTTTTTAATTGGAAGATAGATGAAAACAAGAATATACTTGGAATGGTGTAAAACACAATGCATAGGAGTTTATAGTGGACACTTTGGAATAACTTGGTTTCTTGGGAGTTGGAAGCATGAGTAGAGCTTACTCATACAAGTGGAGGCTAGCAAAAGACTGGGAGCAACCAACTAAGAGAGCATAATGGCCATAATCATGCAGAGCAACAAAGCATTACTAATCAAAGCATAGAGTGGTACTACAAGTCAAGGGCTAAATGATCATAGAGGCTAATGGTGACTTGTCATAGTCATAACATGGTGTGATCATGTGCCAAGTCAACCCAAGCAAAGCATCAAAGGAGAATACTGCAATACTATGCTTTTGTATGCTAAAACAACGCATAATTTCTTCAAGGCACACTAAGCAATCCTAATTGTTTGGAACAAGTCATGTTGCAACAATAATCACTAAGCATAAGGTCAAAACAAGATCTAGCATGACATGATAAAGTCTAAGTCATAGTCAAAGCAAGCTCCCTTTTGTACCACTATAGCATGAAACTTTCTACTCCTCTCCAACACCAATCGACTTATTTCAAACAACTCACAAAGATAATGATCAATAAAGATCAGTGAGCTTGTCTCACAAATCCACAAAGAAGAACTAAAAAGTTCTAAGCTGAAAGCACAAGAAAACTAAAATTTGAACGCAGCGGTTAGCAAAAGTGAACACTCACAAAATAATAAGAGTGAAAACTAGAGTGTTCTAGGCAATGGAAACAGAGTGTGTCTCTCTCAAAAAGAAGTGTGGTGTAACCAACCAACTTACTCAAGCAAACTAAGCAAACGAAAACCAAAAATGAAAACTAAGACGCTCCAAGAACACCACAACAATGCATGAAACAATAAAAATGAAGTGTCTAAAAAGACCTGAGATTTTTATTGATGAAGAAGGGGATGCCTTGGGAATCCCCAAGCTTTGACGCTTGTACCTATTGGATATTTCTTGGGGTGACACCGTGGTGGCATCCCCAAGCTTGAGATTTTGTCCATTCTTAATCTCATTGCATTATTCTCTCTCTACACCTCAAATTTTTCCTTCATAAAAAACTTCACACAATCTTCATTACCAATATTTGTGTATTCAAAATATAATAGACCTTTAGGCTTAGCTTTGGAACAGAAAAACTTTTCACTAAAAACACAAGCTACTGTAGCAACTCCTTCAAAAATCTCAATTTCCCAAAAAGAACTCAAAAAGGAATCAATAAGAAGCAAATGCAAATAATGGCAGAAATCTGTCAAAACAGACCAGCAGGTAGAAACTGATATTTTTTCCAAAGTATTATGTTGCTAAAATAAAAAAGTGTTGAACTAACGAAAGTTATCTAGCATACTGGGGGATTTATTCATAAATTTTCAGCTCAATCCGAGTTACAGAGACTCCTCGCGAATTTTTATGGTGGAGGACAGAAATCTGCTTTGGGACAGCAATTCCCCAAATCTTACTTTCCTCTCATTAGAGGTCGTTCTTGGCACAAAAAAATCAAACAAAAAGGATAAGGAGAGGTCATTACAGAAGTAATAACTTCCAAGACTCAAGTAAACTCTTGGGTTATCTCCCAACAAGTACTTTTCTTTAACGCCTTTAAGTTAGGCTTGATAGTTTGAGAAGATGCTCACATAAGAAATATGAATTGAAGTAAAAGAGAGCATCAAGAAGAAAATTGAAAACACATTTAAGTCTAAACCACTTCCCATGCATAGGAATCTTGTAAAGAAACAAGTCATGAAAGCACAAAGCAACAAGCATAGGAAAGCAAAACAAGTGCAACTTCAAGATTTTTAGCATAAAGAGGGGAAAGTTAATATTATTGAGATGCATAAAACCATGTTTCCCTATCTTATAATAACTTTCAGTAGCAACATGAATAAAATTAACAATATATCTATCACATAAAACATTCTTATCATGAGCCACATGCATAAAATAATTATTACTCTCCACATAAGCATAGTCATTCTTATTAGTTGTAGTGGGAGAAAATTCAACAAAATAACCATCATTGTTATTCTCATCACCATAATCATCAAATATAGGAGGCATATTGTAATCACAATAAATTTTCTCCTCAATAGTAGGTGGACTTAAAATATCAGACTCATCATATATAGGAGGTAAAGTATCATCAAAGTAAACTTTCTCCTCCGTGCTTGGGGAACTAAAAAGTGTAGGGGTTCGTAGCATGGAAAACAAAATTTTCTATCGCATACAAACAAACAAGCCAAGATCTATCTACTAGATTGTAGCAACGAGTCGATGGTATAACTTACCCTCGAAGATTCCAAAGCGTTTAACGAGAGCAGATTCTCGTGGGTGATGTAGTCGTACTCTTCCCGATCTCAAGATCGTGTAGACGATCCTTCCAGCGCCACGTTCCGGCAGCGCTCCCGCAGTCGGTCACACGTTCGGTACTTGACGAAGACCTTCCTCTCCCTTGTTCCAGCAGGCAGCGGAGGTTGTAGCACTCTCCTCGCGATTCCTAAGACAACGTGGTACCTAAGTAGA
The DNA here is from genome assembly GCA_030063025.1 of Avena longiglumis. Taxonomy (NCBI): domain Eukaryota; kingdom Viridiplantae; phylum Streptophyta; class Magnoliopsida; order Poales; family Poaceae; genus Avena; species Avena longiglumis. Next base: position 73,975,695 of record CP125975.1, on the reverse strand, counting down.
GGGAGATCCCGAGGCTTCGCCTTAAGCCGGTGCAGTATGGTGGAGCTTATGAGAGGCTATTAGTGGTCTAGTAATTAGACACACCAATTAGAAGGCTCTAAACCAATTAGAAGGCTCTAAACCGCTGGCTAAAGCAATTAGAAGCTCTAAACCAAAACGGCTCTAAACCGGAGATCTAGAGTAGAAAGTTATGTGTCTATGGAGGAGCCCTGCCTCCTTATATGGGAGGGGTCCTGGCGCCAGGAGGGAGGAGTCCTCCCCAACTCGGACCAGGGCTTGGCGCCGCCTGGAGGAGTCCAACTCCTCCTCCGGGTTGGTTCCAACTCCTCTTGCTTGTTTCCCACGCTTGTTTTGGCGTTTGACTTTCAAACTGGACATTTGACTTTTCTGTTTTAGGATTCAATTTAATCCTTTATTTGGGACAGCAAGAACACTTAGTACATGATGCAATCATTCAATGAGCAATGACACATTCATGTACCCTTCCCGAGTGCTGGACAATCCGAACCTTCTAGAACATTCCCGATGAAAACAGGAATCATTCCCGAACTCAAACGGACTTTCCTTATATGAATCTTATTCTCCGGACCATTCCGGATCACCTCGTGATATCCCGGATCCCATCCGAGACTCGAACAACATTCGGTCTCTTTCTCATAATACCATAACTACTCAAACAACGTCGAATCCTTATGTGTCTCCCTACGGTTCGTGAATTATGCGGACATGATCGAGACACTTCTCGAACAATAACCAATAGAGGAATCTGGAAATTCATATGGCTCCCACATATTTCTCACGATTACTTTGCGATCGAATGAACCACTTACATACGATACCAATTTCCCTTTGTCTCACGATATGTTACTTACCCGAGGTTATGATCGTCGGTATCTCTGCATACCTAGTTCAACCTCACATCGATAAGTACTCTTTCTCGTTCGTGATATGTGATCCCTTGTGACCAAGTCACATGCTTGCAAGCTAATTGGATGACATTCCACCGAGAGGGCCCAGAGTATATCTATCCGTCATGAGGATGGACAAATCCCACTCTTGATCCATGTGTTTCAACCAATACTTTCCGAACACTTAATGCCACCTTTATAGCCACCCGATTCGGTGGTGTTTGATGTCATCAAAGCATCCATCCGTAAAGGTGATATGCATGATCTCATGGTCAAGGAATTAGGTTACTATGTATCGAAAGCATATAGCAATTGAACTATTGAAATGACTTGATCTTTATGCTACGCTTATCTATAGGAGTATGTCCATCACATCATTCTCCTAATGATATGATCCTTGTTAATAACATCTCTATGTTCATGATCAGGAAACCATGATCATACATTAACCAACAAGCTAGTTTAACAAGAGGCTATACTAGGGACTCTTATTTTAGTTTACAAATCACACAAGTATTAATGTTTCCGGTTAATACAATTATAGCATGGTATGTAAACATTTATCATAAGTGTGAAGATATGATAATAACCACTTTATTATTGCCTCTTGGGCACATCTCCAACAGTCTCCCACTTGCACTAGAGTCAATAATCTAGTTTCAAACCTTTGTGTATATAACACCTATGGCTTTCCGGTGTTGTATGTACACGATTGCTAGTGGTCAACTGATCTCCGGATCTGACACTTCCAGGTCCGTGTGTAATTGCATGTCTTTGCGTCTCTACGCATCACTCGTTCTCTAATGAGATGGCTTTGTATAAATTTGGTCTTTCGGTGTGACCTTTAGCTCTTTGGGGTTAAAACATGTTGATAATATTGTCGCACAATATATCTTCATAGTATTATCCCTCTGTGAACTACACCTAGTTTGATAACAAACTACTTGACACAAATGCCCTCTTTGTCGCTATAATAGCAGTCATACTTAGCCTTTTGTTGTAGTATCTCACAATGTATTAACTTTGGAACTCATCCAAATCCATTATGGAACTCACTTTCCATTATATTGTGCCACCCTTTGTTTAAATTGAGATACACTTAATTTGTACTTTGTGACAAAACTAGTATCAATGTAGTACTTTTACAATGAACTAACCATCTATTTGTCACTTCTACAAATATTATACTCTTAGTTCTTCCAAAAGATCATAAGAATATCCTTACTATTGTCCAATGATCATCTTACGAATCATTCTGGTATATGCTCACAACATTTAGAGCATAGGACATATCTGGATTTATACATATCACAGTATGATTGATATAAATACTCTTTGTGATTTCATACATCAAGTATCAATCTATACTTGATTATTTGTTTCACTTTACCAAATGTCAATACACTTGAATATATCATCAACATTGAAGTCTTTCAATCCTTTCTGTGTGACAAGAACCTCTCTTGTAGTTTCTATATTGAACTCATTCAATATCTTGTCTATGTACTTCTGGCACAACCATATTAGCGTCTATTGATGCCAAATATTTAGGTTTTGCCTAAGTCTTTCATCGGTATGAAATTCTTAATATGTGTTAATAAAAGATACATTATTTCCATTCAACAATATGTCTTCCACATAATGTATTAGAAACATGTCTTAGCGCTCCCACTTAATTTCTTGCAAATGCAAGCATCTTCATTGTCTCTGATGAAATTAAACTCTTTTAACAGTTTCATCATAGTGAAGATTCCAACTCCGATATGCTTACTTTAACCATTGAAGTTCGCATATGCTTTTAGCATCCTTTGAATTAACAAAACCCTATGGACCGTGTTAAGCACATGTCCTAGGTAACGATTCTATTAGAAGAACTTGTTTTGTTTATTCAACTACCATATAACAAATTATATGTAGTGGTTGCTACATTAATCCGTCTAGACTAAATATCACTATGACAGATCAAATCTTGTCATAGTCAACCTTTGAACATTGTTGTGAACTCTTTCCCAACATGTCGACTATTTCATAGATGTGAAACATCCATGTCTATTTCTTTATAGATCCAGACACAACTATAAGGTCTTACACCTTTCTCGAGGGTCCTTCAAGTTCAAAACTTGATTTTCTCGTGTATGGAACTATCACGGATTTTATGGCTTCAAGCCATTTTACGGAGTCAGGGCCCATCATCGCTTCTTTGCATGTAGTCGGTTCATTATTCTCAAATAATGGTTCAACCCTCAAATCTTGGTATTTGATTGTTTATCCGACCTACTTGTTTCAATAGGAACTTAGATCTCCGTGATCACAACCTTTGAGGCACGTGAGCCATGAGCATTGTTGCTGCCTCCGGAACACTTTTCGGCGTTGCGCAACTCTGCACATATAGCTAAGTGTAGAGGTCCCAGCCTGATAAGGTAGAGTCCTCCTGTGTTTTACAATGCTAGTCCCTGGATCAATAGCTAGCATCCACAGTTAAGATGTAATATCAAGATACAAAGGTCATATTATAACTTTTATAACCAGGATTAACATAATTTTATTACATCATACATAGCTCATATGGCTATTACATTACATTGCAGTGGAATAAATATAGTCATGGGTCCTTCATCTTCAAAGTGCCACAGGCAGATGTTGGTTGTAGACTTTGTAATCCTAGTCAATCAAACAATCTTCATTTAAAACAATCAAACCTGCAACATACAAGTTACAGCCACAAAGGTCAATACATTTGAATTGTATTGGCAAGTGATACTATGGTAGTGTAGAGGAGTCTATCATCTATATGCATTTGGCTAAGTGGAGTTGAGGCTTGCATTGCTCAAAATAGATTTTTCCTTAACGTTTTGAAAATAAATAGTTTTGTCAAAAACTTTTCCAATGCTTCTCTCAATCAAAGACTGAAGATCCTTCTCGAGGCATCTACAAATCAAAGACTGAAGTGCTTGGTAAAATCATTTTCCTCAATCCAAGATTTCAAGATCCTTATATCAAGCCATCTTTCCATCAAAGATTTAAGAATACACACAATCCCTTGTTCACCCACAAGTTTTTATTTAGAAATTGGAATGATGAGATTCTTGATTGCTTCCATGTCTTGATGCTCAAATTGTCCTTTACCAGGGACATGGCTAAGTACTTAGGTTTTACACTCTGCAGAGGTGGTGCACTTTACCCACAAGACTTGGTTTCCCAAGACAAAATCTTTCGAGCCTTCCTTAGACCAAAATGGACGCGTTCCAACCTATCAAAACACTACCACCCACTGTCCATTTGGCTAAGTTCTTGCAACCTATATGATCATGGCAGAGCCCATATTGCCAAGTGGTTGCACTTGAAGCTTCTCAACATTTGACATCTCAAATCTCTTTGTTTCCTGGGTGGCCATCCACAAGTGTGATACACAAGGTTCACCAGTCCCTGGCCTTGTGTAACCACTCAACATATCCCAATCTTTCCATTCCACCCAGGTGATTTATTAACTTAGTTGTTTTATTAATCAAAACTTAAGTCCTCAGACTTATAATATTTTTCCATAGTGTGAATATATATTCCACCCATGTTTTCTATTAGCTAGGCTAAGCTTGGTAGTAGTAGGAATCTTAACTTAGGAAAATCCTACTAAGGATTCTTCTACAAGGTTTTCCTATAGCAAGATCTATACTTAGCAAATTCCATGCAAGTTTTACTTAACAAAATCACTAATGCATAATAAAAGTATTGGGATAGAAATTATGAAGCATCACTTGCCTTTTTGGTAGAGTATGGGTTCACTTCTTGATCTTTGCAACAATCACACTCTTCAAGTCACTACAAATAAATCAAGCAAGGCACATTCTCAATCTACCAATCAAGCAAAACAACACACATAAATAACAAAGTCAAAGAATTGCATGCAAGCATGCCAAGCTTTGTTTTGTTTGAAAAGGTGGTTCCTAGTGGGTCATAGTCATTTGGGTACATCTAATGGTCATTTCCTAAAGTGGCCAAGTCATTTGTAAAAGGTTTCACTTTAAAACTATTTTCAAAACAAAATGTTATTTTATGTGGTGTAGAAATATTTTTATTAAGGCATTTTCCCATAGGGTTCACCAAATGAGTTGCTATTGCAAAACTTGGTGTTTTTAGGTCAGTAAGTTTGGTTCAAAACATTTCCTCCAAAGTTTTCCATTCAAAACCATTTTTCATAATCAAATCAATAGTTTTATTTAGCTAGAAAGGGACTAAATCAAGTAATCCATTCTAAATCTTTCCAAAAACATTTATAAGGGCATGGTTTGGTTCCTAGGGTCAGTAAGGTCACAACTAAACATTTTGCAAAGGTTTTACTCCTAAATTCAATTTTACACAATTTTTATACTCTAAACAAGCTCACAAAAGTTTCTGCAAATTCAAACAATTTATCAAATACTATTTGCTAAACTATGGGTAGGGTTGGTTAGGTCTTGTTCTCCTGAATCTTTTGATATAAAATTTGTCAGATTTGGACGTGTGGATCAAAAGATATAAAGGTTTGAAGTTTGCAACAATTTCTGATTTCAAAATCAGTTTTTAAAACAGAAACTGGCCACGTGGCTATTCCTGATTCGCTCATACCGGTTCGGTGTGGATAGCCAGGGTCGATTTATTTACATAAAACGAACGGCAGATTCAACAAGGCTTGAGCTAGGCTGGAGGATTGGCTCACGGCGTGGCTCGGCTAAGCTCTGTCTAATCGTGTCCGTCAAGTGAGATCGAAGGGTGGGAACAGAGGGTGCTGGCTCACCGGTGGCTCAGTCACCGCGACGAGGAGGACGGCGACGCTGGGATATGTACGGCGAGGTTCGGTGGTTCAAGACGTTGGAGACGTAGACGATCTGCAGAATTTACAGCAAGGCGATGGCGTTGGAGCGGTGTCCGCTTGCTTCCCGGAATGGTTCCTAGGGGCCGGAGTCGGCGTCGTTTGCGAATGTTGTCGTCGGAGGTGAGGTTTGAGGCGTCGAGGCAAACAAACCAGGCGGTTAGTTGCGTACGGTACTGAGGGTCACAGTAGTGTCACGGATAGGTGCTGGGGTAGTCTGTACTCACCGGGAAATCTCGTCGGAGAAGGAACGGACGGCGGCGCTGTCGGGGCTTCGTCCAAGCTGACGCTTCGGGGCGCCCGCGGTTAAGCTGGTGCTATGAGGAGGTTCGCCTGGAGGTGGGGAGAAAGTTTGGGTGTGCCAGAGAGTAAGGGGAGGCGTGTAGCAGCCGGAATCGGTGAGGAGGGTCGCCGGAGACAGAGGGGGTGTAGGGTAAAATTCCTCGGCCTGGGGGCGTGTCGAGGAGGAGCGTCTGGGGGAAACAGAAGAGGGGAGGCTGGCGCTTTAAGGTGCGTGGTCTCTGGGTGAGTTAAGCCGGTCATCAACGCGGATTAATCGACATCAATGGCGGCAGAGCGACGTTGAGGGAGGAAGAAACGGGTGTGGACGATGTCTGAAGAGGTGGGGTCCACCGGTCGTGGGAAAAGAGGAAGAGGAGGGTCCACCACGATTGCCTCGTGGGTTGTTTCAGCGGTGAGAAGGTAACGCTTCGGGGAAGGAAGAGCTGGGCTCGGTGGGCTGTTTGGGCCGGGGTAGTGGGTTGGGTCTGTTTTCTTTCATTTTTTTTTTATTCAGTATCCTTTTCTTTTATATTTCTGAATTCTGTTTTGAAATTCCAATCAAACAAATCTCACCCAAATCAATCCAAACAATCATTCAGTTTGTAAATTTGAATTTGATTTTGTTTATCAACATAAACCAAATATCAAAATAAAATAATATCCTTATTTATTTTAGGATCCATTTAATAGTTAAATAAAATGGATCACTAATTATTTAATAAAATAGGGTTTGATTTTTATTAATAAAATTTCCATTTGAAATCTAATTATTTTCATATTCAAACCAGTAGGTTTTATTTGAAAATAAGGATGCTTGGAAATCTTGTTTTAAAATAAAATAACCTTTTATTTTAGGTTCCATTTATAATTAAATAAATGGTCCTTAGATAATAATCCATTTAGGATTTGTTTATTTGGTTCAAATAATTCATATTGAATTATTTGGAAAGCATTCCAAAGTGATTTATTAATCATATAAGATTGGGTAATTCCAAATATCATTTTCTCATGTATTTTTATTTAGAGTTTTGTCCTTATTTGAAATAGGGATAGAATGGTTATTTCCATTTTATTTTATTTGGAATATTCTTTATTTCATATTTTTATTTGAATTGGGTTTAATCATCACTCCATTTACTTCATGGATTAGGCCAAGATTTGTTTTGGTCTGTAAATATTCTTTATTAATATTTTCATTTTTGTCTTATGAAATCCATATCTTTTTATTTAGAGATCCAAACTTGGTGATTCCAATTTATGAAAACTTATTTAAAATAATTTAACCAGCTTTGATGTTTAAATTAAATTGGTAAAACTTCTTATTTAAATAAAGTTTGGATATTAATTTTTATTATTTTATTTTAAATAAACCTTTGTTGTTTTTATTCAAACTAAAAGTTTTTAATTCCCAAGGTTTGTTCAAGGTTTAATTTTCCTTTTATTAAATGTTTATCTTTTTAAAACTCTTGAGGTTTATTTTAATTCAAATGGGTTTGAAGTTCCAATTGTATTCAAAAAGTTTCTTCTGGCTCTGAAAATCAACAAAGTTTTATTTTATTAATTTTATTTTCACATTACAAGATTTTGGAAAATCTTGGGATGTGACACTAAGGTTCTTTCAACCTTATCAAAGTTCTATTGTCCTCCCACTTAACTTTTCACGGAAAAATTCCTTCTCAAAGAAACTTGACGTTTTAAGTGACAAACACTTTTGTCTCTGGTGTTATGGAGGAATACTTAGCTTATTCAAATAACATACAAAGACAGTTTATCCGACTTTGGTTGCAAAACATCTTTCTTATGCAAAGCATACCAATGTTTAAGAAATGACGACTTGGTTTAATCCCAAACCATAACTTTATATGGTGTCATTTCAACGGATTATGACTGAGCTCTTTCATTGGAAAACGGTAATCTCTAAAGCTTTTAATCTTTAAAATATAATGGCAGTTTTATAAATTATACCTTTGATCTTACCATGTCAAACAAGGTTTAATTACATACCTCGAACGCCCCATACCCTTATGGTGTTTCGGGAAATGCAAATCCACGGAACAATTCCTTAAATCTTAGGTATTATGCTAAACTCTGTAACTCAAATATCTCCCTTTATGATCTTATCATAAACTATTTATATTTTTGTTACAATGATTTTGCACTTCATCTTGAAAGTCCTTGAACTTTTCAAATGTTTCACACTTCATCCTTATTAAGTAAATATTCATATATTCACTCAAATTTTCGGAGAAAGCATATGAAGTTGAAATCCATCGCTCTTGACTACACATAATGGACTTCGTACAACAATATGTACAAATTCCAATAAGCTAGTCTTTCGTTCCCTTTTGGCCTATGAACGAAGTTTTAATTATCTCTAGGAAAGTTTTACAAGCGTCATTTGATCAAAATCAAAAGACTCCAAAATTCCATACATATGGAGTTTCTTCATGTTTTCTTTCCAATATAATTTAAACGGTGATGTCACTTCCTAAGTGATCTTTCAATCAATTTGTCTTTCGACATCTTTAGCATTAGCTTTATGGATGTGATTTTTTCAACGAGATTTGCGAATCATCCATCTTTTATGGATTACGGCAATTATTTGAACAACCCTTTTGTTCTCATAACACCTGATAAAACAAATCTTGAAGGCAAGCTTTGATGTTTAACGAGCAACACAATAACCCTTTATTTTGTTCTCGATGAACATCATCACATATTCTTTTGCTAGTTACTTAGGCCATTGTAGTTCATGAATTGTGTTGTTTCGTATGACGATTCACACCAACAAATTCAGTATCAAATACTTAAGAACCACATTGTTTAATAAGCAAAGAATATATCCATAACATGTATATCATCTATATACTTAAATTGAACAATTCTAATCTTTTCTTTTCTGCCATATATTTATGAGATTCTCTTTCAGTATTTCCTTTTCTGTTTGAAAGAATCTATCAATATCAATAGTGGAGTCATACATATGACACATAGTCCAAAGCGTGTATAGTTAAATACCAATGTCTTTGGACTTGCACTTTGAAGTAGATCACCATCATCAAATGTTTGGTGTTCTTTCAAATTCCTTTCTTTAGTAATCTCTTGGTGTAGTAAACATTTTACCTACATCAAATATTCATCCTTATCATGGAATCGTCCATGATCAAACTACCTTTAGCTTATAACGATGAATTACGAGTATAATGTTGCTATCCAAAACCTTTTGGAGGATTAGGACAACAAGTGTCTACAACCTTTTGCAAATTCTCATCAAATATGAGAACATGACTTTTGCCATATTATACTCTATCATGTTGCAACCAAAACTTTGTTTCAGATATCACAATATCTTCCACACATCATGGTTTCTGAAATAACTCTTTCAGATCCTAGATAACCTTGATATTAAGAGAATTCTTTGAATATCAAGAATCGTGGAGACAAACATGATACTTATATACTAACATTGGAATTGTTACTCTTGTTTTAATACCAATTATTAAACTTCATGGAGTAACCGGAACTTACTGAAAGTTTGCAATAGGACTTTTAAACTTTAGATTAACACTTCAAAACAATACGATACCAGTTCGTAAAGTAACTAACCAGAATTCTATAGTTCTATCATCTCAATTATAACTAAGTGCAAGGTGGTAAACGGATGCCAATGACTACAACAACTATGCAAATTCACTTTGATTTAGTTTATGATAAATTGAGTTCTAATTAATAATTAAATTAATCTAGGTGAACTCCCACTCAAAACAATATCCCTCACATTGTTTTAGTGATCACACGAACCAAATCCACCACATCAAAACCGATCATCACGAGAGTTGTTATAGCTTCAATGGCGAACAATCGACATGTTCATCATATCTACTATATGACTCATGCTCTACCTTTCGGTAATCCGTGTTCGAGGCCATGTCTGCATGCTAGGCTCGTCAAGATCAAACCTTAGTTTCGCATGAGCAAATCTGGCTTGCTCACGTTGTATACACTTGCGAATCTAGCACACGATCATCACGTGGTGTTTCAAACAACAAGCTTTAGCAACGGTGCTAACTAAGGGTGAACACTTTATGATTTGAAATTCATGTGCATGAGGATCATCTTATAATGCTACCGTCTACTAAGCAATACAAGATGCATAAAGGATTAACATCACATGCAATTCATAATATGTGATATGATATGGCCTTTTCTTCTTTGTGCTTCCGATCTCCATCTTCTAGCATGAACATGATCTCCATCATCACCGCATTGCATCAAGGTCAATGACGCTACTCCATGGTTGTCGCACCGGCTTCAACTATTACAACTACTTTGAATAGACACGCGGTCTTAACATAAATTAAAGACAACCATATGGCTCCTGCGGTTGCCAACTTACAATAAGGAACATTGCATACATCAAATACAATCACAATCATGGCCATATCACATCATCAGCACACCCCCAAAACAAAGTTAGACGCTTCTACTTTCTTTGCATATTTTACGTGGTTTGGGGCTTTCAATAAGTGTCGTTCTAACTTACGAACAAGAACCACAACATTGATACTAGTATTGTTGATCACCCGTTGTAAATTGGATCTTAACTATGCTAGGAGAAACATGCACCGCAAAGCCACTTATGCAATACAAGTTACATGTCAAGCGTGGAGCAAGTCTCATGAACGATGTCATGTAAGGTTAGCCCGGCCGCTTCATCCCAACATACCGCAAGATACAAAGTACACAAGAAGCAATCGACAATAAAAGCATCAACGCCACAATGACCATTGTGTTCTACTCTGCAATGATCTACATATAGACACGGCTCGATACCCTTTGTAGGGGTTCGTAGCATGGAAAACAAAATTTTCTATCGCATACAAACAAACAAGCCAAGATCTATCTACTAGATTGTAGCAACGAGTCGATGGTATAACTTACCCTCGAAGATTCCAAAGCGTTAACGAGAGCGATTCTCGTGGGTGATGTAGTCGTACTCTTCCCGATCTCAAGATCGTGTAGACGATCCTTCCAGCCATGCTCCTAAGAAGGCCCCGCGATCGGTCACATGTTCGATTGACGAAGACCTTCCTCTCCTTGTTCCAAAGAAAATGAGGTTGTAGCACTCTCCTCGATTCCAAAGACAACTGGCGTGGTACCGGAAGTAGAGGGAGATCCCAGGCTTCGCCTTAAGCCGGTGCGGTATGGTGGAGCTTATGAGAGGCTATTAGTGGTCTAGTAATTAGACACACCAATTAGAAGGCTCTAAACCAATTAGAAGGCTCTAAACCAAGCTAAAGCAATTAGAAGCTCTAAACCAAAACGGCTCTAAACCGGAGATCTAGAGTAGAAAGTTATGTGTCTATGGAGGAGCCTGCCCTCCTTATATGGGAGGGGGTCCTTGGCCAGGGAGGGAGGGAGTCCCTCCCAACTCGGACCAGGGCTTGGCGCCGGCTGGAGGAGTCCAACTCCTCCTCCAAGTTGGTTCCAACTCCTCTTGCTTGTTTCCCACGTTTCTTGTTTTGGCGTTTGACTTTCAAACTGGACATTTGACTTTTCTGTTTTAGGATTCAATTTAATCCTTTATTTGGGACAGCAAGAACACTTAGTACATGATGCAATCATTCAATGAGCAATGACACATTCATGTACCCTTCCCCAGTCTTGGGACAATCCGAACCTTCTAGAACATTCCGATGAAAACACCGGAATCATTCCCGAACTCCAAACGGGACTTTCCTTATATGAATCTTATTCTCCGGACCATTCCGGATCACCTCGTGATATCCGGATCCCATCCGAGACTCAACAACATTCGGTCTCTTTCTCATAATACCATAACTACTCAAACAACGTCGAATCCTTAAGTGTGTCTCCCTACGGTTCGTGAATTATGCGGACATGATCGAGACACTTCTCGAACAATAACCAATAGAGGAATCTGGAAATTCATATGGCTCCCACATATTTTCACGATTACTTTGCGATCGAATGAACCACTTACATACGATACCAATTTCCCTTTGTCTCACGATATGTTACTTACCCGAGGTTATGATCGTCAGATCTCGCATACCTAGTTCAACCTCGTTCTTGATAAGTACTTTTCTCGTTCCGTGATATGTGATCCCTTGTGACCAAGTCACATGCTTGCAAGCTAATTGGATGACATTCCACCGAGAGGGCCCAGAGTATATCTATCCGTCATGAGGATGGACAAATCCCACTCTTGATCCATGTGTTTCAACCAATACTTTCCGAACACTTAATGCCACCTTTATAGCCACCCAGTTACGGTGTGGTGTTTGATGTCATCAAAGCATCCATCCGGTAAAGGTGATATGCATGATCTCATGGTCAAAGGAATTAGGTTACTATGTATCAGAAAGCATATAGCAATTGAACTATTGAAATGACTTGATCTTTATGCTACGCTTATCTATAGGAGTATGTCCATCACATCATTCTCCTAATGATATGATCCTGTTGTTAATAACATCTCTATGTTCATGATCAGGAAACCATGATCATACATTAACCAACAAGCTAGTTTAACAAGAGGCTATACTAGGGACTCTTATTTTAGTTTACAAATCACACAAGTATTAATGTTTCCGGTTAATACAATTATAGCATGGTATGTAAACATTTATCATAAGTGTGAAGATATGATAATAACCACTTTATTATTGCCTCTTGGGCACATCTCCAACAAAAAGATCATTTTCATAAAAACTAGCTTCCCCAAGCTTAGACTTTTCCATAGCATTAGCAACAATGGTGTCCAAAGAATTCATACTAATAACATTGCTATTAGCATGCAAATAAAGCTCCATAGGTTTTTTAATTTTCTCTTCAAACACTTCATGTCCTAACTCAAGATAAATGCTATAGAGCTCTCTAATTTTGTTATTGTTTTCCATTAAGCCTAACTAGTGAAAACAAGAAACAAAAAGACAAAATTGCAGAATCTAAAGGAAATAACTTCGAGCACTCACACCGGAGGATGTGAGTACCTTTTACCTTACCTCCCCGGCAATGGCGCCAGAAAATACCTTTCTGGCTTGTTGTTGCCGTGAGGTAATGTGTGTGAGTGCCTTTTACCTTTCCTCCCAGGCAACGGCGCCAGAAAAGAGCTTGATGTCTACGAACTTCTATTCTTGTAGACAGTTGTTGGGCCTCCAAGTGCAGAGGTTTGTAGAACAGCGGCAAGTTTCCCTTAAGTGGATTACCCAAGGTTTATCGAACTCAGGGAGGAAGTGGTCAAAGGTATTCCCTCTCAAGCAACCCTGCAATCAAGATACAAGAAGTCTCTTGTGTCCCTAACACACCCAATATAGGTGCACTAGTTCGGCGAAGAGATAGTGAAATACAAGTGGTAACGGTGCCAGAAAATAGCTTGACGGTGAGGCAAAGACTAAAGGCAACAAGAAGGAAGCAAGCAAACATGCAACAGATCTAGTATCAAATGGTGTTTCAATGCTTAGAAACAAGGCCTAGGGATCATACTTTCACTAGTGAACACTCTCTGATATAAATATCCTCTCTTCATGATACTACTCTTAACTACTCTCCGGTTGGACACTCTAATCCAAGGTAGAGCTGTAACAACACACCTCAAAGTCCGCCTTCCCCAATCGAGATAACCCCACGCTGTCACCTTGAGCACTAGATGGTTCCAACAAACACCACAATTTCATAGAGACATCCAACTCCAAATATAACTCATAACACGCTGTCACTTTCACACACGTGGGGAAAAGCATAGATCTATTAAAGCACAAAGAGTATTCATGTAGACTCAAACCTAAGTGCCACCATGGCGTGCATGCTGTCACTTTCACACACATGGGGAGAGCAGAGATCTAATGAAGCACTTGAGTAGCAAGGTAGATATACTTGATTACAAAGCTCATGACCACAAGATCATGCATAGAGAGAGATGAACACATAGCTACTGGTAGAGACCTTAGCCTCGAGGAAGAACTACTCCCTCCTCATCATGGGAATCAGCAATAGTGATGGAGATGGTGGTGGAGATCGATGGAGATGGCTTAGGTGGCATTACCCCGTCTCGGTAGGGTGCCTGAACAGAGACTTTCTGTCCCCCGAATCTACCCTTCAGTGGCGGTGGCGCAACAGAGGTTTTTGTGGATTTCTTCTAGATTTTTTAGGGTTTTCTCCCCGGGAGATTCTTATAGGCGCAGGAGGCAAGGTCGGTGGGAAGCCATGGGGCCCACACCCTCCCCAGGCGCCTCCAGGGCTTGCCCGCGCCTATGGGGTGTGGCCACCCTGTGGCCCCCATCCGGCTCTGCTTCGTGGTTCCATGTTGCTCCGAGAAAAATAATAACTTCGGCTTTTGTCCCGTCCAATTCCGAGAATATTGATTTTCTGCCTTTCTGGAACCAAAAACAGAAGAAAATAGGCAACTGGCACTGTGGCAACTTGTTAATAGATTAGTTCCAGAAAATATATAAAAACACCTCAAAGTAAATACAAAGCAAAGGAAAGTAGATACAAAACAAGCATGGATCAACAAAAATTATAGATACATTTCTGACGTATCATGGGGCTCCTGGCCGCCTCCTCGGCCTCCCCCTTCACCTATAAGAAGCCCCCGATGCAGAAACCCTAAGTACCCGACCAATATTCCACGAAACCTTCTGTAGTCGCTGCCACTGTCGTCCCTAGATCGGGGGGGGGGGTCTGAAGTTCTTCCCGGCACCCTGCCGGAGAGGAGATCATCCCGGAGACCTTCTCTCTGGTATGATGCGTGAGTAGTTCCACCTTGGACTATGGGTCCATGTATTAGCTAGATGGTTGTATCTCCTCCTTGTGCTTTCATGTATAGATCTTGTGAGTTCTGTTCATGATCAAGATCTAATCTATTTGTAATCATGCATGTTGTGTTTGCAGGGATCCGATGGATATTGAGATTATTATGTTGGTTTGATTAATGGTTTTGTCTTTATGATTCTATCATGTCTGTGTTGTTTGTGATCTTGCATGCTCTCCATTGTTAGTAGCTATCTTGGCCAAGTAGTTGCTAGTGACTCCAAGAGGGGGTATTTATGCTCGATAGTGGGTTCATGTCTCTAGTTTCCAAGGGAAGTGACAAGAATCTCTTCAGTTGTAGATGTGCTGTTGCTACTAGGGATAAAACAACAGTCTCTTGTTCATGGAACATGTGGACTGTTTACCTTACACACTCTGCTTAAAGCAGTTGTCTGTTGCTTGCAACTTAATACTGGAGGGGGTTAGGATGATACCCTGAAGGTGGACTTCTAGTCATAGATGCAGTTGGATGGCGATCTATGTATCTTGTTGTATTTCCCAATAAAATCTCATAGGGTCTTTCTGACTTGTAATTGCATTGTTATGCCTTGCTCAGTTCCTATCAATTGCCCTGCTGTAATTTTTTTACCCTTCATGCCATGTTGTTTATCTAGGGAGAGCACCTCTAGTGAACTATGGACCCCGGTCCAATCTTTACCATTGATACATCTTCCACTGTTACCTATTTACTTGATGTAAACCACCATTACCTTCCACACCATACTTTTAATCCTTTGTTACAGCAACCGGTGAGATTAACAACCTCACTGTTAGTTGGGGCAAAGTCTTGAGTTTGTGTTGTGCAGGTCTCCGCGTTGCTTGCAACACCTATGTGACGTTTCCTTCCTCGGGTTTTTTATTGAGGGAAGACTTGCTGCTATGCTGCTTCACACCTTGCTCTTGTGGTTCCCAACAGGCTACACATCAACTGAGCCAACACATATCGAATCAAAAACATTTTCTAGGACAAGAAATTCTAGCATGAGCTCAAACGGAAAGGACAACCCATACAGTACAACTGTAGCAGACCCGCTCGTATTCATGGTGCCGTT